>CM068953.1:168365165-168379644 GCA_035128595.1 Eptatretus atami | reverse complement strand
ACTAGGACCGCCAACAACTCATTTGGGGTATCTGACACTGACAAAGTTGCCTTTAGCAGCGTTGTACTCCAGACGCTCCCTGTTTATGTCATGGATGGTGGCAAGAGGATAATGATCAACGCCTTTCTCGATGATGGGTCTGATTGAATGTACATCCAAAATGATGTTATCAACGCCTTAGGGCTAGAGAATAACACTGAGCTTACTGCATCCACTCCAGTCAATCGCAGCACCAAGGTGCACAGCGCATTTGTCTCCCTGACCATCGAACGTCTGGATGGGCAGCTCAGACGTACTATAGGAGCAAGAACAATCGAAACAATGTGTCAGGATCTACCCATCCCAGATTGGAGAAGTCATAAAGGCGGGTGGTCACATCTGTGAGGGATAAGTTTTCCGAAGGCCCCAAGCCATAAGACTCCATCCATCCATCGGTACCATACTCTGTACAGAGCGTTGGTGCTGCCTAAGCAGTCTCCTTGGATATTGGACACAATCCTGGACGGGTCGCGACCCCAACGCAGTATACCAGCATGCTGGCACTCATTATGCCGACCTCAGAAGGATGACAGGCAGAGTCAACCCCACCTGGTAGTAATTCAACGGCTGAGCGGAATTTGAACTCAGGACCCTAAGATCCCAAGCCCGCCACCCTAACCATTAAGCCAACACCAGGCATGCCATAAGACTGTCGACCTCCTAATTGGCGCAGATAATCCTGAGCTTTCATTGGCCCTGGAGGAATGAGTTGGTAATGCAGGGAAACCAGTTGCCACAAGGATTCCCTTGGGCTGGACCTCCATCGGCTGTCTGGAGGGAGTTGCAACACTGAATAACTCTGCCTACTCCAGAACGTATTACGTTCAAGCGTCACATGAGGGTCGATTGGATGAGAAACTGAGACAGATGTGGTACATCGATGCTATGGGCACTACAAAGATTGAGCCATTCAGCCCAGAAGAAGGAATTGCAATGACCAAAACAGCAACCTCCTGGAAGTACCGTGATAACCACTACGAGGTGTCAATTCCATGGAAGGAGACAGTGCTTGACCTTCCAAACAACTGGTTGGAGGCAGAGCGAAGATATATCACCTTGGAGAGGAGCCTGCTAAAACAACCAAGTATGGCTGACCGTTATAAGCAGGTGATGACTGCCAACACAGAGGAAGGGTACAACAATAAACTTACCACTGAGAAATCAGAGGAAGGACCCTGTTGGTATCCGCCACACTTTCCAATGATTAGGGAGGAGAAAGCCACCACAAAGACCCGCATCGTATTCGATTCTGCTGCCAAATGTAGAGGATGCTCCTTGAATGTTGCTATGTTACCTGGTCCGAAGCTGCAACAAGATGTCTTGGACATTTTACTTATTTTTCACCGGAGAGCCGTCACATTCGTCGGCGACATAAAAGAGATGTTTTCGCAGATTGTACTGGCAGAGAAGGATTGCCCATTTCATCATATCCTTTGGAGAGGTCGAGACACATCAAAACCAATCAACACCTACGAGGCCGTCTGGCTAACATTTGGTGACCGAGTATCCCCTTACCTGGCCCAGTATGCGATTCGTATACACGCTGAAAATAGAGGATTTTTCCACTTGCAATGACAACCTGCCTGCAGAATATAAACATGGATGACATCATGGATTCCCAGGATACCGAGGAACTCACCATCAAGGTATGATAAGAACTGACTGAACACATAGGTGCTGCCGGATAGAAAATCCGCCATTGGTGCAGTGACAAGGTGGCTGTGCTAGCAGAAATCCCAGAAGAAGACCGTGTCAATGGAGTGAAGATAGAGGAGTCAGAATTCCCAAGTGTGAAGACTCTAGGAGTTCAATGGCATGCAACTCGAGACAGCTTTGGGTTCACCATCATCACTTAAGCTCCGAGCAGACACACAAAACGGTCCCTGCTCGGCCGGGTTGCCATGCTGTTCGACCCCCTACAGTCCTTGGCCCCCTTCATCATACATGCCAAGATGGCATTGCAGGAAGCTTGGATTCAAGGCTGGAATTACCCATGAGAATAACCCTTTGGAAACCATTATAATTACCCCAGAGAACCCTTTAGAACCCTTTATAATTACCCATGAGAATTTACATTTAGAACCCTTTAGAACCCATTATAATTACCCTATAGAATTATCCATGATAATTACCCTTTAGAACCCTGTAGAACTATCCTATAGAATTCCCCATACAAATTACCCTTCAGAACCCTTTCGAATCACCCATAAGAATTTCCATTTAGAACCCTTTAGAACCCCGTATAATTACCCTTTGGAACCCATTATAACCCTATGGAATTGGCCATGAGAATTTACATTTAGAACCCTTTAGAACCCATAATTACCTTTAAAAACCCACTATAACTCCCCTATAGAATTATCCATGATAATTACCCTTTAGAACCCTGTAGAACTACCCTATATAATTCCCCATTCAAATTACCTTTTTGAACCCTTTAGAATCACCCATGATAATTTCCATTTAGAACCCTTTAGAACCCATTATAATTACCCTATAGAACCCTTTAGAATCACCCATGATAATTTCCATTTAGAACCCTTTAGAAATCATTATAATTACCCCCAAAGAACCCTTTCGAATCACCCATGAGAATTACCTTATCGAACCCTTTAAAATTACCCATGATAATCTCCATTTAGAACCCATTATAATTACCCTATAGAACCCTTTAGAATCACACATGAGAATTTCCATTTAGAACCCATTATAATTACCCTTTTGAACCCCTTAGAATTACCCATGAGAATTTCCATTTAGAACCCATTATAATTACCCTTTTCAACTCCTTAGAATTAACGCTTTGGAATTACCCATGAGAATTTCCATTTAGAACCCTTTAGAACCCATTATAATTACCATGCCTGGTGTTGGCTTAATGGTTAGGGTGGCAGGCTTGGGATCCAAGGGTCCTGAGTTCAAATTCCGCTCAGCTGTTGAATTAATACCAGGTGGGGTTAACTCGACCTGTCGTCCTTCGGAGGTCGGCAAAATGAGTGCCAGCATGCTGGTATACTGTGTCGGAGTGGCGACCCGTCCAGGATTGTGCCCAATAGCCAAGGAGACTGCTTAGGCAGCACCAACGCTCTGCACAGAGTATGGTCCCAATGGATGGATAAATAATTACCCTACAGAACCCTTTAGAATTACCCATAAAAATTTCCATTTACAACCCTTTATAATTACCCTTTGGAACACTTTAGAATTAGCCCTTAGAATTATCCTATATAACCGTTTGGAAATACCCATGAGAATTAAGCACGGTGTGTTAGAAAGGTTCTTCTTCTTCATTTTTGACGGACAGACAGATGGTTGGAAGGACACAGCCAAATATTGAAGTGGCTTCACCGCTTAAAAATACATGGGAGTCATGAGACATGTGGGCAACCATATGCATTCAAAGACAGCTCTAAATGTTTTAGGTTTTTTTTAATCACTCTGTGCTTTCATGTTGGAGATCATGATTAATTATATTATCTAATAATAAATCCAAAGGCATTATAAATCTCCAATTAATGGATCGTTCTTACCCAGAGAAAGGTCCAAAAGGCCTGATTGGGTCAAACCTGGCGCCTGGAGGTAAAGCGCCTGGTGGTAGCCCAGTATTCGGCCCAGGGCCACGGTAGGGACGTCCTGCATGGAAGGGATCTACGAACATTCCTCCACGGCCATGCCTACACAAAGAAACTGTCTTTACAAGGTGTTATAATCGCCATTATAATGAGACACCGCTTTGTATGCATCACAAAAGGATGGATATAAAAAGGAAATAGACGTAATTGTGAGGCTAGTGTCATTGTGCATTGTCAGACAGGTGGACGATGGATAGCAATCAACCGAACAATGATCGAAAGATGCTAGCCGCTGTGGGAACCAAGAAACTGACACTTCAAACGATAACCCGTCGGAGCAAAAGAGGGAGACAGGTCAGGTCAGGTCTGGGAGCACGCACCGGAGCAGGAGACACAAGGTTGATATGGGTCGAAGCTCGTTAGAAGTGCATGTGTCAGAGACACGCTTGGGATCAGGGTGCACGTGGGGGGAGAGAGGACAGTAGAGAGAAGTGAAAGTGCAAAATAAACCGGAGGAAAATAAGGAGAGGCGAGATAGCTGAAATCAAATAAAATGGGGAAAAAACAATGCGGGATAAAGATTGAACAGTTATAAAAGACAGGCTGTTCAAGTCAATTTTTGTTAATCTCGTGGGGAACCACTGTGCCAATCGTGAAGATGAGGTTTGGTCTTTACACTGTCCGTGGTGCTGAAATGGAGAAGAAGAAGAAAAACATCAGAGACTGCCATATGAATGAATGAATAAATTCCTGGGAGGAATGAAGTATCGAGCAAACTGCAGGCTTGGAGAAATCTGTGCTGTCGTTTCGTCTAATCGAGTGAGTGTTCGTGTTAGCGATGACCCAGTCTTCGCCCGGTTTCACCGATGTAAACGTTCTTGCAGAGAGTGCGCATCGTTGCAGAGATGTCATTCACAGAGGTGAAGTTGAATGTGGCTGGTCTGTGACGTTGATACCGCTTTCCAATCCTGAGATTGAAGTGGTTTTCTTGATGAAAGAGCAGATGTTACAACAATTCTGGGAATGCTTAAATGTTTCTGATGGGAGGTCAGACGATAATGGCCCTTTATCGAGGGAATTTCTCAAATTTGTTGCGAGGTCAAAAATTTGTTGTCAAACAGCTTGGTGTCAGGATCATTCGGTGAAAGCTTGAAGTTTTCTGGATGATGATGATGATGATGATGAAATTGAGGTGAAGGTTGATGGGATATACCAATAAGAACAGGATCACCGGCTGGCTGTCAGCGTTGCCACCATGCACCGGCCACGATGGAGGTGGGAAAGGCACATTCAGTGAAGAACTTTGATTTGACATTTATTTGAAGTCACAATCATCGCTGCACAGATGACACGGAGCCTGATGAATTGTGAATATGGAATTGAATGTTTTGATGTGAGAAGAGTGGGATGATGAATATAGCAAGCATTTGTATGGATCGACAGGTTTGTAATGGACAGTCGTGGCAAATCCGTCCTCTTTGACTGAAACATTATTGTCGAGAGATATGACAAGAGATGCTCAAAAACTTCCATGTGAAATACACACACACACACACACACACACACACACACACACCACACACCAACACACCCCACACACACACACACAACACACTTTCTGTGAAGAACTCGGCATAGTATTTAAAATAATTATGTTAAGTCAAACGGAGAACTTGCCATGCACATGTAAATTATAACGAAACAACAAAAGTGCAGGATATCAACACAACCTACCCAAACGGGTCCAAATCTGCACCTCCGACTTCAAATGGTGGAAGAACTGGCCTGGTTACGGAAGTGAGGATTGGAGGGGGGGGGGGGAATAAAGGAAAGGGTAATCTTCAATCTACTCATTTTCTGTGTCGAACTTGTGTCACAAGTGGGTTTTCTTTGTACTGTACATTCCTTAATATGAGGAAATTACCTTCACATACAGTGTTTGTTAATGTGCAGGTAAATAACATGGATTTGTTCAGACAAATAATGATATTGGCATTCCTCTTTTCGGAAGAGCAACAGCAATGCATTCAAATTTGTCTAAAGTTCAGTGTTTTATATCAAGTGACGGGTAGTTTAAAACATATTTATTCCTTTTCAACTTTGCTTCGGTCACTGCAACAGATACTGTGATGTACCATACTCTGTTACAAAGCATCGGTGCTGCCGACGGAGCAGTTTCTTGGCAAGGGTTATGCCGAGCGGTTAGCCGTTGCCTTCCCAGTGGTGGTGAGAGCTCGCCTACTCTTCACAAAGGACACCGTGGGATCTTTAACATCCACCAACTCATGCCGGCAGAGAGGACACCCAGTTTAACGTCCATCCGAGGGACGACACACACATTAATGAATCACGCTGCATGTGAAACACCGGCATGACAGTTTATAGCTGGGTCAGAATTCGAACCCAGGCTAGACAGCTTAGAGGCAAAGGCTGTAGCGATAGATTCCAAAAACAGAACGAGTGGAACCAAATAAATAAAAAAATTTAACCAACGAGTTCACCATTTAACTTACAGGTCAGGCTGCCGAAAGCCACGTGGATGTTGCAGAGGAACTCTTCGATCAACATCGCGTTCATTCCCAAAACTCCTCCCCTTTGACTTGCCACCGTCCCGTTGTGTTCCATCCTTATTCAAAGGTACCATCAACTTCTTCTGCACCAAACTGCGGAGCTCCGTTTCATTCTTGAATGTCCTACGTTAAGTCAAACCAAGCCAGTCACATAAAATGCATATCATATTTATCAGAGCAATGTCATTGTATTTTTAAGTGGGAAACACTTCACCCTCAAAGTCACAATAAAAGTCAAATATACAAACTTATAAATAACAATGTAAAAAATGTCAAAACATGCAGCAGTACTTCTCTGGGTCCTCAAAATCTCCTTCACTGATATGGTCTTCCAGTTTGATTGTAGCATCAACAACTTGTTCAGTCTTCATGTTCTTGGGAAGATAAGTGAATGAAACTATTTACAATTCAATGAACAAAATGAGCTCTGTTTTTGCAGAAACAATGTCAAACCTTTTATCCACTGGAATAACTAGAAAAGCAACGAGAGGTGGAAAGCGTACAGGACAAGTTTTTAAGTGGTCCGAATCAAATGAGAATTTGTCAGTGGCTATAAGATCACCGTTTGAACAATGGGAACTGTAAATGGCAGGAATTTAAAAAATATATATATATATTTTCCAACTTCCATGTCTACACAACCTCAACGTCACTGCAAGCAAAAAGGTACTAATACTCGCCTTGAAAGATTTACCACCAGATGTGATTTCCTTTTAAAGAGTCACCACAATTATCCAAAATTGATGTCCATCCCTTCCTCTGCTAAAGGCCCTGTCACACCTTGACGATTTAGCCAGCGTATGGCAACGTATCAAAATGTATCTAAAACGCTGGCGTACGCTGAACTATTGTTGTTTTTTTCAGTTTTGGGCGTATAATAACGTGTTGGACGTATGCATAACGTAGTAGTAATGTACACAGAACGTTTCGATAACTTATACCAACGAATGCTTAGCGTGTTGTCGGCATTCACAACTTATGCCCAACGATAGTCCTAACTTATGCATAGCGCGCGCAGCGTATCGCCGACCATCACGTGGCGTAGCCTATTAAAAGGCTGCCGCTCGACAGTTCAATCATAACCGCACTAGACATCGAAGTGTCAACATCACCGTCATGCCGAAGAATGCTGCAAAGAAGTCTCCTGGCCGTGGCCGTGGACGCGGATGCAAGGAGGATCCATCATCACCCACACCCTCCCCATCACGCTCACCTACTACTACTACTACTACTGACACGCTCGCCTACTACTACTACTGATACTACTGACATGGACATCTACTCAACATGGAGTCTGGAACACTGACGGGTTCCTCCTGTGAACCCCATTTTTATATACCAATTCCCTAAACACTGCCAATACGCCATTATACGGTAGCTGTAAGTTAGAAACACGTTCAATAAGTTCTGTGGTCGTCCAGAAGACGTCAAATACGTCTACATACGTCAATATGCATTGGAGATACGTTACACATAGGTTCAAAGCACGTTACTCATAGGTTAGAAATAAGTTTCGGGTACGCTAGCATTACCTCGACGTATTTCGTTATGATAACTTCAAACTTGTGTCGTGTGTCAACGCGCATAACGTGCCTACAACTTATGGCAGCGTATGCGGAACGTGTGAGTCATACGCCAAGCACGTCGAGAAATTTTGAGCATGCCCAAAATTTGTCGATGAGCTCGGCGTACTACGACGTCTGCAGCGTGCTCTTAACGTATACAAAACTTACCCATAACGTATTCGACGTGTGCCAGCCTATTCGCCAAATTGTTTCATACGTCAGCATACGCTGACTAACACGTCAAGGTGTGACAGGGCCTTTAGGAAGGGAATTGGGTGAGTGTACTGTATATAGCCTGGTGTTGGCTTAGTGGTTGGGGTGGCTGGCTTAGGATCTTAGGGTCCTGAGTTCGAGCCCTGTTGGCTGATGAATTAACACCAGGTGGGGTTGACTCAGCCTGTCATCCTTCTGAGTTCGGCGAAATGAGTACAAATGTACTGGTAGAGGAGCACAGCATCAGCAGCACAGCTGTGCTTCCAATAAATGATAGCTACCTGGCAGCCAAGCTGCCACACACAAGAACAGGGGGAGTGTGGAACACGATTGGTTGATGACACTTCCCGATATGATTTGGGACACTGTTCGCTCTTAGACGGCACCACAAATCACCCAAGTGAAGAACTTGAAGGTGTAAGGGACACCAAGTTTCATAATCGGCGAAAGGATGGCCAAGTTTCCCACCTGTCTCTTAATGTCGAGTCATTTATAGAGCACATTTTTTATGTAGAAATCTCAGCTCATAAGCAGCTAAACTACAGAGGGCACCAGGTTCACAGACTGACAGGGTTCAGCACCTTGAGGAATGTCAGCTGTCAAGTGATGGGAGTGAGATACCTGACATACCTCCACAGAAATACCGGACCTGTGGGATATCTCTCTGGCTGAACGTGCTCACACATTCTCGAGAAGACCGAGCCTCGAGGATGAATGAGGACTGCGTCAAACTCCTATTCTTGTTATTTATTCCATCCGACCTCAACCTTGTGTTCCAAGGATCAATCACGTGGCCACACACGCACAGTTTTCTCTCGGCATGCCCAGACGTGCCCGGTGACCCTCATGTGTGTTTTTCACAGAAACTTTGGATGGACAAACTCAGATCCAAATGTTATCCAAAACTCTTCTCGCTCTTCCATGAAACTCGATTATGTAAACCCAATTGTTTGTTTTTTCAAAATTAATAGACAATCATGAACAACAACAAGCTGATAAAAGACGTACATGAGAAGTCCCTTATTAAAATTTCCACATCTAGCTTTGGATAGGATGGCCATTTTTACTTCTACACTGACAATGATAAAAATAAGAAAAATGACAACAGTTCAGCAGCTACTTACGAGAACATTTATAATTGCATTTCCATCAACCACCAACATTTTCATGAGCAGAGCCTTGCGCTCATCGGGACTCTTGTATCGAAGGATGTAAACGTCGTTGTTAGAATTCCAGTCTCTTGGTAGCTTCTCACTCTTGATATCCATTGCGCTGTCAGTCTGAGACCACACAAGATGTACTCAGTTGATGCACAAGAAATCGGAATACACCAACTACATGTCTGCAAACACTTAAGGGACGGTAGAATCTGTATAGCATGTTCATCCTTTACCACCAAAGTGGCAATAAAGTCAGGGAGACATGTCATAAACAATGCAAGTACTTAATTAGCCTTAAGATTTCCCAAATGGAGGGGTACAAGTCAAAAATCCAAGATGAAGACAGTTACCTACAACTCATTAAAGAAAGCTGAAAGAGAGAAATGGAGGTTTTAAGAACTCCTTCTCTTTCTTTGGCACACCTAAAATCTAAGGCACCCACAAGGCCTTCATCCTCAGCTCGATGGGGTAACGCTCTCCCCTCTGGGCTGGCACTCCTGCTTCACACCTTGCTCAGCTTGACGCTGTTGAAACCAAGGCCTTCAACATCATTGCAATCTCCAGCGATGAAGCCCAGTCGATGGGTCTATCATTTCGCCATTGCAGACAGGTCGGTGGACCTCTGTCTTCTACTGCCCCCTTTCTGCCCTTGCACCTTCTGCTCTTTCCGTGCTTTATCCCGCTCAGGTTTCTACAGGGCTCACACCTACGGTCCACCATAAACCCCATTCTGAATCAACCCATCCAGAATCTCCGCTCACCTTCACGCATTCATTCATCTTCTTTCCCGCCTGTGGAATCAACTTCCACATTCTCTTAATGTCATTCTCCCCTCGCAGGTCTTCGACAGCTGTTCACCACCATCTCACATCACCCCTCCCCCCCAATCAAAAACCAAGACCTTTTCTACCCCGCTAATCCCCTCATCTCCACCCGCTCCCAATAATTTCGCCATTGCAGACCGGTCGTTGGTCTCAGTCTTCTCCCGCTCCTTTCTGGCCTTGCACCTCTGCTGCTTTCCGTGCATTGTCCCACTCAGCTTTCTACAGGGCTCACACCTCCGGTCCACCATCAACCCCCTTCTGGTGAACTACCTAAATCCAGAATCTCTGCTCACTTCACTCATTCATTCCCTTTCTTTCCACCTGTGGAATTGACTTCCACATTCTCTTAATGTCATTCTCCCCTCCAGGTCTTCAGACAGCTGTTCACCACAATCTCACATCACCCCCCCCTACCCCCATCCAAAACCATGACCTTTTTCCTAACGCCCGTTAATCCCCTCACCTCCACCCCCACTCCCAAGCCCACCTCCTTCCAAATTTACAATTCTTCCTTCCTGAGAATTTGTTTTTGTATCCATCTTATCCACCCCACGTGTCCTCCACTATCCCTCATTCTTTATTCGTCCAAGTCCCTCTCTATTTTCTATTGTTCATTTTGTTCTGCTGCAACCCGATCCATTTTGTGTTTTCGCTCGCCCATGAGCCTCGACTTTGTCTCCAAAAACAAAAAAAACCTCCCAATATTGCATCCACAACCTTAGTTGTGTCCAAAGATCACCTTACATTGCCACACATTAATTGTGAAACATCACCGTAATGACATTGATACAAGACAATGCCAGAGATTGAATATATTCCCATATCCATCTCATTGGTTTTTCATCAAAACAAATCTCTCCAGTATACTACTTCCATGCAGTTAAACAAATATTACTTGTGCTCTCTTGCATTCCCCCAAAACAAACAAATAATATGTGAAAATATTAAATTAGGAAATCAATGTGAAATGAAGAACAAGGCATATTCATGACGGCTGGTGTCGTTTTAACCTCACCTGGAACAAGACTTGTTCAGGTGAGGTATTAGCATCGTGCAGTGTCCGTCAATCAGGCTATATATAAACACTTGGATCTTCTACTGGGAAACTACACGCATGATTTTGATTGAACTTGACCACAACCTTCATCACCTGCGATGTACCAAAGTTTGTTCATGCCATAAAAAAAAAAAATAATGAGGGTGTGAAAGGGTCTACGGGAGGTTTGACCACCCAAAATAGGTATTCGCTTTCTTTTTGGAAACTACACACATGCTTTTGATGAAACTTGACCACAACATTCATCACCCATGAGGTCCCAAAGTTTGTTCATGCCATTAAAAAAAAATAATAATAATAATAATAAATAAAACTCAGGGGTTTGCCTCCCCCCCCCCCCCAAAATAGGTATTTCTTTTTTCTCCGTCACATATCTGGTGGGTCATCCACACCTACCAGTGGTTCTCAGGTTGTACCAGGTGAGCCCAGGGGCATTGCACCGATATTTTTTTTGTCGCTATGATTAAGGGTTAATGACCAAAACGTCAGCTTCTTCTTCCTTCCCACAGAGGTGAGCTTACCTTGACTTCAAAGTCCTGTTGATTCCATCCATGTTAATAATGAAACAAAGAGTTTATTTCCTATTTTACTGGATGCATCATCAGCTACCAGTCTGACTTAACGATCGAGCTTCATATTGCATAATCGCACATCGAAAAGATTGAAATGAGAAATACACACAAATACACAGTCAGACGCACGTGCAACCACGGCAACAAACAAACAAACACTCAGAATTATGGAGGCCCAATCTACGGTTCAAAAGGAAACCACGATTTATTTTGTTCAATCAGCAGTAATCTACTGATTTTGTTTGCGTGAAGGATTTATTATGTCATCTGTCAAAACGTGTGGATCTCTCAAATTTTTTGAAAATGGAACTACTAAATTGAAGCTGAGAACCCACTCCCCCATGCTATACCCGGCACACACCTGCTCACCGAGCCCCACACAGTGCAGGCCATCTTGGATGAGGCTCCAATGCAGGAAACACACAAGAGCGTCGGCAGGACTGACAGGCCGAGCTGCAGCCAACAGTAACTCCAGGCCGGGCATATGGCGCAAATGACGAACAAGAACCGGCAAGAATCAGCTGTGAATCGGAATATGCAGGAGTAATCATCACAAATCGGATTATTGTGCGTCAAGCAAATAAAAAAAAACATGGCAAGTCATGGTGATTACAAGTACAGTGTTCGTAAATATTCAAAGACTGTCATTTTCATCGGTATCGGTACTTGTTAAGAACAACAACTAAGAGTATTGCATACAATTTCGGACCCTTAGTCGAACAGATCCTGAGATACGAGTCATCAATGAAATTTAGCCAACATCACTGCATTACACAAAACTGATCAATCAGGAAAATCAGGAAAAACTGAGTGGCCCAGCCAAAGCCCAGACTTGAATCCCATTGAGAATCTGTGGAAAGACTTGAAGATTGTTGTTCACCGACACTCCCAATCCAACTTGATGGAGCTTGAGCAAATCTGTAAGGAAGAATGGGAGAAAATCCCCAAATCCAGATGTGGAAAGATGATACAGACATACCCAAGAAGACTCAAAAGCTGTAATCACCGCCAAAGGCACTTCGATAACGTATTGACTCAGGGAGTTGAACACTTATTGACGCAAGAAACTTCAGCTCTTCATCTTTAATTAATTTTAAGCGATTTCTAAAAAGCTGTTTTCACTTTGTCATTTTGGGGTATTTTGTGGAGCTCATTGACAAGAAAAATTAGAAATTGAATCCATTTTAAATTCAGGATGTAACACAACAAAATGTGACAAAAGTCACAGGGAGGGGTGAGTACTTTCTGAAGGCACTGTAAATAACCCTTCGAATGGCACTAACAACACCAGATTCAGACCAGGAAGGGGAAAAGGACAGTTAAGGACTTCCGCAGGATCAAGTCGCCCGAGCGAGTGCTTCACGCTCTGTCGCGCCGCGAGCTTGGCGCTTTTGCGCCGCGTCGGCCGCCCGAGCCTGGCGCTTTGCGCCCCGTCGCCCCGAGCTGGCGCTTTGCGCCCCGTCGGCCCCGAGCTGGCGCTTTGCGCCGCGCGTCGCCCGCGAGCTGGCGCTTGCGCCCGTCGCCCCGGAGCTGGCGCTTTGCGCCCCGTCGCCCCGACTGGCGCTTTGCGCCCGCGTCGCCCGAGCTGGCGCTTTGCGCCCGTCGCCCCGAGCTGGCGCTTTGCGCCCCCGTCGCCGAGCTGGCGCTTTGCGCCCCGTCGCCCCGAGCTGGCGCTTTGCGCCCGTCGCCCCGAGCTGGCGCTTTGCGCCCCGTCGCCCCGAGCTGGCGCTTTGCGGCCCCGAGCTGGCGCTTTGCGCCCGAGCGGCGCTTTGCGCCCCGAGCCGGCGCTTTGCGCCCCGAGCCGGCGCTTTGGCGCCGCTTCGCGCCGAGCTGCGCTTTGCGCGCCCGTCGCCCCGAGCTGGCGCTTTGCGCCCGCGTCGCCCGAGCTGGCGCTTTGCGCCCCGTCGCCCCGAGCTGGCGCTTTGCGCGCCGCGTCGCCCGCGAGCTGGCGCTTTGGCGCCCCGTCGCCCCGAGCTGGCGCTTTGCGCCCCGTCGCCGCCGATCTGGCGCTTGCGCCCCGAGCTGGCGCTTTGCGCTCGCGTCGCCCCGAGCTGGCGCTTTGCGCTCGCGTCGCCCCGAGCTGGCGCTTTACGCTCCGTCGCCCCGAGGTGGCGCTTTGCGCTCCGTGCCCCGAGGTGCGCTTCGCACTCCGTCCGCCCTGAGTGAGTGCTTCGTGCTCCGTTTCGCCTCAGCTAAATGCAGAACCCTGGAGACATGACAAAGTTCAATCGCCATGAAATAAACATCGCAGATAATCACCACATTGCCTGCTCGTCTGTGCACGGTCCCTTGGTACATTGGTTCGGGGTCCGCGGAAACGTTATAATTTTTTTCTTTAATATCCGGGTTTTTTATACCAGATTTGCTTTGACTCCCTGTAGAGCACTTCCAACGCTCAGAAAATATAGACTAGGATCTGGCAGATGCTATGAATAGGCAGGCCCTCTGGGGGACAGGGCTTTAGGTTTGGCAGTAAATTCATTAAATCATGCAGCTAGTTAATTTTGGCATGTTCCTAAATTTTTGGTTCACTCAATATAATCCTCCAAACAGTAGAAAAAGATAAGTTTAATGCTTTGGAAATTCCACATGTTCTTGTGTATCCATGGAGAAGGAGGGAACATAGCCTTGCTTGCTTAAAGTAAATAGGAATATCGGCTTCATTATAAGACTCGTTATTTCTTTAAATTATCAGATTTCACAACAGATTTCTACGCTTATTTAGTCCGGATGATACCTGATCCTCAAAACCGAAATGATATTTCAACGATATACTTAAATTAGTCCGTGAGAGTACATCGTGGAAAATCGTATCATATAATGCATTAAATCGCTCCAAACTCCTAATTTGAAAACGATAGTACTTACAAAAGGGATGGACACAACGACGGATAGCTATGATGAACA
>CM068953.1:168324261-168365140 GCA_035128595.1 Eptatretus atami | reverse complement strand
TGAACAGACATAATCGATATATGAGTGAGGAAACTGAAAAAAAAAATAAAAAAACTTTATTGTTACAAATTGTTACAAAAGCCTGTTCCAAAATCAAGCACGATTGAGCAGAATGAAAAAACATAGCGGATTCAGACCAAGCGAGGTTTGCGCAGCGAAACGCCTTAGGACCCAGACAGCGAGGTGCAGAGGATCGACACTGAATGAAAAGGATTAGTATTAAATAAAAGCATAATTATCTTAAAAGCGGGTGTTTTCATTCACCAAAAACACCAATTATTCACTCTTGGGTACTTCCTTGGAGATTTCTGAGTATGCATGAATAAGTTTCAGGCTTGCTAGTTTATTTAGTTTTGGGAGTTAATAGACAAGGAGACACACACATTGACATTCATTAATATAAGAAAACCTAGGAATATTTCTTTACATTTTTTTATAACAGGACGAATATTACTAACACTGAACATGTACTGACCAAGAAAAACTAGGAAACTAATATTAAATGACACCCAAGCACTTGTAATCATAAATTAATCATTTACTAAAACTGACATGTAATGACCAGAACTAGACTACTTTATGAAACAACCGCACTTGTAATGCATAAAAATTAATCATTATAACTAACACTGCTTCTTACAAAATCAGCACGAAATCTTTACTAACATTGCAATTTATAACAGCACGAAATCTTACAACACTGAAGCACTTACAATCAGCACGAATCTTACTAACACTAAAGTGACCTGTAATGACGCAAGAAACTAGGACTATTATGACACCATACATTGTACTCAATAATTATAGTTACTAACACTGATCTATGTAATCAGCACAAATATTTACCACACTAAGAAACTTAGAATCAGACGAAAAATCTTTACTTACATTGATTTATAAACCAGCACGAATCTTTACTAACATTGGTTCTTATAATCAGCAACGAAATATTATAAAAAAAGCCAAGCACTTATTGTGCAAGAATTTTACATGAACACTGCACTAATTACAATCGCATGAATCTTACAAAAACACTGCACTTACACACAGCACAGAATATTTACGAACATAGGCATTTTATAACCAGCACGAACTATTACACTAACTGGTTCTTATATCAGACACGAATATTACCACCACACTTAGTTGTCAGCACGAATCTACTAACACTGCACTACAATCACAGCACAAATCTTATCTAACACTAGCACTTACAATCAGCACGAAATCGTAACATTGCAATAGCATTATAATCAGTCATGAATTCTTACGACTGGTTCTTAAATAAATCAGAGTTACGAATCTTTACTACCATAGCACTTATATGTCAGCACGAATCTTTATAAGCACTGTAACTTATCCAATCAGCTTAAACCTTTACAATACATCGTAATTTATAACACATAAGATATTTACAGAACACATGTACTTTTATAATCAGCACGAATCTTTACTAAAATTGGTAATTTATAATCACATGAATCTTTACTACCACACTGACACTTATTTAGTAAAGCACGAATCTTTACTAACACTCCGTACTTAATCATCAGCTATTAAAACATTTACAAACATAATGTATTTAATAACCAGCAAACGAATAATTTACTAAACAACATAAGGTATTATATCACCGCGACTTTACTTAACATTGTATTTATAATCAACATGGAAATCTTTAACTAAACACTGCATTTATTGATCAGCACAAATCTTACCAACACTGTACTTATCATCAGCTTTCAACTTACAAACTTGTAACTGTATTATATAACCAGCACTAATATTTACTATACTGTACTTATCATCAGCTTTAACTTTTTAACAAACATAATGTACTAGTAATTATATAACCAGTCACGAACATATTTTACTAATATGTACTTTATATCAGCTTTAAACATTTACAAACATTGTAACTATATTTATAACAGACACGAAATATTTACTAATACTGTACTATATAATACAGCTTTAAACTTTACAAACATTGCCTGTATTTATCACCAGCACTATATATTATGCTATTACTGTACTTTCATAACAGCTTTAAACTTTTACAAAATTGTAACTGTTTTAATAAACACAAACGAAATATTTTACCTATTATGTACTTATATCAGCTTTAACGCTTTCAAACATTGTACTGTATTTATAACAGTACAAATATTTACTAATAAATGTACTTTATCATACCAAGATTTAAACTTAACAACATTAGTCACTAGTAATTTATAACCACAAAATATTTACCAATACTGTACTTATCATCCGCTTTACCTTTACAACATTGTACTGATATTTATACACCAGACACGAATATTTAACTAATACTAAGTACTTAAAAATAATCAGGAACGAATCTTTATAACACTGTTCTATTGTCAGCAACGAAATATTTACTAACACTGTACTTATCATCAGCTTTAAAACTTTAACTAGCACTGTAACTTAAATAAAACAGCAACGAATATTTCTAAACACTGTAATATATAATACAAGAACACGAATATTTATACATAAACTGTATCTATATTCATCCAGCTTTTAAACTTTACTATCACTGATACTTACTAACCAGCACCAAAATATTTACTAACACTGTAACTTATCAATCAGCTTTAAACATTACTAAAACACTAACTTATACCAGCAAACGATATTTACTAATACTGTACTTATAAACAGAGCACAATAATTTACCTAAACACTGTACTTATAATCAGCATTTAAACTTTACTAACACTAGTACTTACAATCAGCACGAATATTTACTAAGAACTGGTCTTATTGTCAGCTTTAATCTTTACTAACACTGTACTTATAAACCGCACGAATATTTATAACACTGTAACTTATCAATCAGCTTTAGGAACTTTAACTAACATGTACTTATATACAGCATAGAATATTATACCACACTGTAACTTTATCATACAGCTTTAAAAACTTTACTAACACTGTACTTATAACACAGCACGAATATTTTAACAACACTGTAACTTTCATACAGCTTTAACTTTACTAACACGTTACTTATAATCAGCAAACGAATATTTACAACACTGTACTTATCATCAGACTTATAAAAACTTAAACTAGCACTGTACTTTATTAACCAGCAAACGAATATTTACTACACTGTACTATATCATCAGCTTTAAAAACTATAAACTAACACTAGTGCTTATGAAATCAAGCTATTAAACTTTACTAACACTGTGAACATTTATAATCAGCACGAATATATTTACTTAAAAACATGTAACTATATCATCAGCTTATAACTTTACTAACAACTGTACTTATAAAACAGCACAACGAAATTATTTACTAACACTAGTAACTATATCATCAGCTTTAAACTTTACTAAACACTGTACTTTATATCAGCACGAATATTTTAAGAAAAATAATAAAAAATAGAAATAAAAAAGAAAAAAAAGATAAAAAAAAAAATAAGAAAAATAAAAAGAAAAAATAAACAAAGAAAAAAAATAAAAAAGAAAAAAAAAGGGAAAAAATAGAAAAAAACAAAAAGAAAGAAAAAGATTAAATAAGAAATAAAACAAAAAAAAAAATAAAAAACAAAAAAAAACAAAAATAAGGAAAAAAATAAATAAAAAAAAAAAAAAAACTAAAAGATTTTACTAAAGAAAAAAAATGAAAAAGAAACAAAAACTGTATGAAACAAAAAGAAAAGTTACACTGCCTTGGATGTGAGATTTATTTTAATTATTTTCTCTGCTGTTAAAGTGAAAAGTGCCCCCTGGTGACCGATCTTACTTAAGTCTCACCCTTTTGAAGTGAGATTTTTTTATTATTTTTCCTCTGCTGTTTTAAAGTGAAAGTTTCCCCCTGGTGGACGATTTGAGGAATTCACGCTTTGAAATGTGAGATTTAATATATTATTTAACTTGCTGTTTAAAGTGAAAATGTCCGTCTGCTGGTCCCTTGGAGGAAGTTCCACTCTTTGAATCGTGAGATTTCTTCTTTATTTATTCTCTGCTGTTTAAAGTGAAAAGTGCCCCCTGCTGGACCATTGGAGGAATTCACCTTTGATGTGAGATATTAATTATATATTTACTCTGCTGTTTAATAGTGAAAAGTGCCCCCTGGTGGCCCATTGGAGGAGTTCACCTTGAATGTGAGAATTTATTATTATTATTTACCTCTGCTGCTTTAAGGTGAAAAGTGCCCCTGCTGGACCATTTGGAGGAAGTTACCTTTGACGTGAGCATTTATTATGTATATTTTACTCATAAGAAGGGGTTTCTGCTATTGCGGGGTTGAAAAAAACTATTGATAAATAAAATATATAAAAATATAACTAGGATATAATATAATAAAAAAAAGTAATATATCTATATTAATTAATCGTTACTTATAAGTAAGTTTCGTTGCGTATTCAGTCCTTTTTCTAGTGTTCTGCTTCTTTAGTAGCTGAAATAAGAAAGTGGTTAGGTAACTATTCGGTGTGAAAAAGAACAGGTGTATTAGTTAAAGTTGGACGATTCTGTTGGTTGAGTGTTTTCATTTTTCTTTTGGTGGTTTTTTGGTGTGTTTGTAGGGTTGTGATGGGTTGTCCGGTTCTTGGTGTTCTGGTGTGTATTTGTGGTGTGTGGTTTCTTACGAAGTATGTTTGTTGTGTGTTGTAGTGTTTTTGTTGGTGTTGTGTGGTGTTGTGTGGTTGTTTCTGGTGGTTGGTTGTGGTTTAGTTATTTTGGTTAAGTCTGGATAAGTGATGGTGGCGATGTTTGTTTGGTGGATGTTGTTGTGTCTGGTGGTCTTTTACTTGGTGTGTTTAAGTGAGTGTCGTGTTGTAAATATTGTTTGCTGATCTAGTAAGTGTTAGTAAAGTTTAAAGCTGATGATAAGTAAAGTGTTAGTAACACATTTTTTGCTAGATTATTAGTAGTGTTAGTAAAGTATTTTAGCTGATGATAAGTAAGTGTTAGTAATATTTCCGGTGCTGGTCTATAAGTAAGATGTTAGTAAAGTTTAAAGCTGTTGAAAGTTACGTGTTAGTACATTTCGTTGCGGAATTTAATAGTTTGTTTTAGGTAAGTTTACTGATGATAAGTACAGTGTTAGTTAATATTCGTAGCCTGGTTTAAGTACATGTTAGTAAAGTTTAAGCTGATTGAAAGTAAGTTGATTGTAAAATAATTTGTGCTGATTATAAGCACAGTGTTTAGTAAAGTTTAACTGAAATTATAAGGACAGAGTTAGTAAATTTATAAGCTTGAATGATACAGTAAAGTGTTAGTAATATTTCGTAAGCTGGTTATAAGTACAAGTGCTAGTAAAGTTTAAAGCTGATGATAATAAGTGTTAGAAAATATTCGTGCTGATTATAGTAACGTGTTTAGTAAAGTTAAAGCATTGAGGATTAAGTTACAGTGTTAGTAAATATTCGTGCTGGTTATAAGTACAGTGTTAGTAAAGTTTAAAGCTTGGGAATGAAAACACTTACTTATCATCAGCTTTAAACTTTACTACACTGTATAGTTATAACCCAGCACGAATTTTACTAACACTGTACTTACAGCATTACTAAGACTTCAAACTTTACTTATACACTGCTACTTATAACAGACAAATATTTACTAACACTTACTTATCATCAGCTTAAACTTTACTAACAACTTCAATATTTAAATGTACTTATAATCAGCAAATATTTACTTTAACACTTCTTAATCATCAGCTTAAAACTTTACTAACACTTGTAAACTTACTAACCAGCACGAATATTTACTACACACTGTACTTATGCAGCTTAACTTTTACTAACACTGTACTTATGAACCAGCACGAATATTTACTACACTGTACTTTCATCAGCTTTAAACTTTACTAAACATGTACTTATAATACAGCTATTCGAATATTTACCAACACTGTACTTATCATCAGCTTTAAATTTACTAACACTGTACTATAAACCAGCACGAATATTTACAACACTGTACTATCATCAGCTTTAAACTTTTACTAAACACTGTACTTATAATCAGCACATATTTACTAACACTTATTATCATCAGCTTTAAACTTTACTAGCACTGTACTTATCAACCAAGCAACAATATTTACTAACACTTGGTACTTATCATTCAGCTTTAAATTACTAACACTTGTACTTATAATCAGCAACGATATTTAAACACTGTTAATCAACTTAAACTTACCTGACTTATAATCAGAGCTACGAATATTACTTAACCACTGTACTTATATCACCTTAAACTTCTAAACACTGTACTATAAACAGCACAATATTACTAAACACTGTACTTATCATCAGCTTTAACTTTACTAACATGTACTTAATAATCAGCACGAATATTTTACTAATCACTGTACTTATCATCAGCTTTAAACTTTACTAACACTGTACTTATAACCAGCACGATTTATTTACTAACACTGTATTATTCAGTTAACTTATACGACTTTAAACAGACATATTACTACACTCTGTACTTATATCAGCCAAATATTAACTATAACACTGACTTAACATCAGCTTAGATATTTAGTCTAACCACTGTTACTTATAATCAGCACGATATACAACATTCTATCATAGCTTTTAAACTTATAACATAACAGACGAATTTCTAACTTACTTATGGCTCAGCTTTGACGAATTATACTAACACGTACTTAATAATACAGCAGCGAATATTTACTAACACGTCGTACTTTTAATATTCAGCTAATTTGACTATAAACTACTTACTTAGTACGAGGCACGAAATTTACTAACACTGTACTTATATCATCAGGATCTCTTAACTTACACATCTACTTTTATACAGCACGAATATTTTACTAACAAACTATCACGTTCGTAGATTGTACTAACACCTGACATTATTAATAACGATTATTCGTAGACACTTTCCTTATCATATCTTAACTTACGCACTGTACTTTACAGAACAATTATACTTTAACTTAGAACTTTACTAACCACGTACTATAATCAGCATAATATTATACTTGTTTATCAATCAGGATTACAGAACTTGATGTCACTTGGTATTTTAAACGATATTACTAGACTACTGTACTTTTCACGCTTAAACTTTATTCTAACACATAATACTATTTTGTATCTGGGGATGATAAACCAATCGCCACGGAATATATTTTTAGGTCTAACGCACTTGGTTTCATTATCATCAGCTTGTTTAAAGCTTTACTAAACTGTTTACCTTATAATCAGCAACTCGAAATTACTAACACATTTGACTATCACTATCTCTTTAACTTACTGTTACTTATTAGCAGAATTGATACACTTTCCACTGGTTGTAATACTGTAAACTACTTATAGGTAAAACAGTGTATCTCTGTTTAATAACAGCAGTGTACGGCAACTAAATGTACGATCAAATCACGGGTTAACTATAATCGTTCTTTTAACATTACCAACATTGCAACTTTTTTATAACTAGCGAGATTTTACTAATCGACTTGTAAACTTCCATCAGATACCATACTCTTCTGTAACACTGTTTTTACTTGTCGTATCTGAAGTACTTATACACTGTATATCCCAGATATAACTAATCAGTTTTGTAACTATCTAACATATCAAGCGCCTGATTCGACCTACCGAAATGTATATATCGTACCAATCTTAGTAAACAACATTTTAGACTGCTATAATCGAGATCTTTTAATACAGTACAGTATTGCTTCAGAAACTGTAATAGTTACATACAAGCGTTCATGTATTTAAGTTCACCAACTTGTTATTAATGTCAGATACACTTGTACTTAATTCTCGCTGTTAATACCAAACTTACGTCCAAACTCACGTTTCGGATAAACGATTATTTATCTATACACTTCAATAAGCTGATCTTATGTCTATAACGTATCCAAGGCAGCTTAAACAGCCACTCATGACTTTGATATTAACAGCACGATCTGCTGGTTACTACAAGTACTCGAATGTATGCATTATATACATCATCCACAGCATAGCTATAACGTACTAAATTTCGTTCTGAAAACTATCTGCATATTTCAAGACTTAGTTAGCTGTGTAATATTATAAACGGCTTATATACATACTAACTATTGTAAAAGCTATTAACACCTATAACTTTATAAAGCAGCTTTCTCACTAACACCCTAATTAAGCCTCAAACTTTCCTAACGACATATACGGTCAGCAACATATTTGTCATCTTATCATCAGCTTTAAACTTTACTACACAATGTACTTATAACCAGCACGGAATAGTTAATCTGAGAGCACTTACTTATCAGTAGCTTTTAAGAACTTCTTACATACACACAGTAACTTATAATCCAGCACGAAGTATTACCAAACTGTATTTACACACTATTAAAACTTCTAACTACCACAATACGGTTAATAACCAGCACGAATATTTACTAAACCTGATCTTATCATACAGCTTTAACATTTTACTATTACACTTACTTATAACCACACGAATAATACTATACCTGACTTATCGTCAGCCTTTAAACTAACTAACACATGTACTTATAACAGCACGATCATATTTACTAACACTATACTTATCATCAGCTTTAAACCTTTCCACTAAACACAGTACTATAAACCAGCACGAATATTTACTAATTACTCGCTTTATACTTTTATCACATGTATTAATAACACAGCACGAAAGATATCTAAGATTTACTTATACAGCTTAACACTGCACTACACGACTATTATGCTAACTTACTTAACAAATTTATCTACACATATACTTATAACCATACGATTTACTAATCTGTACGTATAACCAGCACAATATTCACTCTCTCAAATATACTGTCATCTACAGACTTAAACTTTACTACACTTTACTATAACCAGCAAATAATATTATAACTCAACACTGTATCTTGATCTATCAAGCTTTAAACTTATACTAACATTATATAACCAGCCGAATATTTAATTAACACTTTTATCAATCTCAGCTTTATAAACTTTACTAACACTTTTGTACTACAAGCCACGATTCTAATAACCTGTTCTCATAATCACACTATTACTAACACTAGTGACTTAACACTAGAAATCAATTACAAACGCTTTGAATGAATCTTATGCTTCTTATACATTACTAACACACCTTCAATACAGACACGTAATATTTAACAACACTTACTTATCATCAGGCTCTTAACTTTACTAAGCACGTTAACTTATAACCATGCACGAAATTCACTTTATACACTGTGTACTTAATAATCACCTTAAACTTTAACTACACTTACTTAAACCAGCCGAATATTTACAACACTGTACTTAATCATCAGCTTTAAACTTTACTAACACTGTAGCTTATAAT
Organism: Eptatretus atami; assembly: GCA_035128595.1. Classification (NCBI taxonomy): domain Eukaryota; kingdom Metazoa; phylum Chordata; class Myxini; order Myxiniformes; family Myxinidae; genus Eptatretus; species Eptatretus atami. Next base: position 168,355,781 of record CM068953.1, on the reverse strand, counting down.
CAGCTACGAAAATACTTACTAACACTGTTACTTATCACGCTTAAACTTTCTACTAGCACACTGTTACTTAATAACCCAGCACGAATATTTACCTACACTGTACTTAATCATCAGCTTTAACTTATACTAACACGTACTTATTTATCAGCACGAACTATTACCAACACTGTTCTTATGCTCAGCTATTTAAGACTTTACTAAACACTCGTACTTATAATCCAGATTCACGAATATCTACTTAATCAAACTGAACGTTATCATTCAGCTTTAAAAACTTTATTCACTGAACAACTGTACTAAAATCAGCAACCGAATATTTACTAATACTGTACTTATCTCAGTTTACTTACTGTTACAACTGTGTGCAACTACACCACAGTACCTATAACCGCAGAGATATTTACCCTAACACTGTACTTTCATCAGCTTAAACTTATACTAAACTAATCAGTACTTATACACACGAATACTTTACTAAACTTACTTATCATCATGCTTTTAAACTTCTCTATACATCAGTACTTATAACCAGCACACAATATTTTACTAAACGTATGACTTATGCATCAGCTTTAACTTTACTGACACTGTACTATAACATGCCGAATATTTACTAACACTGTACATATATCTAGCTTTAAACTTTATCTATACACACGATACTTTAACCATGCACGAGAATATTTTACTAAATCACTAGGTAACCGTACGTATAACAGCACAAATTATTTAACTAACACTTATTGAATCCATCAGCTTTAATACTTTACATTTAACACTGTACTTATAACCAGCACATATTTCTAATACTATATATATTCATCAGCTTTAAACTTTACTAACACAAGTACTTATAAACCACACCGATAATTTAACTAACACGTGTACTATTATCAATCATGCTTTAAACTTTACTAACACTGTATAAACCAGCACGACCTATTTACTAACACTTATACTTAATAACCACTTTAAACTTCAACTTAACACGCTGTACTTATAATCAGCACGAATTATCTAACACCTTGTCTTATCATCAGCATTAAACTTTAACATACGACTTTACTATAAATCAGCCACGAATATATTTACTTACACCTGTACTATCTATCAGCTTAAAATTTATGAGCACATGCTACTTTATAACCAGCCACAACTATTGTTACTAACACTGTACTTATAATTCAGCCTTAGAATTGTACACTAGACACACTGTAACTTAATAACCAGACGTATAATCTATCACAACACTGTAACTTATCATCAGCTCTTAAACTTTACTAACACTGCTAACTTATAATCAAGTCCACGAATATTTTTACAAAACACTTGGACTTATTACAGCTCTATAAACTTTACTAGCACTGTCACTTATACCACACGAAATTTACTAATCACGCTGTACTCTATCATCAGCTTTAAAACTTTACAACACTGTACTATACAATCAGCACAAGATTATTTACCAACCACTTCTGTATATTGCAGCTTATATACTTTTACTAACACTGTACTTGATAACAGCACGAATAATTACTACATGTACTATTCATCAGCTTTACACACTTACCTACCTCTGTATTATAATTCAGACAGATATTACTTAATACTGTACTTATCGTCATCTTAACGTTTAACTAACACATATTATACAGCACGAATATTTACTATACACTGTAACATCTATCTCAGCTACTTTACTAAATAATATTTAAACGTGAAACAGTATACTATCACAATCACTTGAAATCATTAGCCTAACACTCGTATACTGTACAATCATTAACTTACATGCTGTATCACCATATTATAACAGCAACAATACTTATACACACTTGTACTTTATCATCAGCTTTAAATTACTGACAACTGTACTATAACCAGCGACTCGACATGATTTACCTAAACACTGACTTATCATCAGCCTTTAAAACTTTACTATCACAGCTACTTGAATAACCAATCCACGATATGCTTACTAATACTGAACGTATAACCACGCACAAATATTTACTAACAACATGTACTTATCATCCTTTAAACTTACTAACACTGTACTTAATAACGCAGCACAATATTTAATCACTTTACTTATAAAATTCAGCACGAATCTTACTAACCTTACTATAATCACACGAATCTTTATAATAACAGTTCTTAATTGTCAGCACCAAATATTACTAACACTGTCTTATAGATCAGCTTAAACTTACTAACACGTACTTATAACTCTAACGACGAATATGTTACTAACACTTGTACGTCATCAATTAGCTTTACAACGTTCAAACTGTACTTAACATCACACCAGCCAAACTATGTTACAAAATGAACTTATAATCAGCACGAATCTTACAACACTGTTCTTTATTGTCAGCACGATATTTACTAAACTGTACTTAAATAACCAGCACGAATATTTACTAGAGATACGTGGTTAGTGTAACGTATTCTCGTAGTGGAATCAGTCCGAAGTCTTTTGACATAAACGTTGTTAGTAAAAGTTCTTTCTATAATCAAGTGTCCACGTAAGTGCATTAATATTATACTTACACACTGTGGTAGTAAATTGATTCGTTGTCTCGTAATTTGTCATGCACGAATAATTTACTAACACTCTCTATTGTCAAGGCACGATATACTTATTACTACACTGTGTTAGATTTCGTTTATCATAATCAATTCATGGTTGTGGTGTATTAAGAAACTTTATTACTACAAACAAAGTACTTTAATTAACCCGAGCACATGAAATTTTATGTTTAATAACTAACACATGGTTACTTATATCATATAACGGCTGCGCTTGATTAAAGATCACTATTGTGTAAGTAAAATAAAGCACTTTCGTGTACCTTGAATCAATAATATATCAGAGCATCGGCACAGATGATTTATATCTAACACTGAGATTTCTCCTGTTGCATGATTGATAACGCATCTCGATGTTAAAATCAGACTTAAGGATTACCTAATGCCACTTGGGAGTTGTAATTACTAAGTGATATTTAACCGCAGCAAGGTAATTAATCGTTATACTATTCGTGCTGAACACTTGGTTAAGGTGCTTTGTTGTTTGATATGATCAAGCTTATTAATTTGACTGTCTCTACGATTTGCTTAAACGTACTGGTCACTATTATGAATGTCAGTAGTAACAGCGAACTATTTCCTAACTGCTGCGTGACTAACTTATCTATGTCGCGAGCTTTAACTTTGGTGTTTATAATAATGACATCTGTGGGTCTACGTATTATTAATTAAATACACCATGTCTAGGTATGCAACGTTACATAGTGCTGTAGTTACTAAAAACAACATGTGCAGTTTTTACTTATCATGCATGCTTTAAACTTTCTAAAACAAGTAAGTTCTTTATACGACTCAGTCGCACGAATTATTGTAGTCTTGAGTGCAGTGTTTGTAAGCTTCATGCTGAACATCTGGTTACTATAGTTGCCAAATAACAAGCTGTTTAAATCTCTTCGTTAAGCAACTAGTATTATAAAACGAAGCTACAATTTTCTCTACTTAAGCACTCTGCAATATCTTATCCATCCAGCTTTTAAACTTGTAACTTAGACCCTGTGAGCCGTTTATTATTAACCCAGCTACAAAAATATAATTTTACTTTCGTTACAGCCTTGATGTATCTTATCCATCAGCTTTAAAACTATGATACTACACGCACTTATGTGTAGGTATTAAAGATTTATCAGTGACCTGGCAGCACAAGTTTATTTTAACTTATAATCACTCTATGTACTTATATGATTATCAGCTAAATTAAAGCTTTACTTTCAGCACATGTGACTTAATTAGGAACCTGAGCCTACGAATGATTAGTCATTTGCAGTGTTTGGAGATTAAACAACGTTAATTTTGTGTGATTACTAATCATTCCAGCACTTTTTAGAATCAGACTTATTCTACTAACATTTAAGTTTAATTTGTGTTTTACATAACAGCTGTGGAGTGGTACATCCAAATTATATATACTTAGACTAGCTCCTAGTACTTCTGAGTTCAATGCTATGAACAGTCCCAGCGTATAAGTTATGTATATACTAGTAACTGTGCTTATCATCAGTATCGTGGCTGAAACTATTTTGTACATAATGATGCACGTGGTATTTGGTATGATAATCAGCGATGAACTTCTGTTTAGCTAGAGCATTTGGTTTAATACTTTAATGTGTACTGTATTTATAACCAGCACTAATATTTACTAATACTGTACTTATCATCAGCTTTAAACTTTACAAAAATTGTACTGTATTTATAACCAGCACGAATATTTACTAATACTGGACTTATCATCAGCTTTAAACTTTACAAACATTGTACTATTCTAACTAACACTTTCTGCTATATACCAGTCACAAATATTATACTAACACTGTTTTTACTTAATATACACGATTAACTAACAATGGTTTTATGTCAGCCAAGAATATTTACTACACTGTATCTTATAACCAGACGGAATATATAAACTGACTTATAATCAGCAAGAATTCTTTACTAACACTGTACTATAATCAGCACGATCAACTTACTAACACTGTCTCTTCTTATGATCAGCACGAATATTATATCTACAGTTTCTTATTGTCAGCACGAATATTCTCACTAACCTGTACTTATTCATCAGCTTTAAACTTACTAACACAGTATTATAACAGCACAAATAATTTACTAACATCTGTACTTATACATCAAGCTTTAAACTTTATAACCACCTGTACTTATAATCAGCACGAATATTTACTAACACTGGTTCTTATTGTCACTTTGAAGCTTTACTACACTGTTAACTTATAACCACACGATATTTACTAACACTGTACTTATCATCAGCTTAAAAACTTTACTAACGATGTACTTATAATCTAGACAGTACTTATCATCAGCTTTAAACTTTACAAACATTGTACTGTATTTATAACCAGCACGAATATTTACTGTTACTGTACTTATCATCAGCTATAAACTTTACAAATATTGTACTGTATTTATAACCAGCATGAATATTTACTAATACTGTACTTATCATCAGCTTTAAACTTTAACTCAAACTGTACTTATAACAGCACGAATATTACTAAACTTGTTCCTTATTGGTCAGCTTAAAACTTACTAACACTGTACTTATACAAGACGAATATTACTAACACTGTACTTATCATCAGCTTTAAACTTTACTAACACTGTACTATATAACAGCAAGAATATTTACTAAACAATGTACTTATCATCAGTTTAAACTTACTACACTGTACTTATAACCAGCACGAATATTTACTAACACTGTACTTATATCAGCTTTAAACTTAATAACATGTACTTATATAGCACGAATATTTACCAACACTGTTCTTATTGTCAGCTTTAAACTTACTAACACTGTACTGTATTATCCACAGACGAATATTTACTAAACTGTACTTATCATCAGCTTTAAACTTACTAACACTGTACTTATAATCAGCACGAATATTTACTATCTGTACTTACGTCACTTTAACTTTACTAACACAGTACTTAATAACCAGCAAGATATTTACTAACACTGTACTTATCATCAGCTTTAAACTTTACTAACACAGAACTTATAACCAGCCGAATATTTACTAACATGCTTATCTATTCAGCTTAAACTTTACTTACAGTATATAACAGCAGAATATTTACTACATGTACTTATCATCAGCTTTAACTTTACCACTGTACTTATAACCAGCACGAATATTTACTAACATTGTACTTATCATCAGCTTTAAACTTTACTTACACAGTACTTAAACCAGAATATTACTAATACTGTACGATAACCAGCACAAATATTAATAACACTGTACTATCATCAGCTTTAAACTTAACTAACACTGTAACTTATAACCAGCACGAATATTTACTAATACTATACTTATCATCAGCTAAACTTTACAAACATTGTACTGTATATACAGCACGAATATTTACTAACACTGACTTATCAATCAGCTTAAACTTTACAACACTGTACTTATACCAACGATATTTTAAACTACTTATCATCAGCTTTAAACTTTACAACACTGTATTATAATCAGCACGAATATTATCTAACTGTAACTTATCATCAGCTTAAACTTACTAACACTGTCCTTATAAAGCACGAATATTTACTAAACTGTACTTATCATCAGCTTTAAACTTAACTAGTACTGTATTATACCAGCACGAAATATTTACTAAACTGTACTATAATCAGCCTTAAACTTTACAAACATGTCGTATAACCAGCACGAATATTTACTAACACTGTACTTATCATCACTTTAAACTTTATAACATGTATTATATCAGCACGAATATTTACTAACGTACTTATCAGCTTTAAACTTTACACAATTGTACTATATAACCAGCACGAATATTTACTACACTGTACTTATCATCAGCTTTAAACTTTACTAACACTGTACTTATAATCAGCAGAATATTTACAAACTGTTCTTATATTTCAGCTTTAAACTTTATAAACTGTACTTTATAACCAGCACGAATATTTACTACACTGTACTTACATCAGCTTAACTTTACTAACATGTACTGTATAACAGCACGAATATTTACTAATACTGTACTTATCTCAGCTTTAAACTTTACAACCAGTATTAATAACCACGCAATATTTACTAAACTGTACTTATCATCAGCTTTAAACTTTACAACATTGTACTTATAACCAGCACAGAATATTTACTAACCTGTACTTATCATCAGCTTTAAACTTTATTACACAGTACTTATAACCAAGCACGAATATTTACTACTGTAGCTTATCATCAGCTTTAAACTTACTTGACACGTATCTATAACCAGCACAAATATTTACTAACTGTACTTATCATCAGCTTTAAACTTTACTTACACAGTTACTTATAACCAGCACGAATATTTACTAATCTGTACTATACCAGATTTACTCAAAGTACTTATATCAGCTTAAACTTTACTAACTGTCTTTAACCAGCAGAATATTTACTAATCTATACTTATCATCAGCTTTAAACTTTACTAACACATGTACTTTAAACCAGCACGAATATTTACTAACACTGTACTTATCATCACTTTAAATCTTACAACACTGTATTATAACCAGCAATATTTACCTAACACTGTACTTATCATCAGCTTTAAAACTTTACAACACATGTACTATAACTCAGCACGAAATTTACTAACACTGTACTTATCATCAGCTTTAAACTTTACAAACACTGTAATTATAATCAGCAACGAATATTTATAACACTGTACTTATCATCAGCTTTAAACTTTACTACATGTACTTATAACCAGCACGAATATTTACTAACACTGTACTTATAAATCAGCTTAAACTTTACAACCTGTACTGTATTTATAACCAGCACGAATATTTACTAACACATACTTATCATCAGCTTTAAACTTTACTACACTGTACTTAAATCAGCACAATATTACTAACACTGTACTTATCAGCTTTAAACTTTACTAGCACTGTACTTATAACCAGCATCGAATATTTACTAACTGTACTTATCATCAGCTTAAACTTTACTAACACTTATTATATCAGCAGAATATTATACAACACTGTCTTATTTCAGCTTTAAACTTTACAACACTGTACTTATAACCAGCACGAATATTTACTAACACTGTACTTATCATCAGCTTTAAATTTACTAACACTGTACTATAATCAGCACGATATTTACTTAATACTGTACTTATCTCAGCTTTAACTTTACAAACAACGTACTATAACCAGCACGAATATTTACTAACACTGTACTTATCATCAGCTTTAACTTTACTACACAGTACTGATAAACAGCACGAATATTTACTAAAACTGTACTTATCATCAGCTAAACTTACTTACACAGTATTTATAACCAGCACGAATATTTACTAACACTGTACTTATCATCAGCTTTAAACTTTACTGACACTGTACTTATAACCAGCACGAATATTTACTACACTGTCTATCATCAGCTTAAACTTTACTTAACAGTACTTTATAACCAGCACGAATATTTACTATACTTTACGTATAACCAGCACAAATATTACTAACACTGTACTTATCATCAGCTTTAAACTTTACTAACACTGTACTTATACCAGCCGATATACTAACACTGTACTTATAATCACACGAATCTTACTACACTGTACTTAATATATCAGCACGAATTTTACTAACACTGTTCTTATTGTCAGCACAAATATTTACTAACACTGTACTTATCATCAGCTTTAAATTACTAACACGTGTACTTATAACCAGCACGAATATTTACTAACACTGTACTTATCATCAGCTTAACTTTAACTAACACTGTACTTATAACCAGCACAAATATTTACTAACACGTACTATAATCAGCACGAATCTTTATAACTACTGTTCTTATTGTCAGCACGAATATTTAACTAACACTGTACTTTAACCAGCACGAATATTTACTAACACTGTACTATAATCAGCACGAATCTTTACTAACACTGTACTATAATCAGCACGAATCTTACTAACACTGTTCTTATGTCAGCACGAATATTACTAACACTGTTCTTATTGTCAGCACGAATTTTACTACCTGTACTTATCATCAGCTTTAAACTTACTAACACAGTACTTATAACCAGCACAAATATTTACTAACACTGTACTTATCATCAGCTTTAAACTTTACTAACACTGTACTTATAATCAGCACGAATATTTACTAACACTGTTCTTATTGTCAGCTTAACTTTACTAACACTGTAACTTATAACCAGCACGAATATTTCTAAACTGTACTTATCATCAGCTTTAAACTTTACTAACAATGTACTTATAATAAGCACGATATTTACTAACATGTACTTATCATCAGCTTTAAACTTTAATAGCACTGTACTTATAACCAGCACGAATATTTACTAACACTGTACTTATCATCAGCTTAAACTTTATAAACTGTACTATATAACCAGCACGAATATTTACTAACACTGTACTATTCATCAGCTTTAAACTTTACTAACACTGTACTTATAACCAGCACAAATATTTACTAACACTGTACTTATCATCAGCTTTAAACTTTACTAACACTGTACTTATAACCAGCACAATATTTACTAACACTGTACTATCATCAGCTTTAAACTTTACTAGCACTGTACTTATAACCAGCACAATATTTACTAACACTGTACTTATCATCAGCTTTAACTTACTAGACTGTACTATATAACCAGCACAAATATTTACTAACACTGTACTTATCATCAGCTTTAACTTTACAACACTGTTCTTATAACCAGCACAAATATTTACTAACACTGTACTTATAATCAGCACGAATATTACTATACTGTGCTTATCATCAGTATGACTATTACTATACTAGTACTTATAATCAGCATGACTATTTACTAACATTGTACTTATAATCACCATAAATATAATTACTGCCTTTGTACGCACGTAATCACCAAGACTCGCGTTTCTGAACCAAATACTGCACGGCCCTGTACATATCAACATTCAGTGGGACCAATGGGACCAATGGGACTCCACCAGGAAAACAGGTTGTTGTTGTTGTTGTTTTAGTAGTTCCCGACGGGGAACGATTTACAGACTTCGCAACAAAGCTGAAGTAAATAAGAAGGAATGAATCCACGGTCGTGTGTGGATTTAAAAGGAAGTTATCTCCTAGTTAGTGAAACAAATGTTTGCAATTACAGTTTGTTGAACGGAAACGTTTCATGAGGAAGAGGATGCAAAGGTTACATGCATTTCCATGGCAACGCCTGTGAGTGGCGTTTGCGGCACACGACAGAGGAACGTCTTCCGTGGAAGGGAACTACGTCATTATTATTATAATCATCATCATTGTTGTTCTTCTTCCTCTTCTACTTCTTTTCTTCTTCTTCCTCTCTTCTTCTTCTTCCCCTCTTTGTCTTCTCTTCTTCTTCTTCCTCCATTCGTATTCTTCTTCTTCTTCCTTTTCTTCTTCTTCCTCTCTTGGTCTTCTCTTCTTCTTCTTCCTCCATTCGTCTTCTTCTTCTTCTTCTTCCTTTTCTTCTTCTTCCTCTCTAGGTCTTCTCTTCTTCTTCTTCTTCCTCCATTCGTCTTATTCTTCTTCATCATATTCTTCTTCTTCTTTTTCTTCTTGTACCTTCGGCTATTCGACTTACAACAAATTAGATCCGGACCACAGGCCAGGCGTACAGTTCACAGGCTTTATTCAATCGTCACCATCCTCCTACTCTGCTTCTTTCTCCCACCCTCGATCGTCCTCCTGTTTCGAACCTGGGATTCGCATTTATTTCCTCTATACGAGCCCATCGCCATCGCCATTGCCGTCACGGAAGTATAGGTTGTGTCCAGTAGTCTCCACAAAACGGGTTTTGGTACATTCTTGTTGAACTTGTTGGAGAGGAGGGATGCATGCTGGTGAAGGCAGAAACGTTCCCCCCACCAGTATTTGTCCAGACCTCGTTTGAACACGTCCACAGAGGGAGCCAGTCACCACAGCTTGAGGGAGGTTGTCCCAGTCCTCCATGATTCGTTGACTGAATTTTGTTTTTTTGCTCTGCCATTCAGTCTGGACCCTGTGACAAAGTGCTGAGTGTGTGACCTCGTGGAGGCTGTTACTCTGTTGGTGTGAACCATTGACCTGTCACCTGGATCTACATCTAGTCTGTCATTTCCACCTGGATCTACATTTAGTCGTGTCATTCCAACCTGGATCTACATCTAGATCTGTCATTTCCACCTGGATACACTGTCTGTCATTCCACCTGGATCTAACTCTAGTCTGATCATTTCCACCTGGATCATAATCTGTCTGTCATTTCCACCTGGATCTACATCTAGCGTCTTTCCACTATCACATTATCTGTCATTCCACCTGGATCTACATCTAGTCTGTCATTCCACCTGGATCTACATCTAGTCTGTCATTTCACTGGATCACATCTAGTCGTCATTCCACCTGGATCTACATCTAGTCTGTCATTTCCACCTGGATCTACATCTGGTCTGTCATTTCCACCTGGATCTACATCTAGTCTGTCATTTCCACCTGGATCTACATCTAGTCTGGCATTCCACCTGGATCTACATCTAGTCTGTCATTTCCACCTGGATCTACATCTAGTCTGTCATTTCCACCTGGATACATTCTGTCTGTCATTTCCACCTGGATCTACATCTAGTCTGTCATTTCACCTGGATCTACATCTAGTGTCTGTCATTTCTTCACCTGGATCTACTAGTCTGTCATTTCACTGGATTCATCTAGTTGTCATTCCACTGGATCTACATCTGTCTGTCATTTACTGATCTACATCTAGTCTGTCATTCACCTGGATCTACATCGTCTGTCATTTCCACCTGGATCACATCTGTCTGTCATTTCACCTAGATCTACATCTAGTCTGTCATTTCCACCTGGATCTACATGTAGTCTGTCATTTCCACTATCTACATTGTCTGTCATTTCCACCTGATTAATCTAGTCTGTCATTTCCACCTGGATCTACATGTAGTCTGTCATTTCCACCTGGATTACATCTAGTCTCTGTCATTTCCACCTGGATCTACATCTGTCTGTCATCCACCTGGATCTACATCGTAGTCTGTCATTCACCTGATCTACATCTAGTCTGTCATTTCACCTGGCATCTACATCTAGTCTGTCATTTCCACCTGGATCTACATCTAGTCTGTCATTTCCACCTGATCTAATCAGTCTGTCATTCCACCGGATCTACATCTAGTATGTCATTTCCACCTGATCTACATTAGTCTTTCATTTCCACCTGATCTACATCTAGTCTGTCATTTCCACCTGGATCTACATCTAGTCTGTCATTTCCACCTGGATCTACATCTAGTATGTCATTTCCACCTGGATCTACATCTAGTCTGTCATTTCCGTGGAGAATTTTGAACAGTTGAATCATATCCCCACGGTGCCGCCGGTACAAGAGTGAATACATGTTCAGCTTGCCTTTGAATAAGAAAGTGTAAATGTAGTTGTAATGCACTGAGGTGTCGGGAGGAGGTGAAGAACGATCGACAACCTGTCTGGCAAAGGCGAAGAAGGTCCATCACCGATTGCTAGTCGAGCTAGGAAGAGGGGTAGGCCTCGGTGGGAGAGTACCGATGAGTCGGACTCGCCAAAAGTGGTTATGGCCGTCTATCCCAGAAGAGCACCACGCCGAACTGTTAGTCATAGTTTTGGTCTCTGGTGGCTCCAAACCCTTGAGAACTAACAACCTGATTAAGATTGCATTACTGATCAAACATAATTTGGAGACATTTCCAAGTGCCAAAAAGCTCAGATCCAGGGCACCTGTTTATATTTTATTGAGTGCAAATTGGTTGCCCAACGGGCAACGGTGTTGGAGCTTCTGATTTTGGTGATGTTCAAGTCTCCTGGCAGATTCCCAGGTCTCTGAGGGAGAGCCAAGGAGTCATTTACAGGATTGATTCCTCCATTGAAATTGATGACATTAAGAGGCATTTAGCTGAAGTGGGAGTTGTCGACACCCGCCGTCTTACGATGGTCAGGGATGGGGTCAAGGTCGACACCACCTTGGTGGTTTTGACCTTCGGCAACCCAGTCCTAACCCCCAAAGTGTTCCTGGGGTATCAAGCCTTTATGGCATGTGAATACATCCCATCCCCCTTAAGATGTGACAAGTGCCAAAAGTTTGGGAATACTGCTCCAGCCTGTATGGGCAAACAACGCTGCAGCGAATGTAATGGAGACCATGAATACGGAAGCTGCACTGATGATAAAATGTCTTGTGCCAACTGTGGTGGGAATCACAGTGCAGCCTTTAGACTTTAGAGGATGCCCTGAATTACAAAGAGCTGCCCAGATACAAGTGAAAACTAAAGGGAAACTATCCTAGGCTGAAGCTGTCCTGAAGGTCTCCAAAGTCAAGTACCCAATAAACGAGGGCAACACGAAGACCAAAACTGACGGCCAGGTTAAAGTATTAACAAAATCGGTGGGAGATAAGACCGAGAGGAAATATCAAGATAGCCAAACTGAGAGTATCATCACTGACAAGGATATGAATATCACCAAAATGGGATTCATCAGTTTTATCACCAAAGTGGTAAACTGCGCAGCACAAGCAAAAAGGAGATCGGAGAAAATCAATATAATTTCCTCTGTAGCCATCAAACACCTGGGTTGGGAAGGAATCTCTTACAAGGAGATTAATAAAATATTCAGCCAATCAGGTAATAAAAGTAGAGGGTTTGACTCTAAACAGGCCCAGGACTCCCCCGCAGATTAATGAGAATGATCCAATGGAATGGAAAAAGCTTAGTCGCTTACGGGTCTGAGTTTATTCAGTTCATCAAGGATCTTTCAACCAAACCGGATATAAACTTTATTCAGGAAACCTGGTTAAAATGTCATAACCGATTGAAGATCCCTGGTTATACCTTCATACACAGGGATAGAGCAAGTGGAAATGGAGGTGGGTGTGGGGTGTTTGTCAAGCTTGATGTCCCCTTCATGGTAATGGTCTGCAATGCCAAACTGGAATGCAATCTAATAGATATCCCATGCACAAGGGAGACTGTCACAATTCTAAATTTGTACAACCCGTGCCAACCACTGATCTTTAATACACCATCGCCCAGGATTCAACCCCCATTTACAAATGCTCAGCTGGTCAGAAAATGAAAGTTCCCTGGTGGAATGATGAATGCAAATAGGACATCTGGGCGAGGAGGGCTGCCCTTAAAAGAGTTTTTTTAAATCCCTGTTGATTCAAGATGCCATCTTATTATATATATATATTACTAAAACTCTCATCTTGTATGTATGTATGTTTGTATATATGTATGTATGTATGTATGTATGTATGTATGTATGTTCCCGAAATACAGCCAAAACGGTACACGATAGCGCAAAAATTTTCGGCCCACCTTACTCACAATTCACCCGCGGTGTGCAGTATCAAGTTGCGTTCAAATCGGGCAACGAAAAAATTATTAAAAATCAATTCCCAATTCAGTTAAATACTCTTCGGGAGAATTTTATCAATGCAAACAACCTCAGCGGTATAGTTCGCTGGAGCTATTTTTTTTTAATGATTTTTTTATCAACCGCTGTCACAACGGGAACCCAACGGGTTCACGGGCCGTCTAGTTGAGTTTAAAAGGAGAAGAGCCCAAGCCCAGCGAGTAATAAAACAAACCAAGACTACTTCTTGGCACTCCTTATGTTTCTTCATCAACCCAGACGTTTCTCTTCAAACCATCTGGAGAAGGATAAAACGTATGAATGAAAGCAAAGATGGAGGAAGAATCATCCCTGTGCTTGTCTGCAACAACGAAACCCTCTGTCTGAACAGAGACAAGGCTACTGCCCTGGGAATACACTTCTCTAACATGATTGGAGACACGAACACTGACTCAGAGTTCAAAGTGGATAAGCATCATTTTGCCAACCAACACAAAGATATTCTCAATGACGCCTGTCCTCGTAGCTCTACTGTCAACTTGGATTTCTCACTTTGGAAACTCAAGCAAGCCATTCTCAAGTCCAAGAATAGTGTGTTTGGCTCTGATCACCTAACCTACTCTATGTTCAGGCACATGGATGATAGTGTGCTGGGAATGTTCCTTGAATTTATAAACAAGGTTTAGTCTTTAGGAAAGTTTCCTTGTGACTGGAAACACACCACTATCATCACCATTCACAAAGTAGGAAAATATCCCACAAACCCATCCTCCTACTGACCGATTGCACTAGTCTCTGTTGTTAGCAAAATTATGGGGAAGATGGTCAATTAATGTCTGGTCTTCTACTTAGAGAAAAAAAACAACCTGTTGTACAAGAACTAGAGCAGGTTCAAAAAGGGATGCTCCTCCATTGACCACATCGCCTCATGGGCCAATGACATCAGGAAAGCTTTAAAAATCATGAGTCACTTTTTGGAGTTTTCCTCCATACCAACAAGGCCTATGACTCAGTCTGGAAAGAAGGCCTTCTGTCCAAGGTATACCGACTCGTAATCAGGGCCAGAATATTCTGTTGGATACGGGACTTTTTGTCCAACAGATCTTTACAAGTGAGAGTAAACCAAGCCCTGTCCACTGTATTGCTCATGGATAATGGTATTTCTCGGGGTAGCTGTTTAAGCCCCGCTCTATTCAACATCATGACTAATGATGCAGCCCCTCCATGGCCGCATAGCAGAATATCTCTGTTTGCTGCTTGCAGCCTATGTTGATCTCTGCAAAGCATTCGATTCAGTGAATCGGGATGCCCTCTGGAGGATTCTTGGTCTTCGTGGGGTGCCACGAAAACTGATCAATCTGCTATCTGAACTATACTCTGGTACTGAGAGTGCTGTGAGATGTGGTGGTACCATCTCTGACTTATTTCCAGTTGTTACTGGAGTTTGTCAGGGGTGTGTACTTGCCCCCACACTATTCATTGCTTGTATGGACTGGATTCTGGGGAGGATGTTGGCGTGATCAAGCTGTGGTGCATCGTTTGGGAATGTCAAGATCTCTGACCTTGATTTCACAGATGATGCAGTCATCTTTGCGGAGACTCTGGATATCCTTTTGGGGGCCCTCGAGGTGCTGAATGAGGAGTCAGAGCCACTGTGATTACGGATTTCCTGAGTCAAAACTAAGATCCAGGCTTTCAATGACATCTTGGATGCTGCTATCTTGACTGTACCTGTTTGTCGTGAGGAGGTTGAGGTCACAGAGGGATTCACTTACCTTGGCAGTGATACTCGTGTTCCTGCTGGCTGTGAGCTAGAGGTCAATAGACATCGAGGTCGGGCCTGGGGAGTCGTGGATTCACTGGATCATGGGGTGTGTCGCTGTCAGTTCCTGTGCAGGAGGATGAAAGTCTGAGTCTTCAGGTCCTTGGTGCTTACATTCTTGCACTACTGATGTGAGACTTGGACTCTGATCAGGGATTTGAGATGTGAGACTTGGACTCTGATCAGGGTCTACGATGGGTATGGGGGACAGCGCGGATCACAATACTCGGTTACAGTAGTTTCTTTGGATGTTTTGCGCCGCATTCAACAGCTCAGCTTCGATTGGTGGTGTGTCTGGTGCCCATGGTAGCGTTTGAGACCGGTCGCTTTAGATTGTTGGCCTTGACACATAGTGCCGATGAGTAACACGAATGATTTGACATATTCATCGTTTCTATATTACCTCCATAACAGATAACAACATGGCAGGATAAAAGTCATAAATGCTGAGTTGAACAAACGTCCTGAACTCATGGACTTGGTGAAGTAAAGCACGTCGTCTGGGACCCAGCTGTCGGTTTTCCGCCGAACGCTGCTGATTGTAACGTCATGATTCCCTCTTTGAAATTCTATCTATATTCGATTTTTTGAATCCACTATCACCTGCGTAAATACATGGAACACATAATATGAAGATTTCAAGATATAACAGAATATGTTCGGAGAAAAGTGTGTTAGAAGTTCCAGGCTTACGCCCATTATATTATGATGGTCTTGCAGGGTTGGAATGAATTATTCATAATAAATTTATATGCACAAGTGAGAGAGGGAAAGTTCATTGAATCCATGTCACTAACCTGTAGCGGAGAGGCAGGGCTCATGGAAATTTGAAGTAGGTACATGCGGATGGTTCCGCAGGTCACATTAGGTATCGTGGCATCCACCAATGAACACAGTCTTTATAAGGGTATTGTAGAAACGTTTAGTTGCTTTTGGTTAAGGTTTATCCTGCATTAGGTTTTTGTGTGTTTTCTGGCATTTTCTACCCACCCTGTGAGTTAGGAGTAAGGAACCAAGAGATTTGCAAATATTTGAATTGTTGTGTTTAAGGGGTGTAGAACGTTAAGAAGAATAGGAAAATTAGCTACTGCTCGCTTCCCACAGCCCTTCCTAATTTATTTCATAGGCTAATTAGGTGTTAGTTGGTAAGTGGTAATGCCTGCATTGAACCTTGCAGGAGCTACGGTTCTGTTGGAGAGGGGGGGGAGGATGTGTTATGGTTGTGTGGGTAGATGTAAGGCTTTAATAAGGAAGTTTAGCATTGTGTAGAGTTGCTTGGTCCGTGGACGAGTAGAAGCATCTCAATGGAACTAAGTTAGGGAGTCTGTGAGCATAAGTGTTACGTGTCACCACACGAGGGGTGGTGCGGTGTTAATTAGCCGAGGAAGTAAAAATAAGTTCCCCTGTACGTGATTGCCCTCTGTGATTTTCCCTTTGTTTTTTATATTGCAAGCCTGGCAGGAAAGCTGGGAACACACGGTCCTGAAATGACAACAAACAGGAGAAGCCCTGCCTTCCCGGGTTTGGAGGGGAGTGATCGAAGAGACGGGAGAGGCTGGCACATTGCACATGGGGATTGTGGAAGGCTTCCGTCTGGAAAGGACGGGAGTTCGGTTAGAGCCACACGTATGAGGTCGGTGTGAGGACCGCATGGGCAGGTGGCACCTTTGAAGAGTAAGGCTGGCACGTTCTTGAGCCTGCGTGTGGAAAGCTGCTTGCGGATTGCCTGGCGTACGTCTGTCCTGCGACTAGAGAAGTGCTTCTTCCAAAGGACCGTTCTCACACAGGAAGTTGAGCAACATGTTTCTGCAGGGTCTCCGCCCACCCTGACATCGGCCAGAGCGAGGTGAAGGAAGTGAAGGTGAGGGTGATGCGGTGATGTCGGTGGTGTAAAAGACATGTTGGATTGCAACCACGAGGAGGCAGATTCTCGAATACTGGTCCACATGTTGCGCATGGGCAAAGTCAGTTGAAGTCCGTACTGTGGACACCGATGTAGTTGTGATACTAATTGGCAAATACCATTGTGTCCAGATAGTCCAACCTAAGGCTGATATATGGGTGGCCTTTGGAATGGGAAAGAAGTTCAGATACTACAGCATCAACAGAATCTGTTCGTCTTGGACAGCAAAAATCCCAGGCAATGCCAATGTACCACGCATTCACTGGGTGCGATACGACATCGTCTTTTCGAGAAAGAGGCAAAAAATCAACCTGGCTGGCCTGGCAGTCGTACAGTGAAGTGACAAATACTTTCATACCTGGTTGAGCATCCTTTCCACCTTCTTGATGCATTATCTCCTCACTTCAAAAAGCTTGAAAGGCTTGCAATCATCATCTATGACAAAACCAATCCCTGGAGAATGTTAATGAAGCTAGGCTTGACATATTCTGCCACAAAAATCGGACAATGGACAAATTGCCACCAACGCAGGTAATTAAAAAAATAAAAAATTATGATAATTTGTTAAAGGTGTTTTTTTTGGACAAATAATAATCTAAATATTTCTCATTTCTAGGATGCTTTGCTTCAACATGCCTGCAGAGCAGTATACCATGCTGGAATTTGGGCACAAATACTGAGGTACAGATGGTGTGTCCAGATCCCAAGATTTTGGATGGAGCAAAATCAATGACACTTGGGTGCCAACATGGATCACTATCCCGAAGTATCCAGAGCTTGTAGAGAGCTGATCAAATGTTGTTGTGAGGGTGACTGTTCACACTGTAAGTGTGGCAAGGCCAACCTCAGCTGCACTCCTCTGTGCAAATGTAAATGTAACTAAGAGGGATACATCACTTTCATGAAAGGCAAGAAAGCTAACTCATATCAGTTGTTGTGCTGCTTATTTTGGTATATTGATTGACTTATAGTCTGAATCATAATATATTGTTCAGGAATTACACATGTATTGATATACTGTATAAATAAACCAATATATTGTTACGGCTGTGGAAATTCGCAGAGCACCATATAGGTCCTTAGATCAGTTATGCCGATAAGTCTGTGTTCAGATAGATTCCCCACCGTTGTCTAAAGGGTTTATTCGTGTCACCCGGGCTGTGATCTTTGAGGTAACCGTTTTTCTTTTACTATCGTTATTTTGGACCAACCACAACGCCAACCACCAACCACCTTCTCCACACGCCAACACCAACACCTTCTCCACAATGCCAACCACCAACCACCTTCTCCACCACGCCAACCACCAACCACCTACTCCACCACGCCAATCACCAACCACCTTCTCCACCACGCCAACCACCAACCACCTTCTCCACCATGCCAACCACAACCACCTCCTCCACAACCGCAACCACCAACCACCCTCTCCACACCGCCTTCACAACAACGACATCTCCTAAACACATCTCCCCGATAAATCAACACGAACAACATCGCCTCACCTTCGTCTCCGAAACGACGCCATCTTGGCGCCAGCCACGGCGAGTCCGCATCGAACGGCCACGCTGCAGGCAGACGCGAGGGTTTCCTCGTCGCGCAAGTCAGTGATTTCGCGCACGTCCGCTTGCCGCGCAGGGTCGCTGTCTTCGCGCACATCCGCTCTGTGCAAGCTTCGCCTCGGAATTCGGATCAAGAGAGTGAGAGGGGCGGAGCCAGTGGGGGTCAGAGGTGAGAGGCGGAGATCAGATCTCGCCTCACGGACCCATATAAACGGAGCACGGAGCGCCAAGCGGGTGAGTCGTTGGAGTGTCTGTCGGGGTTCGGAGCGCCTGGAGCCTGGAGCCTGCAGTTGGTGGAGAAGCTGAGGAGGCGGAGGAGACGCAAGCGGGGAGCACGGCCAAGCCTGCTGTGCGCCGCGGAGCTGCGTATTCGTGTGCGGGACGTGGAGAGAGCCGGAGAGAGCTCGCCAACCAGCGCCGAGGGTCTGAGGTGATCGGGCTTCGGAACAGTCCGAGAATCGCTGAGGGACGGACGGGTTCTTAAAGAGAGCATCAACTCTGAGAGAGCAAAGACCCGTTCGTTCCTCTCAGGCGTTGCCGGCTGGGCCCGAATCACCAGGCCGCGGCCGAGCCGCGGTTACGTTAGCTGCCGTGGGGACGGGACATCACGGGCCCCCCCCCCCCCAGCGAGTCACCACCAGGACAAGGTAACCAGCCGGCCTCTTGGAGCTCCTTCGGTCCTCAAAGCCCATGTTATAAAGACCCGAGAGGTCCAGTCTACCCATTGTCTTTGAGGGGGGGGTTTCCTTGCTTCTTTGTATGAAAGTTGTGGCGCGAGTCCGTTAAGTAGAACTGATAAGTGTGTAAAGAATAAATAAACGGTCGTAGCTCCTTTACATTGCTTTTGTTTGGCTGTATAATTGCATGCGTGCTCCCCCATTCATTGCATGACTTCATGACTGTATACGTTGGAAATAAATGTGCTTCTTTAAATGTGAACCTGCTCGTTGTGTCCTCTTTCCCAATTGAGCTGCATCTTGCTCTCGAATATAGTTGGTTTTAAATAGCGGTAAAGTGATCGGGTCCAACGGGACTGCGCGATAATACACGCTCGTTATCCCAAAAGGAAGCAGCTGCTTAAGCGGCTCGTTTCCAAGCGCGTCCCATTGAGTACAATCTCTCGGTAATCTACCCGCGCGAATAATTAGGTAAATCGAAGATTTGGCGATCGGACCCTGTAGTGCGCGGTAGAGTGCGGACAAGGTTGTGTGTTGGTTAAGAACACACCGTGGCTGGTTTCAGCATTGATCCGGAAAGCCGCGACTGAATTGTTCATCCGGTGGGCGTACGGCCGCTATTGGTTAGACGCGGTCGTTCACACGCCGCGCGGGCGAGAATTCGTAACAATATTATAGAAAAAGTTCTATTTTTGAAGTCATATATGTCATAAGACAAAATAAGCTGGCAGAGGACATTCATATGTGTAAAATAATGTTTTTTGACCCTTAAAACCCCTATTTTGACACAAAATTTATGTTGATAGCACTTCTAGAACCAGAGATATGTGATTTTTAATTTTTGGCGTGGCCATTTTGGATTTTACTGCGTTGATCGCGTACAGAGAATATTTCATCAGGGCTCCCTTCTAAATTTGTTTCCTCTGGCCAAAAGAAGCCATATACAAAGTTTGGCGCTTTTGTCTGCCCTGTAACGATATTCACCCTAAGCCACCCCACTACTAGTAATAAGGAACCGCTCGGCCATCCAGGGCTATCGGTGTTAACCGCCTGGCTACCACAAATTTGGGCGGGTTCACCTGGGCGACTACCCCCGCACAATAATAACGGATAAGTTGAATCCCATCCTATCCACTTCATACAGCCAAACAACAATTATGAAATGACCAGTACACCACAATATGATGGTGTTAATACTGGAATTTGCATATATCAAGAAGTCAGCAGCGACGTATGCTAAGAAAGAAGGCAGTAGATGATACATACACAGTAGTTAGAGCTGCCACATATACTACCAATACAGAAAACAGTATTTTCTCAAGCGGAAAAAAGGCAAATAAACATGTGAATCCTATGGATTTTGCACAGCTCCGAGTCTAAAGCAACACATATGTGGTAACAAATGACTATTCACAAAATAAGGCAAAGAGCTCTTCCTACGTGATTCAATTAGGCCTGAATAGTGGAGCGTATGCAAAGGACATCACTTGTGATTCCCATGATCCCACAAACCATCAGGCAACGCGCTGCATGGAAATACAACAATTACATAGAGAATTACATGGAAGACTACACAGGATTCGGTACAATGTAGGCGCCATTGAGTAATAGCACCGAGGTGGTTAGTGATGAAAGTGGGATGGAGGCTATTACAACAGGATTTCTGTTCAACTTTCTTCACAAGAACAGTCAGGAGAATCCAATACTGAGAGTTCTATCAAGAGGAATGGGGACTTTTAAGAAGTATCCAGGTTGAGTGGAGGAAGTAAAGGAGCAGCTCGGTAATGTATAGAGTGATAAGAGTTCACGGGTCCTAGATAATCATGATGAGATTCATGTAAAGATAGATGGAGGTGGTCCTGAGCAGTAAGTGAAGTTAACGGATATTTTCAGAGTTCACTGTAGTCAGGACAGGTACTGGAGTTGGAGAGGAGCAAATGTAACACCATTATCCAAAAAGGATCCAGAGAAGAATTGGGAAACTCTAGACCTGTTAGTTTGACTTCAGTTGTGGGGAAGGTGTTGGAGAAATTAATTAAATACCGGATGAAGAACCATTAAAATAAATACAAAACTAATTAAAGGTATTCAGCATGGTTTACCAAAGGTAGTTCTTGTTTGACAAATCTTTTAGAGTTCTATGAAGCAGTGTCTGATTGGGTGGATGAGGGAAAGATAGTACATCTAGACTTTAGAAGGCATTTGATAAGGGACCACATCGGAGGTTGTCAGCCAAATTAAGGGCTTGTGGAGTGGCTGGTCAGGTAGCTAATTGGATCGTAAACTGGCTTGGTGATCGTAAATACAGAGTGGGTTTGAGTGGGAGGATGTCTTGCTGGGAGGATGTAAGTACTGTAATGGTGAACCTCAAGGATCACAACTCAGACCATTATGATTCATTATTTACATCAACGATTTGGATAGTTGGATGAAGAGTAGGCTTTCCAAACTTGCAGATGACACAAAGCTTCGAGGTGAGGTGGATAGCAGAGGGGGTGGTGATCAGATTCAGGAAAGTATTGATACTTGCACAGATTGGGCAAAAGATTGGCAGGTGGAATTTCACCTGAGCAAGTGTAAGGTGTTGGGGATGGGTAAAAACAATGAAAATAGAGATTACAGGATGCAAGGGACAATCTTGGAGGATGTCACACAGGAGAAGGATCTGGGGTTGGTAATAGATACGGGGGAGTTGGGTGTGGGGGGTTAAGGAGACAGGACTGCGGAGCGGCGGATACAGATTCAGTGAAGGAACTGTGCTTCTCACTCCAGTTTAGCTTCCATTAATTAGGCTATTCTCGAAATACATGGCTTCAGCTCCCCGCCACATTATCGAGCACTATCGACGTGACAATACACACACACACACACACACACACACACACACTGAATGCAATGTTCTAATATTCAATAAGAAATTGTGGAATAACGAAGCTTGTTTCACATCCTTTGGCTGTAACGAACTTGTGCACCAGGTGGCACCTGCACTCCTCCCTCGAAATCCATTCAATAAACAGACTGTAACAAAGCATTGATGTTGGGCACAAGAGAAGGTCATTTGGCTTGCCACGCCTGTGCTTTATACAACACAACAAATTAAATCTCTCAATATTTTTTTTATCTTCTCAATATTAACGTCATTTTTTTATGAGCATTCACTCCTCTTTTCATCATCAGCTTACATCAGTGGTATTCTCGAGGCAGGAATTTAACTTGGTGCCACTACACAACTATCGACTCATTTTAAGCTTCCACATGTCTCCTGTAATCACCTGGAGCTGAACTTCCAACACCATAAATATAGGGGGACAGCGGGCTTTGCATTCCTCTCCTGCGGAGCATGTGCTTGGAGATGCAGCACCTGCACAGAGTACTGCTCTCACATCTAGTGAGGTTCCAACTCTACATACTTATTGACAGAGTTGAGTCTAAAGCAATCTGACTTATGAACTCTTCCAATCTGACGTCAAAACTCAACTTGCTTGAATTACGGTTGTAGCGTTGGCTTTCTTTCCCTTTTCTATAGGTATTAGCACATTACCTGTTGGATGAATGCGTCACCCCCATATAGTGACACACATATATATACACACACACGGATGGTGGCTACTTTGAGACCTGGGAGGGCTCCGTTCCATCTTCTGAATGAATGGCGATACCACACACACACACACACACACACACACACACACACACACACACACACACACACACACACACACACACACACACACCTGTGGCCATCTACATTTTCACTATAAGTAAACTTACACATGCAATTCTGACAACTCCTCAATCTCCCCCACCTGCACCAAAAGTCTCTCCCCCCCCTGACCCCCACCAGAGCCTCCCTCTCCCAACTCTATCCCATTTTTGCTGTCGTCCTCACCTTTCCCCTCCCAACGCGATGGCATCAATCCCCTCTCCACTTAAAGCCTTCAAGCCCCCACCCACCACACAACTCCTCAACCCCACCCCCCCCACCAAATTCCTCAACTTCCCCCTTCCAAATCTGTCCCATCTTTACACTCTCCTCTCCTTCCCCCTCTCATAAAAGCAAATGGGAATTGCACATTGAAACGGCAGAATATTTAACGCTTTCCGCTCCCCTATCATGCTATCACCGACGTCACAGAAACCTGTCACACATTGCCTGTCCAACTCACAATTTTAAGAGAAAATAGTCCGGAAATAATGGCAAGGACCTGCGTTAAAGGGGCTGTCACACCTTGGCGTTTTTAGCCAGCGTATGGCAAGGTCTCAAAATGTATGTAAAACGCTGCGTACGCTGAACTATTTGATGTTTTTTTTCCAGTTTTGGACATATTCATAACGAGTTGGACGTATGCATAACGTATTAGTAACGTACACAGAACGTTTTTAATCACATATAGATAACTTATACCAACGAATGCTTAGCGTGTTGTCGGCGTTCACAACCTATGTCCAACGATAGTCTAACTTATGCATAGCGCGTGGCAGCGTATCGCCGACGATCACGTGGCGTAGGCTATTCATAGGCTGCGGTCGACGATTCAAATCATAACCGCACTAGAAATCGAAGTGTCAACATCACCGTCATACCGAAGAAAAAAAAAAATAAAAACAGGGAGGCTGGAACACTGACGCTAACCATTACGTCGACGTGTTTCAACTTATGAGTAATGTACAAGTAACGTGTGTCGACGTGTGTCAACGATCGCGTAACGTGCCTACAACTTATGCCAGCGTATGCGGAACGTGTGTCATACGCCGAGTACGTCGAGAAATTTCAACATGCTGAAAATTTCTCGGCGTATGACGACGTATGCCAGCGTACTACGATGTCTGCCAGCGTGCTCTTAACGTATACAAAACTTACCCATAACGTATTCGACGTGTGCCAGCTTGGTTCGGCAAATTTTTCATACGTCGGCATACGCTGGCTAAAACGTTCAAGGTGTGACAGCGGCTTTCACACTTCGATGTCTAGTGCGGTTATGATTTGAATCGTCGAGCCGCAGCCTATTAATAGCCTACGCCACGTGAATCGTCGGTGATACGCTGCCGCGCGCTATTGCATAAGTTAGACTATCGTTGGCATAGGTTGTTGAACGCCGACTACACGCTCAGCATTCGTTGGATATAAGTTATCTATATGTGATTGAAACGTTCGTGTACGTTACTAATACGTTATGCATATGTCCAACACGTTATTATACGCCCAAAAACTTTAAAAAAACATCAATAGTTCAGCGTACGCCAACGTTTTACATACATTTTAAGACCTTGCATACGCTGGCTAAAACGTCAAGGTGTGACAGGGCCCTAAACAGGCAACTTTAGGTATATGGAGGTTTAAATAGACGGCTGGTTAAAACAGGCCAACTAGGTATATGGAGGTTTAAATAGCGGCTTGGTAAACAGGCAACTTAGGTATATGGAGATTTAAATAGCAGCTGGTAAACAGGCAACTTGGGTTATATGGAGGTTTTAAATAGCAGGGTAAACAGGCAAACTTGGGTATATGGAGGTTTAAATAGTGGCTGGTAAACAGGCAACTTGGGTATATGGAGGTTTAAATAGCGGCTGGTAAACAGGCAACTTGGGTATATGGAGGTTTAAATAGTGGCTGGTAAACAGGCAACTTGGGTACATGGAGGTTTAAATAGCGGCTGGTAAACAGGCAACTTAGGTACATGGAGTTTAAAATAGCGGCTTGGTAAACAGGTGACTTAGGTATATGGAGGTTTAAATAGTGGCTTGGTAAACAGGCCACTTGGTATATGGAGGTTTAAAATAGCGGCTGGTAAACAGGCAACTTAAGGTATATGGAGGTTTTAAATAGTGGCTGGTAAACAGGCAATTTAGGGTATATGGAGGTTTAAACAGCGGCTGGTAAAACAGGCAACTTGGGTATATGGAGGTTTAAATAGCGCTGGTAAACAGGCAACTTAGGTTTTATGGAGGTTTAAATAGCGGGCTGGTAAACAGGCAAACTTAGGTTTATGGAGTTTAAATAGCGGCTGGTAAACAGGCAACTTGGTTATATGGAGGTTTTAAATAGGCAGCTGGTAAACAGGCAACTTAGGTGTATGGAGTTAAATAGCGGCTGGTAAACAGGCAACTTAGGTATATGGAGGTTTAAATAGCAGCTGGTAAACAGGCAACTTAGGTATATGGAGGTTTAAATAAGCGGCTGGTAAACAGGCAACTTAGGTATATGGAGGTTTAAATAGCAGCTTGGTAAACAGGCAACTTGGGTATAGGAGGTTTAAATAGCAGCTGGTAAAACAGGCAACTTGGGTTATATGGAGGTTTAAATCGTGGCTGGTAAAAACAGACAACTTGGGTATATGGAGGTTTAAATAGCGGCTGTAAACAGGCAACTTGGGTATATGGAGGTTTAAATAGTGGGCTGGTAAACAGGCAAACTTGGGTACATGGAGGTTTTAAATAGCGGCTGGTAAACAGGCAACTTAGGTACATGGAGGTTTAAATAGCGGCTGGTAAACAGGTGACTTAGCGTATATGGAGGTTTAAATAGTGGGCTGGTAAACAGGCCACTTGGGTATATGGAGGTTTAAATAGCGGCTGCTAAACAGGCAACTTAGGTATATGGAGGTTTAAATAGTGGCTGGTAAACAGGCAATTTAGGTATATGGAGGTTTAAACAGCGGCTGGTAAACAGGCAACTTGGGTATATGGAGGTTTAAATAGCGGCTGGTAAACAGGCAACTTAGGTAATGGGGGTTTAAATTAGTGGCTGGTAAACAGGCAACTTAGTTTATGGAGGTTTAAATAGCGGCTGGTAAACAGGCAACTTGGTTATATGGAGGTTTAAATAGCGGCTGCGTAAACAGGCAACTTAGGTGTTATGGAGGTTTAAATAGCGGCTTGTAAAACAGGCAACTTAGGTATTATGGAGGTTTAAATAGCAGCTGGTAAACAGGCAAACTTAGGTATATGGAGGCTTAAATAGCGGCTGGTAAACAGCAAGTTGGTTATATGGAGGTTTAAATAGCGGCTGGTAAACAGGCAACTTAGTGTTATGGAGGTTTAAATAGCGGCTGGTAAACAGGCAACTTAGGTATATGGAGGTTAAATAGCAGCTGGTAAACAGGCAACTTAGGTATATGGAGGTTTAAATAGCGGCTGGTAAACAGGCAACTTCGTTATATGGAGTTTAAATAGCGGCTTGGTAAGCAGGCAACTTAGGTATATTGGGTTTAAATAGGCTGCGTAAACAGGCAACTTCGGTATATGGAGTTTGAATAGCGGCTGGGTAAACAGGCAATCGTATATGGAGGTTAAATAGCGGCTAAACAACTAGGTATATGGAGGTTTGAATAGCGGCTGGTAAACAGGCGACTTAGGTATATGGAGGTTTGAATAGCGGCTGGTAAACAGGCAACTTCGGTATATGGAGGTTTTGAATAGCGGCTGGTAAACAGGCAACTTAGGTATATGGAGGTTTAAATAGCGGCTGGTAAACAGGCAACTTAGGTATAATTATAATAGCGGCTGGTAAACAGGCAACTTAGGTATATGGAGGTTTGAATAGCGGCTGGTAAAACGGCCGCTGGGCTTCAAAGGTGTTAATAAAATTGATTTTGTCTTTTTTGTCTACAACTTTTGATTAAAAAAAAAGTAGCTTTTTGTCTCCAACTTGAATAAATTACCTGTACAGGCAACGGTATTATTATTATAATTATTTGGAACTGCATCCCAAAAAAAAAACCACAAAGTGGAAAACTTGAGAAATAATTTTATCCCCTTCACACCACTTTAATCCCTACATCATTGTATTTAACAAAAGATTAAATGTTTCAGTGATCAAGAAGAAGCAGATGTTTCAATCCCTGGCCATGAGGAAAGTTTATGAGTTTTGATTTTTTTCCATTTCTACTGCTCAGAACCTGGCATGACGTGTTAACCTCAATGCCACGTCTCCCCACACACAGCCTACAGACTCTGGAATCGGCTAACGAACCAAGGATGACTAATGTACAAATCTTCCGCTAAAGTAAACGATTATAATTTGAACAAGCTCAAGAAATCCTGTCATCTCAGACATCCATCTTGGTTATCGTGAAAAATTCCTTCAATAAGAAGTGCAACAAGAAAAGGAAGCAACAATAAATTTTAAATGACAACTGATTAGATTCTGGGGAACAGAAATAAATGGTCATGATGACAGGATAAAAAATTTGATTTCTTACATGCAAATTCATCGTACATGTCCTGTTGGGTCAGAGACATTGTCTAAACATTAGAGGTGATGTGTCACTTTGTACCTGAATTACCAGTATGTTACATAAGACAATGATCCTTATGCTATCTTTTTGAGCTCGCTTGTTTGGGCTCAACTAACTGATAACTTGCTTTAGAATAGCAGGTTATGGCAATGGCATTCTTTTATTTCTACATTTCTTTTTGTAAACAGAGTCGAGGCTTGTGGAGGTGCTAGAACATGATAAGGAGAGAACATAACAGAAGGAAAACTAGAGCGCAACTCGGTAAAGTGCATACCTCCGCCAAGCTCAACAGTTTAAGTTTTGGATCTCACTGATAGGCCGCGATCTGGATTGGACCTCCAAAATCTAATTGGCTTGTTCTTGTCACCTAACCAACTCGTCCACAACTTTTTGAGATATCATGTATATGTATCGTTTTTGGGTCCATCTCTCAATGGTGAAGAATCATTGAACATTAAAAAAAAATTCTAGTATCTGGATCCGGCTCTTCACCAAAATCGAATCGATTTATCCTCGTCACACACACCCAACCTGTCCACCAAGTTTCGTCCAAATCCGTCCCACAACCTTTTGACATATCCTGCTCACAATCAGACAACCACTGGTGAAAATGTAACCCCCGTCCACCTTCAGTGGCGGATGTAACGAGTGGAAAAAAAGTTGCAAAAAGGGGTAGGGGAGGGGAAATGCACCAACAGTGGAGTTAGAGGAAGAAAATAAGGATGTATGGAAGAATAAAGGACATGGGGAAGAATGAGAATAAGGACAGAGGGAGGGGGTAGGATACAACGGTGGGAACAACCTAAATAAAGGTGCAAATTCTCAATCACAGAAGTGGAAGGGAAAACAGGGGGAAAAAAATTGAAGAGGGGTGTGGTGGGGGGGGAACCAAATAGCCTGGAAACACAAAAAGAGGTGAGCTTGGAGAGGATTGATGGGGTAGAGTGGGTTTGGATGGAGGATGAGCAGAGATGGTAATGAACAGCTATCTTGTAACTCTTGGAGGAAAATTGAGATTGAACAGAGTGAGGAAGTTGTTTCCACAGTTGTGGAAAAAGAGGGAACGAATGATGGCGGTGAGCAGTGACTGCGACTGTGAGAGTTTCACCAGAATAAGGTTACTGGCAGACCGCATGAACTCGGCAGAAACCTAGAGGCGGGGGAGAGGGGAAAGATCGTGGAAAGGCAGAAGGTGCAAAACCCAAAAGGACATTTCAAAAGAATGGACAGGTCAGAGAGAAAGGACAGGTTGAGAGAGACCACTGACCTGTCTGCAATATGAAAGTGATAGACAGGACAGCTTAATTGCGGAAGATTACCAATGATCTTGAAAGCCTTAGTTTTGACAGCGAAAGCTAAAAAGGAAAGTGCGACGTAGGCGGTGCAGCCTAAAGGGGAGAGCAGTACTCAATCAACCTGTGTTATGAAGGTCTTCCAAGTAGATTAAAATATGTGCCAAGGAAATATTTTGCACAATGGAGAATGTTCCAGTTAGGCACCCTGCTTTGGAGGCCAACCGAGATATGTGGTTTTGCCCAAGAAAGATCATGACTGAGGTCAGGCTCAAAATTTGAGTGACTTAAATCAAGTGTTTTGTTATGGAAGTAGCTCGGAGGGTTCACCAGACAGTCCTATTGAAGAGAGAAGAGAGAGGAGAGAGAGGAGAGAGAGAGAGAGAGACGAGAGAGAGAGAGAGATTTGTCAGGAATGAAAGACTTATTCCAAGTGTTTGACCAGATCACGATTCTATCAATGTCTGCAGTGAAGGAAGAGGCTGCTGCCTGCCTATGTGAAGGATGACAGATGTCAGGGCAGAGGATGGTGTCATTAGCAAATCGATAGATTTTCCAGAGAATCAAAAAGATCGTTGTTGAAGATTAGGAATAGGACTAGGTCCAAGGCACTGCCTTGAGCAACTCCTGCCTTGACAGGCAGTGCAACTCAGAGAATCCCAAGAAGTACCATGCATTGGCTACTAGAGTAGAGGAAGTCACGAAGCCATGAGAGGAGGTGGCCTTGGATGCTAAATGCAGAAAAATTGGAGAGCAATGTGGGGTGCCAGACTATTGAATGCTTGATATGTTGAAAGAGCGGCCCTGACCTCATGTCTGAGACTGAGGGCCTCCATGCATTGTTTAGGAGAGCAAAAGTAGAATATCCAGGGTACAGTGACCCGTTCTGATTCCGAACTGATCATCTGAGATCAGGCTATTGGTGAAAAAGAAGGATTTGACATAAACCATGACGATGGATTCCAGACCTTGCTGATGATTACAAGTCATCTGATAAGTGTGTAGTGCAGAGATCTGTTTTTGCATCCATGATGGTGTAATGCAGTGATGTTTGCTGACATCCTAGCAGATTGATGACCGTTAAGGTCAAATTATTGGGCCGACGGATCAGAAAGAGGATGTGCCAGAGCAGGATTTTAAAAGATTTTATGTGCGGAAAGGACGTGAAACAAGCTGGATAGAAGGTTCAAACACAGCAAGAAGGGGGCTGAAATAAAAATAAAAAAAGGAAGGGATAATGAGGGATGAAACAGCAATGGAACAAAAAAGGAGGTGCAGCCACCTCGGAAGTCCTGGAGGGAAGAAAGAGATTCAAGACCAAGGAAGTTCATGCCAAAGGTGAGAAAAAAGAAGAATAAATGGGGTAGGTAAGCAGTGAGCCTGGATTTTGGGAGTTTCACCAGAAGCGGTTACTGCCAGGTATAGGGAGAAACACTTGCCAGCAAATGGAGACCAAGTTCTTACCTATTCCCTGTTTCAGTCCCGCTATTGCGACGCATCCAGCATCAGGAAAGCAGACAGAACATGTTGTAGTGAGGGAAGGGATGGAAGGGGGGGGAGCATACTTCAGAGATAGACTTAACAAGGCACCCCCAGGCCATTAAGGAAGGAGACAAGTTTGAAAGGTCAGTCTTGAGGTTGGCCAGATGTTGTTTCCTGGCTCTCCTCTGAGAATAGACACACACTTCTTGTAGGCTTTGTGGAATGATCGGAGGTTACCTTCAGTCACATTTGGGATTGCAGGGAGAGAAGGCAAGTTTTGTCAAGGCAACTGCCTCACCACAGGATTTGGTCGGTGTACCCTGGGCCGAGGATGGGTATGATACTGTCGACGAGATGGAATGAATATGTGCAAAAAAGCAGCTTTCTATGTAGAATTCCCAGGTCATATTAATATCAGGGTTGGCAGAGATATAGAAGACCAGTCTTGAAGTGAGATGGCGCTTGCAGTCCCTACTCAGCACCCTGATGTGAATCTCTCTCTTTCT
>CM068953.1:168300219-168324236 GCA_035128595.1 Eptatretus atami | reverse complement strand
TTTGACACAAAATTTATGTTGATAGCACTTCTAGAACCAGAGATATGTGATTTTTAATTTTTGGCGGTGGCCATTTGGATTTTACTGCGTGATCGCGTACAGAGAATATTTCATCAGGGCTCCCTTCTAAATTTGTTTCCTCTGGCCAAAAGAAGCCATATACAAAGTTTGGCGCTTTTGTCTGCCCTGTAACGATTATCACCCTAAGCCACCCCACTACTAGTAATAAGGAACCGCTCGGCCATCCAGGGGCTATCGGTGTTAACCGCCTGGCTACCACAAATTTGGGTCGGGGGTTCACCTGGGCCGACTACCCCCGCGACAATAATAACGGATAAGTTGAATCCCATCCTATCCACTTCATACAGCCAAACAACAACAGAGTAAGTACACTCCAATGAGGTGTAATACTGGAAGCAGATATGGAGGCCAGGGTAGTTGAGCAGTGAGACAAGGTCAAGTAGTTGAGCTGCCACATATACACCAAAACAAAACGTTTTTCCAAGGTGGAAAAAGGCAATAAAACATGGAAATTCCTATGGATTTTTTTGCAGTCGAGTCTAAAGCAACATAGGTCAAGTGACTACAAAAATAAGGCAAAGGCCTCTTCCTCGTGATTCAATTAGGCTGTTAGGGGCGATGAAGCATCACTTGTGATTCCATGTCCCACCACCACAGGCAACGGCGCTGCATGGTACACATTTACATAGAGAATGTCAGGGGAAAGACACAGGGTCGGACCAATGTGGGCCCATTGAGGAATAGCACCGGGAGAGTGGTTAGTGATGAAAGTGGGATGGCAGGCTTATTAAACAGGTATTTTTGTTCAACTTTTACACAAGAACAGTCAGGAGAATTTCCAATAACTGAGAGTATCTATCAAGGAGGTGAGAAGGGACTTTTACAGAAGATCCAGGTTGGAGTGGAGGAAGTAAAGGAGCAGCTCGGTAATGTAAGAGTAGATAAGGTTCCGGGTCCAGATAATATGCACTCGAAAGTATTGATGGAGGTGGCTGAGCAGGTAAGTGAGATGTTAACGGATATTTTCAAGAGTTCACTGTAGTCAGGACAGGTACTGAGGATTGGAGAGGAGCAAATGTAACACCATTATCCAAGAAAGGATCCAGAGAAGAATTGGGAAACTCTAGACCTGTTAGTTTGACTTCAGTTGTGGGGAAGGTGTTGGAGAAATTAATTAAATACCGGATGAGGAACCATTAAAATAAATACAAAACTAATTAAAGGTATTCAGCATGGTTTACCAAAGGTAGTTCTTGTTTGACAAATCTTTTAGAGTTCTATGAAGCAGTGTCTGATTGGGTGGATGAGGGAAAGATAGTACATCTAGACTTTAAGAAGGCATTTGATAAGGACCACATCGGAGGTTGTCAGCCAAATTAAGGGCTTGTGGAGTGGCTGGTCAGGTAGCTAATTGGATCGTAAACTGGCTTGGTATCGTAAATACAGAGTGGGTTTGAGTGGGAGGATGTCTTGCTGGGAGGATGTAAGTACTGTAATGGTGAACCTCAAGGATCACAACTCAGACCATTATGATTCATTATTTACATCAACGATTTGGATAGTTGGATGAAGAGTAGGCTTTCCAAACTTGCAGATGACACAAAGCTTCGAGGTGAGGTGGATAGCAGAGGGGGTGGTGATCAGATTCAGGAAAGTATTGATACTTGCACAGATTGGGCAAAAGATTGGCAGGTGGAATTTCACCTGAGCAAGTGTAAGGTGTTGGGGATGGGTAAAAACAATGAAAATAGAGATTACAGGATGCAAGGGACAATCTTGGAGGATGTCACACAGGAGAAGGATCTGGGGTTGGTAATAGATACGGGGGAGTTGGGTGTGGGGGTTAAGGAGACAGGACTGCGGAGCGGCGGGATACAGATTCAGTGAAGGAACTGTGCTTCTCACTCCAGTTTAGCTTCCATTAATTAGGCTATTCTCGAAATACATGGCTTCAGCTCCCCGCCACATTATCGAGCACTATCGACGTGACAATACACACACACACACACACACACACACACACACTGAATGCAATGTTCTAATATTCAATAAGAAATTGTGGAATAACGAAGCTTGTTTCACATCCTTTGGCTGTAACGAACTTGTGCACCAGGTGGCACCTGCACTCCTCCCTCGAAATCCATTCAATAAACAGACTGTAACAAAGCCCATTGATGTTGGGCACAAGAGAAGGTCATTTGGCTTGCCACGCCTGTGCTTTATACACACAACAAATTAAATCTCTCAATATATATTTTTTTATCTTCTCAATATTAAAGTCATTTTTTTTTATGAGCATTCACTCCTCTTTTCATCATCAGCTTACATCAGTGGTATTCTCGAGGCAGGGAATTTAACTTGGTGCCACTACACAACTATTGACTCATTTTAAGCTTCCACATGTCTCCTGTAATCACCTGAGAGCTGAACTTCCAACACCATAAATATAGGTGGGACAGCGGGCTTTGCATTCCTCTCCTGCGGAGCATGTGCTTGGAGATGCAGCACCTGCACAGAGTACTGCTCTCACATCTAGTGAGGTTCCAACTCTACATACTTATTTGACAGAGTTGAGTCTAAAGCAATCTGACTTATGAACTCTTCCAATCTGACGTCAAAACTCAACTTGCTTGAATTACGGTGTAGCGTTGGCTTTCTTTCCCTTTTCTATAGGTATTAGCACATTACCTGTTGGATGAATGCGTCACCCCCATATAGTGACACACATATATACACACACACACGGATGGTGGGCTACTTTGAGACCTGGGAGGGCTCCGTTCCATCTTCTGAATGAATGGCGATACCACACACAACACACACACACACACACACACACACACACACCCACACACACACACACACACACACACACACACCTGTGGCCATCTACATTTTCACTATAAGTAAACTTACACATGCAATTCTGACAACTCCTCAATCTCCCCCACCTGCACCAAAAGTCTCCCCCCCTGACCCCCACCAGAGCCTCCCTCTCCCAACTCTATCCCATTTTTGCTGTCGTCCTCACCTTTCCCCTCCCAACGCGATGGCATCAATCCCCTCTCCACTTAAAGCCTTCAAGCCCCCACCCACCACAACTCCTCAACCCCCACCCCCCCCAACCAAATTTCCTCAACTTCCCCCTTCCAAATCTGTCCCATCTTTACACTCTCCTCTCCTTCCCCTCTCATAAAAGCAAATGGGAATTTGCACATTGAAACGGCAGAATATTTAACGCTTTCCGCTCCCC
Source organism: Eptatretus atami (assembly GCA_035128595.1). Taxonomy (NCBI): domain Eukaryota; kingdom Metazoa; phylum Chordata; class Myxini; order Myxiniformes; family Myxinidae; genus Eptatretus; species Eptatretus atami. The sequence continues at coordinate 168,320,962 of CM068953.1, read as the reverse complement.
TATCATGCTATCACCGACGTCACAGAAACCTGTCACAATTGCCTGTCCAACTCACAATTTTAAGAGAAAATAGTCGGAAATAATGGCAAGGACCTGCGTAAAGGGGCTGTCACACCTTGGCGTTTTAGCCAGCGTATGGCAAGGTCTCAAAATGTATGTAAAACGCTGGCGTACGCTGAACTATTGATGTTTTTTTCCAGTTTTGGACATATTCATAACGAGTTGGACGTATGCATAACGTATTAGTAACGTACACAGAACGTTTTAATCACATATAGATAACTTATACCAACGAATGCTTAGCGTGTTGTCGGCGTTCACAACCTATGTCCAACGATAGTCTAACTTATGCATAGCGCGTGCAGCGTATCGCCGACGATCACGTGGCGTAGGCTATTCATAGGCTGCGGCTCGACGATTCAAATCATAACCGCACTAGAAATCGAAGTGTCAACATCACCGTCATACCGAAGAAAAAAAAAATAAAAACAGGGAGGCTGGAACACTGACGCTAACCATTACGTCGACGTGTTTCAACTTATGAGTAATGTACAAGTAACGTGTGTCGACGTGTGTCAACGATCGCGTAACGTGCTACAACTTATGCCAGCGTATGCGGAACGTGTGTCATACGCCGAGTACGTCGAGAAATTTTCAACATGCTGAAAATTTCTCGGCGTATGACGACGTATGCCAGCGTACTACGATGTCTGCCAGCGTGCTCTTAACGTATACAAAACTTACCCATAACGTATTCGACGTGTGCCAGCTTGGTTCGGCAAATTTTTCATACGTCGGCATACGCTGGCTAAAACGTCAAGGTGTGACAGCGGCTTCACACTTCGATGTCTAGTGCGGTTATGATTTGAATCGTCGAGCCGCAGCCTATTAATAGCCTACGCCACGTGATCGTCGGTATACGCTGCCGCGCGCTATGCATAAGTTAGACTATCGTTGGGCATAAGTTGTGAACGCCGACTACACGCTCAGCATTCGTTGGTATAAGTTATCTATATGTGATTGAACGTTCTGTGTACGTTACTAATACGTTATGCATATGTCCAACACGTTATTATACGCCCAAAACTTTAAAAAAACAATCAATAGTTCAGCGTACGCCAACGTTTTACATACATTTTAAGACCTTGCCATACGCTGGCTAAAACGTCAAGGTGTGACAGGGCCCTAAACAGGCAACTTAGGTATATGGAGGTTTAAATAGCGGCTGGTAAACAGGCAACTTAGGTATATGGAGGTTTAAATAGCGGCTGGTAAACAGGCAACTTAGGTATATGGAGATTTAAATAGCAGCTGGTAAACAGGCAACTTGGGTATATGGAGGTTTAAATAGCAGCTGGTAAACAGGCAACTTGGGTATATGGAGGTTTAAATAGTGGCTGGTAAACAGGCAACTTGGGTATATGGAGGTTTAAATAGCGGCTGGTAAACAGGCAACTTGGGTATATGGAGTTTAAATAGTGGCTGGTAAACAGGCAACTTGGGTACATGGAGGTTTAAATAGCGGCTGGTAAACAGGCAACTTAGGTACATGGAGTTTAAATAGCGGCTGGTAAACAGGTGACTTAGGTATATGGAGGTTTAAATAGTGGCTGGTAAACAGGCCACTTGGTATATGGAGGTTTAAATAGCGGCTGGTAAACAGGCAACTTAGGTATATGGAGGTTTAAATAGTGGCTGGTAAACAGGCAATTTAGGTATATGGAGGTTTAAACAGCGGCTGGTAAACAGGCAACTGGGTATATGGAGGTTTAAATAGCGGCTGGTAAACAGGCAACTTAGTTTATGGAGGTTTAAATAGCGGCTGGTAAACAGGCAACTTAGGTTTATGGAGGTTTAAATAGCGGCTGGTAAACAGGCAACTTGGTTATATGGAGGTTTAAATAGCAGCTGGTAAACAGGCAACTTAGGTGTATGGAGTTTAAATACGCGCTGGTAAACAGGCAACTTAGGTATATGGAGGTTTAAATAGCAGCTGGTAAACAGGCAACTTAGGTATATGGAGGTTTAAATAGCGGCTGGTAAACAGGCAACTTAGGTATATGGAGGTTTAAATAGCAGCTGGTAAACAGGCAACTTGGGTATAGGAGGTTTAAATAGCAGCTGGTAAAACAGGCAACTTGGGTATATGGAGGTTTAAATCGTGGCTGGTAAACAGACAACTTGGGTATATGGAGGTTTAAATAGCGGCTGGTAAACAGGCAACTTGGGTATATGGAGGTTTTTAATAGTGGCTGGTAAACAGGCAACTTGGGTACATGGAGGTTTAAATAGCGGCTGGTAAACAGGCAACTTAGGTACATGGAGGTTTAAATAGCGGCTGGTAAACGGTGACTTAGGTATATGGAGGTTTAAATAGTGGCTGGTAAACAGGCCACTTGGGTATATGGAGGTTTAAATAGCGGCTGTAAACAGGCAACTTAGGTATATGGAGGTTTAAATAGTGTGCGGTAAACAGGCAATTTAGGTATATGGAGGTTTAAACAGCGGCTGGTAAACAGGCAACTTGGTATATGGAGGTTTAAATAGGGCTGGTAAACAGGCAACTTAGGTATATGGGGGTTTAAATAGTGGCTGGTAAACAGGCAACTTAGTTTATGGAGGTTTAAATAGCGGCTGGTAAACAGGCAACTTGGTTATATGGAGGTTTAAATAGCGGCTGGTAAACAGGCAACTTAGGTGTATGGAGGTTTAAATAGCGGCTGGTAAACAGGCAACTTAGGTATATGGAGGTTTAAATAGCAGCTGGTAAACAGGCAACTTAGGTATATGGAGGCTTAAATAGCGGCTGGTAAACAGGCAAGTTGGTTATATGGAGGTTTAAATAGCGGCTGGTAAACAGGCAACTTAGGTGTATGGAGGTTTAAATAGCGGCTGGTAAACAGGCAACTTAGGTATATGGAGGTTTAAATAGCAGCTGGTAAACAGGCAACTTAGGTATATGGAGTTTTTAATAGCGGCTGGTAAACAGGCAACTTCGTTATATGGAGGTTTAAATAGCGGCTGGTAAGCAGGCAACTTAGGTATATTGGGGTTTAAATAGCGGTGGTAAAACAGGCAACTTCGGTATATGGAGGTTTGAATAGCGCTGGTAAACAGGCAACTTGGGTATATGGAGGTTTAAATAGCGGCTGGTAAACAGGTGACTTAGGTATAGGAGGTTTGAATAGCGGCTGGTAAACAGGCGACTTAGGTATATGGAGGTTTGAATAGCGGCTGGTAAACAGGCAACTTCGTATATGGAGGTTTGAATAGCGGCTGGTAAACAGGCAACTTAGGTATATGGAGGTTTAAATAGCGGCTGGTAAACAGGCAACTTAGGTATATGGAGGTTTAAATAGCGGCTGGTAAACAGGCAACTTAGGTATATGGAGGTTTGAATAGCGGCTGGTAAAACGGCCGCTGGGCTTCAAAGGGTTAATAAAACTTGATTTTGTCTTTTTTGTCTACAACTTTTGATTAAAAAAAAGTAGCTTTTGTCTCCAACTTGAATAAATTACCTGTACAGGCAACGGTATTATTTTATAATTATTTGGAACTGCATCCCAATTTAAAAAAAACCACAAAGTGGAGAAACTTGAGAAATAATTTTATCCCCTTCACACCACTTTAATCCCTACATCATTGTATTTAACAAAAGATTAAATGTTTCAGTGATCGAAGGAAGGAAGCAGATGTTTCAATCCCTGGCCATGAGGAAAGTTTATGAGTTTGATTTTTTTCCATTTCTACTGCTCAGAACCTGGCATGACGTGTTAACCTCAATGCCATGGTTCTCCCCACACACAGCCTACAGACTCTGGAATCGGCTAAACGACCAAGGATGACTAATGTACAAACTTCCGCTAAAGTAAACGATTATAATTTGAACAAGCTCAAGGAAATCCTGTCATCTCAGACATCCATCTTGGTTATCGTGAAAAATTCCTTCAATAAGAAGTGCAACAAGAAAAGGAAGCAACAATAAATTTTAATGACAACTGATTAGATTCTGGAGACAGAAATAAATGGTCATGATGACAGTGGTAAAAAAAATTGTGATTTCTTACAATGACAAGTTCATCGTACATGTCCTGTTGGGTCAGAGACATTGTCTAAACATTAGAGGTTGATGGTCACTTGTACCTGAATTACCAGTATGTGTTACATAAGACAATGATCCTTATGCTATCTTTTTGAGCTCGCTTGTTTGGGCTCAACTAACTGGATAACTTGCTTTAGAATAGCAGGTTATGGCAATGGCATTCTTTTTATTTCTACATTTCTTTTTGTAAACAGAGTCGAGGCTTGTGGAGGTGCTAGAACATGATAAGGGAGAAGAACATAACAGAAGGAAAACTAGAGCGCAACTCGGTAAAGTGCATACCTCCGCCAAGCTCAACAGTTTAAGTTTTGGATCTCACTGATAGGCCGGATCTGGATTTGGACCTCCAAAATCTAATTGGCTTGTTCTTGTCACCTAACCAACTCGTCCACAACTTTTTGAGATATCATGGTATATGTATCGTTTTTGGGTCCATCTCTCAATGGTGAAGAATCATTGAACATTAAAAAAAATTCTAGTATCTGGATCCGGCTCTTCACCAAAATCGAATCGATTTATCCTCGTCACACACCCAACCTGTCCACCAAGTTTCGTCCAAATCCGTCCACAACCTTTTGACATATCCTGCTCACAATCAGACAACCACTGGTGAAAATATAACCCCCGTCCACCTTCAGTGGCGGATGTAACGAGTGGAAAAAAAGTTGCAAAAAGGGGTAGGGGAGGGGAAATGCACCAACAGTGGAGTAGAGGAAGAAAATAAAGGGATGTATGGAAGAATAAAGGACATGGGGAAGAATGAGAATAAGGACAGAGGGAGGGGGTAGGATACAAGGTGGGAACAACCTAAATACAGGTGCAAATTCTCAATCACAGAAGTGGAAGGGAAAACAGGGGGAAAAAAATTGAAGAGGGGTGGGTGGGGGAACCAAATAGCCTGGAAACACAAAAAGAGGTGAGCTTGGAGAGGATTGATGGGGTAGAGTGGGTTTGGATGGAGGATGAGCAGAGATGGTAATGAACAGCTATCTTGTAACTCTGGAGGGAAAATTGAGATTGAACAGAGTGAGGAAGTTGTTTCCACAGTTGGTGGAAAAAGAGGAACGAATGAGTGGCGGTGAGCAGTGACTGGACTGTGAGAGTTTCACCAGAATAAGGTTACTGGCAGACCGCATGAACTCGGCAGAAACCTAGAGGCGGGGGAGAGGGGAAAGATCGTGGAAAAGGCAGAAGGTGCAAAACCCAAAAGGACATTTCAAAAGAATGGACAGGTCAGAGAGAAAGGACAGGTGAGAGAGACCACTGACCTGTCTGCAATATGAAAGTGATAGACAGACAGCTTAATTGCGGAAGATTCCAATGATCTTGAAAGCCTTAGTTTTGACAGCGACAAGCTAAAAGGAAAGTGCGACGTAGGGGTGCAGCCTAAAGGGGAGAGCAGTACTCAATCAACCTGTGTATGAAGGTCTTCCAAGTAGATAAAATATGTGCCAAGGAAATATTTTGCACAATGGAGAATGTCCAGTTAGCACCCTGCTTTGGAGGCCAACCGAGATATGTGGTTTGCCCAAGAAAGATCATGACTGATGGTCAGGCTCAAAAATTTGAGTGACTTAAATCAAGTGTTTTGTTATGGAAGTAGCTCGGAGGGTTCACCAGACAGTCCTATTGAAGAGAGAGAGAGAGAGAGAGAGAGAGAGAGAGAGAGAGAGAGAGAGAGAGAGAGAGAGAGAGAGAGAGATTTGTCAGGAATGAAAGACATATTCCAAGTGTTTGACCAGATCACGATTCTATCAATGTCTGCAGTGAAGGAAGAGGCTGCTGCCTGCCTATGTGAAGGATGACAGATGTCAGGGCAGAGGATGGTGTCATTAGCAAATCGATAGATTTTCCAGAGAATCAAAAAGATCGTTGTTGAAGATTAGGAATAGGACTAGGTCCAAGGCACTGCCTTGAGCAACTCCTGCCTTGACAGGCAGTGCAACTCAGAGAATCCCAAGAAGTACCATGCATTGGCTACTAGAGTAGAGGAAGTCACGAAGCCATGAGAGGAGGTGGCCTTGGATGCTAAATGCAGAAAAATTGGAGAGCAATGTGGGGTGCCAGACTATTGAATGCTTGATATGTTGAAAGAGCCGGCCCTGACCTCATGTCTGAGACTGAGGGCCTCCATGCATTGTTAGGAGAGCAAAAGTAGAATATCCAGGGTACAGTGACCCGGTCTGATTCCGAACTGATCATCTGAGATCAGGCTATTGGTGAAAAAGAAGGATTTGACATAAACCATGACGATGGATTCCATGACCTTGCTGATGATTACAAGTCATCTGATAAGTGTGTAGTTAAGAGGATCTGTTTTTGCATCATGATGGTGTAATGCAGTGATGTTTGCTGACATCCTAGCAGATTGATGACCGCTTAAGGTCAAATTATTGGGCCGACGGATCAGAAAGAGGATGTGCAGAGCAGGATTTTAAAGATTTTATGTGCGGAAAGGAGTGAACAAGCTGGATAGAAGGTCAAACACAGCAAGAAGGGGGCTGAAATAAAAATAAAAAAGAGGAAGGGATAATGAGGGATGAAACAGCAATGGAACAAAAAGGAGGTGCAGCCACCTCGAAGTCCTGGAGGGAAGAAAGAGATTCAAGACCAAGGAAGTTCATGCCAAAGGTGAGAAAAAAGAAGAATAAATGTGTGTAGGTAAGCAGTGAGCCTGGATTTTGGGAGTTTCGCCAGAAGCGGTTACTGCCAGGTATAGGGAGAAACGCTTGCCAGCAATGGAGACCAAGTTCTTACCTATTCCCTGTTTCAGTCCCGCTATTGCGACGCATCCAGGCATCAGGAAAGCAGACAGAACATGTGTAGTGAGGGAAGGGATGAAGGGGGGGGAGCATACTTCAGAGATAGACTTAACAAGGCACCCCCAGGCCATTAAGGAAGGAGACAAGTTTGAAAGGTCAGTCTTGAGGTTGGCCAGATGTTGTTTCCTGGCTCTCCTGAGAATAGACACACACTTCTTGTAGGCTTTGTGGAATGATCGGAGGTTACCTTCAGTCACATTTGGATTGCAGGGAGAGAAGGCAAGTTTTGTCAAGGCAACTGCCTCACCACAGGATTTGGTCGGTGTACCCTGGGCGAGAGGATGGGTATGATGACTGTCGACGAGATGGAATGAATATGTGCAAAAGAGCAGCTTTCTATGTAAGAATTCCCAGGTCATATTAATATCAGGGTTGGCAGAGATAGAAGACCAGTCTTGAAGTGAGATGGCAGCTTGCAGTCCCTACTCAGCACCCTGAGTGAACTTCTAGACTCGCCGGAGCTTAGGGCAGCTCTTTGATAGTGGCCAGAAAGATGACGACTCTCACAAGCATGTGATCAGATGAACCAGTTGGAGCAGAGGAAGAACAGGAGACAGACATTAGCAGGAAATTGGTGATTACCAAGTTCAGGAGGACTTTCCATTGGCATAGATCCAGGTCAGAAAGTTCACAGATTGAGTTCAGCCCATGAAGTCACATAAGTCCCTTGCTGTGGTGCCATGGCTGGTGAAAGAGATACCAACACCCAGCTAGTTGGCAGAGTGACAATTCAAATCACGGCATATAAGGAAGAGTGAGAGTTGTGATTAGTGGTTACAAGTTGGTCCATCTTGGCACAGAAAGAGATGTAAATGAAGTCGTCACTGTTCTGGGTACGGTACAGCATACAAACAAACAAGAGGTGGGAGCGGATGGGAATGCATAGGCAAAGGTACTCTTGCTCCTTTGGAGGGTGAATAAGAGTACACACTACACAGACAATGAGAAATGGAGTTATTGATGCAAACTTCAACTCTGCAAATGGGACTGGGTCAGGCCTGTCAAACCAAAATAGATAATAGCGAAGGAGAGACACTAAGGAATGAGGGACATCCTGTGGGAGTAAGGATTTGTTAAACAGATAATGTCCAGTTTATCAGCAGTGGCTTGAATTGAGAGATCTGTCAGATTGGAGTGTAGGCCCTGGATATTGGAGGTTCACACAGTAAGGGACAGGGGAGGAGGTGTTGTTGGCAGGATGCAGGAACACGGAGAGGGGATATGGGAATGTGGACAAGAGGTGTGGGTGGGGAGGGATGTAAGGTGGGGTGAGGGGGAAGATGAGAAGGGCAGGCATGGTGGGGGCAGAGAGGTGGATGCAGAAAGGGGGGACATGAGGTGGAGGGATGTTGAATGCGGGGACACAGAGAAGGGGTGGGTGTGGGAGGACTTGGGCATGAAGGAGATGATGTGGGGGAGCATGCTGACGTGAAAGGGTTTAACCCCATTAATGGACGTGAAGAGGAGGTGATGATCCCGTGCTAGAATAGAATTGATCTAAAGCTTGTGGTAGAGTTTGTACAAGCATATAAATCGCTTGCGGACAGACATCAATGTGCTTTTGAAAGGATTTAATTCAAGGACATGAGTAGACAATGGACATATCAGAGTAGATGGCATGTGACCCCGGGCGCCCAGAATCAGGAGTCACCGGTTCATTTAGGAACCCAAAACAAGCCAAGACCCCAGGATTATTTATATGTGAACCTTTTATGGAGATGTTGAGAACAAGGAAGTAGTTGTGGGATTGAATTGTTTGTTATGATAAAATGTATTATTTATATCTGAATTGTAGCTGTGATTGTGACATCTAAACATTTCTCTTCTTCATCCTCCTTTCCTCTCTCTCATGGAAAAACCATGAATCACTTCATGACTTCAAATATGTGAGCCCTAGGGTGGTTTAGTCATGGAATAAATAGGTTCCTAAAATTTTTATGAACACTACCCCTCCCCCACCCCACCTTTTTGCAACAAAGTGCTGCCTTTCCCTTTCTGGCCTCAACTTTGTTTTCTCACCAAAGCAGCCGGATATCTCTAACCTCAAACCCTTGACAACTCCCACCGACTTCCTACGGAGCAGGACTGGAAAATGGAACTAACCTTACGCTGCCTATGATCCATTAACTAAAAATAATGATTTCCCCTCGACCCATACCCATCAATATCTACATATATGAACAGTTGTGATGTAAACATGATCCTTGTGACAAATAATAATTTATAGTAAGATAAAAAAATTAATTTTCTTTATATGGTTTAGGTAAAGGCATAAGTTGATCTAGTCTTAAGAAGGTTCTGTATTAAATACAGTGAGGACAATAAAAAGAGCAATCAGAGATTGCAAGCCCTCGCCAGGACTTCTTTTGAGTGGAGCTTTTAAAATGAATTTTAGGGTAAATCCAATATGGCTGCCAAAACATATGACCTATGATGTCATATGTGTGACCCTTTTGTTCCTCCATGGATAGCGGTCATATGTTGTAAAGTTTCGCCTCAATTTTTTTCAGCCATTTCAGAGAAGATTTTTGAAGGTTTAAAAAAAAAGCAAAAAAACAATATGGTTGCAATCTCGTGACTGATGACGTCATCAAAAAAATTTGTGTGGACCATTTTATCCCTAGATGACCCTCAAAAAATTTTTGTACTGATTGAATGTAGTGTTTTCCATATGCAATTATGACGTCGTAACGAAGGCACCTATGACGTCAGAAAAATACCACTCTCATTCCCCATGAGGAGTACTTGCTATGTGCCGCTTGTACATCCATGGCTGGGTAACACTTGTGTGAGTTTCCCCTCGATTTTTCCAGCCGTTCTGGAGAGAAGATTTTCATAGGTTTTAGGGTAAATCCAATATGGCTGCCAAACCATGTAACCAATGACATCACATGTGTGACCCCTTTGTTCCTCATGGACAGGCAGTCATACGTGTAAAGATTCGCCTCGATCTGTTCAGCCACTTCAGAGAGGATTTTGAAGTTTTTTTTTTTTTTTTTTCAATATGGCTGCCGAATCACGTGACCGATGACGTCAATAAAATTTTTGCTGTGAATCATTTTATCCCAACATGACCCTCAAAAATGTTCATACTGATCTGATGTGGAGTTCTACATGTGCAATTATGACATCATAACGAGGGCATCTATGACATCATAGAAATCACTCTCATTCCCTCTGAGGAGTACTTCCTCTGTGCCAAGTTTCAATTTTTTCCTTGGTGTGGTTTCAGAGATAGAGATCCAAAGTTTTTCCGTTTTTCCAATATGGCTGCCACACACGTGACCCATGATGTCATTAATTAATATGGAATAGGCAAAGCGTAGAAGCGAACGTAGAATTCTTCTTACATTCGCTTCTTAAATATATCAAATTAAACCGTCTTTTTGCTATGAAAAAATAAATATTACCTTAACATTACCTTCACAACAACTACACCGCCTAGAACAGGATCTCATCTGAAAAAAATAAATATTACTTCAACATTACCGTCACAACAACTACACCGCCAAGAACAGGATCCTATCCGAAAAAAAAAAATCCTCAACATTACCTTCACAAGACAACTACACCGCCTAGAACAGGATCTCATCTAAAAAATTAATATTACCTTAACATTACCTTCACAATAACTACACCGCCTTGAACAGGACCTCATCTGAAAAAATAAATATTACCTCAACATTACCGTCACACAACAATACACCGCCTAGAACAAGGATCCTATCCGAAAAAAAAAAATCCTCAACATTACCTCCACAACGACAACTACACCGCCTAGAACAGGATCTCATCTATAAAAAATTAATATACCTCAACATTACCTTCACAACAACAACTACACCGCCTAGAACAGGATCTCATCTAAAAAAATTAATTACCTCAACATTACCTTCACAACAACAACTACACCGCCGAGAACAGGATCTCATCTGAAAAAATAAATATTACCTCAACATGACCCTCACAATGACAACTACACCGCCTAGAACAGGATCTCATCTGAAAAAAAAAAATCCTCAACATTACCTTCACAACGACAACTACACCGCCTAGAACAGGATCTCATCTAAAAAAATTAATACTATAAGCGAACGTAGAATTCTTCTTGCATTCGCTTCTGACTTTACCTATAACTTGTTCACAACTGTATACGCAATTTCCGGTTACTTCGGCCTGGATTCGGAATATGTAAATCACGATTAAAAATTATTTTTTGATGATGCGGGAGATATCTTTATTAAAATCAGTGGAGGAAATATACACCATGTCTGATATTTGGGTCTTTCATGTTCCAACGATGCCTTTATCTCCCGGCATGCATCATTCCCCATGACAACCAGAGTTGGTGTCAAAGCCACCCAATGCTCGCCTGTTTATACATTTATCGTTTTTAAAAAGACGAGTCTAATAATTAATATTTTTTATAAAGCATTGCAGTGAAGTATAATTATAAAGCAATATATGTATTTTATATGTAATCAGTAACAAGAGCGCAAGTGGCACAATATACACCCTAACAAAGAAGGTATATACAGAATTGTGCTACCACATGGAAAACAGCATCCTGGTTGCCATGGCAACCACTTTAGATGACGAACGTATGTCGCTACACACCGTCTCCACAGTCTGTACCTATGTACCAAATATGAAACGTGAAAGTTGAAAACTTTGGGAGTTAGAGTGCGGACAGGAACTGATGAAAAACAGCATCCTGGTTGCCATGGCAACCACTTTAGATGACGAACGTATGTCGCTACACACCGTCTCCACAGTCTGTACCTATGTACCAAATATGAAACGTGAAAGTTGGAAACTTTGGGAGTTAGAGTGCGGACAGGAACTGATGGAAAACAGCATCCTGGTTGCCATGGCAACCACTTTAGATGACGAACGTATGTCATGACACACCGTCTCCACAGTCTGTACCTATGTACCAAATATGAAACGTGAAAGTTGAAAACTTTGGGGAGTTAGAGTGCGGACAGGAAACTGATGGAAAACAGCATCCCGGTTGCCATGAACCACTTTAGATGACGAACGTATGTTGATGACACACCGTCTCCACAGTCTGTACATATGTACCAAATATGAAACGTGAAAGTTGAAAACTTTGGGAGTTAGAGTGCGGACAGGAACGGATGGAAAACAGCATCCCGGTTGCCATGGCAACCACTTTAGATTACGAACGTATTGTTGCGACCCACCGTCTCCACAGTCTGTACCTACTGTACCAAATATGAAACTGTGAAAGTTGAAAACTTTGGAGTTAGAGTGCGGACAGGAACGGATGGAAAAACAGCATCCCGGTTGCCATGGCAACCACTTTAGATTACGAACGTATGATTGCGACACACTGTCTCCACAGTCTGTACCTATGTACCAAATATGAAACGTTGAAAGTTGAAAACTTTGGGAGTTAGAGTGTGGACAGGAACGGATTGAAAACAGCATCCTGGTTGCCATGACAACACTTTAGATGGACGAACGTATGTCGCGACAACCGTCTCCACAGTCTGTACCTATTGTACCCAATATGAAACGTTGAAAGTTGAAAACTTTGGGAGTTTAGAGTGGGGACAGGAACGGACGGAAACAGCATCCTGGTGCCATGGCAACCACTTTAGATGACGAACATATGTTGCGACACACCGTCTCCACAGTCTGTACCTATGTACCAAATATGAAACGTGAAAGTTGAAAAAACTCCTCTTTGCTCCTTCTTCTTCTTCTTTCCGACCCTCTTTCCTTCACCTCCCCCTCTTTCACTTTCTTTCCCCTCTTTTCCTTTCTTCCTGCCTTAACTCCTCCTCTCTCTCTCCTCTTCCCTTACTCCTTCTTTCTTCCCTCCTTACCTCCTTTTTGCCTCCTACTCCTTCTCTCCCCTTTTCTTACTCCCTTCTACTCCTCAACCCTTTCTCTCTCCCCCTTTACACCTTCCCCCTACTTCTCTCCCTTCTTTACCTCTTTCCTCCACCCCTGCTTCCTTCCTCTACACTTCCTCTCTCCTAACCCCCTTCCGCCTCCTTTCTCCCCCTCTCACTTAACCTACCTCCCTCCTTCTTAACCCACCAAACTTTCCCTCCTCTCCCTCCACTCCCCACTCCCCTTCTTCCTGCCTTCTCTCTCCCTTTAAACTCTCACTGTTCTCTCTCTCCCCTCTCCTCCTCTCCCTCCTCTTTACTTTCTCCTTCCCTCTCCTTTGGCTTCCCTTCTTCCTCTACCCTGCCTCCTCTTAAAACACTCTTCTCTCCCTCTCCTCCTTCTTAAAAACTCCATTCCTTCCTCTCTCCCTCCTCTCTCCTCTTACTCTCCTCCTCTGCTTCTCCTCCTCTCCTTCCTCTCCTCCTCTCCTCTTTCTCTTCCCCCCCTTCTCTCTTACTCTTACTTACTCTTTCCTTTAAAAACTCCACTTCTTTCCTTAACTCTCCTCCCCCTCACCCTTCTCCTAACTCATCTTCTGCCTCTCCCTATTACTCCCTTGCCTAAACCTCCTTCCTCCCACTCCTTCCCTCACTCTCTACCCTTCTAAACCCTAAACCTCTACTTCTTCCTTCTTAAAAACCCCCTCTTCTTCTTCTCTGCTAAACTCCTCTCCTTCCCACTCTTTCCACCCCTAAACTTCTCTCTCTTCCTAACTTCTCCTCACTTCCTCTCTTCCTTTCCTCCTCCTTCCTTTCCACTCTGCCTTCCTTTCTTCCCCCTTCCCCTTCCTCCTTAACTTCCTTTTCTGCTCGCTCTCTTCCTCTCCCCAACCCCCTCTTTAAACCCCCTCTCTTCCCCCTCTTCCCGCCCTCTGCCTTACTACCCTGCTCACTCTCTCCCATCCTTCCTCCTCCCCTATACTTCCCCTCTTCCCTTCTCTCCACCCTCCCTCCTTTACTCTTTCTCCAAAACTCCTTCCCTTCCCTCTTCTGTCCTCTACTTAAACTCTCCCTACTCCTTACCCTCCAAAACCCCTCCTTTAACCCCCTCTCCTCCTCCCTTCCTCCTCTAACTTTACCTTCCCAAACCCCCTTCCTGTCCCCTCTCCCTCTTTACCTCTCTTCTCCTTCCTCACTTCCACTTAAATCTTCTCTTCTCCTCCTCTTCTTCCTCCACCCTCCCCTTCTTCCCTCCACCGCCTTCTCCTCCCACTCCCCCCCTCTCTTCTTCCCTATCTCTTCAAACCTTTGCCTAAAAAAACTTACCTCTTCTTCTTCTCCCCCCCTTCCTTCCCTCTCTCCTCCCTTCCCCTATCCTTTTCCTTCTCCCTCTCTCCAACTCCTTTTTTCTTTTCTACTTCCTTCTCCCCTCTCCCCTTCCTCCCCTCTTCCTTCTTTCTATCCCCTCCTCCTCTTCCTTCTCTTTCTTCCTCTCTTCCCTTCTCCTCTTCTTCGCTCTCCTCCCTCCCCACCTTTCCCCCCTTCTTCTCCTCTCACTCGTTTCCTTTCTCTTGCTCCTGCTTCTTTCCCCTCCTACCCCTCTTCTCTTCCCCTTTCTCCTTCTTCTTCCTCTTCCCTTCTTTCTCTTTCCCCTACTTTCCAAAACCTAAACTTCTTCCCCCTCCTTTTCTACCGCCTTTTACTCCAACCTTCTTCTTCCTTAAAACCTCTCCCTTTCTACTTCCCTTTCTTTCTCCCTCCTCCCTCCTTACCTTCTATCCCCCTACTCCTTTCCCAACTACCCCTTACCCTTTCTCCTCATTAAAAACCCTCCTACTTCTCTCTCTCCTCTCCTCCCTCCTCTCTTACACCCTCCTTTCCTTTCCTCTTTCCCTCTCCTCTTCCTCTTGCTCCTTCTCTTCTTCTTCTCCCTCTCCCTCCTTCCCCCTAAACCTCCCCCTCACCCTTCTTCAAACAAACCTCTTCTTCCTCTTCTCTTTCTTCTTTCCCCCTTCCTCTTGTCTCCTACTCTCCCCACCTTACCTTCCCTCTCTTTTCCACTTCTCCCTACCCCTTTCTCTCTCCCTTAAAACTTCCTTCTTCTTCTCTCTCTTCCCCGCCTCTCCCCTTCCTTCCTGCTACTCCTCTCTCTGCTCTCTCCTCCCTCTCCTTCTCCTCTCTCTCTTTTTGCACTTTTCTCCTTCCTACGCCACGAAAACTTCTTCCTTTTCTCTCCTCTTCCCTCTTCCTAAAAACCTTTCCTTCCTTTCTCACTGCTCTTCCCTGCTCCAAACCTCTCATCCCTCTTTCTTACTACTTACAAAACCACCTTCTTCCAAACTTTACTCTGCCCCTTCTCTCCTTACACTCTCTTTCCTTCTCTTCCCTCTGTCCTCACCTTTCCCTACTGCAAAAAACTACCCCCTTCCAAAACCTCGCCCTTCCTTCCTTCTCTCCTTTCCCCCTTTCTTTCCTTCCCCTCTTCCCACTCTCCTTCCTCTTTCTCCTACTTCTTCCTCTTCTTCCTTCCTCTCACCTTTCCCTTTTTCTAGCTTCTTCTCCCCCTTCTCCTCACAAACCTCTTCAAAACTCCCCCTCCCTCCTTCCTCCTTTGCACTTCCACCCCTCTCCTCCCCTCTCTCCCTTTGCCCCTCTCCTCGCTCCTTCCCCTCCTTCTCACTCCCAAAACTTCTCTTTTAAAAACCTTTCTATCCCTCTCTTCCCTTTTCCCCTCTACTTCTCCCCCCTTTCTCTCCCTCCTCCACTCTTCTAAAACACTACCTGCCCCTTCTCCACCTTACCCTCTTCCCCCCCCTTCCACCCCCCTCTTCCCTTCCCTTCTCCTTCTTCTCTTTTCTCCTCTTTACTTTACCTCCCCCCTTCCTTAACCCTCCTCCCTACTCCCTCCAACTAAAACTTTTCCCCTTCTCTTCTTTCTTCAAACCTCCTCTTCCTATCCTTCTTGTCCTCCTTCAAAAAAAACCCCCCTCAACCTCCCTCTTACTTTCCTTCCTTCCCCCCTTCCTCCTCCTTTCTCTCTCACTTCTTACTAAACCTTCCCTTACTCTCTCTCTCTCCCTTCCTCTCCTCTTCCTCTTCCTTCCCCTCCTTTGCACCCCCACTTTCTTCTTCCTCCCCCTTCCTCTCCTCTTAACTCTTCCTTTTCACTACCCCCTCCTTACCTTCTTTCTCCTCCTTCTTCTCTTGCCCTAACTTAAACTCCCCCTTCCCCCAACTCTCTCTTCCCTCTCTAAACTCTACCTCCTCCCCTCCTCACTTCTCCCTTTAAAACACTTTCCTTCCCCTCTCTTCCTTCCTCCCTCTTCACTCCTCCGCTCCAAACCTTTCTTACTCCCTTCCTTCTCAACCCTACTACTCTTTCCTTCCTTCTCTTTCTTTCTCTCTTCCTTATCCTCCCTCTCCTCTCCTCCTCTTTCTAATCCTCTTCCTTCTTACTTCCTCACCTTCTTCTTCTTCTCTCTTCTTCCTCCCTCTAATCTCCTCTTTCCCACTTCTACTTCCTCCTTCTCTCCCCTTTCTTCTTCTTCCTTTCCCTCTCTTTTCTTGCCTTTCCTCTTCCTCACTTCTCTCCACTTTCCTCTTCCTTCCTCTGCCTTCCTCCCCCCTCCCCTTCAAAAAACCTCTCAACCTCCTTTGCTAAAAACCTTTTTACTCTTTCCCTCTCAACTCCTCTTCCTTCTTTCTCAAACCTTCTTACTTTCCCCTTCCTTCTTTCCTCCTCCTGTCCCTCCTCCTCCACTACCTCCTCCTACCCTTACCTGTCCCCCTTTGCTCTTCCTCCTCTTCCTCTTCCTCAAACCTGCTCTCTCTCCTCCCCTCCCTTCCTCCTCTTCCCTCTTTTCTCCTTCCCTCTTTCTCCAAACCTCCAAAACTCTACTCCTTCTCTCCCCTCTTCTCTCTCTTCCTCCCTTCTTCTTAACTCAACTTCACCCTTTCCTTCCTTCTCTCTTCTTCTCCCCTCTTCTTTCTTCTTACCCTTCTTCCCCTTCCACTATCCCCTCTTCCCTTCTCCCCCCTCCTACTTTGCTCCACTTTCTACACCTCTTACCTTTTTTTAAACTTCCCTCTCCTCCTCTCTCTTTCCTCTTCTTCCAAACAAACTCCCTTTCCCTCTTCTCTTCTCCCTTCCTCCTCTCCCCCCTAAAAACACTACTTCTTTCCTTTAACCCTTCTTCTAAAACCTCTCTAAACCTTTCCCTCCACTTCTTTAACTTCTCTTTACTTCTCCTCCCTGCTCCCTCTTCCTCCCCTCACCCCTCTCTTTTCCTTAACTTCCCTCCTCCTTCTCTCCTCCTCTACCCCTACCCCTTCCTTTCCTTCTGCTACTACTTCACTCTTACCTCTCCCTTTAAAAAAAACACCCTTCCCTCCTCTCCTCTCACTTCTCTTCTACCCAAACCTCTCCCCCTTCCCCTTCTTCCCTCTCTTCTCTTCTTCCTACCAAAAACTTTCAAACAAAAACCTCCTTTTTTCCTCCTCTAACCACCTTCCTTACCTCCTTTCACTTTACTTCTTTTTTACTACTCACTCTTCCCA
Source organism: Eptatretus atami (assembly GCA_035128595.1). Lineage (NCBI taxonomy): Eukaryota > Metazoa > Chordata > Myxini > Myxiniformes > Myxinidae > Eptatretus > Eptatretus atami. Next base: position 168,303,617 of record CM068953.1, on the reverse strand, counting down.
CTCTTTTCCCCCTTCCCCCCTTCCCTTCTTACCTCTCCTTCTTACTACTTTTTTAAAACTTTCTACTTCTCCCCTTCCTTTGACCCCCGCCTCTTTCTCTCCTCTTCTTCTTCTTACACCCCTCAACCCCCCCTCACTCTCTTCCTCTTTCCTAAAACTTCACTTCCTACTCTTCTTTCCTCTTCCCCCCCCTCCTTTCTTGTCTCACCTCTTCTTCTTCCCAAAACCCCCTACTTCCTTTCAACCTTCTTCTCCCTCTCCTCAACCTCCCCTCCCCCTTGCCCTCCCTTCTCTCTCCTAACTCCGCTCTTCCCCTCCTCCAAACCCCCCCTTCCTTTCTCCTGACTTTTCCTCAAAAACCTTTCTCTTCTCCTGATCCTTTGCCTCTCTAACTCCCTCCTCCCTCGTAAACCCCCTTCTTCTCTCTCTTCTTCCTTTCTTCCCTTCCCTCTCCTTCTCTTTCTACCCCTGTACCTCCTTCTCTTTTCACCTTCTCCTTTCTTCCTCTAAAACCCTTCCTCCCACCTCTCTTCCCCCTTCCTTCCCTTCCCAAAAACTCCCCTCTACCCTTCTCTTTTCCACTCACCCTTCTTCTTCTCTTCCCTGCTACCCTCACCTTTCTTACTCCTCCCACTCTCTCGCTTCCCCTACAAACCCTCACTTCCCCCCTTCCTCTCTCCTTCCTCTCCAAAACCACCCTTCTAAAAACCCCTCCTTCTTCCACCCCTTTCCTTTCTCCCTTCTCCTTCCCTGACCCAAAAACTTACCCCCTTCCTTCCTTCTTCTTTTCCCTTTCCTCCCTCCACTCTACCTTCACTCTCCCCTTTCCTTTCCTTCCCCCCCTTTCTCTCTTTGCCTTCCTCTTCTCCACTTCCCTTCCCCCCTCCGCTTTTTTTTTTTTTCTCTGAACCTTCTCTCTCCTCCCTCTCCTCACACTCTCCTTCTCACTCTCACCACCTTCTAAACCCCAAACCCTCCCTCCTCTCCCTTCTTTCACAAAACCCTCTTTCTTTGCCTTCCCCTGCCAACTCTCTTTCCCCCCTGTTGGGAAGTTAGAGTGCGGACAGGAACGGACGGACAGGACAGACAGCAGACGGACGGAGACGACGGTTTCACATAATACGCCCCGAATATATATATATATATATATATATATATATATATATATATATATATATATTATAATATATATATATATATATATATATTATATTATATATATATATTATCTTCTTCTTCGGCTAGCTCCCGTTAGGGGTCGCCACAGCGGATCAACCGTCTTGTTGTCCGCATAATATTTGGCATAGGTTTTTACGCCGGATGCCTTCCTGACGCAACCCTGGTCGCCTCTTACGACACACAGGGATATATATATATATATATATCGGCCGTATAAAAAAATAGTGGGTAGATGAAAACATTAGAAAGGAAACTAGAGGGGAGCACTCGGGAGAGTGCAAACCTCCGCCGCCAATACTGCTGGGTCACTCAAGTGAACCTTATATCTTATTCATTAAATATGATGTCAACAGTGCTGACAGTTATAGTTCTTTTCTCCAACATTTTTTTTTTTGGGGGGGGGGGGGGGTTGGAAATCACTTAAACATGTAGAAATGCAAAAAAAAGAAATCGAAATTTTGTTGAAAAAAAAGTTGCAAAAAATGTTTTTTTTTCTCTAACTATTTTTTTTTGGGGGGGGGGTTGGAAATCACTTAAAACGTGTAGAATGCAAAAAAAAATTTTTTTTTTCTCTAAATTTTTTGGGGGGGGGGGGGCGGGTTGGGAAATCACTTAAAACATGTAGGAAATGCAAAAAAAAATTTTTTTCTCTAATAATTTTTTTTGGAGGGGGACCAAGTCCAAAATCGAATGGCATGATTCCTTGGACCATACCTCACCCCCTGACCAAGATTTCGTCGAAATCCGTCGAGGAGTTTTTCCGTAATACAAAAAAATTTAACATTTTCACGCTCACGCTCACGCTGCGCTGACGCTGACGCTCACGCAGGGGTATCCGCTATAGCTCTCTGTTCTTCGAACAGGCGAGCTAAAAACCGGAAGCAAAAAAAAAACCAGAAGCAAAAAAATAACCCGAAGCAAAAGGGTCATAGCCAACGATACGGATTCCAAATGCCAGGTATTGTGTGGTTGTTGTTGTTTCCTATTCTCTCATGTGCACGCGTTAAGTATGAAGCTCACTACGTTTTGCTATCATTAAAACATTCGACATGAGTAGTCGCACCAATGGTGAAAAATTCGTCTCAATCCGACCAGCAGTTGCGTAAAAAAACACGAAAGTTCTGTGCAGACAAACAAACGGACCATGCAATACCCTCTCCGAATCCTTCGGCGAGGGTAATACTATTGTTGTGGATGGCAACCACAACCACAATTGAAGCAGTTGCCGAGCAAACCCGGGTCAGCGCCCTTGGGATTAAACCAAGCGGTCACTTTTACTCACGAACCCATGAACAGTGAACGTCATTCCATGATTAGACACAATCTGGCACCATGGCGGTTATTAATCAGGATAACCAACTTTAATCCTCCAGGAAACCCAAATGAACCCAAACATCGGCATGGGAAAATGGCAGGATCACTCTTAATAAATAAATAATTGACGACACAAGCCACGCAACAAAATCCGAGACGGACACAAACTCTACCAGATTTATACATGAAAAACTACTTCCACCACCCCCCTCCCCTTCACGCCCATGTGACGGCTTTACGTCAAATTTGGGTGTCCTTGAAGGAATAAAACGGTATTTATGGCACATTTTAAAGAAATCAGATCCAGATACTGCAACTGATAAGAATAATGCGCTTAGTGGTAATGCTAAGGTGAAACAACTTAAGAGTCTCCCTGGATGGAACATTTTACCTGCGAGACAGATCGGAAATCAACGAGGATAAAAAGATGTTTGTGTGTGTGTGTGTGTGTGTGTGTGTGTATTGTCGAGGTTCGTATAAAGAGCTAACACACAGAACATCAACAAGGGGAGCAGGTGACAAGAGGGAAGCACAAAACAGTGGGGGAACAGAGGCATTAGATCTGTGGAAGGGAGAGGGTTGGGGTGGGGTACACAGGGTAAACAAGATGGACAGTACAGGGACTTTCAGGAAGGAAAGCAGGGAATTTGAAGGATGTGGGTTTGGGGTGGGTTAACGGGGGCAGAACAGATCGTGGTTTTGGATGGGGGAAGATAAGAGATGGTGGTGAACGGCTGTTTTGAAGACTTGGAGGAAAGAATGGGATTGAAGAGAGTATGAGAGTTTGTTCCAGAGGCAGGAAAAAAGAGGAAGGAAAGAGTGAAGATGAACAGTGATTCTTGATTTTGGTATTTTCATCATAAAGGGGGTTTTTGGCGGACCTTGAGCACCCTGTGTAAATATAG
>CM068953.1:168276451-168294246 GCA_035128595.1 Eptatretus atami | reverse complement strand
AAAGATCATGGCAGATAGTGAGACCCAAAAACTTGAATGAAACTACTTCTTCAAAAGGATGGTCAAGAAAGTCGATGTAGGGGGAGGGGGGTTCCAGACGGTTCTTTAAGAGAGACATAGTGAGAGTATGCTGGTGTTGCTTAATGGTTAGGGTGGTGGCTTTGGATAACAGGATCCCGAGTTCAAATCCCACTCAGCTGTTGAATTAATACCAGATGGGGTTGACCCTGCAATCATCCTTCCGAGGTCGGCAAAGGACTGCTTAGGCAGCACCAACGCTCTACACAGAGTACGGTCCAATGGATGGATGGATAGTGAGAGTGTGAGATTTGTCAGGATGAAAGACATGTTCCACATGTTGGACCAGCTTGTGATTTTATCCAGATCTGCAGAGAGTGAAGAGGCTGCTGCTGCCAATGCGAGGAATGAGAGATAGTATGGCAGAGGTGGAGTCATCATCAAAGAGATAAAGAGGACTGTCCAGAGAGTCGGAGAGATCGTTGATGAAAACCAGAAAAAGACAAGGCCCAGAACGCTGCCTTGAGGAACTCCAGCCTGGACAGGAAGAGGAGATGAGAGAGTGCCACGAAGAGCCACGAAGAGCCAGAAAGCACGCGATAACTGAGACAGAGAGGAAGTCTGCGGCCATGAGTGGAGATTGCGTTGGATACCATAAGAGAGTTTTTGAGAGGGCAGGATGCCAAACCACATCGAAAGCATGCGATATTGTTATGAATCTGGCAGCCACTTGCACACAGACAGCAGTCCCTAAGCTTAGTTTATTCGATAAGTACGTGTTTATAGTTAGAATCCTCCTTCTGTCTAATGGGAATTTGTGTGTGCGCTACGAGTTATTTTTAGTTAGGTTTTATACATCAACTACAACAACAACATCCTCCTTCGCTCCTGCCACCATCGGCCTTCCTCACGCGCATGCGTGCCGAGCACAGATGTGGGCGGGCTTCCATCGCCTCAGATCGAGCCCCGCTCCAAAAAAGGCATGGAGTGTTCCCCTGCCCATTGAGCCAAGGGCGAGCATCGTACGCGCGGCCCCAGCCAATGAGAAGCCAGAACGCCCAGAATAAGTCGGGTGGTGAGCAAACGTCTGTGTGGCTTTGTCTTGGGGTGGCGCTGCTGGTGCTGGCTGTCGTTTGGTCTTGGGTCATCGTCGCTCTGGTCTTCTCCTTGGTCTTGGTTCGTTGGTCGCGTGGCTGGTTGGAGAGCACGGTCCCTGGTGCTTGTGCGCAACGAAGGTGTGGGTTGAGTCCCCCCCCCCCCCGAACCAGCTTGTCTCGACCAGACCGCATGAGCGGAGAAAGGTGCCCAACCGGCCCCATTTCTTTTGTGTGTGTGTATGTGTGTGGCACCCATCCTGTAAGTAGAAACTGTTAAGTGCCTGTGTTCATTGTAAATTGCATTTTTGAGAGTCAGTTTAACTCTGCTCTTTTTGTGCTCCCCTGCCCCCCATTATAAATAAACCCCTCCAATTGTTCAATGTACCAGCTCGTTGTTGTGCTTTCTATTATTGACCCAGCAGGTTCGTGCTTGAGAACCAGTAAGCCGATTGGCTGTAAGTTGTCGTTTGACCGACGGACTTTGGTAATTCCCTCGGTTACACCGGACCGAGGTCGCTAGAGCGACCCGGTTCGACAGAGTCCGTTGAGGTGGGGACTTCCTGGTAATTGACGACCTGGTACTTAGTATATTGAAATTTGGCTATTAACCCTACCCCACACTGTCAGAGAATTGGCGAGACGGTCCTTAAATGACCCGTGACCTTCGGAGTTGTCCGAAGGTTACGACCTCAATTCCGGGTACTCGGTGCAGACGACACTACTGCTCCACCTAGCAGTCGCTCCTCGCCACCGACACCCGGCCACAGCAATATGTCAAGGGAGATGGCTCTGATCTCATGTCCGGCATTGAGGAACTCTATCCATTGTTGGAAAGCAGAAGTCCAGGGTAGAGTGACCCGGTCTAAATCCAAATTGATGATCGTAAATCAAGCATTGGAGAAGAGGAAGGATTTGATGTCAGAAGCGATGATGGATTCCATAACCCTGCTTTTGATTGGGAGAAGGCTGATTGCTGTAGTTTCAGGATCTGTTTTTGCACCTTTTCTACGCAGGGCGGTAATGTTGCTGATTATACAGCAGATGGCAGATGACCTTGAGCAAATGAGGGTGGATAGCACAGAGAGAGGGTGAGCAAGAACAGCAGAGCAAGATTTTAGGACGAAGCTTACAAGCGTGTGAAAAGGTTTGTGAAAGCCTTTTGTAGACACGGTTTCATTTTAAAGCTTGTATACAGTGTTATGCTATTGACCTGAACGCTCAAAAGGAAACAAAGAGTCCAATAGAGTAGATACCTCCCAATGCATTGAAAGAGAGAGAATTAGGAATTCATGCTTAAAGTGTGCTTTTAGAAACGGAATTACAGATCAATACAGAAAAATGTGTGTACAATTCGTCTTTTAACAATATTTGATAACTAAATGAGTAGTAAAGTGCCAATGGGAGTACTGTATATGTCAATAAGAGCAATCTTCAAAATCAAAAGCCTTGTCTGATTAATGTGCCCTCTATTCAAAGGGAATGAGTTGTAAGAATGATGTAGTTTGATGACAAAAGAACGGGAGAAAACCTTAAATAATACTGCTCGGTTAAATGAAAAATAGCAAAACCGATGTCGATGAAAATTCAATATTTCATTCAATGAAAGGTTGAACAGTTTTTGGGACATCACACATTCCTTGCACATTCCTCTTTTGATTGGGAAGCTGTCTGACAATCTGCTATGAAGTCTCACCACTGCTGATTGTTTCCCAGTATAGATTCTGAATTATCCTTTATCATTATAAATATGGGGGAGGGGATGGGCAAATTATCTATGTCAATGTGTACCGTGTAGCGCCATATGGTAGTGGTGTGGTGGCAGAGGGTATTACAATTTCCTTTCTACCTGGGCAACGCTGAGGTTAAAGCACTCTTCGCACGGGTAAATTTGTCCTCTTCCTTCTCTCCCCACTCCCCCAAAACGGAAGGGCCTGTCATTGTGTGTGAGATATTTCTAGCGAGAAAGGACATCAGGACGGATTGGGGGCAAATGGGAGCGGGACTGAGGACGGAGACAGGAGGGTGGGGGGGGTAAAGCACTCTATGCATGAGCAAATTAGTCTTCCTTTCTTTCTCCTTCTCGCACAAAATGGAGGGGCCTGTCAAAGTGGGAAAAATTATAACCAAGAGGAGCCTGGACATCGTGGGAGGGAAACATTTCTGGCAGCAAGGGACATGCAGCCGGGGTAGTGTGGGGGAGAGGATGGAAGCTCCAAACTTCCACCTCCTCTCAGGTACAGAGGCAAATTGTAAGGAAGTAACATGGACTATGTGGCCTCGGCCTCAGAGGCTGTTTTGAGTCCGCAAAGTATGCCAAAGTGACCAATGTAGCAATTTTTTGGCAAACAGGACAACTAATTGGTCCGTCACCGAAGCGACGTAGGATCTGCTCGTAGTCTATAAACAGCATTAAAATAAGTTTTCCATTTTAAACATCAATTTCACCTGTTTTCTTCCCGTTTTTTTGTAACCAAATCTTAAACCATTTTAGCGACTATGAAAAATGAAATTAGATGTCTTCAATGTCGTTTGACTTCAACAATTTCCCACCAAACTATATTTAAAATTACTTTAGATATATCTTTTTGTCTAAGTTCCATCAACACGTAATACTATTTAACAACAATGCCTGGGTGACTCTCAGGGTCAGTTATATTTCTTTCTCGATTGCATCTTCATTATTATCACAATACTTCCCAAAAACTTCCTCCTTCCCAAATGCACCCTCATTTTAATCTCATCCTTCACAATTACATCCTTCTAATTTTAATCCTCCTGAATACCACCCTTCCAAAATACATCCTTCTTCCTAAGTAGCCTATCTACATCCTCCTGCTTAATCCCACCCTTTCAATTACATACCCCCTTAATCCCGCCCTTCACAGTTCCACAATTCTCAATTTGATCCTTTCCCATTACATTCTTCTGAATGCCATCCTTCCCAAATAAATCCTCCTTAATCCCACCCTTCCCAATTACATCCCTCCTCAATACATCCTCCTTCCAATTACATCTTCCATCTTATGCTTCAGTCACATGTGGCTCGGTGGCCGTAGGTCTAAAAAATCTACGGTCACTAGCAATTATAGGGCGGCCGCAGTATTTCCCGGTCACACAATGTAGCAGTCACATATGTTTTTATTTTTTGGGTAGCCGCACGGGGATTTAGAAATTGTGGAGACCGAAAACGTGGGGTGCCGTACGGTCTTTGATTTGATGTCGCACGGTGACCTCAGGGCATTCCTGCGGCGGCCATAGAATTTTCAAGGCAGACGCAAGGTCCCGTAAGGCGACCGCAGGGGGCCCTAAGGCGAACGTGGAAATAGTGCGGCCGCCGTAATTTTTTGGGGTTGGCAAAATTCATTTTCACTTGATAAGAGCCTACGGAAAACGCACGAATACCGCAAGCCCACCGTACGCCCTACGGACGGCGAGTCGTGAACACATCTACGTCATGGCTACGGCTTGTCGAATTGCTACGGCCAACCTAGAAATGAAAAAAGTTATAACTCCACGCTTTAATTCCACGGAGACCCCTACGGCCTGTAAAAGATAGCCATACGGCGTAGGGCCACCCTGAGGCCACCTCAGAAACTCTGCGGCCGCCGCACGTTTCTGTCAATTCAGGGGGGTACGGCCGCCGTATCCTAGCCGTAGAGAAAATGTGACTCATGCTTTAATCTCATCCTTCTTCTTAATCCCATCCTTTCTATTTGATCCTGGTTCCCAATTACAACATTTTAATCCCACCCTTCCCAATTCCCTGAATCACATCCTACTCACTTACATCCTTCTTAATCTCAAGACAGACTCGGTGGTGTAGTAGTTAGAGTGTCCGTCTGTGAGGTCGGTGGTTCAAACCCCGGCGAGTCATGCCAAAGACTTTTGAAATGGTATGTGCTGCTTCCTTCCTTGATGCTCAGCATTTAAAAAAGGAGAGAGCACAGACAAACAACCGTATGTTGACAAACATTGTGCAGGCTTGAAAGGCCAAAGGGCCTCCTCCTGCGTTGAATTATGTTTTTATTATTTATTTAATCCCTCCTTCACCAAAAATGTTTATTTATTTATTTAATCCCCTCCTTCACCAAAAATGATTTTAGACGGAGTCGAGGCTCACAGAAGAGCTCAAAGACAGAACAGACCTGGACGTAATACAACGAGAAGAGCGGAAATGGGAGGATGACACACCAACAGCAGAGTAGCGGCTGAAATCGAAGACCTAGACTTCGTGAGAAAGAAAGTACATGGGAAGACGGAGAGCAAGAGGAGGGGAAGAAGAACACAGGGGATAAACAAGCTGGATAGAGGCACAAACTCTCAATCACAGAGGTGAAGGGAAAACAAGGGATGAAGCAGAAATGGAACCCCCCAAAAATTGAAGATTGGGGTGAGGGAACAAGCGGGGGGGGGCAATAATCTGGAAACTCAGAAAGATTGGGCTTGGCACGTGTGGCGGTGTGGGGGGTAGTAATGGGGTAGAAAAGATCATGCGTATCAATGGGAGATGATCTGAGATTGTGGTGAACAGCTGCTTGAACTACTGGAGGGAAGAATTCGATTGAACAGACTGAGGCAGTTGATTCCACAGGAAATAAAAAAGAGGAATAAATTAGTAGAGGTAAGCAGTGATTCTGGATTGAGGGACTTTCACCAGAAGGAGGTTCCTAGCAGACAGCGTGCGACCTGCAGAGAGATAGGGGGAGGGGCGGGGGGTCAGAGCATGGATAGGGCAGCGGGTGCAAGTCCAGAAAGGAGGAGGTAGAAGACCAAGAGACCGCTGACCTGTCTGCGATGTGAGAGCAACAGGCCCTGGGAGGCTGAAATTCAACTTCATTGTTGAAGATTCTAATGATTTTGAAAGCCTTGGTTTCCATGACATCAAGCTGAGCAAGATGTGAGGCCAGGGCACCTGCCCAAAGGGGGAGAGCATTATTCCATAAAGTTGCAGATGAAGGCCGTGTAGGCTGTAGGTGGATAATAGTTCAGGTGTGCCAAGGAAGGACTTTGCACAAAAAGACAAGAAGGATGCCCAATTGTCGGCTGGCTTTGTAAGCCAAAGTGGAGATGTGGTTTCCCCAGGTACGATCATAGTTGATGGTGAGGCCCGAGGGTTTAAGAGACTGAACTTTTTCAAGAGCATTGTTAAGAAAGGACAGAGAGATGGAGAGATGGAGAGATGGAGAGAGATAGAGAGAGATAGATTTGTCAGGATTTAAAGACATATTCCAAGTGTTGGGCCAGTAGGTGATTATATCAAGGTCTGCAGATGGAAGAGGCTACTGCACCCCTACCTTAACTATGAGGGATGTTACGACAGAGGTTGGATTCATCAGTGCTGATATAAAGAGGATTTTTCAGGGAGTCAGAGAAATCATTGATGAAGATTAGGAATGGGACGGGACCCAGAACACTGCTTTGGAGCGTCCCATTCTTGACAGGAAGAGGAGACGAAAGGATTCCATTGAGGGAATTGCATCCTCCTTTATCCCATACTTCCAAATTTCATCATCCTTCTTAACCATTTAAGCAATTGTCCTTCACTAAGCTGTTGCTTTTCCAATGGCCTCCACCTCGACTTCGTATGAGTTGCTGTTTGATGGAGTGATTCAAGAGTCATCGTTTCTTTCTACACTTATTCACATGGGTTTGTTTACCATGACTGTCTTCTCTCGCCAGCCCTCACCTGGCAAATGTAGCGAGCGTGCCAAACAGCTTTTATCGTCAGTTGAGGGAGGAATTCATCCTGCAACTGCACTGGAACGAAATAGGTTAATTTAAGTTTATATTCTTATGAACACCTTATCAAACTCTACCTTCTGTTGTAACCCGAACAGCTTAGCAAATAAGCAAGTACCAATTCTGCTCTTCTCCCAAAACGTGTCATCGACGTATGCTGCTAAATTTGTGGCTTTAACCGTTTCACAATAGCTCTTTCTATGTTTTTGATGTCGTTTTTTTAATAGATCTTGCACTTATATCAAATAAACAGTCTCAGTGCAGTGGAATATCCCATAAGGTTGCGATGAGATAAATACAGGATGTTCACCATGAACCGAAACTCCCTTTAATCAAATTTAAAATCAGTAGAAATGGAAATAGGGCGAACAGGAAGGTTGTGGCAGATAAAAAAATAATAATTAATCAGTTGTAGAATGGAGGCGAAAAGCTCAAGGGAGGAGAGTTTCCCTTCTGTGTCCATTGTTCAGTGTTTTGCCCATTCCGATGCAGGTATAGAACACCATGACTGTTCATAATATTAAACATTCATGTGGTTTTTGTATACAAGCTTTCCATGGTAGGAACAACTTTATCCATCTTCAACACGAACCACAGGAACATGCAAGATGTTTGAAGTTTTTTGTGGTTTCGGTTATCTGTCACCGAAACAACGGAAGAATGCTGAAAGATAACAGGACCATTGCACACTGGTGGAACGTGTTCGGTGCCCTCAGGACGAACCACAAACCCTCGTGATTATACAAAGCTGGAATTGCTGTGCCTATGGTTCGACTAGAACAAGTAAGGAACCACAAAACGTGCACAACTGAACTCGAGAGAGCTTCAAATCATACCTTGTGATTTTATCGGAGGAAGAGGAACTCGCTCGTTTAACCTTGGTACGAAGAGGCCACCTTTGTCTTCCATCCCTGGGTAGAGTGGAGCATGTTTGTGAGAGTTGGTGAAAGCGTTTTATTACACCAAAGAATGTGCCCGAAGGTACAGATTTTGGGGACAGGGGAACAGTGGATAATAATTACAGACACCTGCTTTATAACTGCTAGCAGGTGTGCCGGCCGGGGCACAAGCCACCCCGCTTTGATGGGTTACCTGACCCATGACATCAATGGTATCAAACTTGTTTTCTCCATGAGGACTCGATAACATTTTTGAAGTTTCAAATTGATCAGATAACGTTTATTTTTGATCCAATATGGCTGCCAGACCACGTGACTGATTGAACACATCTATCTATAATTCCAGCAATCTCTGTGTGTGTGTCTGTCTGTCTGTCTGCGACCGCAGTTTCTCGCACAAACCACCGGTCCAATCGGATTGAAACTTGCCAGGAATATTGCCGGGGACCCGCGGATGTGCCTTTTCAAGGTTTGATATTAATCGGACGAGCGGTTCCCAAGTTACGGCCATTTTATTGCTTTTTTCAGTGTTGGAAAGGTGTAAAAATCGCAGCTGAAGTGTCGTTCCACCTTATCATGCCATTTTTCCCAAAAGCTATCTCAGAATAATGATAACAGCATATTAATAATAATAATAATAATAGCACAATAATTGGCAATAATAAAAAGAATAACGTGATACAATGACCATATGTCCTGTCAACCAATAACGACCTATGTATTGTCTGTCAAACCAATAATGACCATAACGTCTGTCAACCAATGACAGGACACGGTGCTATGACGTCACGAATGACGTCACAATTAATGTTTATTTATTTATTGTTTTTTTTTACACGATTGACGTCAGAATTCTTCTTCTTCTTCGTTTGGTATGACGTCACAATCAACGCTGGGCCTGAGTATGTGCCTTTTCAAGGTTTGATATCGTTCTTCATCCGTTTCAGCCGTTTCCCAAGTGTTTCCAAGGTTTGAAAGCTGTTTTTTCCCAAGGTTTGAATTAATTGTTCAAATTATTAATTAATCCAATGTTTGAATTTTCCCAAGGGAAACAGCTGTTTCCCAAGGTTTGAAAGCTGTTTTTTTCCAAGGTTTGAATTAATGTTTTGTGCTTGGTAGACATTTGTGAATACATTTACAGAGAGAGGGCGAGAGAGGAGGAGGAGAGAGGGGGGCAAGAGAGGGGAGAGAGGGGGCAAGAGAGAAGAATGGCGAGAGGAGGGGGAGAGGGGGGCGAGAGAGGGGGCAAGAGAGGGAGGGAGAGAGGGGGTGAGGGAGAGAGGAGGCATCACAATTCAAGAGAGGGGGAGAGAGGAGGTGGCGAGGGAGGGGACGGGAGAGGGTGTGGAGGGGGGGTGAGAGTGGGGGCGAGAGAGAGGAGCGAGAGAGAGGGGCGAGAGAGGAGGGACGAGACGAGGGGAGAGAGAGGGGGAGAGAGGAGGGCAGACTAGGGGTGAGAGGGGGGGGGTAGAGAGAGAGGGGCGTCACAATTCTTCTTCTTCTTCGTTTGATATGACGTCACAATTGACGCTGGGACCTGAGTATGTTTTCCAGGTGTTTCCCAAGTTATGGCCATTTATGATACGGTTGGTCCGATCTAATTGAAACAATGCCCCAATCCAGTCGTCGTTTACGAGAGCGAAGGAACAAAGGTGCCATACTGGCACGCACCTACGGGCCCGCACTAGTATATTTAAAGTTTTGCATTGATCAGAAAGGTATATTTTTTCTATCCATTACGGCTGCTAGACCACGTGACTGTTGACCATACATTTTCAGCATACTTTATATTCCCCATGGGAAATATCATATTGTATAAAGTTCCCCATGGGAAGTCCATTATATATATATATATATATATATATATATATATATATATATATATATATATATATATATATATATATAGCCGGTAGGCGGCGATGGGTCGCCGAGCATGGAAACTATAAGATATAGAGCAAAATCGTGTCATTTAGCGGATAGGGAATCACCTTAAGATTATGCATATCAAATCTCATCCAGTTCCATCTCCTGATAACTACTCGGATCCATTTGAATGAAAAGTACCGAAAATGCGGTTTGAAATCAGAAATCCCCAAAGTTAGGGGGGTGCTGTGGGTGAACAAAGATCTAAATCGAAAATGCGGCTCGATCATTGTGCACAATGTATTCCAGACGATTAGTGTGAATTTTCATGACCATCCGACCATCCCTAGGAGGAGTAGCATTGGTGCGAAGGCACCTCCAGCTCTCGCATATTATCGATTTTTGCACAATGACCTTTGACCCCTGACCTAAGCGAAATCGGTCAATATGTCCTGAGGCAAAGTTGTAGTACTCATTGAGTACCATGAACCTGCAAAGTTTCATTCGTATCGATGCACTCACCTGGTCGCTAGGGGGCCTTCAATTTTCGCCAATTTTCGCGCATACCCTAATTGTAGGGGCGCTGCGGGTAAAGTATTCCATATATCACAAAAACCGGAATATATTTGATAGAGCATCCCCTGTAGATCATTCGTGCCAAATTTCATAACCCTACGTGGGATAATGGTTTTCGGAATTGATTTCGCGTGAAGGTACCGATTTTGAAGGGTTTTCGGTTGTTGCTAGGAACCAAAGCGTCCCTAGCAACCATCACAATTTCCAAAGAACTAGGTCATAAGATGTACCTACCACCCGAGTTTGGTCAAAAGCCACCCACGTTTACTACCAATTATGCTGATGACAAACGAACAAACATCCAAACAAACAGACAGAATTACTGACAATAACGGTCACCTATTTCGGCGGCCCAACATATATATATATTTATATATATATATATATATATATTATTATATATATAAATATTATTTTAATATAATATAAGTTTTGGCATCCATTGGTTGAGCAGTTTGAGAAAAGGAATATTGTTTTAAGGTTTTATCTTCAATCCAACATGGCTGACAAACCACTTATCCAATGATGTTTTACTTAGAAAACTTGTATCCCCATGAATAGTGCATGACATACTTAAAGTTTTGCATCCATTGGTTGCACGGTTTGAGAGATCTTTAAAGGTTATTTTTCTTCTTTTTTTTGTATCGATAGTCGAGGCTCAAAAAAGAGCTATAATTAGTACACTGAACGGATCAAGACAACAGGACAAAAGGAACAGTTGAGAGATGGGGGAAAACATCAACAGCAGAGTTGAAGGCCAAGATAGAGGCAGACTTGGACAAACAATGGGTGTGGAAAGGAATGAGCGACAGGACAGGATGCGTCGGGTGGACACGATGGATACAGAAGGAAACTCTCAAGAGGGAAAACTGGACATTTGGAAGGAGGAAGGATTTAGGTGTGGTAAATGAGGGTAGAAAAGATCATGGTTTTGGATTGGGGATGATCTGAGATGGTGGTGAACAGCTGTCTTGAAGATCTGGAGGGAAGAATGAAATTGAAGAGAATGTGGAAGTTGGTTCCACAGATTGGAGAGAAGAGGAACAAATGAGTGGATGTGGGCAGTGATCCTGGATTTAGATCGTTTAACCAGAAGGGTGTTGATGGTGGACCGTGTGTGCCCTGCAGAAACCTGGGTGGGGGAACAAATCACGGAAATAACAGAGGCTGCAACACCAGAAAGGAGGTAGAAGAAGAACGAGACCACTGACCCATCTGCAATGGTGTAGTGACAGACCCTCGACTCAGCTTCACTGTGGGAGATTCCAATAATCTTAAATGCCTTGGTTTCCATGGCATCAAGCTGAGCAAGGTGTAAGGCAGGGGAGCCAGCCCAGAGGAGAGAGCAGTACTCCATCAAGCTGCAGATGAAGGCTTTGTCGGTGGATAGGAGTTCAGGTGTGCCAAGGAAGGACTTTGTATGACGGAGGATGCCCAGGTGGCAGTTGGCTTTGGAGGCCAACTTTGAAATGTGGTTTGCTGAGAAGATCATGGCTGGATAGTGAGACCCATAATTTCAATGACTCGAACTTCCTAAAGAGGATTGATAAAAAAAAGTGGATGGGAGGTTTTGCCAGACAATCCTTTTGGAGAGAGATGGTGAGAGTGGTAGATTTGTTGGGATTGAAAGAGATATTGCAAGTGTTTGACCATCTTGTGATTTTGTCAAGGTCTGAAAAGAGGGAAGAGGCTGCAGCTTCCTGTCTGAAGGATGAGGGATGTCACGGCAGAGGGTGGAGTCATGAGCAAATAGATAAAGATCAATAAATAGATAAAGATTGAGAGAGATCATATATGAAGATTAGGAATAGGACTGGGCCCAGAACACTGCCTTTGGGCACTCCAGCCTTGACAGGGAGAGGAGATGACAGGATTCTGTTGAGGGCCATATGTTGGCTGCAAGAGTAGAGAGTCAGGAAGCCATGTGTGGAGTTGGCCTTGGATGGCATAGGCAGAGTGTTTGGAGAGTAAGACAGGAAGCTAGACTGTATCAAAAGCACGAGATATGTCAAGAGAGATGGCCCTGATCTCATGCCTGACATTTAGGGCCTCCTTCCATTATTGGGTGAGCAGAAGCAGCATGTCCAAGGTGGAGTGACCTGGTCTGAAACAAAATTGATGACCTGAGATGAGGTTGTTGGAGAAAAGAAATTATTTCATATCAACTGCGATGATGGAGAGGGGGGCAAGAGAAGGGAGAGAGGAGGGGGGAGAGAAGGACGAGAGAGGGGGTGAGAGGGGGGGCAAGAGAGGGAGGGAAGAGGAGGGGGAGGGAGAAGGGGGGGCGAGAGAGGTGGGGCGAGAGAGGAGGGGGACAGAGAAGGGGAGAGAGGGGGCGAGAGAGAGGGGGCGTCACAATTCTTCTTCTTCGTTTATATGACGTCAAATTGATGCTGGGGACCTGCTACTGCAGGCACGAAGCTGCACATACTGGCACGCACCTAGCGGCCGCCTACGGGCCCGCACTAGTATGTATTAAGTTTTACATCAATCTGGTAAGCCATTCTGCAGAAGATTTTTTATTTCATTTGGTGGACAGTTTCGGTGTATAACAAGAACAAGCAGATTACATTTTCTTCAAGGTCCGGATGCAGATCGAGCCTATCAGTGGGATACAAAAATCTAAACCGTTCAACCTGGTGGAGGTTTGGGCTCGATCCGGTACCGTACTAGTCTTTGGTTTGACTTGGTCGGAGTTTGAACCACCGACCTCCCAAACTCAGAGCGGATGCTCTTCTAACTATTGCACCACCGAGTGTGGTCAACCAATGTGCCCCTAACCGCTTTAACCATTATCATTATCCCACTAACCATTAGCCACGCCACCGAGAAATTCAATTATCGCTTCCACAACTTTCACTCTAGCAGACAGTGCACTCTGCCAAGGTGGAACACGATTCCTGAGGTTGTTGAATCCCACTCCTTCCTCCAGGGCTTTAAGGTGTTCGAGTGTCACCATTTCATGTCATCCATTTATACCAGTGATCTTTCCTACCTCCCGTAGAGCCCCGGTACAAACTCTCTTCTTTACAAGTTACTTTCTTCCATCCCTCTATGTCCTCTTTTCTGTCATCATTCATCAATTTATTCATTCCCTTGCTTGTAATATCCCACTGTCTTTACCTTGCCATTCTTCTTTCTGCCACATTGTTTTCCCAATCTGCCATGATCCCAGATTTTGTAACCAAAACCAAAATAGTAAGCTAAATATCTGCAATGAGGGGAAACAGGTACAGTAAGTTTGTATATTCTACAGAATGACTGAGGAAGTGGTGAAGAGAAGTTCATACAGAGTGGTGCGGTACCAGAAGTCCTCCCACAAGACGAGTTGACGTTGATGAATGCTGCTGAGGTCTGAAACACCTGGACAGCCAACCACAGATGGGGCATGCTCAGCTGGAGAACCAGATGCATTGTCAGGAGTGCGGAAGGAGCTTCTGGCGAGTGGGAAATAAGGCAAGCTACAAATGCAATGCTGAACGTCAGAAACCAGCCTGCAATTGAGCTGTGCAATGCTCTCTACCTGTAGCTGCTAGTTTCACAGCCAGGGGAGGACTGACAGTCCATTGGAGTTGTACCGCTGATGCTCCTAACACCAGCAGATCCAACTTCTAGTCAATTATAGAACAGTAGCGGGGTACCCAGCGTTGCCCGGTGCTGTTCTAATCCTGTTGGCATTTTGAAATCAAAAAAAAATTCTATTTTTTTGTGGGGCCTCAAACACTTCCTTTCACCTACTGAAGAATGGGGTCAGGGATCATTTAATATTACCTTTCATATAGCTACAAAGGCTTAGGCAGAATAGAGCTATTAAAAATAAATCTCAAAAATTTATTTGGCTTAAAACTCCCTGGCACTCACAGATGAACCTCTGAAAGTTTGATGAAGATCCATTTGGCCATCTGAGAAAAATGGCGACATACACACACACACACACACACACACAGACAAATGGCTCTCTTATCATATAGATAAAGAGCAAGCCAGAGCTTCCCTCAACATCAAGTTCAGTGTCAAGAGTGTCTGTGCTTGTTGAGATGAGCAAGTGACAGAACCAAGCGCAGGTGCACCGTTAAAAGAAGATGACCCATACAACAACAGCATGGCTTAGTCCAGTGTATGATGTGTGAGAGATGGTTCTTCAGCAAAGGAGGTCTATGTGTCCGCAAGTGTGAACCTAACAAGAACCCATGAATCCTGTATCCATATCTCTCCATCATTCATCTGCTTTTCATTGCGTGTGTGTGTGTGTGTGTGTGTGTGTGTTAGACAAAGGCAACTTTGCACACCTTGCACATATAGTGTGGTAGCGGTATCAACTTTAAAAAAGCTTTCACCTGCTTAAATTTGGGAGATGGTCATGATACCGCTGCGTACTTCCATTGGCAGACGGTGTTACTATGTCTTGTGGAAGACTTAGTAAAGCCCAAAGATGGAAAAATTATTGGGATGAACAACACTGGGATGCTCTGCCGTGAAACTGGATGCCAACTGAGCTTCCGTCGGACTGCTATCGGCAGATTAGTCTCTACAAACACCAAAAGGCCTCAATCTGGATGACCCAGGATGACCTTGAACAGAGAGAATACAGGTATGATCAGGGTTGCCATACATGTTCCTTTCATCACCAGCACAGTGTTGCTGCCCGAGTGGAATCTCCCTCGGAGGTTATCCGTGAGAGCTGTCTAGAACCGGTTTTGTGCTGCAGGATACAAAGCCAGGAGACTGCTAAACCCCCTCTTCTCACCCCCAGAATACAAAGCAGCCCACTTGGCATGGTGCCAGGCATGTCAACACATGTAAAATTAATCACACTTGGTGGCCTATCTGTGATGATATGGAGCTGACTGTCATGCGATTGCAAACTTAACCTTGTCAATGCACAAGGTAACCCGACAGGCCAGTTTGGATCGTGTTATTGTTCCATGTTTGGACAACCACCTACTTCTCGCAAGACCTACGTTCATGGAGGAAAATGTCAGACCCCACCGTTCTCATTCTGGTCCTGACTTCTTGTGAGACAATGACAACATCGACCGAAGAAGCAACGAGTCGTGATTTAAATCCAATAGAGCATGTTTGAGATATTCTTTGGTGTGTAATTTTTTTTTAAAAAATGGACCTTCTTGTACAAAACCTGGCACAGTTAAAGGACACTTTGCACCAGGATTGGTACCAACTCCTTTTGGTTTCACTCTGGCAATTTATTCAGGGGATGGGAAAGAGGGTTCCAGTCGTCATTCATCGTTAGGGTTATTGACCGTTCCTAGTTTATAGAGTCGAGGATCATAAAGGAGCAGGACAATACAGAATGAACCTAGAATGGTACTCGGTGAGTGCATACCACCGCCAGGCTGAACAGTGTCCGTTTTGTATCCCACCGATAGGCTGGATCTGGATCCAGACCTGAACCAAAATCGAATCAATTTGCCCTTATAACTTATCTACCAAATGTCAACAGAATCCATCCACAACATTTTGAGATATCCTGTTCACAGACAAATAGACAAGGGTGAGAACATAACCTCCACCCACCTACGGTGACGGAGGTAAAGAACAGTGGAAATAGTGGAAGGGGCAGGGTGTGGGTGTTTAGGGAAGAAGCAAAAATAGAACAACATTGTTTTTTTTTTGAAGAACAGGGTGAGGAAGCAGAAGAAAACCCCACAATTTGGAAATACAGAAAGAAGTGGGCTTGACGAGGGTTAATGAGGGTAGAAAAGATGGTCGTGAACAGCTGCTTGAATGACTGGAGGGAAGAATTCGATTGAACGCACTGAGGAATTGGTGTGCAGATGAGCTTGATGGGGGAGATTGGTGAAATGCTGGCTGAGATGGGCTGGACACTTGGTGCAGATTGGGGAAGAGAAAATGGCAAAGAAAGCGGATAGGTTGAAGGAGCAAAGTAGGACCACGGTTGAGATTGGAGGGTTGTGTGAGGAGGGATATCAGTAAGGTGGGGGTGGTTGGAGAATGAAAAGATTTGGCTGAGGACAGAGGGAAGTGGAGGAGTATCGTGGTCAAGGCCGGGCAGAAAGCTTGGTACCATTGTCCCTCGCCCCTTATAAAGGGAAGAGGAGAAGAAGACTGGGGAAATTGGTTCTACAGGTGAGAGAAAAGAGGAACGAATGAATGAATGAATGGAGGTGAGCAGTGAGTTTGGATTTTGGGAGGTTGACCAGAAGGAGCAGTTACTGGCAGACCACATGCACCCTGCAGAAACCCACATCGCCTCCTTCATGCTCCGCTCCCTCCCATATTCCCACTCACCCTGCTCCTCTCATATTCCACTTCTCCTTGCCACCTCCAATCTTCACCCTTTCCCCACCCCTCCTATCTTCCCCCTCACCTCATCCCCCCTCCCCCTCCTCACCTCTCCCACCTGAACCCTGCCCCTCTCAGCTTCCCCACTAACCCTCCCTACACCGCCACCCTCACAACTTATACACGGTCCTGCAACATGCCAACAGTGCTGTCTCTATCTGCGTGAACCTCCAATATCTGACACCTCAGCTCCAATCCGACAGATGTCTCAATCCAGGACATTATCTCCTTAAAATAATCCCTCCTCCCGCAGGATGTCCCTGATTCCCCCGTGGGGATCTCCGTTTCTATTGTCTCCTCCAGTTTGATCGGTCTGAACCCGGTCCCAGTGGTGGGGTTGGGGTTCATGTCAAGAACTCCACTTCCCATTCCCAGTGTACTCCTGTCCCCACTCTAAATTACCAGGAGTGCCTTTAACTGTGACTTTCCCTCTGCTCCCACCTCTTGCTTGTTTTGTATGTTGTACCAACATCCAAACAGTGACAACTCCATCTCCAGGCTCTCCGTCAGCCAACACGGACCAATTTTTAACCACCCATCCCAAATCCCTCTTCCTCATATGTGGTGATCTAAACTGTCACCATGCCAATTAGCTGGGAGTTGGTACCTCTCTCACCAGCCATGGCACTGCTGCAAAGGACCTTTTGAGTCCATGGCCCTGACTCAATCTGTGATCTGCCAACAGCAAATCCTCCCTCCTGGACTTGGTAATGACCAACTGCCCTGCTAATGTCGCCGTTCTTCCACTGCTCCAATACATTTTGATCATATGCTTGTGAGAGTTGACATCTCTCTGGCTCTTTTTGGAGAGCCACCCCAGCACCAACGACTCTGGCAGTTCACTCAGGCTGATTGGCTGGAACTGCAAGCAACCATCTCACTTCAGGACTTGTCTCCTACATCTACTGCCAGTGACATTAACTCAGCCTGGTAATTTTTCAAAAGAAACCTGCTCTCTCTCATGCACAGATTCGTCCCATATCGTCTTCGGTTTTCCCTTCCTCCGACCCATGGTACAATTAATTCTGTGGTGAAGCAGTTGCCTTGAAACATGTTGCCTTCTCTTTCTGGAAGGCATATCCAACTGAAGGCAACCTCAGAAAACTCCAAAAAGGCCCCAACAAGTGTGTGTCCACTCTCAGGTGAGCAAGAAAACAATGTCTGGCCAACTTCAAGATTGAACTTTCAAACTTGTCTCCTTCCTTAAAAAACCATCTCAAACTTGTCTCCTTCCTTAAAAACCATCTCAAACTTGTCTCCTTCCTTAAAAACCATC
>CM068953.1:168238467-168253055 GCA_035128595.1 Eptatretus atami | reverse complement strand
CCAGCCGAAGCTGCGATCGAGCCGGGAATGTACAGTCGGCCACGTTGGGTGCGCGAGCGACGCTGCGTTGATCGGCGCGGTCGAAACGCCTGAAGGGGGCACATCGTGGGACCCTCGCCCGGGTCACCAAGGGAGCGCCCAGGGTTTTTTGCAGGACGATTCGCGTGCCCAATTTTCGGTTGTGGGCGATTCCGTGTCATGTTTGTGGGTCGGAGAGGAGCACTTGGCGCTGCTCTGGGATGGCCTTGCAGAAACTGAAGTGAGGCGGTTTCCGGCCCAACACGTTCAGCCGGGCCACGGTGAGGGGTCGGCGTGCAATCGGAGCGTCCGATGTCAGGTGATGACGTTTCGATCAGGTGGCCCCTCCCCCCCCGCGGCCAGGTCCTATAAGGTGAGCAGGTCGCTCCGCCTTCTCTCTCTCTCTCTTTCTCTTTGCTCGCTCGCGGGCCTCACCCTTGTCCTTGGCACGACCCGCCTCTGCTGTCTGGACTCTGCCTCTCATGTTCGCCCACACGACGTACCCCATATACTACCTTGTCCGGCTACCACTCCATCCACGCACCTGGACTCCGCCCCTTCTCCACTCAGCCCTCCTACATGAACACGGTCTCCACACGCTCTGCTGAAGCCAGAAACGATGCGCGCAGCTTGTCGGGTGCTGCACTACGGAGCACCCCCCCCCCGCAAATGTATTGGTGAATCGTCAGTGCTATCAAGCACAAAGGGTACCAAGAACGTAGCCTCAACTCCTTTCCTTTCTGGTTTCAAAACTTTCTCTTCATCTGGTTTTCTGTCATGTGTTGCGTGGTGCCGTGTGTGTTGTGTGTGTGTGTGTGTGCCGCTTGCACCTGTCTGCTTAAGTAAGACTGCAGAAGATCGTTATCATTATTATTTTGCGCTTAAGTCTGCTCTGTGTACGCTTTTGTAAGTTGCTTGTTTAATTTGCTGCACCACACCTCTCTCCCTATCTCTGCACCACACACCCCAATAAATCCTGATCGTGCCAATCCCTTTCCTCGCCCATTGTAAATAACATTATAGGAATGTTCCAGCTCGTCTTTGTGGTTTCTTTCATTGATCCAGCATGGTCGAATCCTAGCTTAGCCTGGACTTTATTCCAACGATCTGTTCCTTTTAGCCATACGTCCTTGGCAGTGTCGCTCGCTGCATCCGATCCAGGAAAAGTGATCCGGTTCGGACAAGGCGTACTGAGGGCGTGTTCCCGGTAATTAAACCATGTGATTAATTAGGTAACCCTGATTAATCCATATGACGGGAGGACCTGGGTCATGCGGTTGAGTTATTGGCGTCCACGGTCGGTTAAGCGAGCCGCCGCGTCACGGAATTATCCGTGTGCGACGGCCTACAATTCCGGGAGTCTGTTGGAGAACCGAGATAGCTTCCCCCCCCCTAGTGGTCTTCTCACCCGACCCGCCTGCAAACAGTATATTTGAAGAGAGATTCCATTCCACTCACTCGTGGCTTGTCAGTATTGACTCACCATTCGGCAAACGTAATGAGTTCTGACTTTGTCATTGTGAGAGACCTGAGAAGCATATTTTATCCTGCAGACAATTTAAATCTTTATCTCAACTCTATCTCAGCCAATGTGAACCATTCCTTATAGTGACTTTAGCCAAAGCTTTACAACAGATTCCATACTTCCATGCTGCTTAAAAGCATTTGAAAGCAAATAAACGAGAAATGAGAACATAATTTGTGGACAAAGAACATTTATCTCAATTTGAAAATATTTGTTTCAGCATGATCAATACAGAAACACAGTGCTTTTGCGATAGTCATGTGATCCACAGAGCTTTCTATCACCATATATGTCCATGCTCACATTTCACAAGATGGAATTAATTATTTTACTTCGCGCACAACTAACGCATCCCCACCGCACCAAAGCAATGCACTTCACGAATGGCCGAATTAAAGGAAACCACTCTTGAGTGAACCTCATATATCTAACTCTCGGTGAAGAATACAATCGTTAAAACAAAATCTGTTTTTGCAGTTTTTAGTTCGAAGGCAGGTGTTATTCAACACCGATCCAAGCAGTTTTGTGCGCACTGCAAGAAGGTGATTTATCGGGTGACACATATTCTTAAGAAATAAGAATTTTTTGAAAAGACAGACAACCTGCACGAAGAACATGGACGAAAGACAGATTGAACCAATGAATAAATATAAATAAATAAATTCAGCAAGTACAGGAATATAAAAATAGGGTGACACGAGTTCCAGCCAAACTCAACTCACAATGAGGTGGGGATGGGGGGGGAAAGGTTTTCAAAGGATAATAGGGGTGCCAGCAGGCTTCACTGGGCAGGACCCCAGAGCGAGTCAGCATGGGCAACACGGGTCGTCCCAAATAAACCACGGCACCAAGAGTGAGAAGCAAGAGAGGGCCTTCTAATCCCTGATCTGAGCCTTTTCCACAACTTTATCCGGAGGTCTTTTTGAAAACTCTTGGTGCTCATGTTGAGTCTTTGCTGTGAAATGCCTATCCAGCAGAGGAAATCCAGGAACAGCTGATTTTTATTCTGGAATAATCAGAATCACTACAATTTAATGCAGGTGGAGGCAATTAACATGGTGTTATTTTTGAAGGTGATTGGTTACACCTGAGGTCATTTACAATTACTATTATAAGTGGGGTAGACACTTATCCAACCAGGATATTCTAGTTTTATTTTTTTAATCAATTCTCTGAAATTTGTAGAATTTGTTTTTCACTTGGAAGTTGTGGGTTACAATGTGTAAATAACGGTGGAAAAAGTCTCATTTAATGTAATTTAATTCCAGGCAAAGGCAACAAAAGGGTGAAAAATTTTGAAAGGGGATGTAGACTTTCTATAGGACTGTAACTCGTCTGTTCGTGGAAGAGCTAGTACAACTGAACGGATCAGGACAGAAAGATAAGCAAGGAGGTAAAACACTAATGCATGGGGTGGACAAAAGGATACAGAAGGAAACTCCAAGGAGAGAAAACTGGTACATTGGAAGGAGCAGGGTTTGGCTGGGGGTTAACGATTGAAGAAAAGATCATGATTTGGATCAGGGAAGATCTGAGATAATGGTGAACAGGTCTTGCAACCTGGAGGGAGAATGAGATTGAAGAGAATGTGGAAGTTGATTCCACAGGTAGGAAAAGAGTGGAACAAATGAGTGGGAGTGAGCAGTGATGAAAGTTTTAAAAGGTTCATCCCAACTTCCTTCCCTGTACTTATCGAAACTCAATAATACTTTTATTTTGGTTTCTTTTGTGCACATTGTTCGCAGGTACCGACCAACCTGACATTAGGTTACGGTTTGATTCTCTTCATTGTTTCTCTCTCTGAAAGCACTTGAGATGGGAATTAACATTCCCACTTACTATACACAGACTTGGTGGTACTCTCACCTGTTGTACTCTAAAGTCTTTTGTTGCACAGTGAACAACTTGTACCTTATTGTGTGTTCTCTCACTATAATTTAATTTATTTGTCGAACACGCTCGCTGCCAGCAGTCAATTGACATGCACAACAGGCTGTTGTTGAATGTGTATAAGCGAGTCCAGAATCCATAATCTTCATGAATGGAAACCGTAACCATGGTTTCCTTCATCTTCTTCTTCGGGCTTTGTTTGAGCAAATGAAGCTTCATTTGACTCACGTACACGTTTTGGCGTTCTTGTGCATTCCGGGGCCATTTAAGTGCCGCTTCGAACCTGATCTCTCGTTAATTAATTTATGTACCAGCAAGTAAAACCAGAAACAAATCGTGGTTACCAGTGCCGGATTAAGCCTCGGCTGGCCCTACAGCGCACATTTTGAAATTGTAGAGAATGGCTGAAAATTTTAACTTAGATCTCGGGCTCATGGAAATGGACCCAGACAAAAGATGAACTGATTCAAGAACAAAATATTTAATACAAAAAAAGACAAATATTAATGTGAAAAGAATTTTTGGCTGGCCCTAAGACACATGCTTGTCTGCTAATGGTTAATCCAGCACTGGCGGTTACTCGAGGTCGTTTGGACCATCTAGGATTGGAGCGATAAATGAATCACATCAGCGGGAATGGCATTGGCTGCGTCCCATCAATTGACGGTACCTGCAGCCAAGTGCTGCACAGAATTTAATAACAAGAGTAAGCGGAACCTGACCTCCTCATTGTCTGTCGGAGTTGTGACCTGTTCAGCAATGTAACCCAGGTGAAGAAAACTGCTTCAGTTCATCAAATCAAAATTCCCACTGGAAACAACTTTCAAACCGCACACACCACACAATAGGGCTCTTTGAACAATATTTATTTCTTTGTAACAGTTGTTTTAAAAAAAATACAACATCGACATAAATAATTTGATAAAAATATAAAACAAACTTTGCAAGGTAAATAAAATGTAAATTCACAGCTTGATCACACACAATCGTTGTTGTTTTTTGGGGGGGGAAATGGAGGGGGGTATAGCAGGTCAACAAGAATGAGAAGCTAAATGAATATGAATATTATGTAAAGTATTTACAAATGTTCAATTTCACAATTCCTCGGAGTGAACAGTGAGTGGTTCGTGTTGGTATGGCCAGAGCTTGATTAATTCCAGTGGTAGAGTGGATATAAAGCCTTGTTGGGTGGTGGAATGGGTAAGGATGTGTTGGGTGGTGGAGTGGGTAAAGCCGTGTTGGGTGGTGGCATGGATAAAGTCTTATTGATTGCTCCCACTAGTGTAGGCTCAATTAGCAAGCTGCCAAGAGGAAATGCTACACCTACAATGGAGTGGTGACCTGTCCTGGATTAACTATATCCTTCAAAAACTCACAGACTTGTCATGAGAGCTCTATTCCCTGCCATAGGGCTTATGGGACTCCACAAGATAATTCATATGTCACCACCATTAATGTGACTCACCATGGTTAATTATTGTATTTTGGCGAAAGCTATTTAGTTTCTGAGTTAAACATTTACTCTACTCGTATGGCCTGGTGTCTGATCATCAGAACAAAATACTGTCCGTGCCACTTAACTTTGGATGCCAGGTGCTTGACTCTTTGTAAAACTGAAGCTTCCCATTGGCTACAAGGCGTTGACTGTGAAGTACTGCTTTCTCCTATGGCTGGTGGCCTCGCTTCACACCTGTCACTCATGGACATTGTGGAATTGACGTTAGGGTTAGGGTTAGATAATCGTTTAAAAGTGCTGGCAACAGCTCAAGATTTGAAAATTCTAATTCTTCTTTAATGGCCACCAATATCCCACCTTTGTTGTGGGGGCGGCCAGGGAGGCTTGGCCCGAGTCTTCACGACAGGCTGGCCAGGCCTGATGCTCGACTTGTTGGGGGCAGGAATTTGGAATTTTGGCCATGGTACCGCGATACTCGCCTACTCTTCAAAAAGGACACCGTGGGATCTTTAACGTCCATCAACTATGCTGACAGAGGGACGTCCGTTGACGTCCGTCCAAGGGACAGCACACATTGATGAATCCACTGCTGTGAAACACCGGACTGACAGTTCATAGTTGGGTCGGAAATCTGAACCCAGGCTGACAACCTAGAATCGAGTGTGTCGTACCTACCTCTAAGTCATCTTGTCAACAGTTTAGGAGATTAAAGAAAATAATTTATTTTATAATCCATTGTGCACAATCATGTTTACATCAAAC
Source organism: Eptatretus atami (assembly GCA_035128595.1). Lineage (NCBI taxonomy): Eukaryota > Metazoa > Chordata > Myxini > Myxiniformes > Myxinidae > Eptatretus > Eptatretus atami. The sequence goes on along the minus strand of CM068953.1, from coordinate 168,247,404 downwards.
AACACGTAGGGATAGCAATAATGATGTCAGGAGGCAATGTCGTCACATGACATCAGTGGATAATTTGTGGAATTACAACAGGTCACACTAGAGTCTAGACTGTAATTTTGCTCTGAAACAAGAAAATGTGTTTGTTTCAATCGGGAACACCGTTTTACAACACAGGTGTAAGACATTTTTCCTATGCAACACTGAAAATCAAGTGGAACAAAACTCGCTCAATGTAAATGAATTCTCCTTAGGGCAACTGTAGGCATTGAGGCCACATCCTCACAATAATAATATTACAAATAAAAGATGCATGAGTACTTAATAAAGGTGCGAGGTTTCGTCTGAACAAATCTGACCACCCAATCTGCCTGTGCTTCACCGAGTGTCCACTATAAGAGGAATTGGCAACCTCAAAATGAACTAAATTAGCAACTTCATGGACCTGCATGAACACCTGGACAAAAAAAAATAACAACCCGATACTCATCACGTCATCTACAAGTGAAGTCGACACAGCTGGTATAAACTTCTTAAGAGATCCTTTGAGCCGCTGCTATGATACGGAACACCTGAAAACGTTTTTGTACTAGAACTTGAGAACATCACAAACTCGGTCTATGAAAGGTAAACCTCGAAGAAAAAGAAACCGATTATTCAGGGGACCCTATGTCAAGGGTCTTGTTCTACCTTTGTATACCCATCTTAGGAGATTTTCAAGCAATACGAGAGAATTGAGAGACTTCCCTCGTCGAATACTAAATATCAAGCACACGCTACAAAATGGAAGATACAAGTAACTGTGGACTCGTGTCTAAGTTTCCTGGTATTTCCTCGTAGATCTGTTTTTTTCAATGTCCGCAAAATAATACTGAGAGGAAAATGAAACGTCGGGAATCTCATGCTATGTTGAGAGAATGGGCGAGAGGAGAGCAAAGACAAGTCCCCAAGATGTGAGATGCAGCTGATGAGCCGTCGAAGTGGACCCTTGAGGATTTGAGGGTAGCAATCGTGGAGTCTCAGTGCTTCACCACACTCTAAGGGCTTCGTTGTGTGTGTCTCGTTTGCCATTGTAATGGTGATGTGGGTATCGTTTTCTTCCGTTGGTAAACTATTAAACTCCTTTTTTTCTCTGGATGCGTAATTGAAACCGTGGTCGGAAGTTACCTCGTCCGCATTTTTCGTGGTTCCTCACATAGTATGCCAACGGAAACTTTCAGAGCAGGAAGTGGAAGCTGCCGCGCCCATCTTTGGTGTGGTCGACTTGCTGTGTCTTCTGAGAAACTGTGGTGCACAATCAGCATCGCTGTGTTACGGTGTTATTCTGCATTGTTGTTGGATGTACACAAAGACTCGGTCACAGAACTGCAGGGATACGAGGTGTGGAAGACTGCTGACTGTTTGGTGGAGGTGAAAATGTGTGTTGGTGCCATTGTTTTTGTAGTCAGAGTGGTTGCAGGCTGAGCATAGACTTGAAGTAGGCGCATGTGCAGAGCAGGAAGTCGTGAATTGACTGTGATTCGGAAACAGATTCCACTCATCAAAGTTGATGAATCTCGTGCATTTGCAAATGTTGAGGAGGCTCGCATTTCCACGATCAGTGATGCTTGGTGTTTTTTTTATTCCTTTAGGTGCTCGTGCATTCCCGTTATCAGCAGAATCACCACCCTGTTGACACAGAAGCAGGTGTCTTTCATTGCCATGTTTTTACCTGTAGCTTCAAGATTACATCTTCTTTATCTTATACAGGCATATTAAAAACGTATGAAGCTGCGTGCGTCTGAAGCCTTCAAAAACCCATTCGCTGGGGGAGCTGTCGGCAATATTTTTTGCTTCATGTACGTAGCGGGTTTACGTTTCTTTTGTGGGAGCGATCGAGTCAGGTGTCTGGCCCATGCACCCCAAATAAAGGGATGAACAATTTATATGATAAATGAAGGTTTTCGTTACCGTAATTTCGGGTTTTTTTTAGCATGAGTTGTCAGGGCTGAACAGCGTTCAGTCTGGCAATGTTTTGGCACGACATCAAGTTCCCATGCAGCTATGATTTGGCATGACAATAATAATGCTTAAGATCAAACTTTGCAGGAGTTGTGAGTGTACCTGCGTTGATTCACGTTCTTCACACATGGCCAACTAAATGTTGTCGCGCTTCCGTGTTTGCCATCCTCAAAAATATTCGGTTCATGTGCTAGCAGATTCATTCAACAAACCAAACTAGCCGTTATAACAAGAACGTGCTTCCAATCTTTTTTTGAAATAAAAAAAAAATTTGCCCATTAATTATCTTTTGAAACCTTTTTGCAAACAACACTGCAATGAGCAGTCTAGTCTTTCTTTAACTACAATGTGAATGAACATGTTGTATTTGAATATCTTAAAGTACCGAACGATAACACCTCCATGTGTAATAAAAACAATTAGCATTCTCTCTCATATGTTCCATGTTAGATCCCACTTTTGTTTACCATTATCTATTTTAAATAATGCAGCACAGCTCGGATGGGATTGGGACCTCACCATATTCAGATGATGGAGTGTACTGCGATAGAGAATTTATCAAGGATTTGGTGAAATTGGTACATAGGATGCATTCATGGAGTTGTTTCAGCAGATTATCCAGCATCATTTCGGCATTGAAGCATGTCCAAACCACATTGCAAATGATCGGCTGAAGATAAAAAGGTCTCTTGTCAACAAAGTGAAATGCCACTTAGCTACACAGAAGGCAAGCTCATTCAAGTAACCATAAACAGTTACTGCTCAAGCTCTAATAAGGGATAGGCAGGACATTATTGAATAACAAGGTTATAATGAATCCATCCTCGACTTTCATCGTTGTTTCAAAGTTTACAACTTTTATAAAACTTGGTTTAACAATATCGTGATTTTAACTGGTCGAAGCCAATGCTGCTAAGATGCCGATTCATGCCGTGTGGGGCTGCTGTGTGGTGAGCCAGTTCTTGTTGTGAGTAACGATTAAAAGCCAGGGGTTCCCAAACCCAGGGTCGTGCTCCGCAAACTTTGAAAACCCCCCTTCAAAAATCCTGTGTTTTTGAAGAGGGGTGGTTTCACGTCGTAAGCGTTTCTCCTACAATTTTTTTTATCAATAGTACAAGTGACCAAGTAGGTACCGGTACCATTTGGTTCACGAAGCCGAATGTGATTTCAAATTTTGGGTCGTGGCAAAAAACAACAACTTTGGGACCACTGAATTAAAAGAAGAAGAAAAAAAGTCAAGAATTTGCTTTTTAATGATTAAAGAATAAAACAATGATTAGTCAGTATTGTATAAAACCAAACCATTCCTTTTACGTCGTGAGGCAAAAACAATAGTGCTGCCAAGGAGGTTTCATTGGCTAAGGAATACAGTCTCGACAGCCTTCGCCACTCCTACATATGTACACTCAAATGCTTATTACTCCAGTAAGTCTGTGGCCCATTTTAAACCGAATTTGGAAGGTTGGACAGCTCAATCAACCACAGTGTTATTTCAACAATACGGACAGGGCGGCTCAAACACTCAAGACCTTGAATCAGCCACCTTGATCATTAAGCCAAACACAGGCTTAATGCAATATTGTATGGTGTTGATTAATCGATTCAACACAATGATTATCAGTATTGGTATTGATGATTAATCAATTAAACAAAATGATTAATCAGTACTGTATTGGAATTATTAATCAATTAAACAAGTGAATTAATCAGTCTTGTATTTGAATGATCAATCCATTAAACAAATGATTAATCAGTATTGTATTTGAAATGATTAATCAATTAAACAAATGATTTAATCAAGTATTGTATTTGAATGATCAATCAATTAACAAATGATTAATCAGTCTTGTATTTGATGATCAATCATTAAATAAATGATTAATTCGTATTGTATTTGAATGATTAATCAATTAACAAATGATTAATCAAGTAATTGTATTTGATGATAATCGAATAAACAAATGATAATCAGTATTGTATTTGTAATGAATTAATCGATTTCAACAAATTATTAATCAGTATTGTATTTGAAAGAATAAATAATAAAAACATAATGATTAATAGTATTGTATTTGATATGATACACTCAATTAAACAATGATTAATCAGTCTTGTTATTTGAATGATCATCATTAAATAAATGATTAATCAGTATTGTATTTTAATGATTAATCGAAATAAACAAATGATTAATCAGTACTTGTATTTTATGATTAATCGATCAACAAATTTATTAATCAGTATTGTATTTGAATGATTAATCAATTAAACAATGATTAATCAGTATTGTATTTGAATGATCAAGCAATTAAAACAAATGATTAATCACAGTCTTTGATCTTTGAATGATCAAATCAATTAAACAAATGATTAATCAGCTATTTTATTTGAATGATTAATCAATTAAACAAATTATTAATCAGTATTGTATTTTGAATGATCAATCAATTAAACAATGATTATCAGTATTGTATTTGAATAGATCAAGCAATAAACAAACTGATTAATTCAGTCTTTGTATTGAATGATCAATCAATTAAACAAATGGGTAAATCCAGATATTGTATTTTGAATGATTAATCAATTAAACAAATTATTTAATCAGTATGTTATTGAATGACATCAATTAAACAAATTATTAATCAGTATTGTATATTTAATATTAATCGAATAAACAAATGATTAATCATTATTGTATTTAATGATTAATCGATAAACAAATGATTAATCATTATTGTATTTTTAATGATTAATCGAATAAACCAAATGCCTTAAATTCATTATTGTATTTTAATGATTAATCGATAAAACAAATTATTCATCAAATTAAACTGGTGATGAAACAGCATTTCATTTTAATGATTCATCATTAAATAAAGGATTAAAGAGTATGCCATTTTAATGATTAATCAATTATAACGAATGATTGAAACAATATTGTATTTTTTAATGATTATCGAATAACAATGATCTTAATCAGTATGTATTTTTAATGAGTCATGGATAAAACATAAATGATTCATTCAATTAAACTGGTCATGAACAGCATTTCATTTTAATGATTTCATGACAATTAAAAAATGATTATCAGTATTGTATGGTTATGATTAATCGATTAACCAAATGATTAATCAAGTACTGTATATTAATGATCCATCAATGAAACTGATAAAGGAATATTGTATTTTAATTGATTAATCAATGACACAAACAAATGCATTAACAGTATTGTGTTTTTAATGATAATAAACTGATTGAAAAAAATGATTTAATACAGAACTGTCGGACCGCTATTGCGGGGGATACGTTCCCTGAAAAATGCCGCGAATGTCCAGACATTGCTTAATACTATATTTTTAACATGGTCTCGCTCGTCGGAAGAGTGATATTACACAGAACAAATCAGGACACCCAATAAGAGAACAGCAGGAGAAAGGGGAAACACCAACAGCAGGGCAGAGGAAGCAAGTAGTCGGAGCGACAGAAACAACAGGATGCAGGTAAGATGAGGGGAAAGGGAAAACGCAAAGGTTGAATAATATGGATACAAAAAAAAAATTGTGTTTTGACCAGTTTGTGATTTTTCAAGGTTTGAGAAAAGGAAAGAGGTTCTGCCTGGCTGTTGTCAAAAGGATAAGAGATGTACAGCACGAGAGTTGGAGAATCAGCAAAGAGACCAAGGAAGATTTTTCCAGTGAGTCAGTGACACATTGAATGAAGATTTGGAATAATATCGGGCAAGAACACCTGCCTTGAGGTTACTCCAGCCTATGACAGGGAGAAGGATTATGAAAGGTTCCCATTGAGAGCCACACGTTGACTATGAGAGGAGAGAAAGTCAGTAATCAGAGTATAGTTTGCTTCGATTCCATATGCAGAAGAGATTGAAGAGGCAGGGCAAGGACTGCCAGACTGTATTGAAAGCTAGAGATATGTCCAGAGAGACGGCCCTGTTCTCATGTCTGATATTTGAGGACATCCACCATTGTTGGCGAGAGTAGAAGCAGCATGTCCAAGAAGAGTGGATCAGGTCTGAATTCTGAATTGATGATCTGAGATGAGGCTGTTGGAGAAAAGGAATGATTTTTTGTCAATGTGTAATGATGGATTTAGATGACCTTGCTGATGATTGGAAGTAAGAAGATCGCGTTTTGTGACAACCTTTTTTAATGTGCAATTGCAATTTTATTTTTGGTAATGCTGTTGATGTTGGCTGATTTCCAATTTCTCCAGATGGATAGAGACCATCGTGATTGTATTAAAAATAAATAAAATAAATAAAACCTGCTAATACACGAATGTCGAAGTAGGTTCACACTTTATGAACCGCAAATATACGAGGGGTCGGGGTCCACGAATAGCGAATCTCGCGAAGGCAGGGTCAGACAGTATTGCTATTAATAATGAATCAATCAATTAACGTGATTAAATACTATTGCATTTTATGATTAAAGAGGCAGGTTGCGGGTCACCAAACATGTTCTGAAAATTTATCAATATGGATTATATGTGCATTAAATAGTTCGATGCAACTATTGTGTTGCCTAACTATATGGGGAAATTAATGAAATTTAACTCCGAAAGTGTTATTTCCGAGGCTTGTTGAAAAAAACAGCCGCGTGCCCATATATAGGATGGCTGAAGTCACGTTCTTCCCAAACAAAGCGGAGCTCACTTCGCCATTGAAGAAGTGTCAGTTCATGCAGGCCGTTCTTTCACTTTTTTTGAGCTTGCACAACTGTCTATATTATCCTTTTTTTTATTTTGAATTATTGTAGAACAAAGTTATTTGATATTTGTACATTCATGCCTCGTACGTGTGTCGTCATGTTTTTTGCGAAAATGGCTGGAAAACGGGTAATCGCTCCACCGATTCCCGAAGGAATCAAACCTTCGCCGCAGTGGATAAGATTTCTGTACAAAACAAAAACGGACGAATTTTCCCAAAGAAAACGGGTCAAGAGGACCCTTTGGATTAACTTGTCATTTGGTGGGGGGGACCCCCAATTTTTCACAGCCTGATGATTACTAGGCATAAACACATCCGATCACCACTCCTGTGAATATGAGTTTGTTGGTTGACAAGTTCTCCAGATACTGCTCTGTCACAGAATTCAATTGTTGAGTTTAAGGTGAGAAAAACCTTGAAATGTATTCTTAAAGAGTACATGCGAAAAAGACATAAAAAGCTCTGAAAAACACAAGCATGAAAAAAAATTCTCAACAAATCAACTTATTGTTGATTAAATTACTTTTTTAACAGCATCAGAGCAAATTGGGCTATTTCATAATTTCAATTGGTAAAAAATTGATCAACCTTCCACTTTTTTCTAAATTTGGTAGAATATTTCCCATGAGGCTAAACATGTTTGGTCATTTATATGTCCACAACAGTCTCTTGAAGTTGGGAGTTTGTTCTAACTGTTCACGTTTCGCTGGGGTCAGCTCAGACTGTTCAGAAAGACTTTCAACGCCAAGGCTAACGGTGTCTATATATTTGGGTCCTTATTGATTCTATTCTTTCTGACTCTTGAGTGACTAGAGGGTTAAAAATTATTATATCAGTCACAGGACGAATCAAACTTTACATTATTTTATGCATAGAAAAGAAAATTGAAAAATCATACAAACCAATCTGTCTGGTGGAGTCTGTCAGTGTGAACTGCGGGCAGTCAGTCCTGCCACTTGTACACGAAATAGGCTGTTTTCTGGCACTTTGCAAGTGGGCTCAAATTTAATATGGCTTCAGGGCCAAAAACTCCATAGTATAAATTCCCATCATCCTCCGACTCATTCCTCGCAATATCGGAATGAAAACCTCAATTTCATCGGCAGCTGAAATCACTCTTTGATTAGCAATCTCGCCCATTGTTCACACGCTGTTTCCGAATGTTCACGAAGTTTTCGGAGAACGTGACAATCATAGCATCTTCGGTAACTTCCAGACTGTTTTTCGATCACTGACCAAAAAAATTTGACTTAAAAGTTAATTTTAGCATATTTTTGAGTTTCAAATGTAAAGAAAATAATTGCCCACGATTATTTAATGTGATTACAAAACTTGAATCACGGCGAAGTCATCAGCGACCAAAAACCTGCCTCTTTAATCGATTTAACACAAATGATTAATCAGTATTGTATTGTAATGATAATGGAACGTGACACTTACATTGTTGTCTTCATCTTTTAATGGTCCGAATGGAGTCCATTCCTGAAGTAATCTTTCGGAAATTGATCACCTGAAAAGATTAGAATTGATCTGTTAGTCTCTCAGGCCTAGGGTCAAAGTGCAATCTTGGTGTAAATGAGTCTTATATGGGGAAGATACTAAACTCGTATTGGTACAAAAAAACCCGACTACATTCACGTCCAGTACACCTGCCACCATTTACATTTCCGTGTCAGTCTCAAGTGTAAATGGAGAAATGCTGGGGTAAGACGCTCCTGCCTCCCCTCCTGCAATCCTTTGTCCCTCAAATCCCAAAACTCCCTCTCTATTATCAAAGAAAAACGTCGAGATTCCATTATTAATAGACTCCCTGTGATCTGGTGTTCTTGCTCGTCGATTAATCAGCCTTGATCTAAATTATGATTGATTGAATCACAAACAGGGCATCATCTAGGTCAGTCCCTTGGGTCAAAACACTCCAATAAAGTTTCACTTCATAGGATCTACCTTCCAACTCTTACCACTAGCAGGAACATTAGTTTTGGTCATGGACATGTTTCTGCAAATTATCACATCGTTGAGAGACAGAGGATGGCGAAGTGCCTCTTTGTGGTTTCTTTCATTGATCCAGCATGGTCCGAATCCTAGCTTAGCCTGGACTTTATTCCCAACGATCTGTTCCTTTTAGCCATACGTCCTTGGCAGTGTCGCTCGGCTGCATCCGATCCGGAAAAGTGATCCGGTTCGGACAAGGCGTACTGAGGGCGTGTTCCCCGGTA
>CM068953.1:168205169-168220721 GCA_035128595.1 Eptatretus atami | reverse complement strand
TTTTCTGGCACTTGCAAGTGGCTCAATTTATATGGCTCAGGCCAGAAACTTCCATAGTATAAATCCCATCATTTCCTCGACTCATTCCTCGGCATATTGCGGAATAGAAAACACTCAATTTCATCGCCGCTGAAATCACTCTTTGATTAGCATCTCGCCCATTGTTCACACCTGTTTCCGAAGTTCACGAAGTTTCGGAGAACGTGACATCATAGGGGCACCCCCGGTAACTTCCGCGACCCTGTTTTCGAGTCACTGACAAAAAAATTTGACATTTAAAATAAATTTAGCATATTTATGAGTTTCAAATGTAAGAACAATAATTGGCCAACGATTATTATGATTGTGATTAAACCTTCGAATCACGCTAAGTCATCAGCGACCCAAAAACCTGCTCTTTAATCGATTTAACAAATGATTAATCAGTTTTGGTTATTGTAATGATGAATGACGTGACACACATGTTGTCTCATCTTTAATGTCGAAATGGAGTCACATTCATGAAGTAAATCTTTCAGGAAATTGATCACCTTTGAAAAGATGAATGATCTGTGGTCTCCGCCAGGGTCAAAGCTGCATCATTGGATGTTAAAATTGAGTCTTATATGGGGGAAGATACTAAACTCGTATTGGTACAAAAAGCCCGAACATTCACGCCAGTACACCTCCACCATTTACATTCGTGTCAGTCTCACGTGTAAATGGGAAAATGCTGGGGTAGACGCTCCCTGCGCTCCCCTCCTTGCAATCCTTTGTCCCTCAAATCCCAAACTCCCCCTCTTATTTATACAAAGAAAACGTCGAGATTCCATATAATTGACTCCCCTGTGATCGGTGTTCTTGCTCGCGATAATCAGCCTTGATCAATTATGATTGATTGCAATCACAAAACAGGGCATCATCTAGATCATCAACCTTGGGTCAAAACACTCCAATAAAGTTCACTTCAAGGATTCTACCTTTCCAACCTCTTTACCATAGCAGGAACATAGTTTTGCGTTCATGGACATGTTCTGCAAATTATCAACGTGAGAGACAGAGGATGGCGAGTTGAGCAGTTTCAATGCCAGTGAGGGCCGCCAAACAAAACCAATGATGTCACTGTCGAGAAAAGAAATCAGAAGAAACGGTGTGAATGGAGGAAACAATAACACAAAACGGTTTAGATAAATACCTCAAAATGGAACAATTGTTTATGAAGTTAATGCACAACAACCTCCACCCACCTCCACCCAATTCATTTCCAACACCACCCCGTCCTCCCACTCTCATCCTACGACTCACACTCGCCCCGACTCCGAGCGATTCTGACTTCTAGCCCTCCCATCTAACCCCACTCGCTGCAACTACCGCTCCACTCCTAGGGGGGCATATCTTGAGATGAACGAAGAAGGACAGTAAAAGACATTTAGTAGACCAAAGTCTTTCATTCAGAGAGTAGTTAATTGTCTCTTCTGGAAAGGAAGTGGAAGTTAGAAACAGTAGATACATTTAAATTGGAATTAGATAGGCTAAAGTGCAATTTGGACACATGGTTACGGTACCTTTATGGAATGGTGTATAACATGGTACGGCACCACTTTATGAAATTTCCAGCCGAGTGAGATCCACGGGAATCATCACAGCAATGAGTACATCAAACGGTCCAGGCCTCCGCTAGCACACGTCGTATCAGCTACTCTCAGGCCGCCCTACAAAGGTAACTCAAACCCTCCTTGTGCGAACTGGGCAACTGGACTTTCCGAACCGAGGTGTTCGGGTCTGGATTTTTGAGCAGCGAGTCCCTCGATACCCCATACGTACCTATATGGGAGTGCATCACATGGTAAACCGATATTACATGTTAGTAGAAGAATGTTGCCACGATGTCTGTCACCCCATATAAGGGACTATGGTGTCGGCAGCTATATTAGTGAAAAGTATGCCAAAAGAACATTTTGGAAGAGCGCATCAGGACTATCCGTCATGCACCACGATCTAATAGACCACGACGGAAATGTCAAGTTTGGAGCCTGACAACAACGAAGAGCGTGAGGCATCCAGGCTGAGGATCTGGAGGGTCGCCAGCGCAGGGCTAGGAGAGAGTTTGAGAAACAATCAAGTTGCAGCAAAAGCCTGGTGCGCGCCCTTTTGAGCCTCTTCCAGTCCACGTGCAGCGGAATTCCCCGAACGGAGCTTTTTCCACACTTTCGCTCGTCATCACGCAAGTGAAGCACAACACCAAACCGGTGAGGGGGCGAAACCCTTGATTCCGTGCTCCTAACACCAAACCGCGGGTGGGGGGCACAAATGCTCATTCCGGGCTCCTCTGTGGGTCTTTTGTTTTTTTTGCAACACGTTCACCAGTAACCCTTGAATTTGAGAGAATTTGAGAACTCTTCTTATTTTACTTCTGCATCGAGCAAACAAAACAGCGCAATTGTACTCCTCATTGGATGTCGCTTCACCTTTGCTCGAGCGATAGTTTAGCCACGACGTCTAGCAAATCATTCTGCGTCTAGGTGTGTAACACTTTCATTTCTGGAGCCTGCAGGTGATTGTTCAGAGTAGAATTGTATTTTGCGATCCGTTTCAAGAAGGCTCAAAGCCGGCGCCTGGGTTCCTCGGAGTATTGATGTCCCCTATCCTCACACAATGCAAATCAATGCACTGCCTTGCATGGAAGGGAAATTGCTCCTGCCACAGACTCGAGTACAGCTCTGTTTGTTGGCTACTTGCTGCTCTCTCCAACAGAGCTGGCACCGTTGCTTCGGGGTTTTCCACACTTTGAACAATCAGGTTTCATCTGCAACAGCATGGCCTCATGGTGGAATGAGCAACTTCGTGTTTCCTTGCACTTTCCCATTATTTTGTGCCAATGGAATGGAGTTTATAAATCTTTCCTGAAGTTGATTACATTCTCAATGTACCTTGTCGGAACGCAAAACGAGCCTGATGGCCTTTCGTGCTTTCGAAACGCATATTTCTCCCTGTTGAATTGCCTCAATTCCACCGGTCACTCAGATTCCTCGGGGTAGCGTCATTGGCTGAAGGCGGCATCGTTGTAAGGTAGCACACTGCGGCGTGCATCAATGGTTGTTGATGCAATGCCCTCTGCTGGTTAGGGCAGAATTGGGAATTTGGCCGTGTGCTGGAGATAGCTCAGCGACTCTTCGCGAAGACGACCGTAGATCTTTGACGTCCACCTAGCACCTGCCTGTGAACACTTGGGATGACAGTTATAGCTGGGTCGGGATCAAACGCAGGCTAAGACAGCTTCGTGGCGAGTGTCGTCCTCGAGAGAGTCTAGGCCATCCTCTTTAGCTCAGGGGCTTTTTGTATACAAGGTCGAGGCTCGTGGAAGAGCCATAGCAGATGGAAAGGGGGAAAACACAAACAGCGAAGTGGAAGTGAGACTTGAGAGTGAGATCAATGGGAGGGGGAGAAGGACACATGGCGGTGAACAAGCTGAATGAAACACAGCTCACGATATTTCCTCTTCTGAATGAATTTTGTTTTAAATAATAAAGAAAGGTGAAGAATTTTTTTTTTTTTGTCATCTTTGCTCATGCTACAGTTGTGGGAGCACCTTGACCATGCAATTTGGCAAGATGTGCTTTTGATTCTACACGAGGCTTCCTAAGCAGGCTAATGAACGGTTGCCTCGGTTGTGTGTGCCAGCGTACGTTCCTGATAGACGCCAACCATCGTGGATTTCGTGTATGCTCTGGTGTTTGTGGTGCGTGCAATGAGCTGTACACACGGAGGAGTACCACAGAACCCCCGCTCCCATCCTATGAGCCAACATCACAAACTTATAGTTACACGTACTCCTCTACACCATTCGATTTTCCAATGTGAAGAATGATGGAACAAAGATAACAACGATTACTCACAGGAACCAATAAGTCATGTAACGAGCGTGGGTTATCCCAACAGCTGAACTAAGTCTATTATTCCCAAGAAAAACACTTTTTGACCCGAATACACCTTGAGTAGCTTATGGAGTTGGGAGAGACCACATGATATCAAATATCGGGAGTCAGCCAAGGGATAACGGCACGTGGGTCACATCAGGCAGTTTTGGTTGCTTTCCATGGTAACTTTCCTGAAGAGTAGGCGGGTTATCGCTATCGCTGTATCCTGAACAAATGTAAAATCCTGCCTGGACTGCGAGTACCAAGTGGCCTGGTCTTCATGGACATTCCCTGACACCGGCGGGTCACACGCTTGTGACCTTAATGGAGCTTTTTCTGAGATGGGCTTTGCTTGCAGCAAGCTCAATGACGCGGCACTTTGCCTGCGGAGCATCAAAACGATAATTCGTAGTCGGATCCGAATGTAGGGAAACAAGCTCGAGGAAAATTCGAGTACATGATAAGGGAGACATTCACCCCCCATTCACCCCCCCATCCACCCCGGAGGCCCTGGAGGGAAGAGTGGGACGGAAGACGAAGGTGTTTCCACATTCTATTTCATCAAACCAGCCTATGGAACCAACTCCCTAAGTCTCTCCCATTCCACTCTTCCTTCCTGCAGGCATGCGGGAAGTATTGCAGGTTTCGGGGGGGGGGGGGGGGCAAAATCATGAAAACATAAATTCAAAAAGGACCTTTTACCTGTGATAAGGGTGCCTCCCCTTCCGAAGAAATGGTCACGTTTCACCAAGAATAGGGAACCCATTCTGTTATAATAAAAAAACATATTTAACTTGTAGAAAGAATGCCTTTCTATGCTTAGCTACTTCTCTGCAAATTTTGTATTTTTCTTTTTATTACCTCTGCCACCAAAGGTGGATGCAGGTTATGTTTTCACCTGTCTTTCTGGTTGTTTGTCTGTGAGTAGGATATCTCAAGAAGTTGTGGACAGATTTCAGAAGAAACTTGGTGGACAGGTTGGGTATGCGACGTGGAAGAATCGATTCAACTCTGATGAAGATCCGAATCCGGATCCGGATATGAGAATTCTTTAAGTGATTCTTCACCATTGAGAAATAGGGCCCAAAGTGATCTAGCAGGACATCTCGAAACGTGATGGACCGATTTGAATAAACTTGGTGATAAGTTGGGTGGTGAGAAACACAAGCTAATTAGATTTGATTAAGGCACATGCATTCACCAATCAGTGGGATACAAAATGTCCCAGATTTTATTCTAAAAAAAAAAATTCAAAATAATTTTTATAGATTTTTTGTTTTGTGGGTTGTGGCGCGGAGGAGGAGGGGAGAAACACTGGCTCCAGTTCAACGGACTAAGCCTGTCCATCGCCGAAGTGGACAGGTGTTGTTGGACGTGACAAGCAAAGTGATGGCTTTTGCCTCCTTTCAATATTGTTACGGATTTCAGAATCCGTCTGATGAATGCATCCACACATCCAGGTCCTCAGACAGTTATTTCCTTTAATGCATGTTCAGATTAGCCCATCCCATGTCTAATGGGATCTTAAATGTGATGCGTTGAGAAGGTAAAGTAGATCCCCTCTCTTATGGGAAGCTTTTTTCTTTACGACAGACACGTTCACACACATTCTTTCAGCTCTGAAGCCCCCCTCATTTTGCTCAGCAGATTTCTTTCACGAGCTCTGAAGCCACCCTCATTTTCCTCAGCAACATTTCTTTCACGAGCTCTGAAGCCGCCTCCATTCTCCCTCAGCGGCAATCTTTTGTGAGCTCCGACGCCCGCCTTTTTTGAGAGCGCATGGGTCATCATGGTAACCGTGCCCCAGTGGGGTGGCTGAGCTTGGGGGCGACGGCACCCGTGGAGACGGCCCGGGATAAACGACGAGAGGTACGTTCTAGAGAGAAAAGTCTGAAGAGAGAAAAAGTGAGAGAGAAAGGAGGGAAAAAGCGTTCTGAAGAGAAAAGCGTGAGAGAGGAAAAGCGAAAGGAGAGAGGAAAAAGAAAAGGGCGAGAGAAACGACGCAAGAAGCGGGTGTCTGACCAGCGCCGACGAGACAATTTGCCCTTCCCAGTGCTTCAGCAAGCGAGCGTGTGGTGCGCGTGTGGGTGTGAGCAGCGCCGCCAACAAGTGAGCACGGGTCGATCACCAACAACACCAGGTCTAAACCTGTGCCGGACGATCTCGGTGCCCTCCAGACTTCGACTGGTGTTCAAGGCTGCCCCACGAGAGGTGCACGGCAAGCTGGGTGCTGGCGACGGACGTGACATGCACGCACGCATTTTCAGGACGTTTTCGCTTCACGGACGACTTTCTGGTGAGCGAGACGATTCTCCCCCTCCCTTCCCCCTCCCCTGAATGATGTTGGTACCTTTGTCTGTGTTTAGCTGTAAGTAAGTCAACCCCGATAAGCATCTGCTCTTTTCTCTTTCCTGGCATTTTGATTGATTTTGCTTTGAAATTCATTCTTATTTACCTCAGCAAATAAAGTTATTTTTATTTATTTATTTTATTATTAATAAATTATTTGTCGATTTCCAACCTGTCCGTGTTTGTCCTTTCCTTCCATTGGTCCATTGTTCGAACCGAGATGGACTGGGAGGTAATTACCACAGATTTGACCAAAAAATCGTCGGCACGCACCAGCGGTTAAAACGCTCGCCGCCCTAATTAAATTTGAATCGAGATAACATTGGTGCTCTGCCGAGGGCGCGCTCCCGCTCAGGTAACCACGTGACCTCTAGTTAATGGAATAATTAGATGGCGGCACTGGAACTCGTGGTTTGACTGGGTGGCGTTCGTGTCTCTAACAAACCCCACCGTACCACGAACGTTTAATTGTGAGCGGTGGCCCCAGGTCCGGCTCTACCGAGGACAACCGGGGATTAATCTCCCTGAGTGACAAACTGGTGTCTCGGTATCCGTGGCCGCAACAATATGAAGGCTTTCGTTCTCTGACCTCTCATGGAAAGCCTTCGCACACTGTCTTCTCAAACAAGCTGGGAAACTTGGCCATGGTGATGAGCCGTTTCTTCTTGACACGAAGCGAGTTGACAACCCATCGCTCCCTCTGTTCCACAGAAGCATGCTGGAGGCATGGCAGGCAGGCAGTCACTGTTCGCCATGACACCAGTGGCCACTACCTCCAAATGTTTTTGAATGAACCAATTTTTTTTTACTCCAATTTTTGAAGGGGTCTGTAATGACCATTCTTTTATGCAAAAGTTCATTGATGTTAATTTTACCAGGGTCAAACATCTTAGAGACCCCCTTCTTCATAGATGAAGCCAGCTGCTGACGTTACCGTGGCCACCGTTAGAGAAGTCAATCAGTTATTGGGAGGATTGTCTCTGTGATTTTACGGGATCTTAAACAAACCGGGTTAAAATGGGAACCACAGATAGAATCTGTCCCCCCCCCCCCCTTTGTCCCAATGTCCCTTCCCCAATGTTTTAATTTTATTTTGAGGTTTTATTCCTTTTAACCTGATAGATAAATCCTTGATGTATTGTCTGTGCATTAAAACCCTCATTTCTGGCAAACCCTCGGAGCCGCAAGCTCATTGGAGTCTGGAGAGCCCTGCTTCAAGCTAGCCCTTGCACAACAATCAAATGGCATGTTATGTATAAGAACCCCATTGTCAAACGCTCTGGGGATTTACATTGGTGCCTGGCACACTACACCACATCTTACCTTGTAATGTTCTATCCCATCGCATATGTTCCGAAAGTCTGAATTTATCCCTTTTGCGATGCCCTTGAAACCACTTTTCATGCTTTTGTTGGGTGCTTGAGGTTGGCCTCCCTTTTTACAATTTTATCACTCGTGATGCAGGGGAGCTCGGTTTGATTTTCATACATTGTGGTTTTATATTTGGTTTTAACATTACTCACCGGTGTAAAAACGAACGTCCTTCAGCCAACTTCTTGTGCTCCGAGGCAAAACTTGCCATTTATTTATCATTTAAATGTAAATTGCAAAACACTGACATTTTTGGTTGATGATGTTTTAATCATGTTTAAAGCCTGAGCTACATCTCACATCCCCCACTCACTCAAAATTTGGGCAGAAATTAATAATTTGTGCACACCATGAGGGAGAGGAAGAGGATGAGGATGAAGAGGAAGATGGGAAGGAGGATGAGGCAGAGCATTACCTGTAATTTGTTAATTTGAAGTTTAATAGACTTGAGAGGGGGAAAAAATATAATGTTTTGTTCTGATTCGATGGTTGAGTGGTTGGGACTCCAACCTGTTATTCTTTTGGTTTGTGGTTGGAATCCCGTTCGACACATTTATGAATAAGTTTTATGAAGTTATGACTTTGCGAGTGACCTGCCAAAAGTATTCCCCCCCCCCCCCCAATCCAAAGTTTTCACATTTTGATGCCACCTGAGCTTATTTCATGCTTTCAAATCAAACTTAACATATCCAGTCTTCACAAACTACTCCAAAGTGATAAAGCTAAAAATTCAGATAAAACATGAATAAGTCAGATAAACAGAGAAAATCAGATGATTCTCAGTTGTATTCAGTATTCAAACAGCTTTGCCTAATTCACCCAAAATAACTTCAGGAGTAAATTATTTGATTGAAAGGTTACAAAATAAGTGTAATAGGTTTCACCTGTATGTAATCAGTGGTTTAACGTCCACTTATCTCAGCAGTTTTAAGGTGCAACTCACTTGATCAAAAAACAAGGCAAACATGAAGACCAAGTAGCTTTCCAAAGAAGTCAGACATAAAGTGGTGGAGAAGCACCGTTCAGGAGAGGGTTATAAATAAGAAGATTTCAAAGTCACACATTATCCCTTTGAGTACGTTGAAATCCATCATTAAGAAGTGGAAGACGAATCATACCACCCAGACTCTACCCAGATCAGGTCACCCATCCAAACTCAGTAGCCAGGCAAGCAGGAAACTGGTTTGGTATGTCACTGTAAATCCAACAATGACTTTGAAAGATCTGCAAGTCTCAATGTCTGCGATGGGGGTCCGTGTTCATCAATCAACAATATCCCACTACCTTCACAAAGCTGGCCTCTATTGACAGGTGGCAAGAAAGAAGCCATTACTGAAAAAGAAGCATCTAGAAGCTCATATTATGGAGTTTGTGCAAAAGCATCTTAATGATATTGCAGGCATGTGGAGAAAAGTTTTGTGGTCAGACGAGACGAAAATTGAACTTTTTGGTCTAAATTCAAAATGTTACATCTGGCGCAAGCTACGGTTAAGCATGGTGGTGGCAGCATCATGTTATTGGGGCTGCTTTTCATCAGCAGGGACTGGCAAGCTTGTCAGGATGGAAGGGACAATGGACGGTGCAAAGTACAGGAGAATCCTTGATGAAAACCTGCTTGAGTCAGCCACGAATCTGAAACTGGGAAGGAGATTTACATTTCAGCAGGACAATGATCCGAAGCACAAAGCTAAAGCCACAATGAATCGACTCAATAATAAGAAAATAAATGTTCTTAAGTGGCCCAGTCAAAGTCATAACTTGAACCTAATTGAACATTTATAGTAAGACTTGAAGATTGCAGTCCATCGCCGATCCCCATCAAACTTGGTAGAACTAGAGCAGTTTTCACGTGAAGAATGGGCAAAGATTTCACCACCTCACTGTGTAAATCCTGAAGAGACCTACCCAAAAAGACCTACCCCCAAAAAACGAGGTGGCTGAGTGGATAAGTGAGATGTCAGTTGATATCTTTAATAGCTCACTGGAGTCAGGACAGGAAGCTCACTTCTCCTGTGAGGATTGGAGAGTAGCAAATGTAACACCGTTATTTAAGAAAGGATCCAGAGAAGAATTGGGGAACTATAGACCTGGTAGTTTGACTTCAGTTGTGGAGCAGGTGTTGGAGATGTTAATGAAGGACCAGATGAGAAACCATTGAAACAAGACCGAGAATTGCTTTGCAATACATGTCCCCTGCCGATGTGACACAAGTCCAAAAAGGGCATCACTCTGTGAAAAATAGACAAAACGCCCTGAAACTCGAACTTCTTCTGTAACTTAGAATAATTATATCATAATAAATCTCACGTCTGACATCCATTGTTGCGAGAGTCTAAGCAGCATGTCCACGGTGGAGTGACCTGATCTGAATCCGAATTGATGTTCAGAGATCAAGCAGTTGAAGAAACGGAAGGATTTCATATGAACTGCGATGATGGATTCTGTGACCTGGCTGATGATTCGAAGTAAGCTGATAAGTCTGTAGTTAAGGGGATTGGTCTTTGCACGTTATTTATGTAATGCGGTGACCTCAACATGCATGGCGAATATGCCCTCAACATGTGTGGCAAGTATGCCCTCAAAATGTGTAGTGAGTATGCTTTCAGCAAGCTCGATGAGTATGCCCTCAACAAGCTCGGTGAGTATGCCCTCGATAAGCGTGGCTGGTCTGCCCTCAACAAGACTGTGATCTGAACAGTGGACTGACATCCAGATCCAGATCCAGATCCAGATCCGAATATATTCCAGTGGGCTGATATATAAAAGATTGGTCTGATGATAATTAAATATATTGCTCATATAACTTTAATTCACCTGCTTAAGTGCAATCGTAGCTGCAGGATGACGATGTAGTGCAGGCTGTTGTGGTACAAGGCGAAGTGCAGCTCGGGGTAGAAGAAGAGAGAATGGCATGATGGTGGGGAAATGGTGTCCGTGTCTCTTCATTGATCTTTCTTGGATGAAGCATGAAGCAGAGAGAGCCAAGATGTCTTCTGTCAAAGGTCAAACAGCAACTGATGCCACATACGCGGATTTTAAGCCTCACAAAGACCGCCTTTCCAGCATGCGGCTGGTGGCCGCTCATTAGCCGCCCGCTGCCTTTGGGCGGCACTATCTTTCAGTACGATCATATTCACAAAGAACCCCTCCTTATGGACACGTTATGTGTTTTATCCCCCAAACTTATGATTTATGAGTTGTAAGATAATAGCAGATTCCACAAGGGGGTGCTCTATGGTACATATTTACATCAGAGAGAGAATATGGGTGCTCCCCCGACACTGAACCCCCAGGATTGTGAATTTACCCTCAAAAGCAACTCGTACATCCCTTAAGTACAACCACTTGTTTTCAATTCATTCTGTCCGGTGTTTCAGGAGTGCATAAAGTCAAACAAACAGAATGGTCTTATTAATTTGATTCCCGACTTCGATTGTGCTATGGTTTTCATTGAAAGAATGTGCCTTTCGAGACACACTCAACTTTTTACCAGTAGATGCAAAATCCTGTATATTACTCTTGGGCCATGGAACCAAACAAGCTCATATTTTATACAGCCGTCAAGTTCCTGTGGCCCCCCCCCCCCCACCATCCCTTCCCAAGTGCCCGCGTTCGGCGAGCGGAGAAAGCGTGATGTTCACTCGATACTTATGAATTCGGTTGACAGTCTTCTGTTATGCAGAGGCACAACCTTTTCTGTCAGGTACTTTTCCAAGTATTTTAGGCTTCCTCAGAAGCATGGTGAGCCATTCCAAGTAACAATCCTGATCCGGGATATATAATATCTTACATGAGAATTATTTAATTTCAAACTGATTCTTCACCATTGAGATATGGGGGTAGAAACGATATTGCATGTTATCTCAACTGACGTCACATATGATGCCTCCAAAGCCAGTCTGGGAATCCTCCGTCATGCAAAGTCCTTCCTCGGCCCACCTGAGCTCCTGACCACATAGAAAGCTTTCGTCCGCAGGCTGATGGAGTACTGCTCTCCCCTCTGGGCTGGTGCTCCTGCCTCTCACCTTTCTCGGCTTCACGCTGTGGAAACCAAGGCATTTCAGATCATTGGCATCTCCCGCGATGAGACTGTCTTTGGGCTCTCTCATTCTCTCACCACAGGATTGGTCGGTGGTCTTTCTGCCTTCTACCATCTCCTCTCCGGTCTCGCCCCCCCCTGCTCTGTCTGCGATTTGTCCCCACCATATTTGCCAGGGCGCTCAAGGTCCACCCACAACCCCTTCTGGTAAAACTACCAAAATCACGAATCACTGCTCACCTTCATCTTTCATTCCTCTTTTTCCCCGCCTTTGGGATAAACTCCCTCACTCTGTTCAATCCAATTCTTCCCTCCAGGCCTTCAAAAACAGCTCTTCCACAACCACCCTTATCATCCCCCATCCAAATCCTCGATGTTTTCTACCCCCGTTAATCCACCCCAAACCCACCTCCTTAAAATTCTCTGCTTTCTTTCCTGAAAGTCCCGACAGTACCATCTTGTATACCCCGTGTTCCCCTCCCCATCCCTCTCCCTTCCACAGATCTAATGTCTCTGTTCCTACCGCGATCCGGATTCGTATCTTCACCAAAATTTAACCAATTAGTCCTTTTCACACACCCAACCTGTCCACACTATTTCATTCGAATCCATCCACAACTTTTTGAGATTGTGTTTTTTTTTGTGTACCTTGTCGAGGCTCGTGTGAGAGTTAACACACAACGCACAGCGAGGGGGGGGGGGCATGAGACAAGAGGGGCAGGAGTGGGAAGGACAAAACAGTAGGAACAGAGACATTAGATCTGTGGAAGGGAGAGGGATGGGAGGGGAACACGGGGTATACAAGATGGTACTGTCCGGGACTTTCAGGAAAGAAAGCAGAGAATTTTAAGGAGGTGGTTTGGGGTGGATTAACGGGGTAAGAAACATCGAGGATTTGGATGGGGATATAAGAGGTGGTTGTGAAGAGCTGTTTTGAAGCCTGGAGGGAAGAATTGGATTGAACAGAGTGAGGAGTTTATCCAAAGCGGGGAAAGAGGAATGAAAGAGTGAAGGTGAGCAGTGATTCGTGATTTTGGTAGTTTTACCAGAAGGGGTTGTGGGTGGACCTTGAGCGCCCTGGCGAAATATGGTGGGGACAAATCGCAGACAGAGCAGGGGGGGGCGAGACCGGAGAGGAGATGGTAGAAGGCAGAAAGACCACCGACCAACTCTGTGGTGAGAGAATGAAGAGGCCCAAAGACAGTCTCATCGCGGGAGATGCCAATGATCTGAAATGCCTTGGTTTCCACAGCGTGAAGCCGAGAAAGGGAGAGGCAGGAGCACCAGCCCAGAGGGGAGAGCAGTACTCCATCAGCCTGCGGACGAAAGTTTCTATGTGGTCAGGAGCTCAGGTGGGCCGAGGAAGGACTTTGCATGACGGAGGATTCCCAGACTGGCTTTGGAGGCATCATATGTGACGTCAGTTGAGATAACATGCCAATATCGTTTCTACCCCCATATCTCAATGGTGAAGAATCAGTTCGAAATTAAATCATTCTCATGTAAGATATTATATATCCCGGATCAGGATTGTTACTTGGAATGCTCACCATGCTTCTGAGGAAGCCTAAAATACTTGGAAAAGTACCTGACAGAAAAGGTTGTGCCTCTGCATAAACAGAAGACTTTTCAACACCCTTGAATTCATTAATATCTGTGAACATCACGCTTTCTCCGCTCGCCGAACGGGCACTTGGAAGGGATGGGGTGGGGGGGGTGGGGGGGGGCTCTACAGGAACTTTGACGGCTGTTATAAATATATTGCTTGTTTGGTTCCATGGCCACAAGAGTAATTATACAGGATTTTTGCATCTACTGGTAAAAAGTTGAAGTGTGTTCGAAAGTTGCACATTCTTTCAATGAAAACCATAGGCATCATCGAAGTGGGGGATTATCATATTATAATACCATTCGTTTGTTTGACTTATGCACTCCTGAAACACCGGACAGAATGAATTGAAAACAAGTGGTTGTACTTAAGGGATGTACGAGTTGCTTTGAGGGTAAATTCACAATCCTGGGGGTTCAGTGTCGGGGGGCACCCATATTCTCTCTCTGATGTAAATATGTACCATAGAGCACCCCCTTGTGGAATCTGCTATTATCTTACAACTCATAAATCATAATTGTGGGGATAAAACACATAACGTGTCCATAAGGAGGGGTTCTTTGTGAATATGATCGTACTGAAGATAGTGCCGCCCAAAGCAGCGGGCGGCTAATGAAGCGGCCACCAGCCGCATGCTGGAAAGGGCGTCTTGTGAGGCTTAAAATCCGCGTATGTGGCATCAGTTGCTGTTTGACCTTTGACAGAGACATCTTGGCTCTCTCTGCTTCATGCTTCATCCAAGAAAGATCAATGAAGAGACACGGACACCATTCCCCACCATCATGCCATTCTCTCTTCTTCTACCCCGAGCTGCACTTCGCCTTGTACCACAACAGCCTGCACTACATCGTCATCCTGCAGCTACGATTGCACTTAAGCAGGTGAATTAAAGTTATATGAGCAATATATTTAATTATCATCAGACCAATCTTTTATATATCAGCCCACTGGAATATATTCGGATCTGGATCTGGATCTGGATCTGGATGTCAGTCCACTGTTCAGATCACAGTCTTGTTGAGGGCAGACCAGCCACGCTTATCGAGGGCATACTCACCGAGCTTGTTGAGGGCATACTCATCGAGCTTGCTGAAAGCATACTCACTACACATTTTGAGGGCATACTTGCCACACATGTTGAGGGCATATTCACCATGCATTGTTGAGGTCACCGCATTACATAAAGAACGTGCAAAGACCAATCCTCTTTAACTACAGACTTATCAGCTTACTTCGAATCATCAGCCAGGTCACAGAATCCATCATCGCAGTTCATATGAAATCCTTCCGTTTCTTCAACTGCTTGATCTCTGAACATCAATTCGGATTCAGATCAGGTCACTCCACCGTGGACATGCTGCTTAGACTCTCGCAACAATGGATGTCAGACGTGAGATTTATTATGATATAATTATTCTAAGTTACAGAAGAAGTTCGAGTTTCAGGGCGTTTTGTCTATTTTTCACAGAGTGATGCCCTTTTTGGACTTGTGTCACATCGGCAGGGGACATGTATTGCAAAGCAATTCTCGGTCTTGTTTCAATGGTTTCTCATCTGGTCCTTCATTAACATCTCCAACACCTGCTCCACAACTGAAGTCAAACTACCAGGTCTTAGTTCCCCAATTCTTCTCTTGATCCTTCTTAAATAACGGTGTTACATTTGCTACTCTCCAATTCTCACAGGAGAAGTGAGCTTCCTGGTCCTGACTCCAGTGAGCTATTAAAGATATCAACTGACATCTCACTTATCCACTCAACCACCTCGTTTTTTTGGGGTAGGTCTTTTGGGGAGGTCTCTTCAGGATTTACACAGTGAGATGGTGAAATCTTTGCCCATCTTCACGTGAAAACTGCTCTAGTTCTACCAAGTTTGATGGGGATCGGCGATGGACTGCAATCTTCAAGTCTTACTATAAATGCTTCAATTAGGTTCAACTATGACTTTGACTGGGCCACTTAAGACATTTATTTTCTTATTATTGAGTCAATTCATTGTGGCTTAGCTTTGTGCTTCGGATCATTGTCCTGCTGAAATGTAAATCTCCTTCCAGTTTCAGATTCGTGGCTGACTCAGCAGGTTTCATCAAGGATTCTCCTGTACTTTGCACCGTCCATTGTCCCTTCCATCCTGACAAGCTTGCCAGTCCCTGCTGATGAAAAGCAGCCCAATAACATGATGCTGCCACCACCATGCTTAACCGTAGCTTGCGCCAGATGTAACATTTTGAATTTAGACAAAAAGTTCAATTTCGTCTCGTCTGACCACAAAACTTTATATCTCCTCTT
>CM068953.1:168179091-168191223 GCA_035128595.1 Eptatretus atami | reverse complement strand
ACGCTGCTCATTTCCTCAATACTGACCATAGGCTTGTTGTAGCAACTCTGAAGTGCAGCTAAATCCAGGAGAAATGTACCATCCCATCCTCGGCTGGATGATGGCAAGTTCAAGGATGAGAGGTACTGAGGAGTTTGCAAACAGGCTGAGTGGGATTTGGGGTCTGGGTGCTTTGGGAGGTCCTGAAGAGTTGTGGAGTGCCTTCAAGTCCACCATCCTTTGATGTGCCATGGATGTCTTGGAACCACTGGAGGTGAAGAAGAATTTTGTCCTCTCAAGGGACACTGCGTACCATTGACTAGAGTTGCAGGGCCAGGCTGAATGGCAGAGCTGAGCTGTTCAGGAGCTAAGGCGTAAAAACTGTACATGCACTAAGGTGGACAAGAGACCTATGTGCAAGAAATATGTGAGGGGTAGAGCATCACCTGTGGTCAGGTGATTCTCGTCCTGCTTACAGCGGAATTTCGCGCATTGTGTTTCCTCCAAGTCCATCCCTCGGTGTACTCAGTGAGAGCAGAGGGTGGTGGGCGCTTGACAGAGGAGTCCGAATTGAAGGCCCGCTGGGCCGTTACTGTTGAGCGGTTGTACCAGGCTGATCCACCAGCTGTCGGTTGGATGTCAGGGGTGTTACTATCCCTATTGCTGACCCTCCAAATCCACTGCGGTCCACCTTCGTTTGTAAAACACAGACTGCGGTGAACCAGTTGAAATGGGTAAAGCTCCGAGGACTTGTGGCATCCATGCTGAACTTCTCAAGGCTTGGTAGAAATGCTGCGCTCTGTCGTTGCATGCAGTTCTGTGCTCTGCCTGGAACACAGGCATCATCCCAACTGACTGGAGAAGAGGGGCCTTTTGTCCCTCTCTGGAAAGGGAAGGGTGACGCCAAGACTGCAAACAACTACGAGAGGTGACGCTGCTCTCAGTACTGGGCAAGGTCTTTGCTCGGATAATTCTTGATAGGGTTCGCCACCATCTGATTGAGCACCAGCGTCCAGAGCAGTCAGGCTTTACACCAAATAGGTCAACGATTGACCGTATCCTTGCTCTTCGGGTCTCACTGAACGCAAGATGAGAGCTTCGGCAGGGGCTGTTTGCAGCCTAGGTTGATCTCTGTAAATAAGCGTTTGATTAAGTGAATCAGGATGCCTCTCTGGAAGATTGTTGTTTGGTGGGGTGCCACCAAAACTGATTGATCTGATGTCTGAACTATACTCTGGTACTGAGAGTGCTGTGACATGTGTGATACCATCTCTGACTTATTTCCAGTTGTTACTGGAGTTCGTCAGGGGTGTGTTACTGCCCCACACTTTCAGCACTTGTATGGACTGGATTCTGGGGAGATGTGCGAGAGATCAAGTTGCGCGTGCATCGTTTGGGAATGGCAAGATCTCTGACCTTGATTTCGCAGATGATGCAGCATCTTTGCAGAGACACTAGCTATCCTTTTGTGGGCCCTGAGGTGCTGAATGAGCAGTCGGACCGCTGGATTAGGGGTTTCCTGGGTCAAAACGAAGATCCAGGCTTTCAGTGACATCTTGGATCTGCCATCTTGTCTGTGCCTGTTTATGGTGAGGATGTTTGAGTCACGGAGAGATTCACTTTACCTGACAGTGATATTCATGTCTCTGCTGGATGTGAGTCAGAGGTCAATAGACGTCTGGGTCGGGCCTGGGAGTCATGGATTCACTGGATCATGGGTGTGGTGCTGCCGATACCTGTGGGGAGACGAAATAAAGTCCGCATCTTCAGGTCTTGGTGCTTCCAGTCTTGCTCTATGGATGCGAGACTTGGACTCTGACCAAGGTCTGAGACGGAGACTTAATTCCTTTGGTACCAGGTCTCTTCGGAGAATCCTTGGCTATTACTGATGGACTTTGTGTCCAATAAGCGGTTGGCTGAGAGGAACTCAAATGAGATTTGTTACCTGCATAGTCCGTGAGCATCAGCTGTGGCTGTATGGACATGTGCCGTTTTCCTGACGCTGATGCTGCCTCACCAGATTCTCTCAGCGAGGAGTCTCATGAGTGGAGGAGGCCAATGTCTGACCACCGTCCTCGTGGTTGCAGCAGGTTGATCGGCATCTTCAAGATGGGGATGGGCCAGCATCTGCCTGGGGGATGGCCAGACGGAGCGCCCCTGGAGTACCAGCGGAAAGTGGACGCCAGCGACGCCTTACTCTTGCGCTGCTCCCATACCTGATCTGACTGAGCTGATCCTGTGTACGTGTTTAACTCCGGATGTGGAACCAATACAAGTGGTATCTGGCACATTATCGACAACATTGTGAAATGATTGTTTCTTGTGAATTGTGTGATGGTAATGCATGCGTAAACATGTGACCAACTCAGGTTACGTCATGGGGAGCCAAACATTGAATCGGCCTCAAGTGGCTTTGTCACCCACTCCTGAATCAACACCACCTGCGTTGAACCTGAGGTGTTTCCTATGAAAGCTTTTGACCCATCAATGTACTGAACTCCTTCCTGACCCACCCCTTCTTGAGGAAGCCCACAGCAGTGTTGCAAGCAGCTCGTGTCTGTAAATCTCGTGAGCATCTTGATTTGTTTAAAAAACAAAGGAGGGGGGGGGGATAAAGATGTTGTATCAGTAATTATATAAGTATGCAACATGGGTGCACCGGGGCGTTGGTTAAGGGAAGTCAGCGTGACCCGCCCAGTTCCTGTGCCTCCACTGTGCTTGTGTTGCCCTGTGCTAATTTAAACCTGTGTTCCATTTCAGAGCCTTTCTCGTGTCCAATGATTACATTGCATCCCTCACTTTCTTCCTTTGCTTCACGATGAGTCTCCCGCTGAGTACGTACTAAGTATACGACTACGACCCTTTACATTCTTTTCGCTTGTGTTTATATGCACGTTTTATGACGGCCATGATGTTATAGTGAGTGTCAATCTCTCGATATTCGACCTCGTAATAATTACAAACTGAAATCGAGAGTGCGTTGTTGAAGGCACCTAAAGAATAAATAAATCTGAGGAAAGAAATTAACCTGAGGAAGAAAGAAGGGGATATTGAATGGAGACTCGGATGTTGAAATCACTTGGGAAGGAAAGTAAGGAACTTTGACCGGAAATGACGTGGTCCAATTCTATGATGGCGGACGGTGTGGTGAGTGTTCTGCTACAATCAGCCAATGTAATGAGTGTAACGCCTTGTCGAGAGATAAGGCTCTTTTTGAGGGGTGTAGTTACCATGAAATGTTAAACAAGGGTAGATAGATAATGTGTGATGAGGATTGACTGGTTCGTACCATTTACTGTAGTATATCCAGCGTCAATGAGGATTGTTGTGATGAAGAAATGGCTTTATAAGAAGATCCAGTGGGAAGTGGAGATGTGAAGAATTAGGAAAAATGTATCGATTCCTCTCCCTCTTCCCTCTTCCCACCTGATACCGAAAGCTCAAAACCGCGAACAACAATCTGACCTGAACACGGTACCCAATCGGAACGTATTTTTAAACTCCATAAGTGAATGCAAGCAGATACGCAGTCGCTTAATGGAGCCTCCGTCCTTGCACAGCTTTGCCGGGCAGCTGGCGAAAGGGCGTGAAGCGTTATAATGTGGCATGTGTGCGGTGTGCAGGTTTGTTTTGTCAAGTGGTAATGGATACACTCCTCAATCACTTTTCACGCTCACACCAATCCCTCATCACGCTCACACCAATCCCTCATCACGCTCACACCAATCCCTCATACCCTCACACCAATCCCTCATCACTTCTCACCACCAATCCCCATCACTCTCACACCAATCCCTCATCACTCTCCCACCATCCCTCATCACTCTCACACCAATACCCTCATCACTCACACCAATCACTCTTCACACCAAATCCCTCATCAATCCTCTACACAATCCCTCATCACTCTCACACCAATCCCTCATCACTCTTCCACACCAATCCCTCATCACTCACACCAATCCCTCATCACTCGCACCCAATCCTCATCAGTCCAACAATCCCTCATTCACTCGCCACCAATCCCTCATCAGTCCACAACAATCCCTCATACGCGCACACCAATCCTCATCACTCACACAACAATCCCTTATCATTCACCAATCCCTCTATCACGCTCACACCAATCCCTCATCACTCTCACACCAATCCCTCATCACTCACACCAATCCCTCATCCAGTCACACAACAATCCCTCATCAGTCGCCACAACAATCCTTCCATCAGCGCACACAATCCCTCAGTCACTCGCCCACACCAATCCCTCATCACGCTCACACAATCCCTCATCAGTCACACCACCAATCCGCATCACGCTCACACCGAATCCCTCATCACGCTCACCACCAACTCCCTCATCACGCTCAACACCCAATCCCTTCATCACCGCTCACAACAATCCCTCATCAGTCACACAACCAATCCCTTCATCGTCACACAACAATCCCTCATCAGTTCACACAACCAATCCGTCATCAGTCACACAACATCCCTCATCAGTCACACAACAATCCCTCATCAGTCACACAACAATCCCTCATTCACGTTCACACCAATCCCTCATCATCACACCAATCCCTCATCACTCACACCAATCCTCATCACTCACACAATCCCTCATCACTCTCACCACCAATCCCTCATCACTCTCACACCAAATCCCTCATCACTCTCACACCATCCCTCATCACTCTCACACCAATCCCTCATCACGCTCACACCAAATCCCTCATTCACGCTCACACCCAATCCCTTCTCATCACTCTCACACCAATCCCTCATCACTCCTCACACCAATCCCCTCATCACTCTCACACCAATCCCTCATCACTCTCACACAATCACTTCACACCAATCCCTCATCACTCTCACACCAATCCCTCATCACTCTCACACCAATCCCTTCATCACTCACACCAATCCCTCATCCACTCTCACACCAATCCCCTCATCAGGTCACAACAAATCCTCATCACGCTCACACCAATCCCTCATCACTCACACAATCCCTTATCAGCTGGTCACCAATCCCTCATCACGCTCAACACCAATCCCTCATCACGCCTCACACCAATCCCTCATCACGCTCACACCATTCCCTCATCACTCTCACCCAATCCCTCATCACTCACACCGAATCCCTCATCACTCACCACAACAATCCCCTCATCACGCTCACACCAATCCCTCATCAGTCACACAACAATCCCTCATCAGTCACAACAACAAATCCCCTCATCAGTCCACACAATTCCCTCATCGGTCCACAACAATCCCTCATCAGTCACACAACAATCCCTCATCATCGCACAACCAATCCCTCATCAGCGCACAACCAATCCCTCATCAGAATCGCCACAACAATCCCTCATCACACTCGCACACCAAATCCTCAAGCATCGCTCACATCGAATCCCTCATCAGTCACACAACAATCCCTCATCACGCTCACACAATCCCTTCATCACGCCTCACAACAATCCCCTCATCAGTCACACAACAATCTTCATTCAGTCACACCACCAATCCCTCATCACTCTCACACCAAATCCCTTATCAACTCTCACACCAACCCTATCACTCTCACACCAACTCCCTCATTCACTCTCACAAAAACATTCCCTCATCACGCTCACACCAATTCCCTCATCACTCGCACAACTAATCCCTTACAATCACCAATCCCTCATCACGCCTCTACACCAATCCCTCATCACGCTCACACCAACATCCCTCATCACTCTACACCAATCCTCATCATCTCACACCAATCCCTCATCACTCTCACACCAATCCCTCATCACTCACACAATCCCTCATCACTTCACACCAATCCCTATCAGTCACACAAACAATCCCTCATCACGCTCACCCAATCCTCATCAGTCACAACAACAATCCCTCATCAGCTCACACAACAATCCCTCATCAGTCACACAACAATCACCTCATCAGTCACACAAACAATCCTCTCATCACCCGCCAACAACAATCCTCATCAGTCACACAACAATCCTTCATCATTTCACACACACAACCTCCTCATCAGATCACACACACAACCCCTCATCAGTCACACACACAAACCCTCTCGAATTCAGTCACACACCAACCCCTCATCGATGTCACACACACAAACCCTCCAGCCACCACACCAATCCCTCATCACTTCATCACCACAATCCGGCTCATCACTACACACCAATCCCTCATCACTCACACACAATCCCTCATTCACTCACACCAATCCTCATCATTACACCAATCCCTCAGTCACTCCACACAATCACCTCATCACTCACACCTAACTCCCTCATCACTCACACCAATCGACCCTCATCACGTCACCCAATCCCTCATCACTCACACCCAATCCCTCATCACTACACAACAATCCCTACATCACTCAACCAATCCCCCATCACCCAAACCACACCAATCCCCCATCACTCACCACACCAATCCCCCATCACTCACACCACCAATCCCCCCATCACTCAACCAACCAATCCCCCATCCGTCACACACCAATCCCCATCACTCACACACAACATCCCCCATCAAAACCACAACACCAATCCCCCATCACTCACACACCAATCCCCCATCACTTCACACACCAACTCCCATCACTCACTCACCCCAATTCCCTTCATCACTCAGCCACACACACCAAATCCCTCATCACTTCACACACCAATCCCTCATCACTCACACACCAATCCCTCATCACGACTTCAACAATCCTCATTCACGCCTCAAACAATACCCTCATTCACGCTCAACAATCCCTCATCACGCTCAACAATCCCTATCACGCTCAAGAATCCCTCATCCCACGCTCATACAATCCCTCATCACCGCTCTCAAACAATCCCTGCATTCACGCTCAACCAATCCCTCATCACGTCAACAATCCCTCATCACGACCTCAAACAATCCCTCATCACGCTCCAAAACAATCCCTCATCACGCCAACAATCACCTTCATTTCACGCTCAACAATCCACTCACACGCTCACACCAATCCCTCATCACACCCACACCAATCCCTCGCTCACACACCAATCCCTCGCTCACACAACAATCCTCGCTCACACACCAATCCCTCGCTTCACACACCAAATCCCTCGCTCACACACCAAATCCACTCGCCCCTTCACACACCAATCCCTCGCTCACACACCAATCCCTCGCGCTCTCACACACCAATACTCGCTCACAACCAAAATCCCTCACTCACTCACACAAATCCCTCATCACTCACCAATCACTCACACACCAATCCCTCAATCACTCAACACACCAATCCCTCATCACTCACACACCAATACCCTCTATCACTCACACCACCAATCCCTTTCATCGACTCACACACCAACCCCTCATCACTCACACAACCAACCCCTCATCACTCACACACCATCCCATCACTCTCACACCAAATCCCTCATCACTCACAACAATCCCTCATCATGCCTCACAACCAACTCCCTCATCACTGCACACCAATCCCTCATCACTCGCACACCAACCCCTTCATCACTCGCCACACACCACCCTCATCCTCAGCACCAACCCTCATCACTCGCCACCACCAACCCTTCATCACACAAAACACTCGCACACCAACCCCTCACCACCGCACACCAACCCTCACCACTCGCCCACACCAACCCCTCATCACTCGCACACCAACCCCTCATCACTCGCACACCAACCCCTCACCACTCGCACACCAACCCCTCATCACTCGACACACCATCCCTCATCACTCGCACACCAATCCTCATCACCGCACACCAATCCCTCATCACTTCACACACTAATCCCTCATCACGCACACTCACATCAATCCCTCATCAGTCAACACAACAACCCTCATCAGTCATACCAACTCCCTCATCACTCACACACCAATCACTCATCACTCACACCAATTCCCTCATCACTCACACACCAATTCCCTCATCAGTCACACAAACAATCTTCATCAGAGTCACACAACAATCCCTCATCAGTCACACAACAATCCCTCATCACTCTCACACCAATGCGCTCCATCACGCTCACACCAATTCCTCATCACGCTCCACACCAATCCCTCATCACGCTCACAACATCCCTCATTCACGCTCACAACCAATCCCTCATCACTCACACAACAATCCCATCACTCACACAACAATCCCTCATCACTCTCACAACAATCCCTCATCCCACACACCAATCCCTCATCACCCACACACCAATCCCTCACACCCACACACCAATCCCTCATCACCCACACACCAATCGCTCATCACCCACACACCAATCGCCTCATCACCCCACACACCAATCGCTCATTCACCCACACACCAATTCCCTCATCACCCACACACCAATCCCTCATCACTCACACACCAATCCCTCATCACTCGCACACAATCCCTCATCACTTCGCACACCATTCCCTCATCACTCGCACACCATTCCCTCATCACCGCACACCAATCCCTCATCAAACACGACACCAATCCCTCATCACGCTCACACCCAATCCCTCATCTACCTTCACACCCCAATCCCTCATCACTCGCACACCAACCCCTATCACTCGCACACCAACCCCTTCATCACTCGCACACCAACCCCTCATCACTCGCCACACCAACCCCTCATCACTCGCCACAACCCAATCCCTCATCACGCTCACACCAAATCCCTCATAAACTCTCACACCAATCCCTCATCACTCACACACCAATCCCATCATCACATCAATCACCTCATCAGTCACACAAACAATCCCTCATCAGTCACACAACAAGCCCTCATCAGTGCGCGAGCACAACAATCCCTCATCAGTCACACAACAATCCCTCATTCAGTCACACAACAATCCCTCATCAGTCCGCCACAACAATCCCTCATCAGTCGCACAACAATCCCTCATCAGTCGCCCACAACAATTCCCTCATCAGCTCGCCACAACAATCCCGCATCACGCTCACAACCAATCCTCACACGCTAACCCAATCCCTCATCACGCTAACACCAATCCCTCATCAACTCTAACACCAATCCCGCTTCATCACGCTAACATCCAATCCCTCATCACGCTAACACCATCCCTCATCACGCTAACACAACCCTCATCACGCTAACACCAATCCCTCATCACGCTAACACCAATCCCTCATCACGCTTAACAACCAATCCTCATCACGCTAACATCTCAATCCCTCATCACGCTAACACAATCCCTCACACGCTAACACCCAATCCCTCATCACGCTAACACCAACCCTCATCACGCTCACACCAATCCCTCATCACGCTCACACCAATCGCCTCATCACCGCTCACACCAATCCCTCCATCACGCTCACTCCAATCCCTCATCACGCTCACACCAATCCCTCATTCACGCCTCACACCAAGTTCCCCATACGCTCACACCAATCCCTCATCACGCTCACACCAACCCCTCATCACGCTCACACACAACCCCTCATCACTCTCACACAATCCCTCATCATTCTCACACAACGAATCCCTCATTTCACTCTCACAACAATCCCTCTCCTCTCCCACATCCCTCATCACGCCTCACAACAATCCCTCATCACTCTCACACCAATCCTCATTACTCACACACCACTCCCTCATCACGCTCAGCACCAATCCCTCATCACTCTCTCAACAATCCCTCATCACTCTCTCAACAATCCCTCATCACGGCTCGCACCAATCCTCATCACGCTCGCACCAATCCCTCATTCACGCTCGGCACCAATCCCTCATCACTCTCGCAACAATCCCTCATTCACTCTCACACCAATCCCTCCATCACGCTCACACAATCCCTCACTCACTCTACACACAATTCCCTTCAACGCTCACACCAATCCGCTCATCACGCTCACACCGAATCACCTCCATCACGCTCACACCAATCCCTCATTCACGCTTCACCCAATCCCTCATCACTTCTCACCACCAATCCCTTCATCACTCACACACCAATCTCTCATCACTCACCACACATCCCTCATCACTCACACACCAATCCCTCATCACTCACACACCAAAATCCCTCATCACTCACACACCAATCCCTCATCACGCTCACACCATCCGCTCATCACGCTCACCAAGTCCCTCATCATTCTCACACAACAATCCTTCATCACTCTCACACAACAACCCTCATCCCACTCTCACACAACAATCCCTCATCACGCTCACCCAAATCCCTCATTTCACGCCTCACAACAATACGCCTCACACCAATCCCTCATCACGCTCCACCACTCCCTCATCACGCTCGCACCAATCCCTTCATCACGGCTCGCACCAATCCCTCATTCACGCTCGCCCACCAATCCCCTCATCACGCTCGCAACCAATCCCTCATCACGCTCGCACCAATCCCTCATCACGCTCGCACAACCCTCATCACGCTCGCACCAATCCCTCATCACGCTCGCACCAATCCACTCATCACGCCTGCGCACCCAATCCCCTCATCACGCTCCGCACCAATCCTCATCACGCTCGCACCAATCCCTCATCACGCTCGCCACCAATCCCTCATCACGCTCGCACCAATCCCTCATGCACGCTCGCACCAATCCCACTCCATCACGCTCGCCACCAAATCCCTCATCAGGCTCGCACCCAATCCCTCATCAGGCTCACACCAATCCCCATCACGCTCACACCAATCCCTCATTCACGCTCACACCCAATCCCTCCATCACGCTCACACCATCCCTCCATCAGGCTCACACCGAATCCCTCATCACGGCCTCACACCAATCGCCTCATCACGCTCACTGCCAACCCTCATCACGCTCACAACCATCCCTCCATCAGCCTCACACAATCCCTCATCACGCTCACACCAATCCCTCATCACGCTCACACCACAATCCTCGATCACTCTCACACAACAAATCCTCACATCTCACAACAATCTCATCACTCTTCACAACATCCCTGCATCACTCGCACAACAATCCCTCATATTCTCACACCAATCCCTTTCCACGCTCACAACAATTCCTCATCACGCTCACAACATTCCTCATCACGCTCACAACAATCCCTCATCAGTCACACAACCAATCCCTCATCATTCTCACACCAATCCCTCATTCTCACACGAATCCCTCCATCATTCTCAGACCAATCCCTCATCACTCACACACCTATGCCCTCATCACACTCGCACCACTCCCTCATCAGCGCTCCACCAATCCTCATCACGCGTCGCACCAATCCCTCATCACGCTCGCACCAATCCCTCATCACGCTCGCACCAATTCCCTCATCACGCTCGCACCCAATCCCTCATCACGCTCGCACCAATAACCCCTCTTACGCTCGCACAATCCCTGCATCACGCTTCGCACCAATCTCCTCATCACGCCGCACATCCCTCATCACGCTCGCACCAACCCTCATCACGCTCGCACCATCCTCATCACGCTCGCACCAATCCCTCATTTACGCTCGCACCAATCCCTCATCACGCTCGCCACCAATCCCGCATCACGCTCGCCACCAAATCCCTCACACGCTCGCACCAATCCCTCATCACGCTCGCACCAATCCCCCTCATCACGCTCGCACCAATCCCTCATCACGCTCGCACAATCCCTCATCACGCCTCGCACCAATCCCTTCATCACGCTCGCACCAATCCCTCATCACGCTCGCACCAATCCCTCATCACGCTCGCCACCAATCCTCATCACGCTCGCACCAATCCCTCATCACGCTCGCACCAAAATGCCCTATCACGCTCACACCAATTCCCTTCATCACGCTCACAACCAGATCCCTCATCCGCTCACACCAATCCCTCATCACGCTCACACCAATCCTCATTCACTCTCACACCAATCCTCATCACTCTCCACCAATCCCTATCACGCTCCACCAATCCCTCATCACGCTACACCTAAATCCCTCATCACGCTCACACCAATCCCTCATCGACGCTCACACCAATCCATCTCTCAGGATGAGAGGGTAGCTGAGGAGTTTGCAAACAGGCTGAGTGGGGATTTGGGGGGTCTGGGTGCTTTGGGAGGTCCTGAAGAGTTGTGGAGTGCCTTCAAGTCCACCATCCTTGATGTTGCCAGTGGATGTCTTGGAACT
>CM068953.1:168148037-168178335 GCA_035128595.1 Eptatretus atami | reverse complement strand
GTCCAGAGCAGTCAGGCTTTACACCAAATAGGTCAACGATTGACCGTATCCTTGCTCTTCGGGTCCTCACTGAACGCAGATGAGAGCTTCGGCAGGGGCTGTTTGCAGCCTAGGTTGATCTCTGTAAATAAAGCGTTTGATTAAGTGAATCAGGATGCTCTCTGGAAGATTGTTGGTCTTGGTGGGGTGCCACCAAAACTGATTGATCTGATGTCTGAACTATACTCTGGTACTGAGAGTGCTGTGACATGTGGTGATACCATCTCTGACTTATTTCCAGTTGTACTGGAGTTCGTCAAGCGTGTGTTACTGCCCCCACACTTTTCAGCACTTTATGGACATGGTATTCTGGGAGGATTCGAAGATCAAGTTTGCATCGTTTGGGAATGGCAAGATCTCTGACCTTGATTTCGCAGATGATGCAGTCATCTTTGCAGAGACACTAGCTATCCTTTTGTGGGCCCTGGAGGTGCTGAATGAGCAGTCGGAGCCGCTGGGATTAGGGGTTTCCTGGGTCAAAACGAAGATCCAGGCTTTCAGTGACATCTTGGATGCTGCCATCTTGTCTGTGCCTGTTTATGGTGAGGATGTTGAGGTCACGGAGAGATTCACTTACCTTGACAGTGATATTCATGTCTCTGCTGGATGTGAGTCAGAGGTCTAATAGACGTCTGGGTCGGGCCTGGGGAGTCATGGATTCACTGGATCATTGGGTGTGGTGCTGCCGATACCTGTGCGGGAGGACGAAAGTCCGCATCTTCAGGTCCTTGGTGCTTCCAGTCTTGCTCTATGATGCGAGACTTGGACTCTGACCAAGGATCTGAGACGGAGACTTAATTCCTTTGGTACACAGGTCTCTTCGGAGAATCTTGGCTATTACTGGATGGACTTTGTGTCCAATAAGCGGTTTGCTGAGAGAGACTCAAATGAGATTTGTTACCTGCATGGTCCGTGAGCATCAGCTGTGGCTGTATGGACATGTGGCTCGTTTTCCTGACGCTGATGCTGCTCACCAGATTCTCTCAGCGAGGGAGTCTCGTGAGTGAGGAGGCCAATGGTCTGACCACGTCTCTCGTGGTTGCAGGCAGGTTGATCGGCATCTCAGGAGATGGGGATGGGCCAGCTCTGCCTGGGGGATGGCCAGACGGAGGCCCCTGGAGTACCAGCGGAAAGTGGACGCAGCGACGCCTTACTCTTGCGCATGCTCCCATACCTGATCTGACCTGAGCTGATCCTGTGTACGTGTTTAACTCCGGATGTGGAACCAATACAAGTGGTTATCTGGCATCATTATCGACAACATTGGTGAAATGATGTTTCTTGTGAAGTTGTGTGATGGTAGATGGATGCGTAAACATGTTGACCAACTCAGGTTACGTCATGGGGAGCCAAACATTGAATCGGCTCAAGTGGCTTTGTCACCCACTCCTGAATCAACACCACCTGCGTTTGAACCTGAGGTGTTTCCTCATGAAAGCTTTTGACCCATCAATGTACCTGAACTCCTTCCTGACCCTGTACCCCTTCTTGAGGAAGCCCACAGCAGTGTTGCAAGCAGCTCGTGTCTGTAAATCTCCTGAGCATCTTGATTTGTTAAAAAACAAAGGAGGGGGGGGGGATAAAGATGTATCAGTAATTTATGATAATGTATGCATACATGGGTGCACCGGGGCGTGGTTAAGGAGAGTCACGTGACCCGCCCATGTTCCTGTGCTCCACTGTGCTGTGTTGTGCCCTGTGCTAATTAAACCTGTTGTTCCCATTTCAGAGCCTTCGTCCGTGTCCATTGATTACATTGCATCCCTCCACTTTCTTCCTTTGCTCCACGTATGAGTTCTCCCGCTGAGTACGTACTAAGTATACGACTACGACCCTTTACATTCTTTTCGCTTGTGTTTATATGCACGTTTTATGACGGCCATGATGTTATAGTGAGTGTCAATGCTCTCGATATTCGACCTCGTAATATTACAAACTGAAATCGAGGAGGGTTGTTGAAGGCACCTAAAGAATAAATAAATCTGAGGAAAGAAATTAACCTGAGGAAGAAAGAAGGGGATATTGAATGAAGACTCGGATGTTGAAATGATTGGTGAAGGAAAGTGAAGGAACTTTGACCGGAAATGACGTGGTCCAATTCATGATGGCGGACGGTGTGGTGAGTGTTCTGCTACAATCAGCAATGTAATGAGTGAACGCTTTGTCGAGAGATAAGGCTCTTTTTGAGGGGGTGTAGTTACCATGAAATGTTAACAGGGGTAGATAATGGTGATGAGGATTGACTGGTTCGTACCATTTACTGTTAGTATATTCCAGCGTCAATGAGGGATTGTTGTGGTGAAGAATGGCTTTTAAAGAAGATCCAGGTGGAAGTGGAGAATGTGAAGAAGTTAGGAAAATGTATCGATTCCTCTCCCTCTTCCCTCTTCCCACGTGATACTCGGAAAGCTCAAAACCGCGAGACAACAATCTGA
Source organism: Eptatretus atami (assembly GCA_035128595.1). Taxonomy (NCBI): domain Eukaryota; kingdom Metazoa; phylum Chordata; class Myxini; order Myxiniformes; family Myxinidae; genus Eptatretus; species Eptatretus atami. The sequence continues at coordinate 168,175,861 of CM068953.1, read as the reverse complement.
CCTGAACACTGGTACCCAATCGGACGTATTTTAAACTTCCATAAGTGAATGCAAGCAGATACGCAGTCGGCTTAATGGAGCCTCCGTCCTGCACAGCTTTGCGCGGGGGCAGCTGGGGAAGAGGCGTGAAGCGTTATAATGTGCATGTGTGGTGTGCAGGTTTGGTTTGTCAATGTGGTGAATGGATACACTCCTCAATCACTTTTCACGCTCACACCAATCCCTCATCACGCTCACACCAATCCCTCATCACGCTCACACCAATCCCTCATCACTCTCACACCAATTCCCTCACTCCACTCTCACACCAATCCCTCATCACTCTCACACCAATCCCTCATCATCTCACACCAATCCTCATCACTCACACCAATCACTCTCCACACACAATCCCTCATCAATCTCACACCAATCCCTCATCACTCTAACCCAATCCCTCATCACTCTCACACCAATCCCTCATCACTCACACCATATCATCACTCGCACCAATCCCTCATCAGTCACAACAATCCCTCATCACTCGCACCAATCCCTCATCAGTCACAACAATCCCTCATCACGCTCACACCAAATCCCTCATCACTCACACAACAATCCTTATCATTCACCAATCCCTCATCACGCTCACACAAATCCCTCATCACTCTCACACCAATCCTCATCACTCACACCAATCCCTCATCAGTCACACAACAATCCCTCATCAGTCGCACAACAATCCTTCATCAGTCGCACAACAATCCCTCATCACTCGCAACCAATCCTCATCACGCTCACATCAATCCCTCATCAGTCCACACCAATCCTCATCACGCTCACACCAATCCCTCATCACGCTCACACCAATCCCTCATCACGCTCACACCAATCGCTCTCACGCTCACAACAACCCTCATCAGTCACACAACAATCCCTCATCAGTCACACAACAATCCCTCATCAGTCACACAACAATCCGTCATCAGTCACACAACAATCCCTCATCAGTCACACAACAATCCCTCATCAGTCACACAACAATCCCTCATCACGTCACAACCAATCCTCATCACTCACACCAATCCCTCATCACTCACACCAATCCCTCATCACTCACACCAATCCTCATCACTCTCACACCAATCCCTCATCACTCTCACAATCCTCATCACTCTCACACCAATCCTCATCACTCTCACACCAATCCCTCATCACGCTCACACTAATCCCTCATCACGCTCACACCAATCCCTCATCACTCTCCACCAATCCCTCATCACTCTCACACCAATCCCTCATACTCTCCACACCAATCCCTCATCACTCTACCCATCACTCTCACACCAATCCCTCATCACTCTCACACCAATCCTCATCACTCTCACACCACCCTCTCACTCACACCAATCCTATCACTCTCAACCAATCCTCATCAGTCACAACAATCCCTCATCACGCTCACACAACCCTCATCACTACACAATCCCTTATCACTCCCAATCCCTCATCACGCTCACACCAATCCTCATCACGCTCACACAATCCTCATCACGCTCAACCATCCCTCATCACTCTCACACCAATCCCTCATCACTCACACCAATCCCTCATCACTCACAAACAATCCTCATCACGCTCACACCAATCCCTCATCATCAACAACAATCCTCATCAGTCACAAACAATCCTCATCAGTCACACAATCCCTCATCGGTCACACAACAATCCCTCATCAGTCACACAACAATCCCTCATCAGTCGCACAACAATCCCTCATCAGTCGACAACAATCCCTCATCAGTCGCACAACAATCCCTCATCACTCGCACACCAATCCCTCATCACGCTCACATCAATCCCTCATCAGTCACAAACACCAATCCTCATCACGCTCACACAACCCTCATCACGCTACAACAATCCCTCATCAGTCACACAACATCCTTTCAGTCCACACACCAATCCTCATCACTCTCACACCAATCCTTATCACTCTCACACCATCCCTTATCACTCTCACACCAATCCCTCATCACTCTCACAACAATCCTCATCACGCTCACACCAATCCCTCATCACTCGCACAACAATCCCTTATCACTCACACAATCCTCATCACGTCACACAAATCCCTCATCACGCTCACACCAATCCTCATCACTCTCACACCAATCCTCATCACTCTCACACAATCCCTCATCACTCTCACACCAATCCTCATCACTCATCCACCAATCCCTCATCACTCACACATCCCTCATCAGTCACACAACAATCCCTCATCACGCTCACACCAATCCCTCATCAGTCACACAACAATCCCTCATCAGTCACACAACAATCCCTCATCAGTCACACAACAATCCCTCATCAGTCACACAACATCCCTCATCACTCGCACAACAATCCTCATCAGTCACACAACATCCTTCATCATTCACACACACAACTCCTCATCAGTCACAACACAACAACCTCATCAGTCACACACACACCCCTCATCAGTAACACACACAACCCTCATCAGTCCACACACCAAACCTCATCACTCACACCAATCCCTCACACTCACACAATCCCTCATCACTCACACCAATCCTCATCACTCACACCAATCCCTCATCACTCACACCAATCCTCATCATCACACAATCCCTCATCACTCACACCAATCCCTCATCACTCACACCAATCCCTCATCATCACACCAATCCCTCATCACTCACACCAATCCCTCATCACTCACACCAATCCCTCTCACTCACACAACAATCCCTCATCACTCACCAATCCCCATCACCCAAACACACCAATCCCCCATCACCACACACCATCCATCACACACAATCCCCATCACTCACACACAATCCCCCATCACTCACACACCAATCCCCCATCACTCACACACCAATCCCCCATCACTCACACAACCAATCCCCCATCACTCACAACCAATCCCCCATCACTCACACACCAATCCCATCATCACACACACCAATCCTCATCACTCACACACACACCAATCCCTCATCACTCACACACCAATCCCTCATCACTCACACACCAATCCTCATCACGCTCAACAATCCTCATCACGCTCAACAATCCTCATCAACGCTCACAATCCCTCATCACGCTCAACAATCCTCATCACGCTCAAGAATCCCTCATCACGCTCACAATCCCTCATCACGCTCAACAATCCTCATCACGCTCAACATCCCTCATCACGCTCAAATCCTCATCACGCTCAACAATCCCTCATCACGCTCAACAATCCCTCACACGCTCAACAATCCTCATCACGCTCAAACAATCCTCATCACGCTCACACCAATCCTATCACACCCACACCAATCCCTCGCTCACACACAATCCCGCTCACACACCAATCCCTCGCTACACACCAATCCCCTCGTCACACACCAATCCCTCGCTCACACACCAATCCTCGCCTCACACACCAATCCCTCGCTCACACACCAATCCCTCGCTCACACACATACTCGCTCACACACCAATCCCTCATCACTCACAAATCCCTCATCACTCACCAATCACTCACACACCAATCCCTCATCACTCACACACCAATCCTCATCACTCACACCCAATCCCTCATCACTCACACCAATCCCTCATCACTCCACACACCACCCTCATCACTCACACACCAACCCCTCATCACTCACACACCAATCCCTCATCACTCTCACACCAATCCTCATCACTCACACACCAATCCCTCATCATGCTCACACCAATCCCTCATCACTTGCACACCAATCCCTCATCACTCGCACACAACCCCTCATCACTCGCACACCAACCCCTCATCCTCGCACCCACCCTCATCACTCGCCACACCAACCCTCATCACTCGCACACCAACCCCTCACCACTCGCACACCAACCCTCACCACTCGCACACCAACCCCTCATCACTCGCACACCACCCTCATCACTCGCACACCAACCCCTCACCACTCGCACACACCCTCATCACTCGCACACCAATCCCTCATCACTCGCACACCAATCCTCATCCACTCGCACACCAATCCCTCATCACTCACACCTATCCCTCATCACGCTCAATCAATCCCTCATCAGTCACACAACAATCCCTCATCAGTCATACAACTCCCTCATCACTCACACCAATCACTCATCACTCACACCAATCCCTCATACTCACACACCAATCCCTCATCAGTCACACAACAATCTTCATCAGTCACACAACAATCCTCATCAGTCACACAACAATCCCTCATCACTCTCACACCAATGCCTCATCACGCTCACACCAATTCCTCATCACGCTCACACCCTCTCATCACGCTCACAACAATCCCTCTCACCTCACAACAATCCCTCATCACTCACACAACAATCCCTCATCACTCACACAACATCCCTCATCACTCACACAACAATCCCTCATCACCCACACACCAATCCCTCATCACCCACACACCAATCCTCATCACCCACACACCAATCCCTCATCACCCACACACCAATCGCTCATCACCCACACACCAATCGCTCATCACCCCACACACCAATCCTCATCACCCACACACCAATCCCTCATCACCACACCAATCCCTCATCACTCACAACACCAATCCCTCATCATCGCACACCAATCCCTCATCACTCGCACACATTCCTCATCATCGCACCCATCCCTCATCATCGCACACCAATCCTCATCACACACACCAATCCTCATCACGCTCACACCAATCCTCATCACGCTCACCCATCCTCATCACTCGCACACCAACCCTCATCACTCGCACACCAACCCCTCATCACTCGCACACCAACCCTCATCACTCGCACACCAACCCCTCATCCACTCGCACACCAATCCTCATCACGCTCACCCAATCCTCATAACTCTCACACAATCCCTCATCACTCACATCACCAATCCCTCATCACATAATCCCTCATCAGTCACACAACAATCCCTCATCAGTCACACAACAATCCCTCATCAGTCACACAACAATCCCTCATTCAGTCACCAACATCCCTCATCAGTCACACAACAATCCTCATCAGTCGCACAACAATCCCTCATCAGTCGCACAACATCCTCATCAGTCGCACAACAATCCCTCATCAGTCGCACACAACTCCCTCATCTCTCACACAATCCCTCATCACGCTAAACCAATCCCTCATCACGCTAACACCAATCCCTCATCACTCTAAACCCAATCCCTCATCCCTAAACCATCCCTCATCACGCTAACACCAATCCCTCATCACGCTAACACCAATCCTCATCACGCTAACAACAATCCCTCATTCACGCTAACACCAATCCCTCATCACGCTAACACCATCCCTCATCACGCTAACACCAATCCCTCATCACGCTACACCAATCCTCATCACGCTAACACCAATCCCTCATCACGCTAACACCAATCCCTCATCACGCTCACACAATCCCTCATCACGCTCACACCAATCCTCATCACGCTCAACCAAACCCTCATCACGCTCACACCATCCCTCATCACGCTCACACCAATCCCTCATCACGCTCACACCAATCCCTCATCACGCTTCAACACCATCCCTCATCACGCTCACACAACCCTCATCACGTCACAACAACCCCTCATCTCTCACAACAATCCCTCATCATCTCACACAACAATCCCTCATCACTCTCACAACAATCCCTCATCACTCTCACACCATCCCTCATCACGCTCACAACAATCCTCATCACTCTCACACCAATCCCTCATCACTCACACACCACTCCTCATCACGCTCACACCAATCCCTCATATCTCTCTCACATCCCTCATCACTCTCTCAACAATCCCTCATCACGCTCGCACCAATCCCTCATACGCTCGCACCAATCCCTCATCACGCTCCGCACCAATCCTCATCACTCTCGCACAATCCTCATCACTCTCACACCAAATCCCTCATCACGCCACACCAATCCCTCATCACGCTCACACAATCCCTCTACTCACCCAACTCATACGCTCACACCAATCCCTCATCACGCTCACACCAATCCTCATCACGCTCACACCAATCCCTCATCACTCTCACACCAATCCCTCATCACTCACACACCATCCCTCATCACTCACACACCAATCCCTCATCACTCACACACCAATCCTCATCACTCACACACCAATCCCTCATCACTCACACACCAATCCCTCATCACGCTCACACCATCCCTCATCACGCTCACCAATCCCTCATCATTCTCACACAACAATCCTTCATCACTCTCACACAACAATCCCTCATCACCTTCACACACAACCCTCATCACGCTCACACCAATCCCTATCACGCTCACACAATCACGCTCACACCATCCCCATCACGCTCGCACACTCCCTCATCACCTCACCAAATCCTCATCACGCTCGCACCAATCCCTCATCACGCTCGCACCAATCCCTCATCACGCTCGCACCAATCCCTCATCACGCTCGCACCAATCCCTCATCACGCTCGCACCAATCCCTCATCACGCTCGACCAATCCCTCATCACGCGCACCAATCCCTCATCACGCTCGCACCAATCCTCATCACGCTCGCACCAATCCCTCATCACGCTCGCACACAATCCCTCATCACGCTGCACCAATCCCTCATCACGCTCGCACCAATCCCTCATCACGCTACGCACACAATCCTCATCACTCGCACACAATCCCTCATCAGGCTCGCACCAATCCCTCATCAGGCTCACACCAATCCCTCATCACGCTCACACCAATCCCTCATCACGCTCACACAATCCCTCATCACGCTCACACCAATCCCTCATCAGGCTCACACCAATCCCTCATCACGCTCACACCAATCCTCATCACGCTCACTCAATCCCTCATCACGCTCACACCAATCCCTCATCACGCTCACACCATCCTCATCCACCTCACACAATCCTCATCACGCTCACACCACAATCCCTCATCACTCTCACACAACAATCCCTCATCACTCTCACAACAATCCCTCATCACTCTCACAACAATCCCTCATCACTCTCACAACAATCCCTCATCATTCTCACACCAATCCCTTTCCACGCTCACAACAATTCCTCATCACGCTCACAACAATTCCTCATCACGCTCCACAACAATCCCTCATCAGTCACACACCAATCCCTCATCATTCTCACACAATCCCATCATTCTCACACGAATCCTCATCATTCTCAGACCAATCCCTCATCACTCACACACCTATCCCTCATCACACTCGCACCACTCCCTCATCACGCTCGCACCAATCCCTCATCACGCTCGCACCAATCCCTCATCACGCTCGCACCAATCCTCATCACGCTCGCCCAATCCTCATCACGCTCCACCAATCCCTCATCACGCTCGCACAATCCCTCATCAGCTCGACCAATCCTCATCACGCTCGACCAATCCCTCATCACGCTCGCACCAATCCCTCATCACGCTCGCACCAATCCTCATCACGCTCGCACCAATCCCTCATCACGCTCGCCACCAATCCTCATCACGCTCGCACCAATCCCTCATCACGCTCGCACCAATCCCTCATCACGCTCGCACCAACCCTCATCACGCTCCACCAATCCCTCATCACGCTCGCACCAATCCTCATCCGCTCGCACCATCCCTCATCACGCTCGCACCAATCCCTCATCACGCTCCGCACAATCCTCATCACGCTCCACCAATCCCTCATCACGCTCGCACCAATCCCTCATCACGCTCGCACCATCCCTCATCACGCTCGCACCAATCCTCATCACGCTCCACCAATCCCTCATCACGCTCACACCAATCCCTCATCACGCTCACACCAATCCTCATCACGCTCCACACCATCCCTCATCACGCTCACACACAATCCCTCATCACTCTCACACCAATCCCTCATCACTCTCACACCAATCCCTCATCACGCTCACACCAATCCCTCATCACGCTCACACCCAATCCCTCATCACGCTCACACCAATCCCTCATCACGCTCAACACCAAATCCCTCATCACGCTCACACCAATCCCTCATCACGCTCCAACCAATCCCTCATCACGCTCCACACCAATCCCTCATCACGCTCACACCTCCCTCATCACGCTCACACCAATCCCTCATCACGCTCACACCAATCCCTCATCACGCACACCATCCCTCATCACGCTCACAACCAATCCTCATCACGCTCACACAATCCCTCATCACGCTCAACACCAATCCCTCATCCCTCTCAACCAATCCCTCATCACTCCACACCATCCCCATCACTCCCACACCAACCCTCATCACGCACACACCAACCCTCATCACGCCCACACCAACCCCTCATCACGCCACACCAACCCTCATCACGCCACACCAACCCTCATCACGCCACACCAACATTCATCACGCCCACACCAATCCTCATCACGCCACACCAATCCCTCATCACCCACACCAATCCCTCAGGCACACACCAATCCATCATCACTCTCACAACAATCCCTCATCACTCTCAACCAAATCTCATCACTCCTCAACACATCCCTCATCACTCACACACAATCCCTCTCACTCACACACAATCCCAGCTAAACTCACACACCAATCCCTCATACTCAACACCAATCCCTCATCACTCACACACCAATCCCTCTCATCACCACCACATACCACAATCCCTCATCACTCACACCAATCCTCATCACGCTCACACCAATCCCTCATCACGCTCACACCAATCCCTCATCACGCTCACACCAATCCCTCATCACGCTCACACCAATCCCTCATCACGCTCACACCAATCCCTCATCACGCTCACACCAATCCCTCATCACGCTCACACCACATCCCTCATCACGCTCCACCAATCCTCATCATGCTCCACAATCCTCATCACTCTCACCAATCCCTCATCACGCCCACACCAATCCCTCATCAGCCCACACCAATCCCTCATCACGCCCACACCAATCCGTCATCACGCCCACACCAATCCGTCATCACGCCCACACCAATCCGTCATCACGCCCACACCAATCCGTCATCACGCCACACCAATCCGTCATCAGCCCACACAATCCGTCATCAGCCCCCATCCGTCATCAGCCACACCAATCCCTCATCACGCCCACACCAATCCCTCATCACGCTCACACCAATCCTCATCACGCTCACACCAATCCCTCATCACGCTCACACCAATCCCTCATCACGCCACACCATCCTCATCACTCTCACACCAATCCCTCATCACGCCCACACCAACCTCATCACGCCACATCCAATCCCTCATCACCCACACCATCCCTCATCACGCCACACAACAATCCTTCATCAGCTCGCACCAATCCCTCATCACGCTCGCACCAATCCCTCATCACGCTCGCACCAATCCCTCATCACGCTTCGCCCAATCCTCATCACGCTCGCCACAATCCCTCATCACTCCACCAATCCCTCATCACGCTCACACCAATCCCTCCATCAGCTCACAACCATCTCCTCATCACGCTCAACAACACCCCTCATCACTCTCACAACAATCCCTCCATCACTCTCACAACAATCCCATCCCTCACACCTTCCGCCCATCACTCCACACCATTCCCTCATCACGCTACAACAACCCTCATCACGCTCACACCAATCCCTCATCACGCTCACACCAATCCGTCATGACGCTCACACCAATCCGTCATGAAGCTCACCAATCCGTCATCCGCTCACCAATCCCTCATCATGCTCACATCAGTCCCTCGTTGTCCCGCACCAGTCCTTCGTAGTCTCAAAACAATCCCTCATAGTCTCGCCTTACGTCCCACGTCATCTCACGGCCCACGTTGTCTCATGTCCCACATCGTCTCACGTCCCATGTTGTCTCACGTCCCACATCATCTCGCATCTATTCGTCATGTTCAGTCCCTCATAATTTCCCATTTAGCCATCAGTCATGGTATCTAGATGTTCTTCAACACCCTCCCCCTGACCTCCCCCCCCCCCCACCTCTTCCCCCTGCACCCCCTCCCCACTGTCCTGCTGCTTCTCTTCCATTTACCATCGCTCCCATTTTCACTCTTTTTCAGTCTTTCTTTTCTGTTCCTTTTTACTCTTTGTTTCTCCTCTGCTGTTGTTGTTGTTGTTGAATTCTAATTTTTGTCTTTCTTGCCCAAACTGGCCTTTTACACAAACTTTTATGAAGACAATTCGAGTGCAGTCCCCAGAAGGCACCAAACGCATCTGCTCAACAAAACGAGAGTCTGCATCTTCGTTTGTCAAGAAGGTAAGAATGCATTCCTTTAACTATCTTAATGTCTTCCTGCTGTTTATTATGATTACAGTACTTAACTGAGCTGTTATTCCAGTACAATTGTTGTGCTTTTGTGAGTTTGTGTGTTTGTGTTTGGGGGATGTGTTCCCTATAGCGCCACCTGGTGGTGGTACGAGATGGTATTACAAGTCAGCCATGGAAATGACTTGCAATTTTGCACTGAACACATGTCGAAGTGCAAGTACTTTACTGACTCTCACCAGATGGAGGGGGTATTGCTCTTCTTTTATACATGTTCTAGGCTCGTGGAAGAGCTATGATGAGGAACAAAATCAGGACACAACACAACAAAGGAAACAACGGGAGAAAGGGGAAACACCAACGGCAGGGAGGAGAGAGAAAGTATATGGAGAGGGACAAACAAGGGATGCAGGTAACAACGAGGGGTAAGGGAGAACGCAAAGGGTGGACAACATGGATACATAAGCAAAATGTTGGGAGGGGTGCGGGGTGGTTTAACGGGTGGAGAAAAAAATCGTGATTTTTGGATGGGGGATGTTTTGAGATGGTGGTGAACAGCTGTCTTGAAAACATAGAGGGAAGAATGTGATTTAAGAGGTGGTTCCACAGGTGGGGGGAAAGAGGAATAAATAAGTGAAGATGAGCAGTGATTCTTGATTTAGGCAGTTTCTTGAGGAGGGGTTGCTGGTGGACCACGTACGTACCTGGTTGGGGGGGGGGAGGGGGAGACAAAGCACGGAGAGGGCAGAGGGTGCACAATCGCACATTGCTTTGCTCTTTTCATTCTTCCCTAGGGAGTGGGTGTTTCAAGTAATCATATTCCAGTAATAATAAATTTTGTCTGTCTCTCTCTGTCAGCAAGAGATCTCTGGACGGATTTGGACGAAACTTGGTGGACAGGTTGCGTGTGTGCCAAGGACGAATTGATTAGATTTTGGTGAAGATCTGGATCCGAGAGTTTTGAAATTTTTCGTTGTGCTCATGTTGTTTCTCTGTACAGGTGGCAAAAGAATTTGGATTCTCTGACAATGGCTTCACATTGTTCAAGGGCAGAAACAAAACGGATGCTGTTAACCACAAATCGCGTCTGTCTCTCTCGGCCATGGACATCAAGTAAAGTTGCTCTGCACCTGTGCTGTGTCGCACATTTGAGTTTTGTTTGTGGGGTTGTATGCATGAGAGCAGGCCAGCTGCAATTAGAGAGGAGAGGCTTTCAGGATTCCTGAGTGGATCTCTTCTGCATCCCTCGACCCGTCCCCTCCCTCCCAGACACGGAGATATGCTATACCTCATTCCCAATACAGTTCGCTCGATGTCTCCTCCTGACAATATGGACACCTCCAGCCCATGGTTGTCCCGACCCACCTCGACCTCGGTCCTGGGCACTTCCTCAGTGCTCCAAAGCTCGCAGCAGCCTGCAATGGGAGAAGATGAAATCGACGTCTGCTTGGCTAAGCAGGATGGGAAAATTGATCGCATCCGTGATGCTCAACTGTGAGTCTGGAATGGCTTTTGATTATAATGCACCGGTTCTTTGGACTTGTACAATTTTTCATTTTTGCACCAAAGCTCCACTTGGTCCGTAAGGGGTGAACTTGAGAATGATGGTTTGAGTTATTCTTTCTTTTTTGCAACATTTGTGCATAAATGTTGTTTGTTTGTGTCTCATCCTTCTCTCCCTTGACTTTATTTCTCTTGTGTGAGCTTCTGCAGGTGTCGTCATGGTCCGATGGGAAGATGTGTCCACTGCGTTCCTTTGGAGGTAACTTGTATGTCTCCTGTACTACTTGGGTAATTATTTAAGTAAAATCATCAGGGTTGAACAACTTTGGTTTGAACCAAAGTGATAAACGACAAAGACAATCAATAGATTATGGTAGCTTAACCATAACCATGTCATTTCTTAACCCACCGGCGTAGTTAACCACCTCATTGCTTTACCCACCAGTGCCATTCGTCACTTTACTGGTGCAGTTCATCATACTCACTGATGACTTGATAACAAGGAAATGGAGAGCTTATGTAATGATCTGATTTTAAAAAAAAGGGGATGGGGCGAGGGTGAGGGGCTTTCTGCTCCACGATCCCAGTGGTGGCTTCTGGGCCCTGATGAATCTTTTCATCCACATGTGTAAATGATTCATTGTTTCATGGGTTACTTGTTTAATATGCAACCGTTGTGTAAAACTCTAAACCTACCAGAAAATGGAATAAAAATTGAACCTGTTCTGGAATTGGTCCCATTCTTGGTGACATCTCCAAAAGGAACCTTTTTATTTGAACTAGTGGAACTCAATAATGAATTTGACTTTCACAAGACTGAACAATGAGCTGTGTCATTTGCTACTCCACTCTCATATTTCATTCCCCAGGAAGAACTTCGTTGTATTTTAACATTTACAATTGCAAGAGCTGAGATCCCTCAATGCAAGTTAACTTGAGTGCATGGTATTATAATTACCGCACGCACGCGAAGTGAAAAGTGGGGTTAAGCAATTGGTTCTTTTCTCTCCATACGTCCGTCCGTTTGTCCACAAACGTCAGTTTATGATCGTGGAGCAACTTGATTTCAATTGAATGTGATATTTTGAACATGAATCAGAAAACGAACCTTTAGTTTAGCAGTACGTTGGCTCTGAATTTGTCCCCAATGCACAAGTACAGAGAGGCGTGCGATAATTGTTTTACTCTGTCTGCTTGTTTAGCTGTCAAAGAAAATTGAAAATAATTCTAAACAGGAAACTTACTGTATTTAAGGATGTCATAAAGGACACAAACAACAGGTGGTGGTTTACGAGAGTGCATCAACGGCGCTAAACTTCCGGAATTTATTTTTTATATACGACCTTTAAAATCATTATTTTCTTTCAGTTGAATTATAAACTTAAATGCTCCATGGGGTAAGGTGTTCTATGAACTCCAGTTATAATACTGTGAGTTATGACAATGGTGAATATTATTCCTATTATGTTGGCATAACGTACAGAGGATATGTAGAGAGACGAAGGAGAAGGATAATAATATGTGCCCACGTTATTTTCGACTCGCACCTCTTGATAATCCCTTCAAACTCCGATGACAGTCTGGGTTAACTCCTTACCTGATGCTTTCCTTTTGGGTTAAAAAAGATTTTGGAAGGTCTTGCTAACTTTGATAAATGAAAGCCAGAGATTCGTCAAGTTACTTTAAAACCTCGAAAACGCACTTTGATGGTCCTTACCTGGGCCTGGCCAGCCTCACATGAAACTACATTGTGCTTCATCTTTGTTACCCCAGGATGATACATTTTGGGGACAGAGTTGATGACTTTTTATGTTGTCTACAAGTCTTCATTGATGGATAATTTTTGATTGTTTGTAATGTTTGTTTTTCAGCCATTTGATGAGGATTACCTGAACCATTTGGACCCACCTGTGAAGCACATGTCATTCCATGCATACATCCGCAAACTTACGGGAGGCGCAGACAAGTGCGTGTGCACCTTGGTACTTGTTTAGTATTTTTACTTTTTAATTTGGATTCCTTTCTCACTATTAACTGCTGTTTTCTACGATCTCTTAACCCTAATAACAACAAGCCACTATTGTGCACAGTTTTTTGTGTTTTTCCTTCATCATTTATTTCCAGTATTACAGTATATAAATAGCGAATACTCCAACTTAACTGGAACGGCACTCAGTAGAGCGCATACCTCCGCCAGGCCAAACTTTTGTACCCCATTGATGGGCCAGATCTGAATCCGGACGTGAACCAAAATCTAACCAACTCATTCACGAAGTTTTATCATAACCCATCCATAACTTTTTTTGATATCATGCTATATATCGGTTGTGGCCTCATCTCTCAATAGTGAATAATCACTTAAAAAAAATTTAAATCCTCGTATCCGGATCTGGATTTGGATCTTCACCAAGATAGAATCGATTAGTCCTTATCACACACACAACCTGTCCACCAAGTTTTGTCCGAATCCGTACAAAACTTTCTGAGAGATCGTACTATACAGGAAACCCTCCAATATGGCAGAGGTTAGGTTCCTGGAAAATGCAGCGATAGTTGAAACCAAGGGCCAATGGGAAGAGGGGGGTTCCGTCCTGGGCTTTGTGAAGCTATCGAGGAAGATCGACTGCAGCCATAAATATACACATTACTATTGAAATAAACATGTAAATATGTTTATAAACCATGTTGACATTGAAATAAACATGTAAATACAATAAGTGCAGTGTCAATTAAACAAAAACACAGGTTATTTTTTACCTGGGAGGTAATCGTTCATGCACGTAATGCAAATGATGACTCATCTCAGCTCAAAAACCGTGATTGGTCGAGATGAAATCCCATGATGACGGAATCGGAACACAATAAGATGACCACGATTTGTAGAAACCTGCGATAGTAGAACCCGCAATACCGGAGGGTTTACTGTATATCATTTTAGCCCCCATCTCTCAATGGTGAAGAATCATTTGAAAAATAATTATCAGATCCGGAGTCGGATCTTCACCAGGATTGAATCAATTCTTCCTCGTCACACACTCAACCTGCCCACCAAGTTTCGGCCGAATCTGTCCATAACTTTTTTGGAAATCCTGCTATATGTCATTTTTGGCCCTATCTCTCAATGTTGAAAAATTACTTTAAAATTTTTCGTATCTCGATCCTCATCCCGATCTTCACCAAAATCGAATAATTTAGTCGGTGTCACATACCCAGCTCTCCAACAAATTTCATCTGAATCCATCCCCAACTTTTTGAGATATCCTGTTCACAAACAAACAAAAATAGGCAGACAGGGGTGAAAACATAAACTCCATCCTCCTTCGGTGGCAGAGGTAATTGAACAAAAACACAAGAGTTTTACCTTTTAAATCAATTCCAAAATAGCGAGGTGGATGAGGGTAAACATATTACATACTGATCGTACTGTAGTCTGCCATAAATAGAAAAACGCAAGACTTAGCTCGGAGATGATGACTATTATGCTGGGGTGGGGTGGGGTGGGGGGGGGTGGAGATTAGAAAGATGTGGACGTAGAATTTGCGATGGCTGTTGGATCATCAGGAGCACGACAAAGTTGCTTGCTGCATTGGCACATACAAGAAGGGTAAAATGATCCTTAGCCACCTTGATCCAGAGCAGATCCTTCCTGCTTGGACTGGAAGAGTGGAAGGTATGAGGTGGCATCCTATTTCAAAATAATCCCATCTCTTTGGCGTGAAAAACCCGCTCCAAAATAAATCCCTTCACCTCAATTAGTTCCATGAGCCATGGTTGAACTGGAGCTTTCAGCCCTGAGTGCCTCGTGAAAACATTGGTAAATCTACAATGATTTCTCCCGTACACCGGTCCACTCACAGGGATTTTTTTTCTGTTTGGTCCTCAATCCAATGGTTTGTTTGGTTCTAATGCCTGGTGTTGGCTTAATGGTTAGGGTGGTGGGCTTTTGGATCCTAGGGTCCTGAGTTCAAATCCCGCTAAACTGTTGAATTAATACCAGGTGGGGTTAACTCGGCCTGTCATCCTTCCGAGGTCGGCAAAATGAGTGCCAGCATGCTAGTATATTGTGTCAGAGTGGTGACCCATCCAGGATTGTGCCCAATAGCTAAGGAGACTGTTTAGGCAGCACCAACGCTCTGTACAGAGTATGGTCCCAATCTTCTTCTCCTCCTCTTTGATCTAAACATCAAACGCTTTATCCATCGTTTAAATTTGAGGATCGCAGGATTGGAATGAGACGTTTGCGCTTTGCTGGCAGGAACATTTGCACGGATGTTTGATTCAGGTTTACACACAGTCGATTCATTGATCTGGTAATGGTGGCCCACAGATGCCGCACTTTCACTTCTTGCAGATGTATCTAACAGCTCGATTTTCTTCGCAAATTGTCATAACCTTTCTCTGCCTTTTGGCACAATTAATTTTGGCCATTGTTTTATGTTTGTGTGCCATTATTGACTGTTGTGTGTCAACTAGATCTCATAGATCAAGTATTACAGGACGTATTTGTCATTTCCTGTTCAATGATTATTGATTGTTAAATTTAGCTTCGTTCCCATATGCTGGTCTGTTTACTACAATTAACGGTGTGTGATAAACAACAAAAGGCTCGTAAGGGGAGGTAATCATACACGTGGACGCAAACAATGACTCGACTCGGCTCAAAAAACGCAATTGGCCGAAATGAAATACTGTGAAACTAAATCTGAACACAATAAGTTACCCGTGATATTAGAACCTGCGATATTTGTTGGTGTACCATACTTATTGTTTCTTGCATGAAGTCGTAATTATTTGTCATGTTCTTATGTGTCTCCACTAGGGGTAAGTTTGTTGCCTTGGAGAACATAAGCTGCAAGATCAAAGCAGGCTGTGAGGGGCACCCCCTGTGGCCTGAGGGTATCTGCACCAAGTGCCAACCCAGTGCCATTACCCTCAACCGCCAGGTTTGTTCTGCTGCGACCTCATTGTCCTGGACATCACCCATTGAAATGATTTGCTTTTGTTGCCATTTGAAGTTAACAAGGGGGCTGTGGGTGATTCATTCTCCTTGAGAACCGTATAATTTATTGTTTTTCATCTATGTGTATCTGTAGCCATAAAACCTTCAATCGGGACACACATAATTGAACCATCGTGTTTACAAATTTCAACTAGAGAGCATCTCAAAATGCAAAGCCCATCCGTGTCTGCTTTGTACTCGAACTAAACTTGACGAAAATGACAGTTAAAAATAATTGTATATTTTATTAATTTGTGTTCTCCACAATCTCATAATAAAGGCTTGATGAAGATTTGATGACAAAAGCTCGATTGGTAAAAATGTTACGGCCTGGACCTTCCTCACTGAATCTCAATGGTAAATAAGGATTTTGATGAAAACATTTATGGCTGGTCCACCACTTCACCGATGACGTCATCCTTGCAATCCTTTATTCCCCATTGGGAGTAGAATGAGATGTGCCAAGTTTCAACTTTTTCTGATCAGCGGTTTCAGAGATATAATGCTTTAATTTTTGCGTTTAATCCAAGATGGCTGCATATCACGTGACCTACGACGTCACAATTATAATTAAAATATTCTCCATGGAGGGGTCGCTCCAACCCGGAAAATTTTGTGCCAATCGCACAAGTGGTTGCCAAGGAAAAAAATAATAATAAAAGCAAAAAAAGGCCAAAAAAAGAGTTTAACAATAATAATAATGATGACAATTTTAATAATGTCAATTATTTTACCAGAATTATTAATTTGTCTTCTCCACATTCTCATAATATAGCTTTGTTGCAAATTTGATGACAAAAGCTCAAATGGTTAAAAATAATAAAGGTTACGACCCGGACAGACACACACACAGAAGTGATTGCAAAACCCTGTCTTCCGCTGCGTGGGGATGGGCTAATAAACAATGCAACAGTAGAACCTCTTTTATCCGGCATTCCAAATAATGAAAGACCCATTAATTATCATTGAGGAATCATACCTCCCCCCCCCTGCCCCCTAAAGAAAAAAAAAATGTGGATTTTTTGCGAGGTAATTTTACACTAATTTTATGCTCTCGGAGGTTGGTTGCGTTTGTAGCAGTCGCTTGTGCCCCTCTCAACTCGTATGCAAAAAGTGTGGAACAAATTGGACGTTTTATTGGTTGTTAGAACAGTTTGATGAAAGGCTTTGTGTTTACC
Organism: Eptatretus atami; assembly: GCA_035128595.1. Taxonomy (NCBI): domain Eukaryota; kingdom Metazoa; phylum Chordata; class Myxini; order Myxiniformes; family Myxinidae; genus Eptatretus; species Eptatretus atami. The sequence continues at coordinate 168,157,880 of CM068953.1, read as the reverse complement.
GAATCCTAAAAGCCAAGCATGTTTACCGAATACCTGAAGTGTATTCATTCATAACATTGCTGTTTAACATGTTAACATGAGGTTTCACACACAGAGAGTGCTTTAGTGAAAACCCCGATCACTGAACTACACAGAGAGAAACGCATTACCCCAAATGTGAAAGATACGGAGCCGGAATTTATTAATCTTACTGTCAATGATGAATCGCCTGCACCATCAACATTTGCTACATCCGATTCAACGGTCTCATCCCCCTACTGCTCCGACTTCGGTTTCCCCAGATAATGTATAATTAATCGGCATCACAAAAGGATCTTCCTTTTAGAAGCATGATGCACAGCGTTCTCAATGGCTGCATAGGGCGAGTGCAAATACACAGATAATGAGGTGGGAGGGGAGGGCCGGGGTCAACTCCCAAAGCAAAATAGTATAACCAGCGTGCACATCATTCTCAGATATGTGACTCCTCCCCCATTTTTATGTAAATATACAAACAGATTGAACTACGTTTCACTCATTTGTTCCACGTCGAACATGGCCGTCTGCCATATGGGAGCATATGGTAAGTCCAAATACACAGATAATGAGGGAGGGGGAGGGGTTATTAGGGTTAAGATTAGCTACTCGGGTTGAGGTACAACGTAACATGACATCCATTAAATAAATTTATTTGATTTTATGAACAGTGACATCCATTAAGCAGAAATATCGTTTATTTGGAACACCCTTGGTCCCAACCATTCCAGAGGATAAAAGAGGTTCTACTGTAATTGGTTGAAATATTTTCTTTTGTTTCTTATTTTTACATATTTTTAATGTTTGACTAAAACAGGGGTCTCCAACCTTTTTGGGCGGAAGGCCACAAAACCAAAGTGGTGAGGGGCGGAGGGCTGCATCCAAAAAAATGACGCTAAATTCCGAAAAACGTGAAAAAAACGTTTTAAAAATGTAATAAAACGTTTTAAAAATGTAATAAAACGTTAAATAAAATGTTTAACAAAATAGTTTTAAAAATTAAATTAATATGCGGAAATTTAAACAAAAATTAGTGCTGAATATATTTTTCTTGCCAACGAATATGATAAATGAATAATCGTGTTAAAAACACGTGTCTAATTTGAATAAAAATTACAGAACGCTTTGATCATTGACCCTGACAAATTGGCAGTATCGCGGGCCGCATTGTAATGTAAACTTAATATGGCACCGTGGGCCGCATAAATCCGTCTAAGGGGCCGCATGTGGCCCGCGGGCCGCAGGTTGGAGACCCCTGGACTAAAACAATACGAGACTAGGAGCCAAGCCAGAAGTCACTCCACGGGTATGTTATTTTGAGTCTCCTGAGTGGATTAAGGTTTTGATGAGTAGAAAGGGCCCATATTGAACTTCTCTCGCACGATTTACTTGCACAGGGATGCTGTAACCTTCCATTAATGAAATCCTGTTTGTGGTGGAGATTATTTGATGTGATATTGCATGCACCAGCCTCTCTCCCTCCCTCACACGCACTGACCCCTGCCTTACCCTATCACCTTCTGTTGTTCACAGAAATACCGGCATGTGGACAACGTGATGTTTGAAAATTACACTATTGCTGACCGTTTCCTCAACTCCTGGCGCAGAACCGGCGGCCAGCGCCTGGGCTATCTTTATGGCCGATACGCCGAACATAAAGACATTTCTCTTGGGATCCGGGCTGAGATTGCCGCCATTTATGAGCCGCCACAGGTAATCACGAGGTTGTTTTTTCATGCCGTTTCAGCAATCGGGCACTTCATGAATTATCATCAAATAGGCTCCGTCAGTATTGATTTTTTTTTCCATATCAATATACTGATGGGCTCATACCGGTATATACCGGTATATCAGTATTAAAAATAATAAATAAATAAATTATTTCCATTTTTATTTTTTCACGCAGGTTCCAAAAATACGCAATGGCCATTAAGTATTCATATATAACGTACACATCATTGACGCACAGTAATTTTTTCAAAATGATTTTGCTTTAAAGCGAGATCAGTATTTGTAATCGGCACAGGCCGAGATCCATTGCTATCTCGGATCGCCATGTCGGTATAACTATACCGGTATCGCTAGACTGGTATAAGTATATGACTATACCAGTATCACTGGACCGATATAACTATCGTGAATCACTGTGTCAGTAATCAACACAAGCTTTCTAAAGCACACCTGATTCATATAAATAACCACAATTGGCAATTGCTTTAAAAACTGCCATTAGGGTAAGGAAAAATGCAATTGCTTGTTCGGTGCTCGGATGCTGAGAGTTAAAAGTTAAAACCGACTGCATTGACTTCCTGGTACGTCTCGACGTGGTACGTTATACTGTTCCAGGTGTATCCGATTGCATCAAAGCTTTTAAAATGGTGTAGTCCATGTACGGTTTTTAGCAGCGTCTCGCGTAGCGAACGCTGCTCTAAGAACGCTCGGCGTTCTTCTTCTTCTTGTGAAGACAAAAACCTTTATATTAGGACTCGGCTCTTTTATATACACGATCCGGATCTCCTTAAATACTAAACACTTGTACATATCCTCGCATTGAGGGTGCCTTTTGAGAGCGTCTTCATGAACTTTTAAATATATTTGGACATTTGCTTTAAAGTTGCGAAAAGTTCACATTACTATTTAAAGATTATTCCATTTAATGTATTGTAATTTCGTAAATACATTATTTATTTCGTAAATACACTATATTTCGTAAAACACTATGAGGGTCTCGCTATTGGCTTAATCAAGGCACGTGACGAAATATCGGAAGTTGTTTGTTTTTTTAGCCGACAAAACCTTTAGGACGCTGCTCTTGGACACATTTGTCCTTGTTAATGATTGTAAGCACCTTTCTTCGATCTGTTCATTGTTGATATCGCGGCTCGGTATATCGATCTACTCATCATTTTTTTTTTTTTCAGTATACCGGTATAACGGGTTTATTTAAAATTCCACCCTATGAGCAGGTGGCAGCTGTTGTTCATCTCACACAATGACAACAATATTTGCGGCAATGATCCGGTTTTATTGGGGGGTGTTGCAGGAAATATTTTAAGAAAAGAAAGAAATCTGTTTAATTCCACTGATTTGTGCACACTGAGGGATCCTTTGTATGTTATCGCCTTGAACTGAGGCAACTGAGTTATTAGAGTAATTAGTGACATGTTTTCGGATGTGGAATGACAGGAAGAGGAGGGAAGTGGGGGTTGGGAGGTGAAAGGACGACGACAGGGGTTTGAGATGGAGGAACGAACGGGTGGATTCAGGTGATGGAAGTTTCCCATGGTAAATCTGGGGTTTGAAAGGCAAAAAGGGACGGAGTTGCTGTTTAGAAGCTAAAGGGTGAGGGACTGGTGATGGATGGGTAGCTGGAGTTAAAGAAGGGTTGAAAGTATCGCGGATCGCTGTACCGGTATGACTCTTCCGTACCGCTATCACCATCACGGAACCCCGTGCCGCTAATCAGCACAGGCTTTCTAAAGCACACCCGATTCAGACCATGCATCAAAGCTTTTAAAATCATGTACGGCATTTAAAGATTGTGCAAATCTTTCTTCGATTTGTTGGTGATATACGGATTTTTTTTGCGGGGGGGGTTCTGGTATATTCAGAATTTCAATACCGGTATAACCGGTGTATCGATATATCGCCAGACCCTATTATCAAAGTAAATAATTATGTGCACAGGTGGACTACAGATTAGTGAGGTATATTCTCCAACATAAACCTTCCTTTGTCTACCCTGTAGCTCACGTCTGAGCGCTCAGAAAATTGCACAAAGTATCTGCGTGTTTGAGGAATCATCTCAACGGAGAAAAGTTCTTAAAATGATTTTATTCGTTGTCTTTTTATTTTATTTTTTTCATTCTGGTAACCATGTTGTTTCAGGTAATTATCAGGTTATCATGTTGTATTAGGTTATAATGTGTGCTATGTCCGAAGTCAAATTTTGCAAAAAAATAAATCCAGCATTTCTACAATTCTACTTGATGGTAGGTTATATCATTTCTTATGATTCATCATGACTGTAGCAGTATGGGTGCCAAACCACATGACCGATAACATCGTTATGAAACGATATATTCCCAAGGGGAGTGGATCTTGTATGTAAAGTACGGGCATCCCCCGCTTAACAAACGTTCGAATAGCGAATGTTCGCTACAACGAATGGCTTCATTTAGGACAAGTCGTCACTTAACGAAGATCTTCATTCGTTACAACAAAGGAGTCATCCCCACAACACAATGTCTGGTAGATTGCTCAATTCACTTCCGCAGTGTACGTTTTTCCGCTGATTAACTTTTCAGAATGGAAAGGTTAAAAGTAACCGTCTCCTCTACCACCTCGCGCGGCCTTCTCGTTCGGAAACTTAGACTCAAGATTGTTTTGTTAAGTGTTGCAACGAAATTAACTTTATTATGTTATTGTCTATATTATTAGGTAAATAGAAATAATATCATGTCGCTTGCAACTAAAACCATCATTACACCAAGCATATGACTTCGCCTGTAGACCAAAAAATTTGGGTTAGGAAACGAAGTGTTGTTTTCCCATGAGAACTAATGGAAAACAAGCTCCCACAACTAAGGAGTGCAAAGATGTGTAACCCCTGAATTAAGCGGGGTATACCTGTATCGCTTTGACAGGTTAAGCGTTTCAGAGAGAATTATTATGCCTCCGCTGATGAAGTCGCCAGAGGCATTATGTTTTTGGGTTGTCCGTACGTACATACGTCCGTCCGTCCGTCCATCCGTGCTAATTACCTCCGCCACCGAAGGAGAAGGAGGTTATGTTTTCACTCCTTTCACTCCTTTCTGTCTGTCTGTCTGTCTGTCTGTCTGTCTGTCTGTGTACAGGATAGCTCAAAAAGTCGTGGACGGATTTGGATAAAATTTTGTGGACGGGTTCGGTGTATAACAAGGACGAACTGATAAGATTTTGGTGAAGATCCGGATCCAGATCCGACTACTAGAATTTTTAAAGTGATTCTTCACCATTGAGAGATTGGGCGAAACTGATATGTAGCACGATATCTCAAAAAGTTGTGGACGGATTCGGATGAAACTTGGTGGACACGGGTGTGTGACGAGGACGAATTGATTCTATTTTGGTGAAGATCTGAATCCGGATCTGGACACGAGAATTATTTCATTTTTAAAGTCATTTTTCACCATTGTGATACGATTTTCACCAAAAACGATATATAGAATGATATTTCAAAACTATTGGGCCAGATATGTTCTCCTGGATCGGGCGTTGCTGGGCAGAGGTATTCGCTCTACCGAGTGCCCTTCTAGTTTGAATCTGAGTTCCTGGGGATTTAAATCAAACTTTGTACAAGTATGTATAATGATGTGGGCACAGGTATATCTGGTGACGTCATGATATTGAAGAGTGCCCTTCTGGTTGAAAATATTTTCCTTGAAACCAAAATGGCTGCCACACCACATGACCAATGGTGTTTTATTTATCAAACTTTTATCCCCCTGGCTAGTAGATGACATACTTTGTTTCACATCAATAGGTATAAGTGTGGGGCGGCTTGGGCCCCGGGCTAACTGCGCACATTTATGAAGCACGCTTCTAGTTTTCATTGAATTAATATATGGGTGTGCAATAAAGTTTGGCCATTTTAAAAGAGAACGGCAAAAACTGCGGTGGCTTGCAACTTTATATCTGTGCGGCCATTCTGCACGGCCAGGCCTTTACCATTGAAATGTAAAGGAAATAGGATAATGTTTCATGCCATTTTGCTGAGAAGGTTGAGTCGATTACAAGCGGTAGAATCCTTGTGTGGTTCTTTTGTACTTTATCTGCAGGAAGGTTCAGCAAACAGCTTGGATCTTCTTCCAGACCCTAAGGCTGAAGTTGTAGATGAAATTGCTGCAAAGCTTGGACTGCGAAAGGTAATGCTTTTTTAGTTTTTACTTATTTATTTTTTTGGGGTGCTGGGGGGGGGGGAGGTTGCATACAATGTTGATGATAGTGGAGGAGCAAGAGCACAGAACGAATCTGGATGTGACAGACCAAAAGGAACAGGAAAAAGAGGAGTGGGGTGGGGGAGGATACAACAGCAGGGTTGAGGGACAAAATGGAGGGAGACCTACACAAATAAGGCATGTGGGGAAGAATGAGGGCTCAGGAGGACACAGGGTGAACAAGATGGATACAGATGCAAATTCTTAGGAAGGACAAAAACTGGAAACTTGTGGGGAAGGTTAATGGTAGAAAGAAAAGACCATGGTTGTGGATGGGAAGGGTGACCTGCTATGATGGTGAACAGCTGCCTTGAATCCCAGGAGGGAAGAATGAGATTGAAGAGACGAAGGAAGTTGGTTCCACAGGGGGGGGGGGAAGAGGGGGGTGGGATAGCATGGAAAGGGCAGAGGGTGCAAGACCAGAAATTTGGTGGTAGAAGACAGAGACCACAGACCGGTCTGCAATGTCAAAGTGATAGGCCTAGATGGACTTGATCTCATGTCTGACATTGAGGACCACCATCCATTGTTGGGAGAGCAGAAGCAGCATGTCTAAGGTGGAGTGACCTTGTCTGGATCTGAATTGATGATCTGATATGAGAACATTGGATAAAAAGAAAGATTTGATGTCAACTATGATGATGGATTCCATGACCTTGCTGATTGGGATTAAGGTGAAAGGTCTGTACTTAAGGGGATCGGCTTTTGCACGTTTTTATCTAATGCAATGATGGTGGATTTCCAAGCAGATGGAAGATTGCTTAAGGCAAATGATAGGGTGAAAAGGGAAGAGAGAGAGAGGAAGTGCAAGAGCAGCAGAGCAAGTTTTTATGACACGTGAGCTGATGTCCAGTCCAGCTGCGAGTCGGAGTCAAGAGTTGCCAGAAACTTCTCAACCTTCACAGGTGCAAACTAGAACTGCACTCGGTAGAGCGCATACCTCCGCCAAGCTGAACAGTTTGTTTTGTATCCCACTGATAGGCCAGATCTGCAACCGGACCATTCGCCCTTGTCACACACCAAAATCTAATCTGCTGCTTTTTGTCACCTACCCAACTCTTCCACCAAGTTTTGTCATAATCCGTACACAACTTTTTGAGATATTGTGCTATATATAGTTTTTGGCCTCATCTTTCAATGGTGAAGAAGCACTTGAAAAATTAAAAAAATTCTCGCATCCGGATCTGGATTGAAATCTTTCCTCAAAATCGAATCGATTCATCCACGTCACACACCCAACCTGTCCAAGAAATTTCGTCCAAATCTGTCCAAAACTTTTTGAGTTATCCTGGTCTCACAGACAAACAGACAGGGGTGAAAACATAACTTCTGTCCACCTTTGGTGGCAAAGGTAAAAACGGAGTCCAGGAGCAGTTGGCTGCAACTGGGTTGATTGGGTACAGAGAGCAAGGGGTTGGGAACACAATGTTTGGAAACAAATACAGAATCGGCTGTGGCTGGTCCTCACGAGTGGAATCGGCTGTGGTTGGTCCTCACAAAATCCTGAAGGGAGGATTTGCTCTTAAAGTCTTTCTTGCAATCCTGTACTCATCTTTATCTGTGTCCACGTTTATCTTCATTTTGGGAAGTGCATGTGTTACAATTCCTTTTGAGGTTTTAAATACAGAGTTTGAGGCTTCTGAAAGAGCTGAATGATAGAGAATGCAAGGTCAATATGACTTGGCAACAAACAGCTTGACAAGGAGGAACTGGTGAGTGCGCAACTTCAGGACGAATGGAGAAAGCTGCTTGTAGACAAGGAGACAGGTTTGGGGAGAATCGCACAGATTGTGGGTGGGGGAGGGGGGATTGGGGAGGTGTTTGGAGAATTACACAGATTGTGGGTAGGGGATTGGGGAGGTGTTTAGAGAATTGTATTGACGGGAATGTAAATTTCTGTTCATTCTGTCTTTCAGTTTTAGACATCGGAGATCCCAAGGTATCTCTCAAAGAGTACATCATTGTGTTCCTGTACCCTAGTTCATTTTCCTTTATGGTAGCGTATTATGAGATGATGTGAATGTTGGATATCTGAAATTGAGGAGTGGGGAAGGGGTGGGAGAGATCATGGATGTTTGGTAGAGAAAGGGGCCACATTGATTTTCGGGATAGGAAGAAGGTTCATGGATTATAGAGATATGAAGGGGGTGCGTGGATGGATTGAGTTAATTACAATTAGGTGAGTACAGAGAAGATAGATAAATGGAAAGAGTTAATCTGGTGTTAAGTTAATGGTGTGGGGATACGTCACTTGCATGATGGGCCAAATGGCTCATCCTCCAGCTCCTCGTCGTTAATCTCACCATGATTTTAGAAAATACATTAATACCTTCAATGAACATTTGTTTGGCTGTCATAGTCCAACAGGACAGTGTTGAGGTAGTGTGCTTGCCTTTGAACCATCTCGTCTCGGATTGATTCTCCACCTGACTGGAAAGTGTTTGCTTGGTGCTTCCCAGGCCAGGCGTCAGTTTTCTATCCCTTACATGGACATTAAACCGGTGTCCCGTCTGCTAGGATTAGTTAAAAATCCTGTGGTATCTTTAGTAAAAGGTAGACTTGCTATCACCGGCACACTGAACAAATTACAAATTACTGTCCTAACCTCCAAGGAGCACCTCATCAGCTGTATCTCCGAGCAATGACACGTGCACCAGTGGCTGCTGGCTATGAGAGATGAAGAACACTTTTACAAGACACTTGGTGATTTGAGGTTTTACTCTGCTTCAGAGGTAACCAAGTCGAATTTCCTCAATGAGTAAAAACATGAATGTTGTTTCCCTTTCAGGTTGGATGGATTTTTACTGATCTCCTCACAGAAGACAGAACTCAAGGCACGGTTAAATACATCAGACATAAGGCAAGGATTTGAGTGAAATTTTTCGATTTTGAAAAGTTTTGGTTTTCCAGGTTTAAAAAATAGAGATCACTCATGCATATATTATACAATTCATATCATGTGATGTCGTTCACCAACTCAAAAAGTCCCAAATTGGTATGACTTGTGATCAAAAGGTCCCAAATTGATAACAAATAAATAGGTCTTCAATTGGTATTGTTAACTAGCAAAGGTACCCGGCGTTTCCGGGCAATGCCGGGTCCCTCCTCTCAACCCTTCCCCTCCCTCTTCCTCCCACCCAACCCCCTTCCTTCTGGACTCCTGCCTCAATTGAAGCCTGAAGGTCAATTATCTGGTTTCATCTGGGATCTTTTTTTAATCCAAACATAGCCCTCCACCATTCTCTGGATGAAAGAGTAGGCCATGTAAAGTTTCGTCACACTGGTTCCTGCAATATCCGAATGCATAAACGAACAAACCAACAAACCAACAAACTTTCTTCTTTATACCAGGGGCAGTCAATAAGTAACCTTAAAATGGTGATATAAATTCGAAAATGTAATGTGTGTAGTTATCGATGACATATTGTTGTAGTGCCAGGTTCGGGGGCGAGGAACAACCGCCAGATGGAGCAGTTGGGCCGTCTCCCACCGAACACCCGGAATTGAAGGTCGTCACTCCGAAGTCGACGGGTCGCTTAATGGACCGTGGACGCCAATATTTCAACTGCGTAGCGTAGGGTTATTCGTCTTGAGCCAAAATACCTAAGTCACTACGCGATTTAAACTATCGGGGAAGCCACACCCTTGGCCGGCTTTGTCCGAACCAAGTCGCTGTTACCGACTCGGATCCGGCGTAACCGAGTGGGAATTACCAAAGCCGCGCCGGACCAAATAACAATTTACGGCACAATCGGCCTCACTATAACTCAAACCCGAACCATGCTAGGCCAATGAGAGAAAGTACAGAAAACGAGCAGGTACATTTAACAAGAGGGTTTATTTTACAAAT
>CM068953.1:168123265-168146721 GCA_035128595.1 Eptatretus atami | reverse complement strand
TTTATGTAAATATTACAAACAGATTGAACTACGTTTCACTCATTTGTTCCACGTCGAACATGCGCGTCTGCCATATGGGAGCATATGGTAAGTCCAAATACACAGATAATGAGGGAGGGGGAGGGTTATTAGGGTTAAGATTAGCTACTCGGGTTGAGGTACAACGTAACATGACATCCATTAAATAAATTTATTTGATTTTATGAACAGTGACATCCATTAAGCAGAAAATATCGTTTATTGGAACACCCTTGGTCCCAACCATTCCAGAGGATAAAAGAGGTTCTACTGTAATGGTTGAAATATTTTCTTTTGTTTCTTATTTTTACATATTTTTAATGTTTGACTGAAAACAGGGTCTCCAACCTTTTTGGGCGGAAGGCACAAACCAAAGTGGTGAGGGGGGAGGGCTGCATCCAAAAAATGACGCAAATTCCGAAAAACGTGAAAAAAACGTTTAAAAATGTAATAAACGTTTTAAAATGTAATAAAACGTTAAATAAATTGTTTAACAAAATAGTTTTAAAAATAAAATTAATATGCGGAAATTTAAACAAAATTAGTGCTGAATATATTTTTCTTGCCAAACGAATATGATAAATGAATAATGTGTTTAAAACACGTGTCTAATTTGAATAAAATTACAGAACGCTTGATCATTGACCCTGACAAAGTGCAGTATCGCGGCCGCATTGTAATGTAAACTTAATATGGCACCGCCGGCGCGCATAAATCCGTCTAAGGGGCCGCATGTGGCCGCGCGGCGACAGGTTGGAGAACCCCTGGACTAAAACAATGACGACTAGGAGCCAAGCCAGAAGTCACCCACGGGTTGTATTTTGAGTCTCCTGAGTGGATTAAGGTTTTGATGAGTAGAAAGGGCCCATATTGAACTTCTCTCGCACGATTTACTTGCACAGGGATGCTGTAACCTTCCATTAATGAAATCCTGTTTGTGGTGGAGATTATTTGATGTGATATTGCATCACCAGCCTCTCTCCCTCCCTCACACGCACTGACCCCTGCCTTACCCTATCCTTCTGTTGTTCACAGAAATACCGGCATGTGGACAACGTGATGTTTGAAAATTACACTATTGCTGACCGTTTCCTCAACTCCTGGCGCAGAACCGGCGGCCAGCGCCTGGGCTATCTTTATGGCCGATACGCCGAACATAAAGACATTCTCTTGGGATCCGGGCTGAGATTGCCGCCATTTATGAGCCGCCACAGGTAATCACGGAGGTTGTTTTTTCATGCCGTTTCAGCAATCGGGCACTTCATGAATTATCATCAATAGGCTCCGTCAGTATTGATTTTTTTTTCCATATCAATATACTGATGGCTCATACCGGTATATACCGGTATATCAGTATTAAAAATAATAAATAAATAAATTATTTCCATTTTATTTTTCACGCAGGTTCCAAAAATACGCAATGGCCATTAAGTATTCATATATAACGTACACATCATTGACGCACAGTAATTTTTTCAAATGATTTGCTTTAAAGCGAGATCAGTATTTGTAATCGCACAGGCCGAGATCCATTGCTATCTCGGATCGCCATGTCGGTATAACTATACGGTATCGCTAGAACTGGTATAAGTATATGACTATACCAGTATCACTGGACCGATATAACTATCGTGAATCACTTTGTCAGTAATCAACACAAGTTTCTAAAGCACACCTGATCATATAATAACCACAATTGGCAATTGCTTAAAAACTGCCATTAGGGTAAGGAAAAAATGCAATTGCTTGTTCGGTGCTGGATGCTGAGAGTTAAAAGTTAAAACCGACTGCATTGACTTCCTGGTACGTCTCGACGTGGTACGGTTATACTGTTCCAGGTGTATCCGATTGCATCAAAGCTTTTAAAATGGTGTAGTCCATGTACGGTTTTTAGCAGCGTCTCGCGTAGCGAACGCTGCTCTAAGAACGCTCGCGTCTTCTTCTTCTTGTGAAGACAAAACCTTTATATTAGGACTCGGCTCTTTATATACACGATCCGGATCTCCTTAATACTAAACACTTGTACATATCCTGCATTGAGGGTGCCTTTTGAGAGCGTCTATCATGAACTTTTAAATATATTTGGACATTTGCTTTAAAAGTTGCGAAAAGTTCACATTACTATTTAAAGATTATTCCATTTAATGTATTGTAATTTCGTAAATACATTATTTATTTCGTAAATACACTATATTTCGTAAAATACACTATGACGGGTCTCGCTATTGGCTTATCAAGGACGTGACGAAATATCGGAGTTGTTGTTTTTTTTAGCCGACAAAACCTTAGGACGCTGCTCTGGACACATTTGTCCTGTTAATGATTGTAAGCACCTTTCTTTCGATCTGTTCATTGTTGATATCGCGGCTCGGTTATATCGATCTACTCATCATTTTTTTTTTTTCAGTATACCGGTATAACGGGTTTATTTAAAATTCCACCCTATGAGCAGGTGCAGCTGTTGTTCATCTCACACAATGACAACAATATTTGCGCAATGATCCGGTTTATTGGGGTGTTGCAGGAAATATTTAAGAAAAGAAAGAAATCTGTTTAATTCCACTGATTTGTGCACACTGAGGGATCCTTTGTATGTTATCGCTTGAACTGAGGCAACTGAGTTATTAGAGTAATTAGTGACATGTTTTCGGATGTGGAATGACAGGAAGAGGAGGAAGTGGGGGTTGGGAGTGAAGGACGACGACAGGGGTTTGAGATGGAGGAACGAACGGGTGGATTCAGGTGATGGAAGTTTCCCATGGTAAAATCTGGGTTGAAAGGCAAAAGGGACCGAGGTTGCTGTTTAGACTTAAAGGGGAGGACTGGTGATGGATGGGTAGCTGGAGTTAAAGAAGGGTTGAAAGTATCGCGGATCGCTGTACCGGTATGACTCTTCCGTACCGCTATCACCATCACGGAACCCGTGCCGCTATAGCACAGGCTTCTAAAGCACACCCGATTAGACCATGCATCAAACTTTAAATCATGACGGCATTTAAAGATTGTGCAAATCTTTTCGATTTGTTGTATATACGATTTTTTTTTTTTTTTTTTTACCTATTCTTATTTTATGGAACAACAAATTAATGTTATTTTACATACTATTTTTTTTTTTTTGTTACTCTTAGTAAGTGAGGCTGTTTTTTTTTTTTTTTTTTAATTTTTATTCTTTTTTTTTTTTATTTTTTCATTCTTAATTTTTTTTTTTTTTATCTTATATTTTTTCTTTTTTTTTTTTTTTCATTACCTTTTACAGTTCATTTTTCTAATAATCTTTTCTTTTTTCTATTTCTTTTTTTGAAAAATTTTTTTTTGATTTTTTTTATCCTTTTTCGGGGTTCTGGTATTCAGAATTTCAATACCGGTATAACCGGTGTATCGATATATCGCCAGGACCCTATTATCAAAGTAATAAATTAATGGCACAGTGGACTACAGATTAGTGAGGTATATTCTCCAACAAAACCTTCCTTTGTCTACCCTGTAGCTCACGTCTGAGCGCTCAGAAAATTGCACAAAGTATCTGCGTGTTTGAGGATCATCTCAACGGAGAAAAGTTCTTAAATGATTTTATTCTTGTCTTTTTATTTTATTTTTTCATTCTGTAACCATGTTTTCAGGTAATTATCAGTATCATGTTGTATTAGGTTATAATGTGTTGCTATGTCCGAAGTCAAATTTTGCAAAAAAAATAAATCCAGCATTTCTACATTCTACTTGATGGTGATAGTATATCATTTCTTATGTTCATCATGACTGTAGCAGTATGGGTGCCAAACCACATGACGATAACTCGTTATGAACGATATATTCCCAAGGGGAGTGGATCTGTATGTAAAGTACGGCATCCCCGCTTAACAAACGTTCGAATAGCGAATGTTCGCTACAACGAATGGCTTCATTTAGACAAGTCGTCACTTAACGAAGATCTTCATTCGTTACAACAAAGGAGTCATCCCCACACAATGTCTGGTAGATTGCTCAATTCACTTCCGCAGTGTACGTTTTCGCCTGATTAACTTTCAGAATGGAAGGTTAAAAGTAACCGTCTCCTCTACCACCTCGCGCGGCCTTCTCGTCGGAAACTTAGACTCCAAGATGTTTGTTAAGTGTTGCAACGAAATTAACTTTATTATGTTATTGTCTATATTATTAGGTAAATAGAAATAATATCATGTCGCTTGCAACTAAAACCATCATTACACCAAGCATATGACTTCGCCTGTAGACCAAAAAATTTTGGTTAGGAAACGAAGTGTTGTTTTCCCATGAGAACTAATGGAAAACAAGCTCCCACAACTAAGGAGTGCAAAGATGTGTAACCCTGAATTAAGCGGGGTATACCTGTATCGCTTTGACAGGTTAAGCGTTTCAGAGAGAATTATTATGCCTCCGCTGATGAAGTCGCCAGAGGCATTATGTTTTTGGGTTGTCCGTACGTACATACGTCCGTCCGTCCGTCCATCCGTGCTAATTACCTCCGCCACCGAAGGAGAGAGGTTATGTTTTCACTCCTTTCACTCCTTTCTGTCTGTCTGTCTGTCTGTCTGTCTGTCTGTCTGTGTACAGGATAGCTCAAAAAGTCGTGGACGGATTTGGATAAAATTTGTGACGGGTTCGGTGTATAACAAGACGAACTGATAAGATTTTGGTGAAGATCCGGATCCAGATCCGACTACTAGAATTTTTAAAGTGATTCTTCACCATTGAGAGATTGGGCGAAACTGATATGTAGCACGATATCTCAAAAAGTTGTGGACGGATTCGGATGAAACTTGGTGGACACGGGTGTGTGACGAGGACGAATTGATTCTATTTTGGTGGAAGATCTGAATCCGGATCTGGACACGAGAATTATTTCATTTTTAAAGTCATTTTTCACCATTGTGATACGATTTTCACCAAAAACGATATATAGAATGATATTTCAAAACTATTGGGCCAGATATGTTCTCCTGGATCGGGCGTTTGGGCAGAGGTATTCGCCTACGAGTGCCCTTCTAGTTTGAATCTGAGTTCTGGGGATTTAATCAAACTTTGTACAAGTATGTGATAATGATGTGGGCACACAGGTATATCTGGTGACGTCATGATATTGAAGAGTGCCCTTCTGGTTGAAAATATTTCCTTGAAACCAAAATGGCTGCCACACCACATGACCAATGTGTTTATTTATCAAACTTTTATCCCCCTGGCTAGTAGATGACATACTTTGTTTCACATCAATAGGTATAAGTGTGGGCGGCTTGGGCCCCGGGCTAACTGCGCACATTTATGAAGCACGCTTCTAGTTTTCATTGAGAATTATATATGGGTGTGCAATAAAGTTTGGCCATTTTAAAAGAGAACGGCAAAAACTGCGGTGGCTTGCAACTTTATATCTGTCGGCATTCTGCACGGCCAGGCCTTTACCATTGAAATGTAAAGGAAATAGGATAAATGTTTCATGCCATTTTGCTGAGAAGGTGAGTCGATTACAAGCGGTAGAATCCTTGTGTGTTCTTTTGTACTTTATCTGCAGGAAGTTCAGCAAACAGCTTGATCTTCTTCCAGACCCTAAGGCTGAAGTTGTAGATGAAATTGCTGCAAAGCTTGGACTGCGAAAGGTAATGCTTTTTTTAGTTTTACTTATTTATTTTTGGGGTGCTGGGGGGGGGGGAGGTTGCATACAATGTTGATGATAGTTGAGGAGCAAGAGCACAGAACGAATCTGGATGTGACAGACCAAAAGGAACAGAAAAAGAGGAGTGGGGGGGAGGATACAACAGCAGGGTGAGGGACAAAATGGAGGGAGACCTACACACAATAAGGCATGTGGGGAAGAATGAGGGCTCAGGAGGACACAGGTGAACAAGATGATACAGATGCAAATTCTTAGGAAGGACAAAAACTGGAAACTTGTGGGGAAGGTTAATGGTAGAAAGAAAAGACCATGGTTGTGGATGGGAAGGGTGACCTGCTATGATGGTGAACAGCTGCCTTGAATCCCAGGAGGAAGAATGAGATTGAAGAGACGAAGGAAGTTGGTTCCACAGGGGGGGGGGAAAGGGGGGTGGGATAGCATGGAAAGGGCAGAGGGTGCAAGACCAGAAATTTGGTTGGTAGAAGACAGAGACCACAGACCGGTCTGCAATGTCAAAGTGATAGGCCTAGATGGACTTGATCTCATGTCTGACATTGAGGACCACCATCCATTGTTGGGAGAGCAGAAGCAGCATGTCTAAGGTGGAGTGACCTTGTCTGGATCTGAATTGATGATCTGATATGAGAACATTGGATAAAGAAAGATTTGATGTCAACTATGATGATGGATTCCATGACCTTGCTGATTGGATTAAGGTGAAAGGTCTGTACTTAAGGGGATCGGCTTTTGCACGTTTTATCTAATGCAATGATGGTGATTTCCAAGCAGATGGAAGATTGCTTAAGGCAAATTGATGGGTGAAAAGGGAAGAGAGAGAGAGGAAGTGCAAGAGCAGCAGAGCAAGTTTTATGACACGTGAGCTGATGTCCAGTCCAGCTGCGAGTCGGAGTCAAGAGTGCAGAAACTTCTCAACCTTCACAGGTGCAAACTAGAACTGCACTCGTAAGCGCATACCTCCGCCAAGCTGAACAGTTTGTTTTGTATCCCACTGATAGGCCAGATCTGCAACCGGACCATTCGCCCTTGTCACACACCAAAATCTAATCTGCTGCTTTTTGTCACCTACCCAACTCTTCACCAAGTTTTGTCATAATCCGTACACAACTTTTTGAGATATTTGCTATATATAGTTTTTGGCCTCATCTTTCAATGGTGAAGAAGCACTGAAAAATATAAAAAATTCTCGCATCCGGATCTGGATTGAAATCTTTTCCTCAAAATCGAATCGATTCATCCACGTCACACCCAACCTGTCCAGAAATTTTGTCCAAATCTGTCAAAACTTTTTGAGTTATCTGGTCTCACAGACAAACAGACAGGGTGAAAACATAACTTCTGTCCACCTTGGTTGCAAAGGTAAAAACGGAGTCCAGGAGCAGTTGGCTGCAACTGGGTTGATTGGTACAGAGAGCAAGGGGTTGGGAACACAATGTTTGGAAACAAAATACAGAATCGGCTGTGGCTGGTCCTCACGAGTGGAATCGGCTGTGGTTGGTCCTCACAAAATCCTGAAGGAGGATTTGCTCTTAAAGTCTTTCTTGCAATCCTGTACTCATCTTTATCTGTGTCCACGTTTATCTTCATTTTGGAAGTGCATGTGTTACAATTCCTTTTGAGGTTTTAAAATACAGAGTTTGAGGCTTCTGAAAGAGCTGAATGATAGAGAAGGCAAGGTCAATATGACTTGGCAACAAACAGCTTGACAAGGAGGAACTGGTGAGTGCGCAACTTCAGGACGAATGGAGAAAGCTGCTTGTAGACAAGGAGACAGGTTTGGGGAGATCGCACAGATTGTGAGTGGGAGGGGGATTGGGGGGTGTTTGGAGAATTACACAGATTGTGGGTGGGGATTGGGAGGTGTTTAGAGAATTGTATTGACGGGAATGTAAATTTCTGTTCATTCTGTCTTTCAGTTTTAGACATCGGAGATCCCAAGTATCTCTCAAAGAGTACATCATTGTGTTCCTGTACCCTAGTTCATTTTCCTTTATGGTAGCGTATTATGAGATGATGTGAATGTTGGATATCTGAAATTGAGGAGTGGGAAGGGGTGGGAGAGATCATGGATGTTTGGTAAGAAAGGGGCCACATTGATTTCGGGATAGGAGAAGGTTCATGGTTATAGAGATATGAAGGGGTGCGTGGATGGATTGAGTTAATTACAATTAGGTGAGTACAGAGAAGATAGATAAATGGAAAGAGTTAATCTGGTGTTAAGTTAATGGTGTGGGGATACGTCACTTGCATGATGGGCCAAATGGCTCATCCTCCAGCTCCTCGTCGTTAATCTCACCATGATTTTAGAAAATACATTAATACCTTCAATGAACATTTGTTTGGCTGTCATAGTCCAACAGACAGTGTTGAGGTAGTGTGCTTGCCTTTGAACCATCTCGTCTCGGATTGATTCTCCACCTGACTGGAAAGTGTTTGCTTGTGCTTCCCAGGCCAGGCGTCAGTTTTCTATCCCTTACATGGACATTAAACCGGTGTCCCGTCTGCTAGGATTAGTTAAAAACTTGTGGTATCTTTAGTAAAAGGTAGACTTGCTATCACCGGCACACTGAACAAATTACAAATTACTGTCCTAACCTCCAAGGAGCACCTCATCAGCTGTATCTCCGAGCAATGACACGTGCACCAGTGGCTGCTGGCTATGAGAGATGAAGAACACTTTTACAAGACACTTGGTGATTGAGGTTTTACTCTGCTTCAGAGGTAACCAAGTCGAATTTCCTCAATGAGTAAAAACATGAATGTGTTTCCCTTTCAGGTTGGATGGATTTTTACTGATCTCCTCACAGAAGACAGAACTCAAGGCACGGTTAAATACATCAGACATAAGGCAAGGATTGAGTGAAATTTTTCGATTTTGAAATTTGGTTTTCCAGGTTTAAAAAATAGAATCACTCATGCATATATTATACAATTCATATCATGTGATGTCGTTCACCAACTCAAAAAGTCCCAAATTGGTATGACTTGTGATCAAAAGGTCCCAAATTGATAACAAATAAATAGGTCTTTCAATTGGTATTGTTAACTAGCAAAGGTACCCGGCGTTTCCGGGCAATGCCGGTCCTCCTCTCAACCCTTCCCCTCCCTCTTCCTCCACCCAACCCCTTCCTTCTGACTCCTGCCTCAATTGAAGCCTGAAGGTCAATTATCTGGTTTCATCTGGGATCTTTTTTTAATCCAAACATAGCCCTCCACCATTCTCTGGATGAAAGAGTAGGCCATGTAAAGTTTCGTCACACTGGTCCTGCAATATCCGAATGCATAAACGAACAAACAACAAACAACAAACTTTCTTCTTTATACCAGGGGCAGTCAATAAGTAACCTTAAAATGTGATATAAATTCGAAAATGTAATGGTGTGTAGTATCGATGACATATTGTTGTAGTGCCAGGTTCGGGCGAGAACAACCGCCAGATGGAGCAGTTGGGCCGTCTCCCACCGAACACCCGGAATTGAAGGTCGTCACTCCGAAGTCGACGGGTCCTTATGGACCGTGGACGCCAATATTTCAACTGCGTAGCGTAGGGTTATCGTCTTGAGCCAAAATACCTAAGTCACTACGCGATTTAAACTATCGGGAAGCCCACACCTTGGCCGGCTTTGTCCGAACCAAGTCGCTGTTACCGACTCGGATCCGGCGTAACCGAGTGGGAATTACCAAAGCCGCGCCGGACCAAATAACAATTTACGCACAATCGGCCTCACTATAACTCAAACCCGAACCATGCTAGGCCAATGAGAGAAAGTACAGAAAACGAGCAGGTACATTTAACAAGAGGGTTTATTTTACAAATATATAATCGGGGAGGGAGACACAGAGCAGGGTTAAACCGACTAAAATGCAATGATCAATAAAAATACCCCCGTGTGGGGTGACGGTCATCTCTATAATACCACAAGTTCTCAATGTTCAGTTCAGGTAACCGCGAAACAGTCAAAACTAACCGTTTAGATGAAATAGTTCACAGAGATACACAAGGATAATACTAATAATCCGGGAAAAAATATGTCGTTGGGTATCACTCATCGACCTCCACCCACATACCAAATTTCATCAAGGTCGGAAGTAAAAAGTTTTCTTTGTACGGGAGGTGTTTTTTGACATCTTCCAGGTTACGTGGCGCCAAACGGGATGGAAATTCAAAAATCTGTCCGGTTAGATAAAGAATATTTTTTCCTATCATAATCAATAAACAGTTGCCGAATATCTTGTAGAATGGCAGACTAGATAGGTTTTGAAAATGGCGATTTTATAACTTACATGACCTCGTGACCTTGACCCTGACCTTGAACCCGACAAAAAGTTATATCGTTGTGCAACACTCATTGACCTCTACCCACATACTAAGTTTCATCAAGATCGGAAAGAAAAATTGTTGACGGACGGACGGACATTTGGTCCAGCTTTATTAGGTCATCTCGGTAGAGATGACCTAATAAGCAAGGCACTTATGCAGTTCTACTTATAAGACTAGCCACAGACAGACACACACACCCAAAAAGAAATGGCACCAACTGGCCTTTATTCGGACCCTCCAGCCACGGAGGATAGGCAAGCTGGGGGTTAGAGTTTCGTCGGGTATCTGGCCGCCTCGTGCAGTTTTACCGACCCGCACTTGTGGAGCTCGGAGTCCGTAGAAGGAACGGGATCCCAGCTCGAGCGCTCCAACACAACCCACCACGGTGGGACTCGAACCCACGAACCAGAATCCAACGAGGTGGCCAGGATCCGACGAACGACCGGCCAGCCACGAACGATGACCGACGACCAGGAGAGCCAAGCAGACCAGAAGCAAGGAACGACCTCAAAGGAACCAAGGAACCCCCCGGATACAGCTCGCGATCCTTCTTATCCTCCCCCGTGTGGGGTGGAGGGATCCGCTCCGGGTAACTCGCCTCCGGATTGGACGGGCGTTTTCGGATGTCGTGGTGGCCAGCCGCGATTGGAGGAGGGCGTGTCGGCGTCTCGGTGCTCCTCCCCCGACGAGCCCTGTTGTCTTCCCCAGTGTCGACAGGGGAGACATTCTTCTTTGATGGGCGGAGTCAGAGCTCCGAGGCAAGGGGGGCTCCGCCCACGTCCGTAGTCAGAAACACGTGCGTTATGGTGCCGTGTGTGAAGTGAAAGTTGGGCGGGTGAAGCGCTTGTTTGCCCGCAGAGTGGGAGGAGGATGAAGTGAGGTTTTGTTGGCGTTGGTAGATTTAAAGATGTAAAAAACCTGACTATAAAAGAAACCCGCGCGCACACATGAAATAACCCGTTAGACAAAGGGGAGGGATTCTAACTATCCACATATACTTAACGAGATAACTGAACTATGGGACTGCTGACTGTGTGCAAAAGGCTTCCAAATTCGTAAGATATGTTATATCTATGGGTAAGAGTTAAATAAAAATTCTCCGAAAGGACCGTTTAGAATCCCCCCCCCATCCACTTTCTCAACAATCCTCTGGAAGAAGTCCTTTCTTTCAAGCTTCTGGGTCTCACTATCTGCCATGACCTTTCCTGGGAAGACACATTTCAAACCTCGCCTCCAAAGCAGTCGCCGACTGGAAATCCTCCATCGTGCAAAGTCCTTCCTCGGCCCACCTGAGCTCCTGACCACTTACAAAGCTTTCGTCCGCAGCCTGATGAAGTATTGCTCTCCCCTTGGGCTGGTGCTCTGCCTCCCACCTTTCTCGGCTTCACGCTGTGGAAACCAAGGCATTTTGGATCATTGGCATCTCCCGCGATGAGGCTGAGTCTTTGGGCTCTCACTCTTACCACAGGCTGGTCGGTGGTCTTTCTGTCTTCTACTGTCTCCTCTTCAGCCTCGCCCCCCCTGCTTTCTCTGTGATTTGTCCCCACCACATTTCCGCAGGGCGCTCAAGATTCGCCAACAACCCCCTTCTGGTGAAACTACCAAAATCACGAATCACTGCTCACCTTCACTCTTTCATTCCTGTTTTTTCCCGCCTTTGGAATAAAGTCCCTCACTCTATTCAATCCCATTCTTCCCTCCAGGCCTTCAAAACAGCTGTTCACCACCACCTCCTATCATCCCCCATCCAAATCCTCGATCTTTTATACCCCCGATAATTCACCAAAGCCCACCTCCTTCAAATTCCCTGCTTTCCTTCCTGAAAGTCCCTGTAATGTCCATCTTGTATGCCCCATGTTCCCCACCCCGATCCCTCTCCCTTCCACAGATCTCCTAATGTCTCTGTTCCCCACTGTTTTGTTCTTCCCACTCCCGCCCCTCTTGTCTCATGCCCCCCCCCCTTGCTGTGCGTTGTGTGTTAGCTCTCACACGAGCCTCGACAAGGTTTTCCAAAAAAAAAAGAAGTTGTTTTGCCTGTTTTAATCTGGCGGCAACATTGAGCGTATGACATTAGTAGAACAGTTCCAAGATGGTGGCTCCCTCAGAAGCATGCACCAGGGAGGAGCAACGTTCTGTCATCCGTTTCTTGGGAAGTGAGAGTGTGAATCCCAGTGAAATCCATCACAGAATGAAAATGCAATATGGTGACGCATGTTTATCGCTGCAACAGGTGTACGAATGGGACAGGAAGTTTAAAAGTGGAGTTCTTTCAGTTTGGGTGTGAGTTGTCTGGGCACTCACCTTGCAGGCACTTGGCGGAACCCCAGCACATTGTGAATGATATGGTGTGCTGAATGATGACTAATGTTCAATGCGGAGACCACTTCATCCAGTGTAATGTGACAGTTTTCCCTCAGCATGTGCTCAACTCCTGAAACCATTTCTCGTGTGTCGGCTGTGTGAGGCCGGCTCGAGCGAGCAGCGTCTGCCACACTGGACCAGAGGCATATCTGGTGACATTGTGATGTCAGAGTGCCCTAGTTTTTACACTCCACTTTTAAACTTCCTGTCCCAGTCGTACACCTGCTGCAGCGATAAAGAGGGCAGCACGTTTTCCTCCAGGATTTTTCCGTATTTTGCTCCATCCATTTTTCCCTTCTATCCTGACAAGTGCCCCAGTCCCTGCTGATGAGAAACATTCCCATATCATGATGCTGCTACCACCATGCTTCACAAAACGGATGATTAAAGCACTTGCAATTCTAGCGGGTCACTAATGTTCTTTGAGTGATGTGCTGTGTTGGGTTTGCACCAAACATAACGTTTTGCATTTCGGCCAAAAAGTTCCATCTTTGTTTCATCAGACCACAAAACTTTTTGCCACATTGCTTCAGAATCTCCAGAGTTTTTTTTCTGCATACCTCAAACGGAACTCAAGATGGACTTTTTTTGAGTAATGGCTTCCTTCTTGCCACCCTTCTGTACAGTCCAGAGTTGTGGAGTGCTTGGGATATTGTTGTCACATGCACACAGTGACCAGTCTTTGCTATAAAGGCCTGTAGCCATTGGCCTCTTGGTGACCTTTCTCATCGGTCTCCTCCTTGCTTGGTCATCCAGTTTCGTGGGATGGCCTGATCTAGGCAGGGTCTTGGTGGTACCATAGTCCTTCCACTTCTTAATGATTTTCTTGACTGTGCTCCAAGGGATATTCAACGTCTTTGAAATATTTTGATACCCTTCCCCTGATCTGTGCCCTTCCACAACTTTATCCCGAAATCCACAACGAAATCTAAAGATTTCGTAAGTATATTGATGACTTCCGTCCTCTGTTTGTGTGTGTGTGTGTGTGTGTGTGTGTGTGTGTGTGTGTGTGTGTGTGTGTGTGTGTGTGTGTGTGTGTTTGTGTGTTTGTTTGTAGGCACGATAACTCGAGAACGGAAGAAGCTACCAATGTCAATTTACACCATGTGATTCAGGAGGGTTATGGCTAGCGCTGATTAGATTTTGGTCAAAATCGGTCAAATGTCAAGGTCACAGTGAGGTCAAACATCCAAAACATGATAACTCGAGAACGGAAGAAGCTACCAATGTCAAATTACACCACGTGATTCAGGAGGGTGATGGCTAGCGCTGATTAGATTTTGGTCAAAATCGGTCAAAGGTCAAGGTCACAGTGAGGTCAAGAATTCGATTTTTGATGGTTTCGTACAGAATCATCATAGAAACTTCTGGTTTGCGTCGCTACCTTCTCTAGAGACAGCTTTTATTAGACAAGGTCAGAGGTCAAGTTGACGATTTCTTAAGTACCAGTCTATGACTGCTTGTTATCTTGCCAAAACGAAGTTTTTGCAAGATATGTTAGTCAGCTTGTATGTTTTGTTTTTTTTATTATTATTATTATTTTTTTGTTTGTCTGTAATCACGTATAAAAAATTCTGTAGAGCACAGTTATCATTGGAAACTTTTGTAACTTCGCATATCAGAGGCCTATGGAGGTCCCTTTTCAGCGCCCACAAAATTTTGAAGGTCAAGGTCACTTTGTCGCAAATCAGGGGAGTCGACGAAACCCTTATTTTTTTATTAATTTTGATCGGATCGTCTTCAAATTTCATGGGAATATAGTTCATGGTCTGGCGCTCAGCTGATTAATTTTTGGTCCGATTGGCCTTGACCTTCATATGTTTTTTTTATTTTTTTTTTGTCTGTAATCACATAGAAATACTCTGCAGAGCACAGTTATTATTGGAAATTTTTGTAACTTCGCGCATATCAGAGGCTTATAGAGGTCCCTTTCAGCGCATAAAATTTTGAAGGTCAAGGTCAAAGGTCAAGGTCACTTTGTCGCAAATCAGGGGAGTCGACGAAACCCTTATTTTTGAGTAATTTTAATGAATCTCTCCAAACTTTATGGGAATAGTATATGGTCTGGCGCTCAGCTGATTAATTTTTGGTTGCGATTGCCTTGACCTTCATGTGTTTTTTTGTTGTTGTTTGTTTTTTTTATCTGTAATCACGTATAAAATCACTTCGCAGAGCACAGTTATCATTGAAATTTTTGTAACTTCGCATATCAGAGGCCTATAGAGGTCCCTTTCAGCGCATAAAATTTTGAAGGTCAAGGTCAAAGGTCAAGGTCACTTGTTCCAAATCAGGGGAGTCGACGAAACCCTTATTTTTTTGAGTAATTTTGATCGGATCGTCTTCAAACTTCATGGGAATATAGTTCATGGTCTGGCATTCAGCTGATTAATTTTTGGTGGCGATTGGCCTTGACCTTCATGGTTAACGCCTAAGGTCAAACATATTTAACCCAAGGTCAAATTTTCAAGTTTTAGGAACCATATCGTGTAGTACCTCAAATTGAACACCTCGATGAGTGCTTTCTAGATATATCAAGCTTGAGACATTATGACGTGATTTTGTGACGTTTTGAGGCAAACGCATATTTTTCATGGTTACTCTGTAGAACGATTCTCATCGGAATCTCTCGTAGGCAGATATTCCTCAAGGAGTCGCTCCTGGTGGATAGCAGCTCTGTTCACCTCAGTGTGACCTTAAAGAGTCACACGTTGTCACCTTTTGGCAGATACGGATCACCCTACGGTGACATTGGGTTATTTGTTTGTTTGTTTGTTTGTGTGCACGATATCTTGAAAAGTTTTGGACGGATTTGGATGAAATTTGGTGGGCAGGTTGGATGTGTGACAAGGACGAACTGATTTGATTTGGTGAAGATCTGGATCCGGATACTCAAATTTTGAAGAAACAGAAGACCAAGAAGGAACCCGAAGAAATACAGAGCAAAGATGGAGTCATCAGGAGGAACCTGGACAGGATTTGGGTATCAGCCGCTACTCCACTCCTCTCAAACCCATCCAGGCGCAACCAAGTGAGCCTTACAGAAAATTTTCTGCAAGAATTCACTTCTCCTTTGAGAGATGGATTTAGAAAGAGAGGAATAGAGTAAAAGATACAAGAGAAGAAAAAGCAAGAATTTGTATGATTAAAGAGAATTCTGAAAGAAAAAAAAATAGAAAGAAATGTGAAAGGAACAAAGATGTCGTGAACAACCCGGACAAACAAACAAACAAACAGACAGACAGATTTCAGCAGTTACTCACCAGGCTCAAACACAGCAACATGTACAAGCTACCAGAGTTCCGTTAGCAGGGAAGCACACACAGTCCACGCAGCATCAGGATATGGTACAAACATAATGAAATGGAAGACCAAGAAGGAACCCGAAGAAATAAAGAGCAAAGATGGAGATAAGTAAAATAAATAAGTGATTCTTCACTATTGAAAGATAGGTCCAAAATGATAAATAACACGATATCTCAAAAAGTTGTGGACGGATTCGGACGAAACTTGGTGGACACGTTGGGTGTGTGATGAGGAAGAATTGATTCAATTTTGGTGTAGATCCAAATTCGGATTTGATTTTTTTTTTTTAATTGAGTGAAAAAGAGCGAAACAGATATATCACACTAATCTCAAAATGTATTGGGCTCTT
Source organism: Eptatretus atami (assembly GCA_035128595.1). Classification (NCBI taxonomy): domain Eukaryota; kingdom Metazoa; phylum Chordata; class Myxini; order Myxiniformes; family Myxinidae; genus Eptatretus; species Eptatretus atami. Next base: position 168,130,728 of record CM068953.1, on the reverse strand, counting down.
ATGTGTTCCCCTGGATCAGGTATTGTGTGATGGAGGTATGCGCTCTACCGAGTGGCCGTTGTAATTTTCTCTGTTTTCTGTTTTCTCTGCAACCGCTTATCCGATTAACACGAAATTTACACAATTTTCACCAGGTTCGACTACTCATGTAGAATGTTTTAATTATAATTATGATGTCATCGGTCATGTGGTGTAGCAACCATGTTGAAAAAAGGGAAAAATTTGGACCTCTTCATCTCTAAAACCGCTCCATGGCAAAAATTAAAACTTGGCACATGGCAAGTACTCCCCATTGGAAATAAGTGATTTTTTTGATGTCATAGGTGGCTTCGTTATGACGTCATAATTGTATATGTTGAAGGCTTTATCCGATCAGTATGAAAAATTTTGAGGGTCATCTGGAGCTAAATTGTATGGAGGGGAGTGGGGCCGGGGGGGGGGGGTGGAGGAATTGCATGATGTCATCGGTCATATGGTTCGGCAGCCATACTGTTTTTTTTTTAAAGGTCAGAGGTCATGTTTGGTAAAATTTGTGTTGCTGAGCTAACTTGTGAACCAGTGACGGGATTTTGCCCAAACTTGGTGTAAATATGCAGCATGATACAATGATGAACTGATTTGATGGCGGCATCAAGAGGTCAAAGGTTAGAATCCGTGATAGGTTTTCGTTTCCACGTTAACTTAAGAACGGCTGAAGGGATCTAAGTCAAACTTGGTGCAAGTATGTATAATGATGTATACATAAACTGATTAGATTATGGGGTCAAGAGGTCAAAGGTCATGTCAGGTATAAATGCCATATTTGAAAACAGCTGAAGGGATTTGAATCAAACTTGGTACAAGTATGTATGTATAATGATGTAATAATGTGGCCAGAGGCATATCTGGTGACATTGTGATGTCAGAGTGCCCTTGTTTTTACAAATGTCTCATCATCTCACTTTTTTCACTTTCTAATTATTTTTGATTTTCATTCATTTCTAAATTCTATCAGGATTCACACTTCTTGAGTGCGGAGGAGTGCATCATGGCTGGAGACTTGCAGAACAGACACCCTAACCCATGCCATCTTTCTCCTGGTGGACACTTTGGTTCCAAGTTTGTCACAGTCGTTGCAACTGGTACGGAATGCGCTGCCAAGTGTGACATTGTAGCTTTGATACAGAGGATGGGAGGGCTGCATAGGTTTTTTTTTTAAATTTTTATAATATATATTTTGTATACATATATATATGTATATGCAAAATGTTTGTTTGTGACCCTACTCCTGTGAGCTCCTTAGGTTAATTGCCACAAAACTTTATAGGATAACATTGTTTACTACAGTGTACCGAAATAGGGGTTTTAAACAGTCATTTTCTCACAATTAATTAATTATAAACACCCGAGTTGCCACCTGGCACCATCTCCCAAGGGTAGATCCATATGTACAATGCTTCATAAAAAAACAATTTTCTTTCGGATTTCAACCCAGATACTGATATATTTGGTGAGGTGGTAACGTGCGATTGTCAAATATGGTATCAAATGTGAAATATAACTGTCAATTAAGATGGTACCATGATCGGTAAGATTGGCGAAGGAGTCACGTAACCTCTCAAATGCGCTAATCATTCAAAAACTGAACATAGTACAACCGCAACCCATACATTGATGTACAGGTCATTTTTACTGCTCATCTAACGACATGACTCTCAATGGTGAAAGAAGAGTTTGCAGAAAAAAGGTTTCTATCTTAGCTAACTTCACCAAATATACGCCTCAAATATAAAAACAACATAATAGTTTAAAACAGTGGTTCTTAACCTTTTTACCACTACGCCCCCTCTAGTAGTTGGTCCTTGCTTCCATGCCTCCCCCCCCCCACCACACCTCACATCTTTAACCAAATGATTAAAAATCCCTCCTGAATTAAAGGAAAAACTGAAAAAATGCGTGTTTTTAGTCTTTTTATTGAACAAAGAATTCTGTATAAGCAACACTCATATACACAGCATATTTAATAAGATACTTGACATTGCTTCTTGACAACGAGATCTTGAATGCATGGTCGAATGCCAGAGAGAGCACAACGCAAGTCCCTTCAACGTTCAGCTTGTTTCTGTACTTGGTCTTGACAGCAACGAGCGTGGAAAATGCGCTTCACAAAGATACGTTGATCCAAACATTGTCAGAATCCGAAGAGCTTGATGTGAGATCAAAGGGTAAACAGGAGGTACGTGACCCGAATGTCTCGATCCAGATGTTTGAAGTCATCTTCAGCGAGGAATTGAACTTTAACTCAGAAACCTCTCTTGCATTTGTCTGAAAAATCAGCTACTTTACATTGAAGTGGGTTCCTAATGAATTTCCAGGCTTCGCGCTTCTCATCTATATCCGGAAAGTATCTGATGAATTCTGCTTTCAATTCAGTCAGATGAGTAATTATTTGTTTCTTTAACTCAGAATCAAGGTGACTGTGAATAAGAGCAGAATCCAAGTTAGCGAAATGGCTGTTTCCATCCTGAATTCGACATTTCCAGAGGTCGAGTTTGGCCATGAAGGCTCGAATGACGTCATGGTGCATGATTATGTTGATGTTTTTCCCTTGGAGTTTGAGGTTGATGGCATTCAGCGCTTCAAAGATGTCCACCAGTAAGCTAGAGATAGCAAAAATCCTTCAGACTGGAACTTGTCATGGAGATCTGCTTTCTGCTGCGCGAATCTAGAAATGTTGCCACTTCTGTCGTAGTTCATAAAGCCGTCCAAGCATGTTTCCCTTTGAAAGCCGTCATACGTTTGTGTGGAAATGCAAGGCTTGATGTTCAGAATCCATATCCACACACAGCCGTTTGAAGAGATGACTGTTTAAGGCTCCAGCTTTGATGAAGTTGACTACCTTGATAGCCAGTGTTCATGACATCCCTCATTTCAGCAGGTAGAGTTCTGGATGCTAAGTCTTCACGATGAAGGATGCAGTGCGTACCTATAGCAGATGGACTTTTTTCTTTCAACTCTTGTTATGAAACCAGATTGCAAACCAAGCATGGCCAGAGCTCCATCAGTACACACCCCCACCAGCGAGTCCCACGAAAGTTGATTTTCCTGGAAGAAGTTTGATACCACTTGAAAAATACCTGTTGCTGTTGTATAACTTTCCATGGGATGCGATGGCAGAAGAGCATTTCCTCTTTTACACTATTGCCTGACACGAAACGAGCATATATCAGTAGCTGAGAACACTGAGCAACAATAGTCGTTTCGTCCAACTGGATGGCAAATACAGGAGAAGCTCTTACTTGGTTGAAAACTTGATCTTTGATGTCTTTAGACATTTCATCGATCCTTCCCTTGACGGTGTCATTTAATAGAGAGATTTGGGAAAGCTTGTTTGCACTATCCTTCCCCAGAACGAGCTCTGCTGCACGCAGTACACTTGGTTTTATGAGAGTCTTTCCGAGTGTTATGGCTCCTTTTGCTCTTTGCAATAAACATGGCGATCTCATAGGAAGCCTCAACAACCTTTGAAGTCTGGTGCCGAAATGCTTCACTGCTGTCCATCTTAGCTTGCTTCAAGGACTGCCTTTTTGTTTCAAAGAATGCTTTGGGTTTGGCAGCTAGAGCAGGATGCATTGTCTTCGAGTGCGTTCCAAGCGTGTGGGCCGCATGCCATCATTGCTCAGAGTCTTGTAGCATATTACGCACTGGGGTACCTCTGTGTCACCCTTTTGGAGGGACACAAATCCAAATCGAATATATCGTCAAGATGCTTCCACTTTTTTGCACTCATTGCGAATGATTTCGTTTGAAATGGGTACTGCAAATCTGTGAAAAAAATACATTTTAATATTAAAATAAAAAAATTTTAATATTAAATTAAATAAATTTTAAAATCAATTTTAATACAGAAAATGGTCAGCCTTGTAGCGAATAGAAAACGAAAATTATTAAAGGCGATAATTTTGTTTTTTTTAAAAAAATGTTGATCACGATATTATGCAAACACTTGTTTAGAGAATTCCAAAAATAGAGAAATTCCTACTTTTTTCTCCGGGCTTGCGCCCCATTTGGAAATTACTCATGCCCGCCTCGGGGGGCTCGTCCCCCATGTTAAGAGCCAATGGTTTAAAAGAACCGAGTTGACATCGTGATTTGTTTTTTGATTGAAATTTGAATATAGATGTTTGATTAATTTCATCGTAGGTGTCTCACCTCAAATGAGAAATTTTTTTTGGAGTGTGTATTATTGGTAGAAATGGGAATTCAGTGTAAAAAATTCATTGAGGAGATATCGTAGTGTGTGGAGCTGGTAACCTTGGCAACCATGAATTTTGTTTTGATTTTCAAATGGTTTGTGGTCACTATCCCAGAAATATTCAATCACAGGTGAGATATATTTCATTTCTTACAATATTATCGATATCTCCGACCTCCTAACGTTGTCTTATCTGAGGGGCATTCAAGAATTGCATACCTAACGCATGTCATTTGGGGTTTGGAGTTTGGTGTGGATGGGTGTATGTCCAAATGTTATTGAGTTTTACACTTGCCGGAGGTTGGGGGTGGGGGGGTTTCAGAGCCGCTATGTAACGACCTTTTTCGTTATGTATTAAAACAAGTTATTAAAGGACTTTTTGGATGTTTTTGGTTGAGCTTTCCTATAACCTTGAATGAGGTTCTGTTGTAGCATTTCTCCATTAGCCATGGCTTTGCCGAGAGATCTTACTGTAAGCTGGTCGAAGGAAGAAAAAAAAAAGTGACGCCACCTTCCTGAGAAGAGGAAGAAGAGGATGCAGCAGGAAAATAGGTTGTCCATCTCAAATATATAAGCAAAATGTTTTTTTGATTGTGACCTTACTGCTTTGAGCTCCCAAAGTTAATTCGCGACAAAACTTTCTACGATCAGATTTTTAACCACACCTAAATAGGTGTTTTGAACAGTCATGAGGAGGTCATTTGGCCCATTATTGCCCTGTTGCATTCCAGAGTTAATTTATTTACTAACATGAGATTTCTTTACTACAGCCTCACTCCTTTGCACCCTGTACGGCCTGGAGACCCCATTGGATCCTTTACACCCCTTAGACCCTTTAATACCCATTTGGATCATTTTGAGATGTGTAAACTGTTTAACGGCAGCAAGCGCTTGTCTGCCGTTAGGGGTTTCATGCTCGCAGTATCGCAGGTTCGTTGGATGTTGTACGCAAATATAGACACAAAGAGTAGTGTTCACACAGAAGCCTTCAGTCATTTATTCATTCCCAAAGTAGCCTTGACGATTCTTTAATCGCTCCGAAAAGCTCCGTGAAACTGTAAAGGAATGATGATGTTTTGTGACAACAATACTTTAGAAATACATTACAGTTCCACTATAAATCAAATACAATAAATCAAACGAACAGGAAACAGACCTCAAATGGCATCGCCATACGTTATGCAAATGGCACGAATGTACGTGACGTGCAATGCGTTTCCATGAAAATGTGTACAAAATACATTCCAATCTTTCTTACTACATGAAGTCTTACAATTAGCTACATAGAGAGATACACTGACCACTTTAATCCTCCTTAATGAGTAGTGCTTGTATGTACATAAAACGTAGAATGTGCCTGGTCACACCGATGGCCCCGTGGCTCGATATGAACCTCGCAATGCAGTCTAAGCTTTACAACACTGAAAGCTCCGCAGAGTGATGTAAGTTTCGCAGAGAGCCTTAGCCCTTAGCTTTTGGCTTCCCAGAATTCACCTGCATCCGTTCTGAGCTGTGCCCAGAACCTTCCCTCCGAGCTCCACCCAGAACATCCACTCAGAACATTAATAGTATTTTAAATCTTTAATAACCGACAAATGTCATGACTGACATTACAGACCGTCTTTGACCCTTTCGACACTTCAGATCTATGGACCCTGTAAGACCCTTTGGACACCTCTGACCACTTTTGCTCTTTCGTCCTAAGACCCCTCTAGACATTTAAGACCCTTAGACCCTTTAAACACTTTAGACCCCTTTTTGACCTTTTCAGACCCTTAAACCACTCTAGATCCCTCTACACCATTTAGAAAAAAATTTAAATTCCCCCGAAAATCGTTTTTGATCTCTTTCATGCATCACAAGTTGCAATGACGAATAAAAACTGATGTTGAAAAGTGAAACTGAAACGACTGATCTATGGATCATCGAATGGGAAACCAGAATGAAATGCTGTGAGAAATACTGAATGGAAATTGCCGAAAGCAAAGCTATGGGAAGTATAGAGAGAGGAGAAGGTTGAGGACCAAAGACGTGATGTAGGGAGGGATAGGTGCCTGGAGGTGGTCGGTTGGCATGGAAAGAACTTTGGTGATCTTCTATCAAGCAGTAGGCCAAAAACATGCCTAAATTCGTTTTGCAGCTGAGCTTTCATAATATCACCCTCACTCCCAAGCAGTACTTTGGAGGTACAACAATCATGGATTGGAAATCTTCACTGGTGGAATGGAACAAGGTTGCCAAGGTTACCAGTTACATCTCCTGCTATAGCTACACACTGAATATTTACATTGAATTCCCGTTTCTACCAATACATACTCATGTGAGATGATTATTTGGAAATTTGAAGCGAGACGTCGACGAACCCGTCAGTGACGGGTACCTTGCTAGTTAGTATATGTATGCATGTATATAATATTATATATAAATTTCAGTTTGTTCCTTTCTACATCCAGGTGGACCAGACAACCAAGTTCACTTTGAGGGTTACCAAGTGTCAAACCAGTGCATGGCGTTGGTTCGTGATGACTGTCTCCTACCAACCCTTGATGCACCTGAACTTGGTTATGTAAAGGAGTCTTCCAGTGAGCAGTACATTCCGGACGTGTTTTACAAAGTAAGCTTTATTGCACATATTTGAAGTACTGCACTTTTTGGACTTCAAACGGTCAAATGTATGCCCTTGTATTATGTGGGAGCATTTGCTGACTCAACCAATGGGTATGGTGTTTTACTTTTGTTTGTGTGAGATTATAAGCTTCGCTCAATATGTCTCGTTGTAAATGTATCTCATCTGTTGATGAACCTGTTCGTGTCCTATTTTCTTTCCAACCAGTCTGTCTGCTCAAACACTCCTTGTTATGTTGAAAGCACGTCTCACTGGTAACATTTACAGAGCTGTTAAAGTCACCACACCTGGCAGTTCAATAAAAAGTACATCGGTCTGGTTTCAGTCCACAGTTTCTCTCAGAAAGGCTAAACATTTGAGCCGCAGCCATCAGAGGTGCCCGGAACTGCTTCCTCAAAGATCTACCTTTTCTTCATCAGGTCATCTTCTGAAGACTCCATCTCTCCTGCCTAACGTGAGAGTTCAACCTCCAGATTGAACTTTAAAACTTGTCTCCCCCATCAAAACTTTGTGGCATCTTGATAAGTTAGTCTCTGGTGTATGCTCCCCTTCCACCCTTTCCTCTCTTCAATTGGCACCACAGCTGACTCTGCCCATGAGAAG
>CM068953.1:168099321-168113238 GCA_035128595.1 Eptatretus atami | reverse complement strand
AGTCGAAGGTCAAGGTGATGCTCATCGTGTTTTTTGACATCGAGGGCATCGTCCACTTCGAGTTTCTACCACAGGGTCAAATAGTGAATCAATACGTGTGCAAGGAGATCCTCCGGCGCCTCTTGAGATCAGTCCGGGACAAGAGGAGGGATCTGTGGGAGAACAACGCCTGGGTCTCCACCATGACGATGCCCTGCTCACAGTGCCCTGAGCATCTGACAGTTTCTGGCGGAGAGGAACGTGCCAACTCTGGAGCAACCCTGTATTCGCCAGACTTGGCTCCTTGTGATTTTCCTATTCCCCAAGGGGTGATCAAGGGACCCATTTCCTGATGTGGAGGCCATTAAAAGGGTTGTGACGACGGATCTCTGGAGGATTCCAGAAGAAGCCTTCCGGGGTGCATCGAACCTTGGAAGAAGAGATGGACAAGTGTGAGACTGGAGGGAAACTATTTGAAGGGACAAGCTGTGATTTCAATATATTTTTTGGAATAAAATTTCTGTGGTCAGTCCCGTTACTTTTTAGACGGACCTCGTGTGTGTGTGTGTGTGTGTGTGTGTGTTGTGGTGTGTGTGTGGTGTGTGTGTGTGTGTGTGTGTGTGTGTTGTGTGTGTGTGTGTGTGTGTGTGTGCTGTATATATAATAGGGGTCGGTAAGAAGACCACTAGGTGGGGAAGCTATCTCGCTCCACCAGACTCCCCGAATTGTAGGCGTCGCACACGGATAATTCCGTGACGCGGCGGGTCGCTTAACCGACCGTGGACGCAATAACTCAACCGCGTGACCTCGGTCCTCCCGTCTATGGGTTAATCGGGTTACCTAATTAATGACGTGATTTAATTACCGGGGAACACGCCCTCGGTACGCCTTGTCCGAACCGGATCACTCCACCAGACCGTCACTTTACCGGATCGGATGCAGCCGAGCGACACTGCCAAGGACGTACCGGCTAAAAGGAACGATCGTGGCATAAAGTCCCGGCTAAGCTAGGATTCGGACCATGCTGGATCAATGGAAGAAAAGACAAAAACGAGCAGGGAACATTCCTAATAAAATTTATTAACAATTGGCAAGGAAAGGTATGTGGTACGATAAAGATTTATTGGGTGTGTTGTGCAGAGATAGGGAGGAGAGGTGTGGTGCAGCAAATAAGCAGGCAATTTACAAAAGGGGGACACAGAGCAGACTTAACGTGAGAATAATAAAAAATAATAATAATAACATCTTCTGCAGTCTTACTTAAACAGACAGGCGCCAGGACACACACACACACACACCACACACACACACACACACACACACACACACGCACAGACACAGAAAAACCCGATGAAGCGGGAGTATTGAAACAAGAAGGGAAAGGAGTTGAGCTACGATCTCGTACCTTTGTGCCTGATAGCACGACACGCCACCAATACGTTTCCGAGGGGGGTGCTCCGTAGTGCGGCACCCGCAGCACTTGTTCAGCAGAGCGTGTGGAGACCGTGTTAGTGAAGGACGGGCTTGAGTGGAGAAGGGCGGAGTCCAGGGTGCTGGACGGAGTGGTACGGGACCAGTTTGGCTGGTGGTGGAAACGAGGCGGAGTCCAGCATCAGGAGGCGGGTCGTGGCGATGTCGACGAGCGAGGCCAGAGCGAAAGAAGAAAGAGAGAGGCGGAGGGACTGCTCCGACCTTATTAGGACTTGCAGCGCGGGGGGAGGGGCCACCCTCGAAGCGAAACTTCATCACCTGAATCTGGCGCTCCAATTGCCCCAACCCCTCACGTGGCCCACTAACTTTGCCGGAAACGCCTCACTTCGTTTCGAAAGGTCATCTCAGACAGCGGCAATATTCCGTCTGACCCACGACATGACACGAATCGCCCACACCGAAATTGGCACGCGAATCCTCCTGCAAAAACCCCGGGCCGTGCCCTGGCGACCGCCGAGGGTCCCGCATGTCCGCTCGGGCGTTCGACCAGCGCCGATAAACGCGCCCACTCTGCACGCGCCAACGTGGCTCGCACTGTACATTCCCCGGCTCGATCGCAGCTTCTCTGGCCGTAGAGACGAGAAGACGTTCACCATCTGTGGAGAATCCGCTGCTGCCAGCGAGGGCCGAAGGTACATCATATGGATAAATCCATGCATGTTCACGAGCAGTGTACTGTGTGCCTTCGAGCACATTCTATACAGTGCACATGGTTCGGTCATTACGCACGTGGCCAACGCCCGCGATCGCACGATTCGCTAGCGTGTGCACGGGCGAACACAATTGTGTCGGATATTGAGGTTGAAAAGGAACGGTCCGCTTTTACTCCACACACTCGATTCCCGCCCAACATGGCGTGGAGTCGTCTTTATCGGCCTCCGTACGTGTTCGTGCAGCGTGGGGTCGTCGTGGCTGTATTTCCTGTGTTGCGAAAAACACCATTCGTGCAGCCTCTTCAGAGGTATTCATCGTATGCCTTTTAATGCAACCGGCAATCTTCCCCAGATCATTGGAAGCTCGAGTCGATAATCCCCGCACGACTAGTGCACTGTATGACTCGCTGCACACGGGTTTAGAGCTCGCTGGGAACGAGGGCTCTGCGCCGTCGTTTCCTCACAGCGGCACCGCACGTGCTGCCCTCCGTGAGGGCCCACCTCACAGCGAAGGCGCACGTGGCTCAGATTTACCTCAGGAATAATCAGACAAAAAGAAGAGGAGGGGCAAAATGAAGAAAAAAATGATTGAAGCAAACCGAGCTATGAGATCATCACAACGCTCTCCTTGTTGTCCCGTTAGACAAAAGGAAAGGGACGACCTACACGTATATTAATGGCATAACTGTCTTGGGACCACTATCTGTTGGATGCATGCGGTTTCAAGAACCGCAACAATATATAAACTTATATATATATATAATATATATATATAATATATATAATATATTTATTATTCTTCTTCTTTCTTCTTTGGCTGCTCCGTTAGGGGTCGCCACAGCGGATCATCTGTATGATCCGCATCGTGATTTGGCACAGGTTTTACGCCGGATGCCCCTCCTGACGCAACCCTGGTCGCCTCTTAACACACAGGGATATGTACACCTATTTTAACGGGGCATAACACCGGCCCAGTACACTGGTACTCACTTCGCCGACCTCGGAAGGATGACCAGCTGAGTCAACCTCCTGGTGTGTATTAATTCAGGCGGCCAACGGGGCTTGAACTCAGGACCTTTTGGATCCCAATCCGCCTACCCTAACCACTAAGCCAACACCAGGCATATATACATATAATATTGATATTGACAGAGCCTATCGTCTTCCAATCACCACATACTTGGTGTAATGCATACTGATGTCGCCTTGTGATTGCTATACAACGTCTTCGACAAATTTCAGATCATTGTGGAAAGTAAAAATGGAAACCATTGCCGGTATGATAGTGCCAATGAAGCCAATCTTTATGTCTCCAGGTGACCTTGGCCTCGTATTATTTTGGCGGTTTGCATTTGAATTCGTGCCTTATGTTGTTGGTCGTTGACGTCAACAATAGCCAAATTGGAGTAATTATTTGTGTGCGGAATCTGGGTAAAATAATCTTCTCAACTCCAATCTGACTTGTGTTCTCTTTCACCAGGAACACATGGATTTCCTTTTGGAGGCTGTAAGGAACAAGGATGAGGCTCTGGCTCATCATTTCACCAAGTCTGAGCACTGGGGAACACTCGATCAGCTCTATAGTACGTAGTGTTATTTACATGGCATTTCTACCCGAGTTTGCTTTGTATAACAAGATGAATTGCAATTCTTTCATGCTTCCATGTGAGAAACACTTTTCTCCTTCACACGCTCTCATTCCTCATCAACATTATACTTTCATCACTGGGCTGTTATTTTTTTTATAAACCGCCAATGCCACAATGTGAGTCGGCACACATTGTGAGTGTAAGAGAATGCAGTAGTAGTATCGGTGAGTGTGAGAGAATTCATCAGTAGTATCAGTGAGTGTGAGAGCATACAGGAATACTGTAGGTGAGTACGAGCGAATGCCCGAGTTGTGTTTGTGAGTGCAAGCAGAACACAAGGATTTATCCCCCATTGTCCTCTCATTGCAGAGAACGTGCTGTTGCAGAATCCCAGAGAATCCTCAGCAGGACAACCTTCGTCTTCCTCCAGTGCAGGCTCGTCTGTGTGGTCATGCCAGCATTGCACTTTTATGAACCAGTCTGGCACGATGCAGTGTGAGGTCTGCAGCCTTCCTCGCTCCTGATTCGGTGCCCAGTCGACAACACGTTCACTCGTGCACCCTCTGTGCAGATCGATCGTCCATTTCCGCACAATTGTATATTGCCAGCCATATGGAGGAAATGCTTTCAACAGTGGGGGGGCCTTGCATTTCTTCTCTGTTAACCTTATTATCTTGATAAATTCCATAATAAAATGTGTTCACATTGGCTTAACTATGTTTCTGATCAATTCTAGGTTTGGGGGAGAGTTTACTTAGCGACACTGACACTAATTTGCTGCCAGTTCCAGGTGAAAGCCATACAAGAATGCAGGCAAACGTTTTTGAATGTTTGTGTTTTTGGAACTCTGTTTCGTTCATCCATCCCAAACTCCCTCTCCCAGCCCCTACATCTCCAATTCATACCCAACATTCCCCATAGTCTTGTTTGAAGCCTTTCCCCAATCCTAGCTTGCCTTGATGGGTTCTGTGTCATTGCCACTGTAGCTGTTTTGCAACTACCTTCGAGTCAATAAATGCCTTTCATTTGTGGAACTATAACCTTGTACTTCTCCCATACCAACAACACTCCTTATGGTAGATTTGATACTTTAACCTTGTACATCTCCTCCCAAGGCAATGTTCCATTGTTAAAGAGCAGATCCGAAGACTATCCATCTCCAAAGATCTTCATCCTCGTGCAAGGAACTACCAGGAGATTCCCGTTGTTGGACTGTAGCTTTCTTGCAGGTGTGATTAGGTCAGAAATGTAGGCATGAACCAGTTTGTTTGGGATTAACGTTCTCCAGCAAAATATTGCAATCTATCCATTAATGTGCCGGGAACCCGCAGAATGTTTTTATGATTGGAGTGAGGTCATCAGATTTTCAAGCTTTAATTCTGAGCCTGGGAGCTACATTGTGAATGGGTTGTAAGGGCTTAGAGAAGAGGCAGGTGAACCACAGCAATCCAAGCACGACGTTATGAGAGCATGAAACAGAGTTGCAGTAGATCCTCTCATTTGGGCAATGTTGTACACATTAACAAAAAGATATTTCGAGATTTTTGAAAGGTGTGGAATTTAGGAAATATTTGGATCCTGGATGACACCAAGACTTGAAACTGAGGAAGCAGCAGATCGTGCGTAGTTTTCCCCAAGTTTCACTGCATGTGGTTTAAAAGCTTCAGGGACTGATAATGGACCAAGGACCAGCATGTCGATCATTATGACAGCACTGAGTTCGAGTTTATGAAGATCCCCATTTTTATTTTTATAGAAACAGGAATTCCGAGTTGTAACAAGAGAGCCCGTAATTAGGTTCATTGGATGAATGAATCTGGGTATTATTAACGTAACAATTAAATGTGATGTCAAAAAATTACTTTATTGCACCAAGCAGATGAACAGAAACCAAGAACAGAGCCCCATGGAACACGGCAGATAGACAGTGGATCTGATGGAGATCATACAACTATCGTAAGCATTGATAGCTATTCAAGATGAGAATTGCAGGTCAAGAGATACCAAAACAAGTTTGAAGATGGTCAAGCAGTATATTCTGGTGAAATGTATTAATAGGTTCAAACGATGAGTGTTATAGCTGATGCTTGGTCTGCTTTTGTACAGAATATCATTTGTAACCTTTAGGAGTGCAGTCTCGGTGCTTCGTAACCATTTGAAAGTGACCGTTATGGTTCCAAAAGAGAGCACTGGTGTAGGTATTCCAGAATCTGGCCGGTAATAGCATGTTTGAGAATGTTGTAAATGAAAGAGAAATAGCTGTGTGTTTAAAAGAAAAAAGTTTTTTTTAATATTCATGTCCTGCACGAACTACGTTCACGTCCGAGATAATTCTACACAACTATCGTGGTCCATTCCACCACTAGACAAAAGGTTTAGCCCTCAACATGGTATGTTCTTCACTACCGCTACAACCTGGGACCATTATACTCTTGTGAATTGTTCGTCTCTACATCTCATCATCTTTTCTCCTCGGTTTCTTCCAGCTCCTCCTCTCGGTTGCCATTTTGTAATTTCTATCTTCCATCGGTTGTCCATACTTCTTGCTAAGTGTCTATGAAGCCAGTTCCAGTTTAATTTATCAATTGTGTCGATTGGGTAGTTCCTGGTGTCACACATTGATTGCAAGGAGCATTCCAGGTGCTGCATGTTAATTGTAAGAGTCATTTGTGTTGCACATTGATTGTAAGGTTAATTTCTGGCCTTGTTCGGGTCATTACTGGTGTTGCACGTTTTCATATTGAGATGTGGCTGCCCCACTAATTCCCCCCAAAACTCGAACACTACTTACTCCTCTTGGTCCCTCTAAACTAGCTGTAATGCTATCTGAAGATGTCAAATTGTATGAAAGGAAAGCATCCCCTATTCTAACGTGGTATCCCTAATTTTCCACAACGAGCAACAATGTAAACAACTCGCAGCAGTCAGTGGCCCACATGGCCTAAGTTGGGGGTGGGGAGGTCACCCTACGAGGTGGTGGGGCCTGCTCCACTGCATGGCCACTGTTCCCGAAGACACTGTGGATATATAAGCACAAGGAAGCCACCTGTCTTTCTCTCTCTGCTGGCTGGCGTGACTATCTCTATTCTCTCTCCCTCTCCTGCTCTTGCTCTCTCTTCCTCCTCTCCTATCTCTCTCTCTCTCTCTCTCTCTCTCTCTCTCTCTCTCTCTCTCTCTCTCTCATGCTTGCTGCTGGTTGTGGGTTCCTGGCGATCTCTCTCCTTAGCTGCTGTGCCTCTTTCTTGTATCATGCTGCATTGTGTCCCTCGTGGTGGCTTGTGGTGTTCCCAGGCCCCAGACGGAGGAACAGCGAGGACCGACCACCCAGACCGATACTTGCTAGCCTGATCGTCGAAGATCGCGTGCAAGCAGGGTTAGTGTCACAGGTTCTGTTGTCTTGTCAGTCTCCTGTTGTGTCTTGTCATCTGTGTGTGGAAGGATGAAGTTATTTGCTAAGCCGTAGAAGATCCCTTTGGGTGTGTTAGTTATTTTTGTATTAATTTGTTGCTGTTTGATCATCTCCTCCCGAACTGTGTAATAAATGCCCCGTTAATGAGAACTGGTCATCATGTTTTACTTTAAGAGGATTGGCATATAAACCCGTTAAATGGTAAATTAGGTCTGCGTGTTAAGCGCCGCCATGAGCGAACTGCTGGCAGACTTGCTCGGTCATCTTGTCAGGTGGAACCGCCCGCCGCGGTCATTTCGTTCTGAAATGCCGATTCACGCCCAAATTACCTGCGTGGATGCAGAGACCTTTTCATCCCTGACCCAGCCGTCGGTGGTCTCAGACCTCACGGCCGTTCCAATATACAGGGTGTTTCCAAAAATAACAAAAGCGAATGAAATACTTATGTTGCATGTGTTTGTTAATCTTAGAATGAAAATGTATGCTTGGTTACTTGTAGGTAACATTGACTCTCCCAAGTGAGACACCCACAAGCTGATAAGTACTTTGACAATAAAGATTTGTCTTTTTTGCACAAGAGGTGTTATGTTTCTACTGCACTGTTTCCTTGGAAACACTCTATATATATATGTTTGCGAATTACGCGCCGCCGGCGTGCGAAGGCCAGTAACTCGAATCGCGGCACGTCGCCCACCGGACGGACAATTCAGTCGTGACCCTCTAGGAACAACGCCGGGAGCTAGTCGGTGGGGGTTTAACCTCACCACGATCGTGCCAATTGCCCACCCGCGCAGGATAGGGTTGCTCGCCAAATTCGATCTATCTAAGTACCTGCGCGAATGGTCGACCGGGCGATCGTACCACGCCACAGGCCGACTTCGGACACGAACCGCTTAAGCGGTCCGTTCCGTGCTACAGTGATAACCGAGCGGTGTTATCTGTCGCCTCGACGGTTCCGATTAATTACCGGGCGTATTAAACCCACTACGAACCCCTTACGCGATGCAGGATGGAGAGTCAATTAAAAAGGAAGGAGACGAAGCAGAGCAGGAACAGTTCAACAAGCAAGCATTTTATTTCCCGGCACACGGAAAGCACGTATATACAGCCATACAGAATCAAAATGCACATAAAGCAAATGTAAGAGTTAAAACCGACTACGCGCACACACGGCAACACTTATACAGTTTTACTTCACAGACGGCCCAACACAACATTTACACAAAAGCAAAAGAAAGAAGCCCCCCTCACAGACAAGGAGGCAGACAGGCCCGTAGGCCAAATGTGCACGGGACCTAGAGGAGCGGCCAGGTCCGCGAGACCGGGGAGGTCTTACCCGCGTCCCCGTGACCGCGTTGGCGGCAAGCCGCAAAGTGTCCGCGCCGCTGTGCCCGACTCCGGGCCCCTGGCGTGCTTGTTGGCACCACGTTTGGGGTGGGGGAGGAACGGGGCCCCCTTTTGCACTATCTCAGCGCGGGGGGAAGGGGAAATTGTTGATGCCCTGGGGAGGGGATGGCTGGCTGGCTTGGGTCCGCGACGAGACGAGCGACCCACACCCGACTCGTCGCCGCGCGTCCTTCTTGCCTCGGCCCGAGCTCCTTGCTTGCAGTTCGCGCGCACACTCGACTCCACCAACGTACGCTCCTTGTCCCAAAAGAAACTTCTCGATGACACTCTCCAAGCAACTCAAAACAACTGCTCCAATTCGCCTTGCGCTCGCCTTTTTATAGGTGGTAGGAGCAGCCAATATGCAAATTTTAGGATCAGAACGCGATTGGAGGCGGGGCCACGCCCCCCCCCGGTCAGCCATTGGTCGGGCAAAAATGGGCGTGAACCTCTCCTGATCCTAAAATTTGCATATACGGACTTCACATACACACGCTTGGAGGCGGGGCCAGCCGCCCCGCGCTCGCTAATTGGACGGAGGAGAAGTGGGCGTGAAGCGTTTCTGATCCGAATTTTCCCCCTCGGAAAGGCCGCCATTCGCGCTCGGTGTGTTCGGCACCAATCGCGAACGGCCGCGAGACAGCCCGATCAGTGTTCACAGGTGGTGCGGGAATGGCCGTAGAAGTGATGATGTGGATGAATTCGTGAAGGTAAAGGCGAAGGTGGTGGAGGGTCTTCTGTGGTGAGGGTTGGCGTTGTGGTTGTTGTCTGAGGGTTGGAGCGTGGTTGTAGTTGGTGACGATGGCTGGCGTGGTGGTTCAGGTGGTTGTTGTGTGATGGTGATTGAGACGTGGTTGGTTCAAAATAACGACAGAAAAGAAAAAAGGCTAACTCAAAGCGTCGCAGCCGGATGAATCACATAAATTCCCTCTATACAACGGGTTTGGGCTAACTACACATGTACCTATCGAGATATCTCACCTGCGGGCCCTTATGGTGTATAGGCGAATTTCCACAGCCGTAACAATATATATATATATATATATATATATATTATATATATTATATATATATATATTGTTGTGGAAATGATTTCTAGGGGGTAATGCTAAATACAGTGTAGTTATTTTACATATTGAGTATTTAGAATAAGCATAGAGAAATTAAATATTTTAGATACACGTCGCTAATTCGTACAGTTAGAAACCATCAACCCCGCCCCATTGTGTCTGAACTCCATAATCGGTCCTTTTTAACTTCACACGAGGCCATTTCAACAAGTTTCGGTGGAAACGTTGGGAGAGGATGTTTGAAGACTTGGGGCTGGGAGGGTTTGTGTGTGTGTGTGTGTGTGTGTGTGTGTGTGTGTGTGTGTGTGTGTGTGTGTGTGTGTGTGTGTGGATGTTCACATTTTACATTACTCTGAAATTGCACGGTCCCTGCCATTATGTTGGCGAAGGACATTCCAAGCAAACTCCCTAAATATTCCCACTCCATTGGGAACGAATTCTATACAACGGCCCGGTGGAACCAGGTATCTGCTCGCCTATATATGTTGTGGATTTACGCCGTTCGGGCGTGCGGGTGACCGCCTTTAGCTAAATTGCGGCCGCGCGCACCCACCGAACAAGCAATCTAGTCGCAGCTTTTCGGATCAACGCTGAACCCAGCTACGGGTGTTGTTAACCACACCATAAATCAGCCAACTCTTCTGTCCACGCGCTACAGGGTCGATCGCCGAATTGTCGATGTACCTAATTATTCGCGCAGACAGAAATGCCGGGGATTTATACCTCAACGGAGCCTGCACGAAACCGAGCCGCTTTAAGCAGCTCGTTCCGTTTGCGATTGCCGAGCGTTTTTATATCGCCAAGCCCGTCGGACCAGATGTACGTTTTATCGGCTATTAATCAGCCAGCTATTTATTCCGAACGCAATTATGGCAGTCAATGGCAGGAAAGGACGCAACAAGCAGGTGACATTTCAACAATGGGGACATTTATTTTCACACGTATGCAATGAATGGGGGGGGGGGGATGGGACATGACCCGAGCAAAAACCTACAGCCGATATCTATTTATTACATACATGCACTTACAACAATTCTACTTACGGACAGGCTTTCATGCAAAAACCCCAGAAAAGAAAGATAGAACTGGGCTCGTAAGCCTTTAATGTTCCTCGGAGCTAGGATGACCGAAGGAGCTCCGCGAAGCCGGGCAGGTACCTTTGTCGCCTTGAGGCGACTCGATGGGTCTTTTGGTCGGCGACTCTCCGTATGTCTCTATTGTCAATGCGGCAGCTGTTTTAACGGCGGCTTGGTTGGTCCAGGGCCTATCAGCGCGCCCGACTTTCCACGGCCGTCTCCCGACTCTCCGATGAGCTGCCCTCCAACCGCCAACCGACTCTCCGATGCGCCTCTCTCTCTCGTCTCCCGACTCCACTCGACTCCACCAACTCTCCACTCGACTGGCTCACCAACTCGACTCCACTCACCCATCCTCTCTCAGGCGTTCCAACGCGGCCCTTTTATCAGGTCCGGGGCATCCGCCCTCCTTCTTTGCGCGCGTGGGGGGAAAATCCTAGGAGTGATCGGGTTCTTTTTCTTCGGAGCATACTTTTTGTAACCGTCACTTTTGTTTACCCGTTCTGAGGGACCCGCCCCAACCGTCACTTTGTACTTTTGATTTACCCGTTCCAGAATATCGGGGCGGGAGTTGTTGAGTTGTTCTTTTTGTTTGTAGAGATGCCTGGTTGTAAACTTTGTGGCGTTGTGGTGGAGGTGGCGTGGTTGTGGAGTTTGTTGGCGTTTTGGTGGAGGTGGCGAGGAGATGCTGGCGGTGTGGAGAAGGTGGTGAGGAGATGATTGTTTAAAAATAAAGATAGAAAAGAATAACACTACCTGAAGAGTCACAGCCCAGCACCACGAATAATTCCCGTTATACATCAGTGGGGAAATCTAACCTGGACACACACACTTATCGACATAACTGATCTTCGGGGACCTGAATGGTGTTCTGTGATTTTCCACAACCATAACAATATATATATATATATATATATATAATATATATATATATATATATATATTGTTACGGTGTGGAACCGCGTATTGTGTTACCGCGTTCAGACACAATCGAGCAACTTCCATATATATATAATATATATATATATATATTTATATATATATATACTTATAGTGTACGGCTGTGGAAATTCGCAAACACATCCAGGTCCCATAGGTTGAAGGTAATTTCTTGAAGTTCCATGGTGTAGTTAGCTCCAAACCCGTTGTTACTAGAGGGAAATTAATGTGATTCATTGGGCTGCCGTCCTTTGAGTTTAGGCCGTTTTTCCTGTTCTGCTTTAATTTTCGAAGCCAACCACACTTCAACGTCAACAACTGCCAACCAAACAACAACAACGCTAACCACGCACCACTCTAACAACCGCCAGCCCCGCCACCCTCACAGCACCACGCCAACCATCTACACGCACCCCTACATCCATCGAACGCCATCCTCAGCGGTCTACATACGACGGTTTGCGCGTTGAAGGCCGTCGAACGGCTTCGAACTCGTCCCCCCCAAGACGCAAGGTGGGAGGGGAACGAGAGGGAACGCCCCCCTTTCTCGAAGGGCCTCGAAAGGAAGGTGGGGCAGCCGAGAAAACAGGGCGTGGCGCGGGCGTATAAGCCGGGAAGCAGAGGTTGTAAAGAGGTTTCGTCGTGTGCTTCGTGCCTGTGGATCCTGCTTTACTATTCGTCTCGTCCTGCCTGTCTCGTTCTGGCTGCTCGTGGTTCGCGTGGACTCGGTCCGGTGCTCAGTCCGAGGCGTCGGGAGGCCAGCACGAGCAGGCGCTGAGGTCACGCCGGCGAGGCCTCGCCGACCACGCTCGTCGGAGTCACACCACTCGGGACCAACGTGGACGGGCGCCCCAAGGACTCAACGACTCAGGAAAGTCGCGACTCCATTTCTTTTGGGTTTTTTGTGTGAACGTGGTGTGTCGGCGCAAGTCCGTGAAGTAGTATTGTTTTAGAGTGGTCCGTGTTGTCGCGTTAGTCGGTAGTAGCTCTGCTTCTTTTGTTTCTAGTTGATATAATGTGCATTTCCTATGTTTGCTTTATGTGTGCATTCGTTGTCGTGTTGTAAATATAAAATGTCTTTGTTGAATCTTCCCCCGTGTCGCTGCGTCCTTCCTTCGTGGGTCTCCATCTTGTTTCAACGTAAAGGGTTGGTGGGCGCGGGCGCGCCCCTAATTATCTGAACGGTCAAGGCCCGACGATACACGCTCGTTATCCCGTTAAGCCCGGAACGAGCCGCTTAAGCGGATTCGTGTCCGAAGTCGGCCTGTGGGCGAGGTCATCCTCCGGTAGGTTACCCGCGCGGGTACTTAGGTATATCGACTTTCCGGCGATTTCCACCCTATTCCGCGCGGTAGAATGCGGACTGGGTTGTGGTGAGGCCGAAAGGTCCACCCGTGACTGGAATCCCGGCGTTAGCCGGGAGGGTCAACAGACTGAATTGTCCGTCCGGTGGCGAGGCGGTTCGCTACATAGATTTTAGTCAAACGTGGCCGATCGCCACCCGACGGGCGCGAATTCCGCAAACACTGGTGCAGGAGTGGGGATTCCTAATCCTCCGTCTCCAAGCCTAATTCACAGGGAATCGGTCCAGGGTGAGAGAGCGAACCTACCGATTCCTCTAAATACGAGCGATTAAATTAACCCTTACGTGGAAATAAGATGGCGTCTCAAGGCGAGCGGGTGCCGGGGGTAGAAATGATATATTAGGACATTGTGTAGTTTGTAGAATCCATGGTCCAGGATTGTAGAGCGCCCGGCAGGACATTGGGTGTGCAGGACAGTTTCTCCCAACCAAACGCCAGGGCGAAATGGGTGCGGCGGGGCAGAGGGCCGGGTGTATAAACCTCCCCTCCCTCTTCACCAAACCCCCGATCCCTGCCCGCATCGCTCAGCCCTGAGTGCACCCGACGTGGCCCGGCTATTCGCCACATGGCTGGAACAAATTGAAAGCGAAATGAAAAACGAAATAAAAGGAGTGGAACAAGCAGATGGAAAGCAAACACTAAACGAAATGAACGGCAAAATGGATGGAATGAACGAAAAAATGGATGGTAAACGCACTCAATGGAAAGGAATGAATAACGAATTGAACGAAAAAATGAGTGGAAAACGCAACTCAAAATGGAAACAAAACAAAACCGAAATGAAGGAAGAAATAAGAGAAATGCGGGGTGAAAATACGCAGCAAAATTGGGCCGGAGCTGCAGCGCCGGGCATGAAGGCAACAACAGGGAAGTGCGTAATGGCGACGCCACGTGTGGGAGCGAACGGCTGGGAGGGGGTGCAACGGTTTGTCAGGCCCCGCGGTGAGGCGGGTGAGAAAAA
>CM068953.1:168082177-168094274 GCA_035128595.1 Eptatretus atami | reverse complement strand
GTGTGTAATGGTACGTTCTAAAAGACTTATTCATGGTGCAACTAACGTTCAAACGGTGATTACAATGAGCAATCAGAGATTGCAGACTCTCACTCGAACTTATTTTGTGTGGTGTTCATGTGGTTTTGTGTGGTTTATTTTGTGTGGTGTTTGTGTACATGTGTGTTATGTCATTTATAAGAAACATAATTAGAACTGTCACTTTTTAACTGCTGGCAGTGATGACCGGGTACCAAGAGGTCCCACTTTGATTGGACACCTGACCCTGACCCATGACGTTTTTTCATCATTACCTTGGCACCGAAGGTGAAGGAGGTTATGTTTTCATCCCTTTCTGTCTGTTTGTCTGTCTGTTTGTCTGTGTACAGTGTATCTCAAAAAGTTGTGGACGGATACGGATGAAATTTTGTGGACAGGTTCGGTGTGTGACAAGGAGAAACTCATTAGATTTTAGTGAAGATCCGGATACGGATGCAGATCTGATAATTTTTTAAGTGATTCTTCACCATTGAGAGATCGGGTCAAAAACGATATCGTAGTGTATATCATGATATTTCAAAAAATGTATTGGGCCCGATATGTTCTCGTGGATCTGGCATTATGTGGCGGAGGTATGCGCTCCACCGTGTGCCCTTCTCGTTATTTAATTGACTTTAGAATGGGATTAAATTAAAATCAAATGGAAGACCAAACAGGTCCAGTCCTGCATTGGAGAAATCAGAAGGAACCCGAACAAGCAAAAAGCAAAGATGACTCATCAGAAGGAACCTGGATAGGATTCACATTTCAGCTGCTACTCCTCTACCCTCAAACCCATCCGGGCACAGCCAAGTGAGCCTTATTGGAAAATAAATAAATAAATACCCAGATTAAAATAAAAAATTCTAGCTGCCAGATCTTGTGTCCGATGAAGTTGAAATTTGAAACATGTATTCCCCATCACGACTAGATCATAATTCTAAAGTTTCATGTCAATTGGTTCCAGAGAAAACATTATTTAATATTTTTCTTCAATCAAAGATGGCTGCCAAACCATGTGACCTATGACGTCACATGTTTGAACCTTTTGTTCTTCATGGACAGGCGGTCATACATGTAAAGTTTCACCTCGATCTGTTCAGCCACTTCAGTGAAGATTTTTGAAGGTTTTTTAATTATTTTTTTTTTTTAAACAACATGGCTGCCAAATCACGTGACCGATGACGTCATCAGATTTTCTGTGGACCATTTTATCCCGAGATGATAAAATGATCAAATCGAAGTGTCCTTGACATATACCCAAACTGTCCACCAAGTTTCATCCAAATCGGTCCACAACTTTTTGAGATACCGTGCAATGTCGTTTTTAGACCCATTTCTCAATGGTGAAGAATCAGTTTAAAAATTTAATAATCATCGTATCCCTTTTTCCTCTTTCTCTCTCTCTTTTCTCTTCAATTTCTCTCTCTCTTTCTCTCTCTGTGAAGTCAAAAGATTGTGTCTGCACTTTGCCCATCTTCTTCAAACAAGAGTTCTGAGGCACAAATCATGCTCTTGGTCTTGGTGATCAGTCACGTTGTCCTATTTTGTTCTGTTCATGAAAGACTTTAGACAACGAAGTCTAAAATGCACCGATAAGTTTTTCCACAACATCATTGTGAGGTACAATTCAGTGTTTGGTGATAACGCACACTAACTATCGTCGCCTCCTGCCCTGGCTGACCATCCTCCAGGGTTTATGTTCAAGTACCTCTCCAAACAAACAAACAAAATTAAAAGTAACATTTCACTGGAAGTATTCTTCCAACATGGTCCTGGAAATATGAGCTTCCATCGGGGTGTGAGGGGAGCGAGGTCGGGAGTCCACCACCCCGCTTCTATCCTACTGTTCAAGCAGATTCAACTGCGATACTTTGTTAGCCCAACTTCTCCTCTCCCGCCACTCTCCCAACTGGGATACTTTGTTAGCCCAACTTCAAGAGATGTTGTGATTTGATGTAAAGAATTGTGTGAATATGTTAAGATGTGTTATTGATGTAAGAATTGTGATTGATGTAAGAATGTGTGATTATGTGAAGAATGTGTGGTGATTGATGTAAGAATATGCGTGTTGATGTAAGTAATGATGTTGATTGATGTAAGAATGTGTGATTGATTGTAAGAATGTGTGATATGTAAGATGTGTGATTGATGTAAGAATGTGTGATTAATGTAAGAATGTGTGTTGATTGATGTGAAGAAGTGTGTGATTAATGTAAGAATGTGTGATTATAAGATGTGATAAGTAAAATGTGTGATTGATGTAAATGTTTATATGAATGTGTGATTGATGTAAGAATGTGTGATGATGTAGATGTGTATTTATGAATGTGTGTATTGATGTAAAATGTGTGATGAATGTAAGTGTGTGATGTTGATGTAAGAATGTGTGATTGTATGTAAGAATGTGTGGATTGATGTAAGAATGGTTATTGGAATGTAGAATGTGTGATTTATGTAAGAATGTGTGCATTGTAGTAAGAATGTGTGTGATTTGTGTTAATTGATGTAAAATTGCGAGGATTGATAGTAAGGAATGTGTTGATTTGAATGTAAGAATGTGTTATGATGTAAGAATGTGGGAATTGATGTAAGAATGTGCTTTGATTTTATGGGAGATTGTAGGAGAGTTGTGGTTGGATGAGGAAGTGGGTGGGGGTGTAGAGAAAGTATTGAGTACATAGGAGGGTAAGGTTTGGACGGTGTTGAGGATTTTGGTAGGGGGGGGGGGGTTAGGAGTTTTGTCAGGTGGGGGGGGGGTTGAGGACTTTTGGCAGGGTGGGTGGGGGGGGGGTTGAGGACTTTTGGTAGGGGGGGGTTAGGACGTTTGCAGGGTGGGGGGGGGGGGTTGAGGATTTTGGCAGGAGTGGGGGGGGGGGTTGAGGACTTTTGGCAGGGTGGGGTGGCGGGGGGTTGAAGGACTTTTGGCAGGCTGGGGGTGGGGGGTTGAGGACTTTTGGCAGGGTGGGGTGGAGGGGGGGGTTGAGGACTTTGCAGGGTGGGGTGGGGGGTTGAGGACTTTTGGCAGGGTGGGGTGGGGGGTTGAGGACTTTTGGCAGGGTGTGGGGGGGGGGTTGAGGCTTTTGGCTAGGGTGGAGTGGGGGGTTGAGACTTTGCAGGAGGGTGGGTGGGGGTTGAGGACTTTTTGGCAGGGTGGGGGGGGGGGGTGAGGACTTTTGGCAGGGTGGGGTGGGGGGTTGAGGACTTTTGGCAGGGTTGGGGTGGGGGTGAGGACTTTTGGGCAGGTGTGTGGGGGGGGGTTGAGGACTTTTGGCAGGGTGGAGTGGGGGGTTGAGACTTTTGGCAGGATGGGGTGGGGGGGTGTTGAGGACTTTTGGCAGGTGGAGTGGGGGGGTTGAGGACTTTTGGCAGGGTGTGGGGGGGGGGTTGAAGACTTTTGGCAGGGTGGGGGGGGTTGAGGACTTTTGGCAGGTGTGGGGGGGGTTGAGGACTTTTGGCATGGGGGGGGGGGGTTGAGGACTTTTGGCAGGGTGGGGGGGGTTGAGACTTTCCGATGAGAGGGGGTGAAGGCTTGGAGTGTAGAGGACATGAGGGGATTGAAGCCTTCTGGTAGGAGTGCGAGGTTGAGGAGTGGGGTTTGCGAGAGGCGTGAAGACCTGAGTTTGAGACTTGGGGTCACATTTTACAAGACGTGGATTCCCATGGGTCGTTGCCATGATGCCGTCAAAGGACATTCCTGTCAAACTTCTAATATTCACACTCCATTGGGAACGAATTCCTTTCCAACAGCTCAGTGGAACCGAGTTATTTGCTCGTATATCCCTGTATGTATGATGTATATATATAGATCACTGTAGATCTGAGCGATTCCTTTACTCCTCCAGACGAGGCGCAGCAGGCGATTCGTGTCGGTTCGTCTGCCTGCGGAGTCGGGCATCGTTTGTGTTTTCTCCTCCCCGTCGGCTGGACGAGGACCCCGCATTCGGTTCGCTCCGCTTTGCATTTCGAGACCCATTTGATCGTCCCGGAGACCCGGAATTCAGGTGCTGTTTTTGCGGCCCCTGTGAACCCTTCCGCACCCCAGCTCTAGTTGACACCGGTGAGGCCCTTCGTGTTGTAACCATAAATGGAGTGGACACTTTTCGGGTCGTGCTTCGTTTATCCCTTTTTTTTTTAACCCTCTGTGGAAATCGTAAAGCATGATTTATGAAACGCTCCTTAATTATATGATAATTATCAAAGATTATGATTACAATTGCATTCCTCGCTATAGCGCCAAATACAAAAGAAGGTGTAACCAGTCTGTCTAATGAAAACCCTTTTATACTCCTCGATTCCGGCGGAGTTAAATGTTCGAAAATAAATACCAGAACAGGATTTTTGCAATGAAAATGTGGGAGTAAATAATAATAATCAAAATAATTCGTGTTTGGGTGAATCGGAACTTCCATTAAAAAAAAAATCATTAATTGATTTATTGAAGACGTTGAGCTGAATCGATTGTCTCTTTAGTGGGCAACTTAGCTAAATATAGCATAAACATTGTGCATTTGTGAGGAAAGCACAAATTTGGCACACTAGTGCCTATCTATTATGAACAGATTTGGATATTGGCCCTCTGCAAATTCCAGCCGCTGATGGCTGTGGCAGCCATTTTCCACTGCCATCAAAAATTTTGAATGGCCCAATATCCAAATCTGTTCATAATATGATAGGCTACTGTGTGCCAAATTTGGTGCTTCCTCACAAAATGCACAATTGTTATGCTAAGTTTCCACTACTTGTAATGAGGGCAAATTTACAAATGCGATTAATCGTTTATTAAGTTACTTATGTAACGAGTTATCATGAATCGAAAAAATATAACGTGATCCTCCATGTGACCACCATGATTTATATGCAGCAGCCTCTTCACTCTCTGTACATGTGGATAAAAGCACAAGATGGTCCGATACGTGGAACATGTCTTTCAATCGGGACAAATCTCACACTCTCACCATGTCTCTCGCGAAAGGACCGTCTGGAACCCACCCCCCTCCCCATCCACTTTTCTCAACAATCCTCCGGAGAAGTCCTTTCATTTAAGTTTCTGGGTCTCACTATCTGCCACGATCTTTCCTGGGAAAGCCACATTTCCAACCTCGCCTCCAAGCCAGTCACCCACTAGGAATCCTCCATTGTGCAAAGTCCTTCCTCGGCCCACCTGAGCTCCTGACCACATACAAAGCTTTCGTCCGCAGCCTGATGACTACTGCTCTCCCCTCTGGGCTGGTGCTCCTGCCTCCCACCTTTCTCGGCTTCATGCTGTAGAAACCAAAGCATTTAGGATCATTGGTATCTCGCATGATGGGCGAGTCTTTGGCCTCTCACTCTCTCACCGCAGGCAGGTTGTGTCTTTCTGTCTTCTACCGTCTCCTCGCCGGCCTGCCCCCCCGCTCTGTCTGCAATCTGTCCCCCCCCCCATATTTCCGCAGGGCACTCAAGATCCGCTAGCAACCCCCTTCTGATACAACTACCAAAATCAAGAATCACTGCTCACCTTCACTCTTTCATTCCTCTTTTTCCCGCTTTTAGATAAACTCCCTCACTCTCTCAATCCCATTATTCCCTCCAGTCTTCAAACAACTGTTCACCACCACCTCTTATCATCCCCCATCCAAATCCTCAATCTTTTCTACCCCCGATAATCCACCCAAGCCCACCTCCTTCAAATCCCTGCTTTTCTTCCTGAAAGTCCCTGTAATGTCCATCTTTCTTTCCCCATGTTCCCCGCCCCATCCCTCTCCTTCCACAGATCTCCTAATGTCTCTTCCCACTTTTTTGTCCTTCCCACTCCCTCCCCTCTTGTCTCCTGCTCCCTTGTACGTTCTGTGTGTTGCTGTTATATGACCCTCCACATTGTGGTGTGTGTTATATATATATATATGTGTGTGTAATGGTACGTTCTAAAAGACTTATTCATGGTGCAACTAACGTTCAAACGGTGATTACAATGAGCAATCAGAGATTGCAGACTCTCACTCGAACTTATTTTGTGTGGTGTTCATTGTGTTTTGTGTGGTTTATTTTGTGTGGTGTTTGTGTACATGTGTGTTATGTCATTTATAAGAAACATAATTAGAACTGTCACTTTTTAACTGCTGGCAGTGATGACCGGGTACAAGAGGTCCACTTTGATTGGACACCTGACCCTGACCCATGACGTTTTTTCATCATTACCTTGGCACCGAAGGTGAAGGAGTTATGTTTTCATCCCTTTCTGTCTGTTTGTCTGTCTGTTTGTCTGTGTACAGTGTATCTCAAAAAGTTGTGGACGGATACGGATGAAATTTTGTGGACAGGTTCGGTGTGTGACAAGGAGAAACTCATTAGATTTTAGTGAAGATCCGATACGGATGCAGATCTGATAATTTTTTAAGTGATTCTTCACCATTGAGAGATCGGTGTCAAAAACGATATCGTAGTGTATATCATGATATTTCAAAAATGTATTGGCCGATATGTTCTCGTGGATCTGGCATTATGTGGCGGAGGTATGCGCTCCACCGTGTGCCCTTCCGTTATTTAATTGACTTTAGAATGGGATTAAATTAAAATCAAATGGAAGACCAAACAGGTCCAGTCCTGCATTGGAGAAATCAGAAGGAACCCGAACAAGCAAAAAGCAAAGATGACTCATCAGAAGGAACCTGGATAGGATTCACATTTCAGCTGCTACTCCTCTACCCTCAAACCCATCCGGGCACAGCCAAGTGAGCCTTATTGGAAAATAAATAAATAAATACCCAGATTAAAATAAAAAATTCTAGCTGCCAGATCTTGTGTCCGATGAAGTTGAAATTTGAAACATGTATTCCCCATCACGACTAGATCATAATTTAAAGTTTCATGTCAATTGGTTCCAGAGAAAACATTATTTATATTTTTCTTCAATCAAAGATGGCTGCCAAACCATGTGACCTATGACGTCACATGTTTGAACCTTTTGTTCTTCATGGACAGGCGGTCATACATGTAAAGTTTCACCTCGATCTGTTCAGCCACTTCAGTGAAGATTTTTGAAGGTTTTTTAATTATTTTTTTTTTTAAACAACATGGCTGCCAAACACGTGACCGATGACGTCATCAGATTTTCTGTGGACCATTTTATCCCGAGATGATAAAATGATCAAATCGAAGTGTCCTTGACATATACCCAAACTGTCCACCAAGTTTCATCCAAATCGGTCCACAACTTTTGAGATACCGTGCAATGTCGTTTTAGACCCATTTCTCAATGGTGAAGAATCAGTTTAAAAAATTTATAATCATCGTATCCCTTTTTCCTCTTTCTCTCTCTCTTTTCTCTTCAATTTCTCTCTCTCTTTCTCTCTCTGTGAAGTCAAAAGATTGTGTCTGCACTTTGCCCATCTTCTTCAAACAAGAGTTCTGAGGCACAAATCATGCTCTTGTCTTGGTGATCAGTCACGTTGTCCTATTTTGTTCTGTTCATGAAAGACTTTAGACAACGAAGTCTAAAATGCCCGATAAGTTTTTCCACAACATCATTGTGAGGTACAATTCAGTGTTTGGTGATAACGCACACTAACTATCGTCGCCTCCTGCCCCTGGCTGACCATCCTCCAGGGTTTATGTTCAAGTACCTCTCCAAACAAACAAACAAAATTAAAAGTAACATTTCACTGGAAGTATTCTTCCAACATGGTCCTGGAAATATGAGCTTCCATCGGGGTGTGAGGGGAGCGAGGTCGGGAGTCCACCACCCCGCTTCTATCCTACTGTTCAAGCAGATTCAACTGCGATACTTTTGTTAGCGCCAACTTCTCCTCTCCGCCACTCTCCCAACTGGGATACTTTGTGTTAGCCCCAACTTCTCCTCTCCCCCAACAACTCTCCCAATGAGATACTTTGTTAGCCCAACTTCTCCTCTCCACCACTCTCCAACTGAGATACTTTGTTAGCCAACTTCTCCTCTCCACCAACTCTCCCAACTGAGATACTTTGTTAGCCCAACTTCTCCTCTCCACCACTCTCCCAACTGAGATACTTTGTTAGCCCAACTTCTCCTCTCCACCACCTCCAACGAGATACTTTGTTAGCCCAACTTCTCCTCTCCCACCACTCTCCCAACTGAGATACTTTGTTAGCCCAACTTCTCCTCTCCCACCACTCTCCCAACTGAGATACTTTGTTAGCCCAACTTCTCCTCTCCCACCACTCTCCCAACTGAGATACTTTGTTAGCCAACTTCTCCTCTCCCATCTCCAACTGGAGATACTTTGTAGCCAACTCTCCTCTCCACCACTCTCCAACTGAGATACTTTGTTAGCCCAACTTCTCCTCTCCCGCCACTCTCCCAACTGAGATACTTTGTTAGCCCAACTTCTCCTCTCCCGCCACTCTCCAACTGAGATACTTTGTTAGCCCAACTTCTCCTCTCCCACCAACTCTCCAAACTGAGATACTTTGTTAGCCCAACTTCTCTCTCCTCATTCGAGACACCACTCCTTCCCACCCTCCAGACCCCACTCTCCCAACTGGATACTTGTTAGCCCAACTTCTCCTCTCCCGCCACTCTCCCAACTGAGATACTTTGTTAGCCCAACTTCTCCTCTCCCCAACTGAGATACTTTGTTAGCCCAACTTTCTCCTCTCCCAACTGAGATACTTTGTAAACCAACTTCTCCTCTCCGCCACTCTCCCAACTGAGATACTTTGTTAGCCCAACTTCTCCTCTCCGCCACTCTCCAAACTGAGATACTTTGTTAGCCCAACTTCTCCTCTCCCGCCACTCTCCCAACTGAGATACTTTGTTAGCCCAACTTCTCCTCTCCCGCCACTCTCCCAACTGAGATACTTTGTTAGCCCAACTTCTCCTCTCCCAACTGAGAATACTTGTTAGCCCAACTTCTCCTCTCCCGCCACTCTCCCAACTGAGATACTTTGTTACCAACTTCTCCTCTCACCAACTCTCCCAACTGAGATACTTTGTTAGCCCAACTTCTCCTCTCCCACCACTCTCCCACTGAGATACTTGTTAGCCCAACTTCTCCTCTCCCACCACACTCTCCCAACTGAGATACTTTGTTTAGCCCAACTTTCCCTCTCCGCCCTCTCCCAACTGAGATACTTTGTTAGCCCAACTTCTCCTCTCCCACAACTCTCCCAACTGAGATACTTTGTTAGCCCAACTTCTCCTCTCCCACCACTCTCCCAACTGAGATACTTTTAGCCCAACTTCTCCTTCACCACTCTCCACAACTGAGATACTTTGTTTAGCCCAACTTCTCCTCTCCCACCACTCTCCCAACTGAGATACTTTGTTAGCCCAACTTCTCTCTCCGCCACTCTCCCAACTGGGATACTTTATTAGCCCAACTTCTCCTCTCCCACCACTCTCCCAACTGAGATACTTTGTTAGCCCAACTTCTCCTCTCCCGCCACTCTCCCAACTGAGATACTTTGTTAGCCCAACTTCTCCTCTCCCGCCACTCTCCCAACTGAGATACTTTGTTAGCCCAACTTCTCCTCTCCCGCCACTCTCCCAACTGAGATACTTTGTTAGCCCAACTTCTCCTCTCCCGCCACTCTCCCAACTGAGATACTTTGTTAGCCCAACTTCTCTCTCCGCCACTCTCCTCCCAAACTGAGATACTTTGTTAGCCCAACTTCTCCTCTCCCGCCACTCTCCAACTGAGATACTTTGTTAGCCCAACTTCTCCTCTCCCGCCACTCCCACTGAGATACTTTGTTAGCCAACTTCTCCTCCTCCGCACTCTCCCAACTGAGATACTTTGTTAGCCCAACTTCTCCTCTCCCACTCTCTCCCAACTGGGATACTTTGTTAGCCCAACTTCTCCTCTCCCACCACTCTCCCAACTGAGATACTTTGTTAGCCCAACTTCTCCTCTCCACCAACTCTCCCAACTGAGATACTTTGTTAGCCAACTTCTCCTCTCCCACCACTCTCCCAACTGAGATACTTTGTTAGCCCAACTTCTCTCTCTCCACCACTCTCCAACTGAGATACTTTGTTAGCCCAACTTCTCCTCTCCCACCACCTCCCAACTGAGTACTTTGTTAGCCCAACTTCTCCTCTCCCCAACTCTCCCAACTGAGATACTTTGTTAGCCCAACTTCTCCTCTCACCATCTCCCAACTGAGATACTTTGTTAGCCCAACTTCTCCTCTCCCACCACTCTCCCAACTGAGATACTTTGTTAGCCCAACTTCTCCTCTCCCACCACTCTCCCAACTGAGATACTTTGTAGCCCAACTTCTCCTCTCCACCACTCTCCCAACTGAGATACTTTGTTAGCCCAACTTCTCCTCTCCCACCACTCTCCCAACTGAGATACTTTGTTAGCCCAACTTCTCCTCTCCCACCACTCTCCCAACTGAGATACTTTGTTAGCCCAACTTCTCCTCTCCCACCACTCTCCAACTGAGATACTTTGTTAGCCCAACTTCTCCTCTCCGCCACTCTCCCAACTGGGATACTTTTTAGCCCAACTTCTCCTCTCCACCACTCTCCCAACTGAGATACTTTGTTAGCCCAACTTCTCCTCTCCCGCCACTCTCCCAACTGAGATACTTTGTTAGCCCAACTTCTCCTCTCCCGCCACTCTCCCAACTGAGATACTTTGTTAGCCCAACTTCTCCTCTCCGCGCACTCTCCCAACTGAGATACTTTGTTAGCCCAACTTCTCCTCTCCGCCACTCTCCCAACTGAGATACTTTGTTAGCCAACTTCTCCTCTCCCGCCACTCTCCCAACTGAGATACTTTGTTAGCCCAACTTCTCCTCTCCCGCCACTCTCCAACTGAGATACTTTTTAGCCCACTTCTCTCTCCCGCCACTCTCCCACTAAGACTACTTGTTAGCCAACTTCTCCTCTCCGCGCCACTCTCCCAACTGAGATACTTTGTTAGCCCAACTTCTCCTCTCCCACCACTCTCCCACTGGGATACTTTGTTAGCCCAACTTCTCCTCTCCCGCCACTCTCCCAACTGAGATACTTTGTTAGCCCAACTTCTCCTCTCCCGCCACTCTCCCAACTGAGATACTTTGTTAGCCCAACTTCTCCTCTCCCACCACTCTCCCAACTGAGATACTTTGTTAACCCAACTTCTCCTCTCCCACCACTCTCCCAACTGGGATACTTTGTTAGCCCAACTTCTCCTCTCCCGCACTCTCCAACTGAGATACTTTGTTAGCCCAACTTCTCCTCTCCCCGCCACTCTCCCAACTGAGATACTTTGTTAGCCCAACTTTCTCTCTCCGCCACTCTCCCAACTGAGATACTTTGTTAGCCCAACTTCTCCTCTCCCAACTGAGATACTTTGTTAGCCCACTTCTCCTCTCCCGCCACTCTCCCCAACTGAGATACTTTGTTAGCCCAACTTCTCCTCTCCCGCCACTCTCCCAACTGAGA
Organism: Eptatretus atami; assembly: GCA_035128595.1. Classification (NCBI taxonomy): domain Eukaryota; kingdom Metazoa; phylum Chordata; class Myxini; order Myxiniformes; family Myxinidae; genus Eptatretus; species Eptatretus atami. The sequence continues at coordinate 168,082,861 of CM068953.1, read as the reverse complement.
TACTTTGTTAGCCCAACTTCTCCTCTCCCGCCACTCTCCCAACTGAGATACTTTGTTAGCCCAACTTCTCCTCTCCCGCACTCTCCCAACTGAGATACTTTGTTAGCCCAACTTCTCCTCTCCCGCCACTCTCCAAACTGAGATACTTTGTTAGCCCAACTTCTCCTCTCCCACCACTCTCCCAACTGAGATACTTTGTTAGCCCAACTTCTCTCTCCCAACTGAGATACTTTGTTAGCCCAACTTCTCCTCTCCCGCCACTCTCCCAACTGAGATACTTTGTTAGCCCAACTTCTCCTCTCCGCCACTCTCCCAACTGAGATACTTTGTTAGCCCAACTTTCCTCTCCCGCCACTCTCCCAACTGAGATACTTTGTTAGCCCAACTTCTCCTCTCCGCCACTCTCCCAACTGAGATACTTTGTTGCCCAACTTCTCCTCTCCCGCCACTCTCCCAACTGAGATACTTTGTTAGCCCAACTTCTCCTCTCCACCACTCTCCCAACTGAGATACTTTGTTAGCCCAACTTCTCCTCTCCCACCACTCTCCCAACTGGGATACTTTGTTAGCCCAACTTCTCCTCTCCCACCACTCTCCCAACTGAGATACTTTGTTAGCCCAACTTCTCCTCTCCCGCCACTCTCTCCCCACAACTTTTTGTTGTTGTAAACTGTCATTTAGTCA
>CM068953.1:168062198-168082152 GCA_035128595.1 Eptatretus atami | reverse complement strand
TCTCCCTCCACCAACTCTCCCAACTGAGATACTTTGTAGCCCAACTTCCCTCTCCACCACTTTCTCCCAACTGAGATACTTTGTTAGCCAACTTCTCCTCTCCCACCACTCTCCCAACTGAGATACTTTGTTAGCCCAACTTCTCCTCTCCCACCACTCTCCCAACTGAGATACTTTGTTAGCCCAACTTCTCCTCTCCCACCACTTCTCCCAACTGAGATACTTTGTTAGCCCAACTTCTCCTCTCCCACCACTCTCCCAACTGAGATACTTTGTTAGCCCAACTTTTTTTTTTCGCCACTCCCCCCCCCCTCCCCAACTACTTCCCTTCCTTCCCTCCCCCTTCTTCTTTTTCCTCCCCCCCCCCTTCACTTTCCCCCTCCCCCCCCCCCCCCATTCTCCCCACTCTCCCCAACTTTTTCCCCTTCTCCTCTCCCCCACTCTCCCAACTGAGATACTTTGTTAGCCCAACTTCTCCTCTCCCCCACTCTCCCAACTGAGATACTTTGTTAGCCCAACTCTCCTCTTCCCGCCACTCTCCCAACTGAGATACTTTGTAGCCAACTTCTCCTCTCCCGCCACTCTCCCAACTGGAATACTTTGTTAGCCCAACTTCTTCCTCTCCCCCCACTCCCCAACTGAAGATACTATTGTTACCAAAAAGTTGGAACATTTTGTTTTGTAAAAAAATTATTTATTGTTTTTTATCGTGAAATAAAATTTTCAATGTTTAGGAACTTTTATTTTTTGATTTTCGCTCCTAATTGTTTGATTGTTTTTTTTGTCTTTTTTTTATTTGCAGACACTGTCAAGGCTCGGATGGAGTAACGAACCACACAGAATGTTACAACGAAGGGGGCAGGAGAAAGATGGGGCTGGCGAGAGGCGAAAGGACGAAAACAGTGCGTTTGGTGAATAAAGCAGCCCGCACGACATGAGGAGAGATCTGTGGCAATGGGAGAGGGATGGGGCGCGGGCAACCATCACGGAGAGAACCAACCTGTCGTATTCGCGCACGCAACTGGAGATGGTGGAAGACTAGAGCATAGAGTTAGACCACGACCCTGTCTCTTGATGAGAGAGTGAAAAGACGCAAAGACTCAAGCCTCATCGCAGGACGATACTTAATGATCCTGAATGGCCTGGTTTCAGGTGCGAGGCGCCAAGGGACCACCACCCCAGTTAGGGTCTCCTCTCCGCAGCAGTACTCCATCAGCGCCACCTCCCAACTGATGCGGAACAGATAAAGCTTTGCGGATTGTGGTCAAAAAGGAGCTCTAGGATTTGATGGCGGCCGAAGGAAGGACTCCCAACTTTTCTCTCTGCTCTCCCAACGTGGGAACGGGACGTACGTAGTGAGTTCCCAGGACAGCGACTGGTCTTGGAAGGCCGAGCGTTAGGAAAATGTGGGCTTTCCCAGGAAAAATCTGGCAGATATGAGACCCAGAACTTTAAATGAAAGGACTTCTTCACCGGGGATGTTGAGAAATAGCGTGCAGGGACTGGCCGGGGGGGGGGTTCCAGACGGTCCTTTCGGAGAGACATGTGACGTGAGAGTGTGAGATTTGTCCTGCACTTGAAAGCTAGCAATAGCGTCCAGGCGTTGAAACTCGAGACCAGTCTCTCTTGGCATCTCCTTATCCAGATCTGCCGGGAGCGACCAAGAACTGCTTGCTTGTCTTGTACGGCAGAGGGTGGACGTCACCCGCATGAAGAGATAAAGAGGACTTTTCCGAGAGTCTGTGTTATGGTGAGACATTGATGAAAACCAGAAAGACGAACAGTGGCCCATAGAAGCTACCTTGAGCCACTCCAAGCTTTTCTCCTCTCCCGCTCCGAGCAGTCGCCAGCACTGAGGGTATGAAGAAGAATACACTCCATAGGGTCTCTATTCACGTGACTGCGACAGGTAGAGGAAGTCTGCGAGCATGAGTGGAATGGCCTTTAGGATACCATGGGAAGAGAGTTTGCGTGCGCTAAGGGCAGGAGCTGCCTAGACTGTGTCAAAAAGCCACGTGATATGTCCAGGATACGGCTCTGCATTCCTATCGTCTGCCATTGCCACCTCCACCACTCTTGCGCCAGACTGGGAAGCAGAAGGCAGAATACTATTTATCCAGCCTAGGCCGCAACTGTCTCCTCTTGCCCGCGCCCTCAGTCCCAACTAGGGAAGATACTTTCTGCTTGCGTCTGATGAATAGGCACCAATTCCTCCTCATTCCCAACTTAATTGGATACTTAGCCCAACTATCTCCTCGTTATTCGGAAATCAACCCGACCACTCCTCCCAATTGCGAGAAATGAACGTTTTGACAAGTTGATGTGATTGTCAGGTGACCCCAACTTCTTCCTCGTCCCAACGCACGTCTCCCATGAGTACTGGGTGGATTCCATAACCTTGCTGGATTACTTTGTTTGATTGGGAGAGCAAGTTCGGTTCGAGTACAAAGCGGATGCGGATGAGCTTTGCATTTTGAGATGCTTTCCAGTTTGTTTTTTTTTTGTCTTCTAAAGTTCGTGGAGGTACAACCATACAATCACATGCAGTACAAGGACAATAGGTCACGGCAGTGCCATCGCAAGATCATTGCAGACGACAAACAAATCATCACGGCCTATGGGAGTTTGTACCTGAGTTCCCAGCATCATGGGCTACGTGATGAGGTCATCCTGAGCATTTGGCTCATGATGCTGGAATGGACACGACAAACTCTGAAGTCACTGTAACCTTCGGAATAATGCCGTTGATTTTCAGATTTGAAAATGGTGCGACTATTGATTTCCCCCATGAGGCTCCAATTTGTACACAGAGGTGTTTTTCAAATATTTTATTGTTTTTGAATAAGATTAATACTGTTGTTGTTTTTTTTCTTTCTCTTGATCATTGCTTTGCTGATTTTCTTTTTTCGACAGAAAGTGAAATTGGAGGACTATTTTAATGAACAAATGTTAGAAAGAGTTGTGTGAATAGTTTGAGACTGTTGTTGACATCCAGAGGGACTGAAATGAGCCCTCTGAGTGAGGGTATGAGATATGGAGGCAAAAAGCCAAATGGTCTTTACACTTAGCCCCGGTTTTGGCAGATGGATCGTGGTACGCTGGAAGGTTTCCACGAAGTGAACCTATCCTCTCCGGGGACACCTGACCCGTGTTTGGGCGGAGACCCGCTTTGTGGTGCGGGTAGCTCCGGCTCCTCTACCGAGCCCCTATTCCGGGTGCAGCTTTCTGACCGTGTGCTGAAGACCACGATTTATGATCAGTTTTACCGTATCGAGGCTCAGGATTTTTCCACTGAACTGGCTCCAGAATTTGCTCAGATGCCCTCCGGTGTTTCTCACGCTCTCACCAATGGCTGCTCTTCCAGCGGATGGTAAGATTTGTTTGTCGATACCCGAGTGAAAGTCTTTGGGTTCTCGAGCTCGGGTGTTTTGGTTAATTTCCCCTTTCTTTCCTACCTCTTCGTGAATAAGGTGAATTGAAATGTACACTGCTCCCACATTTTTCCGAAAGACAATTGTATGTGCTTTCAAAATCCAAAGTTTGAATTTGGGGTCGTGTTGGTTTGCTTTTTCATTCGTTCCAGTCGACACAATTTCACAGGGACTTTCTGATTCAAATCGATTTAGGATTTCATTTCCTTCCCAAGTTTTATGTTGTGAAACGAGTGAAGGATCGTTCCATCGTAAATTGATGGAGAACATGGCGGTTTTGGCCTCACTGTCTCAGATCTTTATGATATGACGATATGCTAAAAGACGTTCCTATGCGTATGTATGTGTTTTTTGTGGAGGACCAAACTGAATCTCCTTTTATGACATCATTGTTTTACTGTTTCCAGCATTCTGACTTCCTCGTCTCCGGACGACCTCAGCCCTGTGCTCCCCACCCATCCACCCTCGCCTCCATCGACAACCTCCAGTGTCGACTCTGCTGCTGACGTCTGTGGCTGCGCATTGGGGTCTTCCCGACCAAGCATATCCGTGTGGAAATGTAAATATGTCGTCGATAGAAAGAAAGAAGTGTGTGATGGTGCTCACCTGCCGGAGGGTGAAAACTGTCAGGAAGAAAAGGAAGCGAGAAAGGGGGACGGTCACTGCAAGTGTGTGGTGAACGGAGACGCGGACCGTGCGTTTATCAAAGGTTGTCACGCCATGTCTCGTCTACACAGCCCATCAGTCATTGAGGTCAAGGAGAAGGGTTATGAGAGATTGAAAGAAGAACTGACCAAGGCACAGCAGGCAAGTCAATCTTGCATCCCATAGCATGGCCGTCGAGGTCCCGTCGAGCACCACGTGTACAAATTCGCTCCGAGAGAGTAAGCTCACAGATAATTGATAATCGCACCAATAAGAACTCCCTAAATGACGTTGAGGCACCTCCTAAAGTTAATTTGTATAGGAGTGTATCTTGTGATGTATGTGGTCTAAGAAATGGTAAACTTGGCATCGCTTTGTTTTCTTTGATTGGTTGGTTTGAACCTAAATCGAGTGATAAAGGAGATTGCGAGTGAACCTGGGATCGCAGCTGAGCCGTTGGGACGCGTCTGTAATGGAAGAGTACTTGGGTCCCAATTTTGAATAAGTCCCTTCAGGCACTCCGTGTTACCTTTGCCTAGGGTTGACTGATTTAATAAGGTAACTATTATTGAGATGTGATACCTGCACTGCAACTTGTATTGTGGAGATTATCGAGCGGTTGCCAAAGGATCTCCAGCATTTTTTGACACCTCTTTTTTTTTTTGGATACAAAATCGAGGCTCATGGAAGAGCTAGAACACAGAATGGATCAGGCCGCAACAACGCAAAGAGGTAGGAAACGCCAACAGCAGGGCCGAGAGACAAAATAGACTGAGATAGATAAACAAGGGATGCGGTTAAGGATGGGGCGCACGGGGTGGACAAGATGGATGCAGGCACAAACTCTCAGGAAGCAAAAGTTTTGGGGAAAAAAATAAATAAATAAGGATATGCTGGGGATGGTTTCACGAGGATAGAAGAAGATAGAGAGACCATAGATCTTTCTACGATGGTAATGTGATAAACCCAGCTTTATATAGTGGGAGATTCTGATGATCTTGAAGGCCTTGGTTTCCACGGCGTCAAGTTGAGGCAGGAGCGCCAGCCCAGAGGGGAGGACAGTACTCCATCAAGCTGCGGATGAAGGCCTTGTAGGTGGATAAGGGTTCCCGATGTGCCAAGGAAGGACTTTGCATGACGGAGGATGTCCAGTCGGCGACTAGCTTTCAAAGCCAACTTATAAATGTGGTTTGCCCATGAAAGATCATAGCTGTTAGAGACCCAAGAGTTTGAGTGACCGAACTTCTTCGAGACTTGCTGAGAAAGTAAATGGGAGGGTTTGCCAAACGGTGGAACGAGTGGGGGGGATTGATACTGACATGGATGGGTTTGACACCATGAATGGACGTGAAGGGGAATTGATTGTCATGTGCACACAACCTCTGCAAAATGGACTTCTCAGGATTCCCAAATAACTTGTAATTTCCTTCTTGTTTACCTGCAGCCATTCAATGAACCTCATTTAATAACCACCTCTTTTTACTCCCTATTGAATAGTACACCCATCCCTCCATTTTCAGAATATATCCGTTCTTGAAAAATTGTACATAAAACAAAATTCCTGATATTAAACCCTATTTTCCCCCATTGATTTCAATTATATAATTACCTCCGCCACCAAAGGTGGGCAGAGGTTATGTTTTCACCTCCGACTCTGTCTGTCTGTGAACAGCATATCTCAAAAGGTTGTGGACGGATTCAGACGAAATTTGGTGGACAAGTTGGGTGTTTCACAAGCACAAAGTGATTAGATTTTGGTGAAGATCCGGATCCGGATACTATAATTTTTTTTTCGTGATTCTTCACCATTGAGAGATCGGGCTCAAAAACGATATATATCACGATATCTCAAAAAGTCGTGGACGGATTCTGCCGAAACTTGGTGGACATGGGCGTGTGACGAGGACGAGGACGAATTGATTTGATTTTGGTGAAGATCCGAATCCGGATATGAGAATTATTTAATTTTTAAAGCGGTTCTTCACCATTGAGAGATATGGCTAAACTGATATATAGCCCAATATCTCAAAAAGGTGTCGACAGATTCGCATGAAACTTGGTGGACACGTTGGGTGTGTGGCAAGGAAGAGTTGATTCGATTTTGGTGATTATCCAGATCCAGATACAATAATTATTTCATCTTTAAACTGATTCTTCACCATTGAGATAGAGGGCCAAAACCGATATGTAGCATGATATTTAAACTAGTTATTGGCCCTGATATGTTCTACTGGATCAGGCATTGCACGGCGGAAAATGTTGAAGATCAAGGTCATATGACGATCTGAAAAAAAAAAATGGTTATCATTGGATTACGGGCAAAGGGTAAGTCAGAGGGAATCGATGAGGGTTCACGATCGCGGAGGGTAAGTCTCTCCCGGCTTACCCTTGATGATCGCTTTGTGATCGCATGTATCGAGTTTGTTGTGAATTTAAATGGTTTAATGTTGTGATTGAGTCGTTATTTTTCTGTTCTCACAGGAGCTAAAGTTGAAAGATGAGGAGTGCGAGAGGCTGTCCAAGGTACGGGACCAGCTTGGCCAGGAGCTGGAAGATCTCACGGCTAGTCTCTTTGAGGTGCCGGGCACTCACCACCCACCGATGACCAGTGTGTAGGACACTGCGAAGGTGTCTGCACAGTGCAGGTCCATCTAATTTAGTGCCTTGTTACAGGCACGTCACTGTAAGGGAGGGATATGGAGACTGTGAATCCATACATTTTGTTTTTGAAGCAAAGAAGGCATACATAGTATCATTTGTTACCTCTGCCACTGAAGGTGAAGGAGGTTATGTTTTCACCCCTTTCTGTCTGTTTGTTTGTCTGTTTGTTTGTGTACAGGATATCTCAAATCCGGATGAAATTTTGTGGAGACAAGGACGAACTGATTAGATTTTGGTGAAGATCCGGATCCGGATCCGACTACTCGAATTTTTAAGTGATTCTTCACCATTGAGAGATAGGGCCAAAAACAATATATATAATGATATTTCAAAAATGTATTGGGCTCAATATGTTCTCGTGGATCAGGCATTACATGGCGGAGGTATGCGCTCTACCGAGTGCCCTTCTAGTTTGCCTTGGTCTGATAGGACTGTGCAGAGGTAGTGAGTGCTTTTACCTTTGAACCGTACGATTTGGGTTCGTCTCCCGACCTGACTATTAACTGATTTGGTGCTTCCCATGCCGGGCGTTGCATCACATAGTGTGCCATCCCTCGGGTAGACATTAAGCTGGGTGTCCCACCTGCTCGCATTGAGCATGCCATCCCACCTGCCCAGGTTGGCCAACCCCCTTTTTCACGTTAATAAGAGTTTAGAATGATTTTCTTCACTCTTGAGAAAGGTCAGCGGAGGCACTGTTTGTTTTGTGTTACTGACCGAAACGTTGAGTCATTCGTTCAAGTCAAGGTTAGAGAACTCAATATGGATTCACATACACACTCACAAAAATGGCTGAAGGAAAGGGATAATTTAATTAGATATTAGTCATCTCCTAATGTGCATACATTGCCCCAGTTTGCTTGGTTTTGGCTAATTTGATTCAAACTCCTGACCTTTTGTCTGGAAATATAATGATCAGCGGCTCTCGGTGATGTCACTCGGCCGATCACAAGCCAATTGCTTGGTTGAAGCGCGTCTGGGCGAATGAGTCTAGAAGAACGGTTGAATGGAACGGAAAGAGGGAGAGAGATCGGCGGCCCGGCAGGAGTGAGAGGTCGTTCGCTCCGTGCTGCAGCGGTTGAGTCATAAGCAGAAAAAAAACCCCAATCTGACGGGAGTTCCAGCCCAGATCCAAAAGCAAGTACGTGCACGTCAGCCCCACTAACGAACGAGTCGGGAGAACCGCGAGCGGCACCATGCTGCGAGTCGCCTGGAAGGCGGGAACGTTCCCCGGTTCGGTTCACCATCCATCCTTCTATTCCCTCTCTCTGTGTGTTTAACATTTAGCATCAAGTAGGCGAGCATCCTATATTTTGTTTTCGAGAGGAGCGCTTGTCTCCTCACTGTTGCACTCCCTCATTACCTGTCCTTGCATTCCCCAACCGTATCTATTTCTTGACTAAACCCGTTTGCTTTATCGTTGATGCTTTCTTTTGGTTCTCCAGTTGATCCTCCTGCATGTTTATCTAATATATAAAGCTCATCCTATCCAATGACTCACTAGTATTAAAGTTCAGTGCCTGCCAGTTGACGTAGAAAGCTGAAATTTTGCTTGCCGATGGACATCAGAGCCGATACCCCGGGAAAAATCTCAGAACCGTTGGAAATCGTCCGGAAATGAAAATATAAAGAAATTAAAAAAATAAATGCAGGTGAGCAACTCGAGACAATGGGGCAGCACGGTTCGTGATTACTTACAATGTGTAAGCATACCTCGTTAGTATTTAATTAATAAGACTGTACTTTGAGCGAGCTGCAACCAAATTCATAATGGTCCCACAAAATGCCGGGTTATCATATTCGTCGTCTTGTTATGGTTTCTCAATTCAATCTCCAGCTGGCCTGCAGAGATAACCTTCATCGTGATCGGTAACACTGGTCGTGTTCTAATGTGGTGCGTGCGTGCGTGCGTCTGAAGGGAAAGTACCTCAAACTTTTATTACTGCGTCTCTCAATGACACATAATCATGCATGTAATTTCCCAGTGGCTTCGTTGCTAATTGGAGCTGCATTGTAGAAATTGAATGGTTGTTTTGTTTCCGATCAGGAGGCTCATAAGATGGTCCGAGATGCAAATTTGAAACGAGTTACAGCGGAGAAACAGCTTGCGGAGGCGCAAGGCAAGGTGAGTAATGATCGGGGACCGTTTGTGTTCCACCGTTGTGCCCTTCCTTCATCAATGGATTTCCCTGCGGTCCTGGAAGTGCATTTCCATTGAGCCTGGCGTTTTGAACAAGCCTTTCTGATTGGTGGGGCGATAATGTCTAAAAGAAAAGGTGCGCACCGCCGGAGTAAGGCTGTGCTGGATGAACCTTTTTTGTGGGCCTGGCACCAAACAAATTTGGGGATCCATTGTAAAAGACAGGAGATCGACTCAAAAGTTGTCGTGAACACAGCACACAGCTCTGTGCTCTGTGTTTAACTACTTGTACAAGGCACTTTTCCTTTGTTTTCATCCAATTCTGCTTTGAGCTTGCGTTTCCGAGCAGCGCTCAACTGTCTGTCATTACCCTCGCCGAAGGAGAGGGTGTTGCGTTTGGGTCCGTTTGTTTGTCCGCACAGAACTTTCGAGTTTTTCTCCGCAACCGCTTGTCGGATTGAGACAAATTTTTCACCATTGGTGCGACCTACTCATGCGGAACGTTTTAATGATAATTATGACGTCATAGGTTACGTGGTGTGGCAGCCATGTTGGAAAAATGGAAAAAAAGCGTTAGCCCTCTATGTCGAAACTGCACAAGGCAAAAAAAATTGAAACTTTGCACATAGTAAGTAGTCCTCATGGGGAATGAGTGTGATTTGTTTTTTTAATTTTTTTTTTAATGAGCATCATAGGTGCCATCGTTGTGATGTCATAATTGCACATGTAGAACGCCACATCCGATCAGTATGAAAATGATTGAGGGTTATCTAGGGATAAAACGGTCCACAAAATGTTTTTGATGACGTCATCGGTCACGTGATTTGGCAGCCATATTGTTGTCTTTTTTTTTTTAAACCTTCAAAAGAATCTCTGAAATGGCTGAACCGGTCATCACTGCCAACAGTTATAAAGTGGCAGTTCAAATTTTGTTTGAGGGTCTGCAATTTCTGATTGCTGTTTTTCTTGTTTTTTTAATCATTTTGGCCTCTAGTTCTGCTCTCACCTAACTCTCTTCGCTCTGCCTCTCACTCGCGCCTGAAACTGTGTGCACTGGGGACATGTGCCGTTTCCGCACCACTGGGTCACGTGGAGTAAACGACTGCATTGCGGATATAAAATGTAAACTACAACACAAGATTGTTTCACTTAAAATACCTGTGAACAGGATATTTCAAAAAAAGTGGACTATTTGAACGTTTTGTTGTAGAAATAGCAAGTTCAGTGATACATTGATGGAAAGCATAGACCATGCCATTTTCAAATCACTCAATATACTGCTTGCAATTGACATTTTCAATGTGTGCTCCGCCTCTCTCTGTTCAATCAGACTTTGATCCTGACTCCGAACTTCTCCACAACTTGTGTGCAAGTGGCTGAAGTGGTAGCCTCATGGTGGTCAGTTTTCCTTTATTTTCATCAAGGCAGTTTTCTGCTTCACCTCCTGCTTCAGGACTGCCATGGTTTGAGGTTTGTTGGCAGCACCCCAAAAAAAAACATTCCAATGAATTCAAATCTGGGCTGTGGGACGCCCACTCATGCGCTGTGCCCAGGCTGATGACACGATTTATAAACAGCTGGTGGAGCAAGTCGATGGTTTCATCTGCAGTGTGCGGTGGCGCACCGTCCTGCATGAACCATGCAAGTCTGAGTCGGTTTGGCGACGGTAGTTGAGCGAGATCAGCACAAGACCTCGCAGTACCACTCGCCGTTGACCGTCACCGTCTTACCATTGGCGTACTCGAAACAATACGGTCCCAGCATACCCCATCTAGCATTCAATGCACAGAAGCAAGTGGACTTGGACTTGGGGCCCTTGAGGGACATCTGAGACACCACCTCATGAGGCTCAGCACCCCAGAAGATTTTGTAATTGTTGATGGCCCTATTCAAATGGAAGTGTGCTTCATCACTGAACCCAAAGGAGTTGATGCCTTTATTTTAATTTTTCATGCTTCCATGTGCTTGGAAGTGCTCCACAACCGCTGAATGCTCCCATTGGAAGGTCCATTACGGGTGTGAACATGATAATACTGACAGTATCGTCGGCACACCTGTATGTAGAATTTTTCTCTCAAATCACAAAGTCATGATTTTCACTTTTTGTTCCACTGTGAATACCATAGTTGATGTAGGGTTCTACTGACTACCTGCTAGAAATGGCATTCCACCAACACCAACATAATCTGCAAAAGAGAAGGGCACCAACATTCGAAACAACAGAATATCAGGCTGCTCAAATAGTCCACTTTATTTGAAACACCATGAATATACCTTTCAAATTGTTTGTTTCCAAAAGTATCAATTTTGGTCATTCTGGGCCCCTTCTCAGTGTGGGCTCAGCACCATTATAAACCCGGCCCAGTGCAAGGGGTATTTTTAGGGTGGTGAAAGACTCTCTTTTTTTTTTCTGTGCAGTACACAATAAACAAGTGGTGCTTTGTTGAGGGTGTTTTTCAAATTTTGCTTTCATTACTTTACTGTTCTTAACTCCTAGCCTTGAGATGAAATTCCTTCTGGCCATAAGGCAGTTGACTCATTCAGCTGATTTCATCTTTGTATTTAATTCGATATTGCTTGTACCTGAAGCCAAAATGTAACACCCTTGTACCTGTTCCTCCTCTGCAGATTGATGTCTTGCAGGCAGAAGTGATTGCTCTCAAAGCACTTGTTTTGACATCCACACCAAGCTCCCCAAACAGGGTTCTCCATCCACAGCTGCAGGCCCAAGCCAAGGGTGCGATGTTTCGGCGCGGACACACCCGGAACAAGAGCACGAGCAGCGCCGTGCCGGTTCCCGCGGTCCCTGCTCCCGAGCCCGCAAAGCCTACTGACGCTTCGACACGTCACAGCAAGGAGTTTGGAGCACTACCTGCTACGGCTCAACAACCAAATGAAGTGAGTTTACCGACTTACTTTTGGCATGCTTTTCGGCTGTGCACTGCAGTGTGTACCGGCACTTCAATCGGTGAATGATCTCCAAGTCATGTGCTTTTCACAGATTCTTTATTCTGTTGTTTTTTTTATTTTTATTAAACTATTCAAGATGACTTGCTTACATTTGTAACCCAGATGGATATATTGCTGTTCATTGAATTCAAAGTGTGGAAGGATTCTCCAACCTTTGACAAGAACTGCCTCTTCCTCAAGCGCATTTACTGTGAAGATGTTGAACCGTGTTTATCCTTCCCAAAGAGTGAGGTACATTTTTCATTTCTCATGGCCATGGCCAGCATGTACTGTAAAGGTGTGTGCGTGTTTTTTTTTTGTTTTTCTGTCCTTCCAAACTCTGGATCGAGAGGTGCTGTGTGTCCTTTAGTCGTACATTATTTTATTGAAAGTAGATTCCCAGGTTTATTCACCATAACTAGCGACAAGTGTCTTCGTCACGGTTGTACCGTAGCGCTTTCTGCTGTTGATGGTGGTGCGGTGCCATATTGAGCGATGTATTTGTGGTGTAGTGCCGTATTTTTCCTCATCAGAGGTGATATGAGTTATTTATCGTTTAGGGTCATGACAAAAAAAAGTGTGTATACTGTACTTACATGTTCATGAAGAATGTAAATATTCCATCATTGGGCCATGCAGAGGAAGTGAAAGTTCAATCTTTAGGTTGGCCGGATGTTGTTTTCTGGTTCTCCTGAAAGTGAACACACACTTGTTGCGGGCCTTGTGGAATGACCCGAGATTGCCTTCGGTCTGATTTTCCTACCAGGAAGAGAAGGCAAGTTGTTTCAAGGTAACTGCGTCACTACAGGATTCAGCGTACCATGGGTGGGAGAATGGGTATGATAACTGAAGGTGAGATGGGATGGATCTGTGCATGAGAGAGCAGGATTCTGTGGAAGAATTCCCAGGCCGAGTTGATATCGGGGGCAGTAGATGTCCTGAAGTGCGATGGCTGCCTGCAGTCCCTGCACATCTGCCTGAGTGAACTGCCAGACTCACCGGTACTGAGGCAGCTCTCAGAATAGCCATAGAGATGTCGACTCTCACAAGCACGTGATCGGACAAACCAGTTTGAGCAGAGGAAGAACAGGAGACGTCAGCAGGAAAGTTGGACATGACCAAGTCCAGAAGGGAGGATTTTCCATCGGCAGAAATCCAGGTGGGAACGTTCAGTCACAGAAGTCGTTTGCTGAAGTGCCGTGGCTGGTGAGAGAGATACCCAGCCAATTTGCAGGGTGACCATTGAAATCTCCACATTTGAGTTCGAGAGAGTTAGGACGGGTGATTAAAGGTTGGTCCATGTTGTCTGAGAGAGATGGATGAAAATGGAGTGCACTGTATGTACTTACATGTTCATGAAAAATGTAAATACTGGCATTCCATTATTGGGCCATGCAGAAGAAGTGAAAGTTCAATCTTTAGTTTGTCCAGATGTTGTTTTTTTTTCTGGCTCTCCTGAGAGTTGTTTGGACAATGCAACACATAGACAAACTAGAACGGCGTTCGGTAGAGCGTATACCTCAACCAGGCTGAAGTTTACGTTTTGCATCTTACTGATGGGTGGGATCTGGATCCAGACTGGAAGGAAAATCGAATCGACTTCTTTTCACCGACCCAACTCGTCCACCGAATTTTGCAGGAACCCGTCCACAACTTTTTTTTAAATATCACATCGTTTTTGGCCCTATCTTTCATTGGTGAAGAATCACTTAGACAATGAAAATAAATTTCTCATATCCAGATCTAGATCTTCACCAAAATCGAATCAATTTGTCCTTGTCACACACCCAACCAGTCCACTAAATTTTGTCTTACTCCATCCATAACCTTTTGAGATCTGGTCACAGACAGACGGGTGAAATCAACCACCGTCCACCTTTGGTGGCGGAAGTAATCAGCGACATCGTACAGGAGGAAGGATTCTGTTCGCCAGATAATCTCTATATTAGCAGGCGTGGTCTACATTGAGAAATGTGTCATATTGGAGTGGAGGCCTTAGATGTTGGTGGTCCATATAGTGAGGGACATGGGAGGAGCAGCTGTTGGAGGGATGTGGGGGCACCAGAGTAGGGCCGCTGTTTGGAAAGCACAAAGGGTGGGGAGTGAGGGAAGTGGAAAAGGGTTGGGGCATCAGGGATATGGAGTGGTGGGGCACAGAGCTGGGGTGGGGTTGAAGGAACCTGGAGCTCGTGTGGGAGGACCCAAGCATAAAGGAGAAAGTGTGTGGAAGGTACTTCGGTGAAGGGATTTACCACTGTAATCCCAAGCTTGGTGTTGGCTTTACGGTCAAGGTGGCTGGCTTAAGATCTTAAGGTCTTGAGTTTGAGCCCCTTTCGTTCGTTGAAATAACACCAGGTGGGTTGAATCAGCCTATCATTCTTCTGAGGTCGGCAAAATGAGTACCAGCTTCCTGATAATGAGCACTGCATCAGCAGCACAGCCGCACTTCCAGAACAAACAAAATGATGCAACTAGCATCCACAGGCTGCATAGGAAACAACTGTAATCCTACACATTAGAAAATGGGTTCGATTTGAGAATTCCACGTCAAGACAGACGAACATTGGGATGATGGGAAGGATTATTAAGGGCACGAAGAAAAATAGCTCTGTATGAATGTTTTGGGAGATGGGGGGTAAGGGCTTGCAAGTGATCCAGTAATGAAATAGAAATGAAGGGAAGAAGTTTGGGAGAAGGACATTTGGAAATGAGAGTGCAGGATGATGAAACATTTTAAAATTTGGAGTTGAAAGGAAAATGGGACATGAGGAAATAATTATAATTATCTTTGGGAATGAATGACTTAAGTAATGAGCTCACAGTGATTGGTAATATTGAATGACATCATTTGTGGTCGTTTTGAGAAGAAATGAGAGATCCCCCCCCCCCATTCCCTGCTCCCCCTGTTTAGATGCCCATTAACAGTTAATAAGAACTTTGAAAAATTTCGCCTGGAAGAAAGATATAAGGATTAAATAGGCAAACCAAACCGGCTTAGTTGCAGTCTTGGAGGGACACAGAACCATCCACTACCTCAATGTAGTGTCAGCTGCTTCACTGCTAACCACAGCACCACTCGGCCTATGTGGTTTGAGAATTGTGTTCTTGGGAAGTTATATTTAATATGGAGGATGGAAAAGGACAGGAATCTCCTCTCAAGACAAAGCCACGATGCAGGCCTGAACCACACTCACTTCCTGTCCATTTGAACAGATATTTGTAGTTCCATCTCATCCCATTATTGTAGTTGTAAGAAATAAGCAAATGGACCCAAATATTTTGTATAACAAGTGCTAAGTATGTCAGTATGATATTGTACATAATTTATAAAACACTGAAATACAGGGTAATCCGACTGTTCCTGGTTCGCCATTGCTCCGATCGCTTTTCCCAATTTTTAGATGTGCCCTAAAGGTTTCTCTCGAGTGGCTCTTCATCCAGTTATTTACCAAATTTCTTAATTTGTATTTGATTGTTTGCTCATCATCGTGCAAAAGAATACTCGGTTTAAAGTGCTCCCGATGTTGTGTAAACTTTTCCTCCTCTTGGCTCGTGATCCTCGAAGCTTTACGTCCTGCCTCGTGTGTTCCAGTTGGCCCATGCTGTTCTAAAGGCAGTGGAAGACAATACGCTGAGCATCGAGCCTGTCGGTACGCAGTCTCTTCCTGTCGTTAAAGCCTCGGCCATTGAATGTGGAGGCCCCAAGTGAGTCGTGGTCTTTCATAGAATACGAGTATGCGTTTGGCTCGTTTAGCCCCCGACTGAGTAGAGTGCGTTTACCGACTCATTTACTCGATGGCAAAGAAAGCCTAATGTCCAAATCATATTTCTTATTACAATAATATAAACTTTATTATTGTCATATTTTATTCTGCTATTTTGTGCTTCTATTGGGTGTTATATACGTACCATTTGTTTAAAATGCTTCCAATCTTTTGTTCATCGTTTACCTTTATACCAAATGCTTGTTTCTAACAGGAAGTGCGCACTGACTGGGCAGTCTCGCTCGTGTAAGCATCGCATCAAGCTCGGGGAGTCGAGTAGTTCTTACTACATCTCGCCCTCGTGCCGTGGCCGGGTACGTGTCAAGAGAGTGCACCGAGCCTGGTCACGTGTTTGCATTGTTATTTATCCTGCACATCCGCATGGATATCATCATTATTAAATTATAGTTACACTGCTTATGTTATTATTTAATTATCCTCCACATTCACACGGCTATTATTATTATTATTATTCCTTATCCTGTACGTCCACACGGCTATTATTATTGCTATCAGAAAACCCCGTCAAAATGATAGGCGACCCTTTTGTATTTTCACACTATTTGGCCTTGAAAACTCGGCCGAAAACTGAAAACTCAAGGAAGAGCAGTGAAACCTGCACCGGAAATGGGTGACGTCAAGGCCACACCCACAAACTGGCACAATATCATTTAGAATTTAATTTAACAATATCATTATTAATGGTCATTAAAAAATAAAAAGTTGCCTATGTTCAACAGCAGGTCCAATTTGGTGGCAGCAAGTTTGGGCATGATTCGTCACACACACACACTTATTTATAAGATTGCTCGTCCTTCCGGGCGGTGTATAGACAAACACTGCAATCCAGATTACATAGCTTAAGTAAAAATATGCGCAATATTTATGATGGGTGACCCTTCTGTATTCTCAAATGAATCATCCTTGAAAACTCAGGCGAAAACCAAAATTGTGTGCAAAAACCTTTATGATAATATGGAATAGGCAAAGCCTAGAAGCGAACGTAGAATTCTTCTTACATTCGATGCTGCAATTTCCGGTTACTTCGGCCTGGATTCGGGATCAGCGATCAAATAATGTAAATCACGATAAAAAAAATTTTTTTTGATGATGCGGGAGATATCTTTATTAAAATCAGTGGAGGAAATATACACCGTGTCTGATATTTGGGTCTTTCATTATCTCCGACGATGCCTTTATCTCCCGGGACGCATCATTCCCCATGACAAAAACCGGAAGCAAAAGGGTCATAGCCGACGACACGGATTCCAAATTGCCAGGGTATTGTGGTGTTGTTGTTGTTTCCTATTCTCTCATGTGCACGCGTTGAGTATGAAGCTCACTACGTTCGCTATAAATTGCTCATCCCTTTATTGGGGCAGTGTATAAGCCTCAGACCACTGCCACAATCACTCCCGAAATTGATTTAAAAAAAAATAACCTGGGTTACATATATGAAGCAAAAACATGCCTCCTGCTTATGCGCAGACAGTACATAATACATCGTGGTTATGTAGCTCTCGGATAATTCCACTATTCCAATTGCACTGGGCCATGGGCTGATACCAGAGGCCTGAGTCCTTCGCACCTTCACAAAATGGTGGACGTATGATGTTTGAGTTTACTATTGTGGGTGCAGTCGGGCCAGCTGTCCAATCAATGGGGGCGAAGGCACTCCCTCCACACATACATCCTTACATACGTAGTCCAAAAATGAACTGGCTTTTAAACACATTAGATAAAGATTCAATTATCCTGCACATCCACAGTTGTAATCCATATGTCAGTCGATTTTGTTATGCTTTCTGTTTGTTTGTTGTTAGTTGCCTTCAGGTCACAATTCCAAACCGATCGTTATGGAACTTTACTAAGTTGGAGAGGTAGTCTCAACTGAGAAGCTTGTTGATTGGGGTCAAAGGTTAGAGGTCAAATTTCTAAAATCGTCATTTTTTAAAATCTGATTTGAAAGTTAAACAGCATTTGCATATTGCATCACTGAAGTAGGAAACCAACTATTTGAGGTCAAAAGGTCAACTCAAGGTCAAACTTCTAAAATCATCAATTTCAATCTGAAAAATAATCAATTTTCATCCGATTGACCTGAGCTTTGATTAAGATTGTCCATTTCATTAAGATTAAAATTGACAATTTTATGTATCCATGGCAACCTTTGGAGAGGGGGGTGGATTTTACAAGTATCGTGCTGCGCACGACATCTTTTTCTTGTTTATTTATCCTCCACATCCACACCGCCATCATTACCTGCACAACCGAAGGTGAACGGAGGTTATGTTTTCACCTCTGTTTGTTTGGCTGTGAGCAGGATTTCTCAGTTATGGACGGATTCGGAAGAAACTTGGTGGACAGGTTGGGTGTGTGACAAGGATCAATCAATTCGATTTTGGTGTAGATCCAGATCGGGTCTGGAGGACACTATCAATTTAAGTGATGCATCTCCATTGAGAGAGGCGGCCAAAACGATATATAGCACAAAATGACAGTGATGGATGGATTCGGACGAAACTTGGTGGAAGAGTTGGTTCGGTGACAAGATCAAGCAGATTAAATTTTGGTTCAGGTCTGGATGTAGATCCAGCCCATCAGTGGGATACGAAACGTAGACTGTTCAGCCTGGCGGAGGAATGCGCTCCACCGAGTGCCGTTCTACTTATTGTTATTTAATTTATCCTGCATATCCAGTTTTTAAAAATTATTTCATTATCATGCAGATCCATGTAGATATTATTAATTTATACTCCACATCCACACCATTCTATGATTATTAATTATTGCTTCATTCTAAATGCCCATAATTTTTTTCAGATAACTGCTGTCTGTAACTTCTTCACCTACATCCGCTACATACAGAATGGGCTTGTGAAACAAGATGGTGAGTTTTAAAAGGTTATCTTTTGGTCATCCGATATATCATTGGAATGTTTACGAAGCATAGTTTTCACATCAATCAACCTTCATGTCATCCAGCATAATCACAGGACACAAGGTGTAGCAAATTGTACTTTATCAAACCACTTTCAGTGCAGTATTCCACATACCCCAAATTGATCATCGTTCTGTAGACTTGTATGAGAGAGTAACCGTTGTTCATGCTGGAATTGGAGGGTTAGGACAAGCAACTTGGGCCCACTTTATCTTCATCCCACCAGAGCAGCAGCTTGCTGAAAGTTATTCTTGTTCGGATGAGACATTTGGATTGTGTATCATAACCTCGTTAAAACTGTGTTAGTGGACCAGATGTTCTGTGAAGTTGTGAAGCTGAGGTACGAAATGTCTCGAGCCAAGTTGGGGTTCTGGATGGATCTGTGAGAACAGCAAGATGGCTTTGGTGGAACCGTCTCGGACGATCTCCCGACCATCGACCGCACCAAAACTCGCGTGACAATCGCAGCGGATTGCTTTCAATGGCAACTTGGGTGACACCAGTACTGGTGATGAATACTTTCATTTTGCAAATGCGTTCTATTTGTATATTACCACCCGCAAACTCGCTGGCCATTTCACGTCACCGCTGGTGAGTAGCTGTGGGAGGGAGGGGGGGGAAACCATTCCATTTCCCACTCGACCATTCTCGTTTTTGAGAACCGGACCATATGGAGCCAGAAATGTGAAAATAATAAACGCAAAGGTTCTGTTCAAAAAGTCCGTGGATGAGGTATTGGCTTCTACGAAGCATTGCGTACCAGGTAAATTGGCTGCCATTCGCTCGAACAATAAACAAAATTTGCGGTGCTGAGTCATTGCCTCGGATGTTGTTGGAGTTCTGTTTTGATGGCGGTCGCTCTCAGCGCTTTAAAACACTCCACGCTACGCCATTATCGCTCCCTCCCGTAGATCTTGGTCTCTGCTCGACGATGGATGAAACCCACCGTCTCGACCTTTTTCTACAAACCGTAATTCCGCCGCACACGATGATTGTTGGGCATCTAATGGGTGCAATTTATGCTTTCGACTTTGTTTGATTGGCGATCGCATTTGAGCAGCGGTTGCACTTCCTGCGGAATTTTGTGTCGAATAATCATTTTTGCCTTTATCTATGCAAACCTGCCATTAATTCCGTACATACTGTATCGAGGAAATGTATTACGATTGCACTGTACACAGCTCGAATCATGAGAATACGTTTATTAAAATGATTGTTTGCGTCGTCTCCTGCATGGTGACAATTCCTCAATCTCAAACGAAACTTCACTGTGTCACCACGTAGTCGGTCACGAGACCATTTACCCGAAGGTTTATTGTCATACAGTGGTTACAATTTCTTTTGTGCCGTCATCTACGACACAATCACAATTTATTAAGAAATTTGATGCCAGACATCATAACTCACCACCCCCCCCCCCCCC
>CM068953.1:168039754-168052474 GCA_035128595.1 Eptatretus atami | reverse complement strand
GATTAGGTGGTTTGTTAGGGTTAGGGGTACACTGGGTGGTTTGTTAGGGTTAGGGGGTACACTGGTGGTTTGTTAGGGTTAGGGGGGTACACTGGGTGGTTTGTTAGGGTGTAGGGGGTACACTGGGTGGTTTGTTAGGGTTAGGGGGTACACTGGTGGTTTGTTAGGGTTAGGGGGTACACTGGGTGGTTTGTTAGGGTTAGGGGGTACACTGGGTGGTTTGTTAGGGTTAGGGGGGTACACTGGGTGGTTTGTTAGGGTTAGGGGGTACACTGGTGGTTTGTTAGGGTTAGGGGTGTACACTGGGTGGTTTGTTAGGGTTAGGGGTACACTGGGTGGTTTGTTAGGGTTAGGGGGGTACACTGGTGGTTTGTAGTGGTTAGGGGTACACGGTGGTTGTTAGGTTAGGGGGTACACTGGGTGGTTTGTTAGGGTTAGGGGTACACTGGTTTTGTTAGGTTAGGGTACTGGTGTTAGGGTGGGTACACTGGGTGGTTGTTAGGTTAGGGGGTACACTGGGTGGTTTGTTAGGTTAGGGGGTACACTGGGTGGTTTGTTAGGGTTAGGGGGTACACTGGTGGTTTGTTAGGGTTAGGGGGGTACACTGGTGGTGGTTGTTAGGGTTAGGGGGTACACTGGGTGGTTGTTAGGGTTAGGGGGTACACTGGGTGGTTTGTTTAGGGTTGAGGGGGTACACTGGGTGGTTTGTTAGGGTTAGGGGGGTACACTGGGTGGTTTGTTAGGGTTAGGGGTACACTGGGTGGTTTGTTGGGTTAGGGGGGTACACTGGGTGTTGTTAGGGTTAGGGGTTACACTGGTGTTGTTAGGAGGGGGGTACACTGGGTGGTTTAGTTAGGGTTAGGGGGGTACACTGGTGGTTTGTTAGGTGAGGGGGTACACTGGGTGGTTTGTTAGGGTTAGGGTACACTGGTGGTTTGTTAGGGTTAGGGGTACACTGGGTGGTTTGTTTAGGGTTAGGGGTAGACAACTGGGTGGTTTGTTAGGTGTAGGGGGTACACTGGGTGGTTGTTTAGGTTAGGGTGTGGTGTTGTACACTGGGTGGTTTGTTAGGGTTAGGCGGGTAACACTGGGTGGTTTGTTAGGGTTAGGGGGTACACTGGGTGGTTTGTAGTTGGATGGGGGTACACTGGGTGGTTTGTTAGGGTAGGGGGTACACTGGGTGGTTTGTTAGGGTTAGGGGGTACACTGGGTGGTTTGTTAGGGTTAGGGGTACACTGGGGTGGTTTGTTAGGGTTAGGGGGTACATGGGTGGTTTGTAGGGTTAGGGGGTACACGGGTGGTTTGTTAGGGTGTAGGGGGGTACACTGGGGTTTTTAGGGTTAGGGGGGTACACTGGGTGGTTTGTTAGGGTGAGGGTACACTGGGTGGTTTGTTAGGGTAGGGGGTACACTGGGTGGTTTGTTAGGGTTAGGGGGTACACTGGGTGGTTTGTTAGGGTAGGGGTACACTGGGTGGTTTTAGGTGAGGGGGTACCTGGGTGGTTTGTTAGGGTTAGGGGTACACTGGTGGTTGTTAGGGTTAGGGGTACACTGGGTGGTGTTGTTAGGGTTAGGGGGGTACACTGGGTGGTTTGGTTAGGGTTAGGGAGGGTACACTGGGTGGTTTGTCAGGGGTTAGAGTGTACCCCTTGCCAAAAAACACAATCGCCGAGTTTATTAGGTGCACATGGGCCGCATGTCCCTCGTGTCCTGAGGTGAGGTTTGAGTTCCGTTCATGAATTACGTACGCGAATTTAAGAGGGTGAGGTCGGTGGTGGAGTCTTTTGTCCGTCACGTGGCATCCGGAACCCACGTGACGTGCACATTATTTTTATTCTTTCCGTTCGCTCGAACTTCGGTGTTACATGAATACGATGATCGTGCCGTTTCTTCCCTTTTCCCGTTAGTGATACATTCTGGGCAACAACGTTAGTTAGTGCAGGTTTCCCAGGTTTCCCGTCGGTACGTGTAACATCCATGGATGAATGTGTGTTGACGTCTAAAAATGTAAAAGTGAAAAGTAATAAAATATACTGGAGACGCAATTCCTTAAACATAAAATAATTCACCGCTAAAGAGGAGAGAATTCGTGTTTCAGCGCGTACCAATTTTGTTATCTAGGCAAAGAGAACAAACGTTAGTACACATGTCGCATCAACCTTGGTGGTGCTGCACACACAAGAAAAAAAAATCCCCATAAAGCACAACCAACACACAAACAACACATCCCTGTAAAACACACCAACATATCATCAGAAAGCACAACCAAAGGGGATTAGCGAAGAGCCCATCCATATGGATGGGATGAAGAGGAAGCAGGATTTGGCATGTGTATTTACGATAGCGCAGCAGTAAACACACAAACAAACAAACAAACAAACAAACGGCTTCCTTCTAGTTAGGGGTAATTGATGTATAGTGTGGGGTAATTGGTTAGACATCAAAAGGGGTATATAAAAATAAAGTAAGATTGGGATAGATAGGGTTTAGGACGGGAAAAAAGAAACAGATTTATAGAAAGCACGAGGGATGATTGCATTCGTTAGTTTATGATCTGTTGATAAGGCCTAAGTCACATTTGCCACGGCGACCGTGGGGTCTCCAAAATCTACGGCCACTAGCAATTATACGGCGGCCGCAGTATTTCCACGGTCACACAATGTAGCAGTCACATATGTTTTTATTTTCGGTGAGCCGCACGGTGGATTTAGAATTGTGGAGACCGAAAACGTGGGGTTGCCGTACGGTCTTTGATTTGATGTCGCACGGTGACCTGAGGGCGTTCCTGCGGTGGCCATAGAATTTTCAAGGCAGACGCAAGGTGCCCGCAAGGCGACCGCAGGGGGGCCCTAAGGCGAACGTGCGGCCAGACAGACGGTAACGAGTGGGTTCATTTTTATTTATTTATTTTTTTACCAGTTTTTTTTTTTTCGGCTTGTTGAATTGCTACGGCGAACGTAGAAATGAAAAAAGTTATAACTCCGCGTTACAATTCCACGGCGACCCCTACGGCCTGTAAAGATAGCCAAACGGCGTAGGGCCACCCTGAGGCCACCGCAGAAACTCTGCGGCCGCCGCACGTTTCTGTCAATTCAGAGGGCGTACGGCCGCCGTATCCTCGCCGTAGAGCAAATGTGACTTTGGCCTTAACAACATTGCGTGTTAAAGATCTGGTGCCATGTCAACCCCCCTGTGACATTTTGATTGCTCTGCAAATTATATTTACTAGTGCGGGCCCGTACGTGTGTACGTGCATGGCCGTACGTGACCGTACGTGCAAAAAATAAAATAAAAACTTTCAAACCGCGTGCCAGAAACAACAACCACACAGGCCGTTCCTTCGCTCTCGCGTGCCCGTACGTGCGTGGCCATACGTGCCTGGCCGTACGAGCAAAAAAAAAAGGAAAAAAAAAAAAGAGGAATTGTGACGTCAATCGTGATGTCATAGCACCGTGTCCTGTCATTGGTTTGGTAAATAAATGCCCATAACTTGGGAACCGCTTGTCCGATTAATATGAAACCTTGAAAAGGCACATACTCAGGTCCCCAGCAATATTCCTGGCAAGTTTCAATTAGATCGGACCAGTGGTTGTCGAAAAACGGCGGTCGCAGACAGACACACATACAGACAGACACACAGAGATTGCTGGAATTATAGATACTAGTTCGGGCCCGTACGTGCGTGCCCGTAGGTGCGTGGCCGTACGTGCAAAAAATTTTTTTTTAATTAATTGTGACGTCATTCGTGACGTCATAGCTCCGTGTCCCGTCATTGGTTGGCAAATAAATGGCCGTAACTTGGGAACCGCTCGTCCGATTAATATCAAACCCTGAAGAGGCACGTCCTCAGGCACCAAATCAAATCGGCTTGTTCTTGTCACCTAACCAACTCTTCCACCTCGTTTTGTCACAAGTCGTCCACAAATTTTAGAGATAACATGCTATACATAGTTTTTGGCCCCATCTCTCAATGGTGAAGAATCACTTGAAAAATTCTCGAATCTGTATTTGGAGAATCCTTGGCTTTCACTGGACGGACCTTGTGTCCATCAGCAAAGAAGCACACTGACTCGACAACACGGTGCTGATGCCATGGACGTAAATTACACCAACACATCACCTCCAAGATAGGAGGCATCCGTATGGTACTCGAGCCTTTGCAGACTGAGATTAAAGCTTTTGGTCACGAATAGACGAAAGCGGAGACGTCGATCTAGATTTCGCCCTTGTTGTGGTGGGTGTGCTTTATGGGGGCTCATCAGGACAACAGACTACCAATCATTTATTTGTGACCATATAAGGCTCATTAATAAACTGAATCGAACCCCCTAACTTGACGAGGCAGCAGGGCACAGATCGAGTCCCATCACGGCGCTTGCTGCACGACATGCCAGCAACAAGTGTCACCTGCCACGCTAGCACATTGTCTCTGCCCCTCTGCCCGAGCACCAGTCTCGAGGTTTGCAGCAGGAATATTAAATTTAACCAAAGAAGCACACTGACTCCATGACATGATGCTGACGTCATGTACATCAGGTTAATTATTTCCTTCGTCATTCATTCTTTCCTGTAAGTTCCGATTCCGTCCTTTCGCTCTCTTCATTATTTCTTTGCCTTCCGCCCTTGCACACCTTCAACTTCAGGTTCTCACTTCCGATAGCTGTCGCTGGAGACGCATTAGTACACGTCACTGCTCCACAGAGAAACACAGGTGCCACGGCTGTGCGAAGAGCAGGAGGGGAGCGAATGTGGAGGGTCCCGGTTTCAATCAGGACGTGGGAGCCAGAGTCAACAAGTATAAGGTGTGCATCGGGCCTGTACTGACCCCTTGCACACGCGACAAGTAGTGCCAAACTTGGCCTTACGTAAAGCAACGTAAAGATGTAAAGAATTGACGAATCTCAATTATTTTAATTTTAATGGGCGCTTACGTAAAGTTGAGTTTATGCAAGTCAACCTTACGTAGCCCGAGGACTGCCTGTATGTATATATGTATATAACTATATATATATAATATATATATATATATATATATATATAATGTTATGGTTCTGGAAAGCTTACCCCAGAGTGAGAGCATACATGGACACTTATTGTGACCGAGGATCAGTTATTTCATTAGTCTTTGAATAGATAATAATCCTTGGGTCCCTTGTCAAAGGGCTGTTTGGAGGGGCATGTGTTGGCTCGACTGTTTGTCCCGTGTAATGTCTTCCACTCTCCCCTTCTGTTACTTTCAATCATTCCTCTTCACACCATCATTCTGTTCCATCTCTCTTACTTTCAATCTTTATTCCTTCACACCATCATTCTGTTCAATCATCCCTCCAATACCCCATCGGCCCGTTTCAACGGTCCACCAATAATCTCCTCTGCATCAAACATCCTTTTAACAGTCCCTCCTTCACCCCATCGGTCTTTCCTTCAATCCCGTGGCCGTTCGGTCATCCCTCGGTCATGCAGGGTTCCTTTCCATGTTCACTCCATCCGTGCATTGCTTCATAACCATCGGGTCCTTTGGCATGCATGTTTGTTGTCGCATCTCACATGCATGTTCATGGCGCTTGGTGCTCGTTGTGGCCCGTGAGGTGCGGTGCTTCTCGCAGGCATGGCACAGTGCAAGAACAGTGTGACTGGGCGTTTTCCGCATGAAGGAGGGGGCTGTGGGCTCTCGTTGCGGCTTTGCGCGTGTGAAGGGCAGGGCGGGGACTTCCCTCAGAATGGAGTGGCAATTTCCACAAGTGACGTCATGCACATGCCCCCATCGGCTACGGACCAATGGGACGGGGAGAAGGCTTGTGGGAGGAGGAAGGAAAGCTGACGTGAACAAGAAGCAGAGAGGTGAAGAGAAGGACTCGTGACGATCTCGTGTGAGCAGGGACGAAGAGCGCTCTCTGAGCAGAAGACTGACGGACTAAGAAGGCTCATGAGGGAAGGAACAAAAATGTGTGAGGGAAAAAGAAAGGGAAGTTTCACGAGCAGTTGGTGTCGAGCTTCTGTGTAAAAAGAACACTCATTCCACGAGCGTCATCCTGCCCTCTCGAACCTGTCAGCCACGAAGGACGAGGAGGGTGAACAGAGGCACCTCATTGACGGTCTGAGGTGGACGGCAGGGAAGGCGAGTCGCACATCTAGCTCGCATATCTGGAGCGCCAGAAAGGACTCGCTTACTGGGTCGGGAACCTCAGTGATGCGGCTTCGTGTCCCCATCGCTTCACAACGCCACTGCCCATTTTCCCCAACTATTCTCCTGCATTCTCCTGGATATTTGTGTGAGGTGAGAAAGACTGCTTTCCTTTTCCCCATTCATTCTTTTATTTATGTTTCAAGTCCTTCTTGTTTTATTCTTTTCCCCTGAGTGAATGATGGCCAAGACTTTTGTTTAAGATTGAAGAAGAATACGTGTAGAGGTTAAATCTGCTCTTGTGCGCCTTTTTGCTTTCTTGTTTATAAATACTTCCTTTTCAATGATTGCTTGCTTGTGTGTTTGTAATAAATAACTGTTTGTTGCTATTTCCAATCTGTCTCGGTTGTCTTTTCCTGTATTGGTTTGATGCAGTGCACAAGTATAGTTAGATGGACGTTCTACGCCAATAATTTGCTTTGTCACCAGCGCACACTCACTGTAATGCTCGGCAGTAATCTGAGTGTGCGCTGAGGGCACTGACCCCAATTAGCCGGCCGTCCACAGGTAAGGTACCACGTGAAGTCGCGTAACACTGCCCGGATTGGCCGTGCCAATCGGCGTTCGTGGTTGCCTACAAACCTGCCGGTGTGTGAGTGATCTGTGCCCGGCGACCTCAGGAGGGATGCTTCCCCTCGTGGCAAGCCTCGAATCCCGGATCGGCGACAATATATATAAATAGCTATATAATCCTCTACGCACGATCTGGAAGATAAATAGTGACCCTTTAACAGAGGATAACGTAAACAATACCTCACTAACATAGACCTCAAGATAAAAGGCACCATCGAGGTTCCACTTGATGCGAGGTATGACGAGGTAGTCGAGACGAGGGTCCGGTTCATCAATGGCACTTTATTGTGCTCTCAGGAAGGAAATGAAAACTCACCAGAAGAAGCAAAGCAAACTGCTCGCTGTCGTTCTTCGGTTCTTTTAAAAGGTTCAAGCACCGTTCGAGGGTTGCAGGGTTGCTCTTAAAACCTTGCGCAAGGGCCATGATTTCAACCACACCAGCAGGGTCTTCGTCTTTTTATAGAACACCTCTACCTGAAGAAATAAAGAAACAACATCATGTGAATCATTACATTTAAAACAACACAAAGATTTATTTTTTCATTTAGGGGACAAACACAGAAAAATCACAACAGTACTATCCATCCATCCATTGGGACCATACTCTGTGCAGCGTTGGTGCTGCCAAAGCAGACTCCTTGGCTATTGGACACAAGCCTGGACGGGTCGCCACTCCGATACAGGATACCAGCATGCTGGCACTCATTTTGCCGACCTCGAAGGATTACAGGCAGAGTCAACCCCACCTGGTATTAATTCAACAGCCAAGCAGGACAGTACTATACTTATAAAAAAAAAACAATGTAAAAATTGGAATAATCACTGATCCACATGTACAAGGTTCATAATTATATTATGTAACAATAACTAGCAGATTTACCCTGCGTTGCATGGGAAAAGAAATGTGAATCAGTAACAAAACTGTAGCCAATCATAAAGATTGATTAATTAATTGGCTGATTGGAGCTGCCTTGCCAACTCTTCTGCCACCTTCTCAGTTCACGGAGCTCTTCTGCCACCCCCCTCATAATTCTCATATCCAGATCCGGATTCGGATCTTCACAAAATCGAATGAATTCGTCCTCGTCACACACCCAACCTGTCCACCAAGTTTCATCCGAATCCGTCGTCCACAACTTTTTGAGATATCGTGCTTACTGTATATTAGTTTAGCCCAATCTCAATGGCAAGGAATCGCTAAAAATTGCGATTCGATCACCAAAATCGAATCAGTTCGTCCTCGTCACACACCGAACCTGTCCACAAAATCTCATCCGGATCCGTCCACAACCTTTTGAGATATCCTGCACACAAACAGACAGACAGACAGACAGACAGAGAGGGGTGAAAAATAACATCCTTCAGGGAGAATGAGAGAGAGAATGAGAGAATTAATAGATTATCAATATACGAGTTCAAATTCAGATGAGAAAAATGAACAAGAAACACTTCGTCCAATCTATCTGCCAACCCTGCCATTATCGCCTTAAGAACACTCTCAGTACAGAGAAGAGTGCAGGCCATTGTGTGCCAGTAACCCTCCCCGACATCGAAAGTCATGAGCCGCAAGATTACACGAGCTAGCGTTACAATAAGCTAATGAGATCAATAAATTGACAATTTAACTTTAGAGATATTAAGTGAAT
The DNA here is from genome assembly GCA_035128595.1 of Eptatretus atami. Taxonomy (NCBI): domain Eukaryota; kingdom Metazoa; phylum Chordata; class Myxini; order Myxiniformes; family Myxinidae; genus Eptatretus; species Eptatretus atami. The sequence goes on along the minus strand of CM068953.1, from coordinate 168,044,072 downwards.
GGGATATTGATATATAAAGCATGGGATATTAATATAGTCCAAATGTTCTTCTTGTGTTCTTTGAAAAAACAACAACAAACAAATGAAATTGCTCGTTGAGCAAGGAATTCTGGAATAACTTTGTCATACTTCCATGATCTCTGAAAAAACAAAAACCTGGAAATCAATTTGGTTCTATAAGTCGATAGTGCTACTGTTTAATGAGTTATAGCACTTAGTTTGGTCATGATCATAACTGGAAGTCAATCGGACTTGAAACGGCGTTTTTATCGCAATTTGAAAGTTTTGACCCGATCCCCCCTGACATTCGACCCCCGACCGCTAAGAAGGGTGTTGTGTGACACCCCAATGAGACATATGTTGGATGCAGATTGGAAGATGCACATTTTGGATTTGGTTTGAAGTCGATACGACCATTTTACGGACGTTATTGGAAAATAAGAATTTGGTTTTTCGGTGACCTTGACCTGACCTTTGACCTAGATTCACCAAAAACGACAAGTGTCTAAGTTGGACCATGGCCGACGTCTGTACCCAGTTTGGTCATGATCGCCGACACGGTGTGGCTGCTACAGGGTAAACAAACACACAAACAGACAGACAGACAGACACACAGAATGACACACACAACCGACCAACAAATTGCCGAAATCCGAAGGATTCGGCAATTAACAATAAATTATCTCGCCCTGCAAGCACCGACTTCTCCCCCCCCCCCAATTTTTTTACCACCACCAATCAACACCACAACCCACCCAACCACGTTTCGCATTTACCGGTTAGCACATACCCACTCCCACCCACCCCTCCATCCTTTGAGGTCACAGACCCTCCCTCCCTCCCATCATATGTCTATGGAAGGAAAGGTAGTCCCTCTGGATCTTCCAACCTGCACTGTACGTGGTACCTGGTTTAATTACCTCCACCACCAAAGGTGGACAGAGGTTATGTTTTCACCCCTGTGTGTCAGTTTGTCTGTGTGCAGGATATCTCAAAAAGTTGTGGACGGATTCGGATGAAATTTGGTGGACAGGTTGCGTGTGTGACAAGAAGAATTGATTCGATTTTTGTGGAGATCCGAATCTGTATAAGAGAGTTATTTAATTTTTTTTAAAGCAATTCTTCACCAACCATCGAGGATTGATGGGGCCAAAAACGGATACGTGGCACGATAATTCAAAAAGTTGTGGACGAGTTACCACAAACTTGGTGGACGAGTTGGTTTATAGGTGACAAGAACAAGCCATTCGATTCGAGTCCGATCCAGATCCGGCCCATCAGTGGGACACAAAACGTAACCTGTTCAACCTGGCGGAGGTGTGCGTTCTACCGAGTGCCCCTTCGAGTTGGTGTTGCGGTTTCGAGTGTTTATAGGTGACACCCTCTCACCCTCACTCATTCAACCTTTGTCTGGATCCCGTTTGAAAGCTTCAACAGACCAAGCTTCCACAACATTCCAGGGAAGGCCGTTCCAGTGTTTAACTACCCTGTCACTGAGAAAATGTTTCCTCACATCGAACCTGCACCTTCGCACGAAGTTTAAGAGAGTTGTGCGTGTTGAAAGGTATGGTCGGTCTAGTCCGGTCTATCCTGGACTACACATTGGAAGGTTCACCGAGCATGGGAATCATCCCAGTAGTTCATCTCTGGATTTTCTCACTTTCACCGATGCCCATTACATGAGGAATATGGAGTGCCAGGCAATATTGTTGCGGATTTGGAAGCTTACTGCACACAACAGCCAGAGTCCTATAGATCAGCTATATCGGTAAGTATGTGTTCTAGTTAGGGTCCCGTCCTAAGTTTAATGGGTGATTAATTGTACGTGCGCTGCGAGTTATTTTATAGTTAGAATTTTTACATTTTTAACTTCAACAACAACACGCCCATCTTCACTTCTTCACCATCGGCCTTTCCCACGCGCATGCGTGTCAAGCACAGCCGTGGGCGGAGTCCAATGTGCCAGGCGGGGTTTCTTGGACGTTGGAGTCTTGGATTTCGCTCCAAATACGGGCATGGCGCCCTCTCAGCCAATCGGAGGGTGCGAGCACATCTGTCACCTCTCGCCAATGGGGAGCCAATGCAACATATTGCTGCTCGACTTCCTGGTCGAGGGGTGGAGACATTAGCACCCCCCCCCCACCAACCAATCTCGGAAGTCCGGGAGATCGCCCGACACACCTGTCCAATGAGGAGGGGAAAGACACAACACGGATCCCTCCACCTGTCAAAAAGGAGGGATAATTGTGTGGGGGTGACCTGCTGAGAGAGTTTTCCCGCCGTGAATCGCCTGCCTGCGAGTCGGAGGAGAATTGCCTGCCTGCCTGCCTGCCTAGCTGACTTGCTTTGCCTGCCTCGTCGCCTGTTTTGCCGGTGGAGCGTGCCAGCGCCCGACGCTACCCTCCGTACCTGGTGCTTGGAGCGGCATCGTGTTGCGGGTTCGAGTCCCGCCGGGCCAGATCGTCGAGAACCGCACGGAGCTGGAAGGTCCAAACCAGAATCTTACCTCCAGCTCACCTTCCCTCCGAGCTGGGGGTATCAATAAAGGCCGCGGCCACCATTTATTTTAGGGGGGTGTCTGTGTGTGTGCCCATCTTTAAGTAGAAACGTTTCAGTGCCGTGTGTGTAAATTGCATTCCTTTTATTTGGTTAACTCTGCCTTCTTGCGTGCTCCCCTGCCCCATTATAAATAAATATCCCTTTTGTTGAATGTTCCAGCTCGTTTCTGTGTTCTTTATTGGCTCGGCACGGTGTGTGTTGAGAAATAGCGAGGCATAAATTGTTCATTTGGACCGACGGGCCTTGGACTCAGTCGTGGTTACACACGGTTCGGGCTCGGTAACGGCTCGTTCCGCTCGAAGTCCGTCGAGGGTGTGAATTCCCCGTAGCTTTGTCCGCGTGGGTAATTAGGTATATTGAAGTTTGGCAATTAACCCAACCCCACGCGGTCGAATTATTGGCAATTCATGGTCCTGTAAAGGACCCGTGTCTTTCGGACTTATCCGAGGTCACGACCTAAATTCCGGGTGTTTGGTGGAGCCGACTCTACTGCTCCCTCTAGCGGGTCGTGCTCGCCACCGATACCCGGCCCCGTAACAATATCACACCTGGCCCCACAACAATGTCACACCCGGCCCACAACAATATCACACCCGGCCCCGTAACAATATCACACCCGGCCCAAACAATATCACACCCGGCCCACAACAATATCACACCTGGCCCCGTAACAATATCAACTGGCCCACAACAATTCCACCCGCCCCAAACAATATCACACCGGCCCCGTAACAATATCACACCCGGCCCACAACAATATCACACCCGGCCCCACAACAATATCACACCCGGCCCACAACAATATCACACCCGGCCCCACAACAATATCACACCCGGCCCACAACAATATCACACCCGGCCCACAATAACACACCGGCCCCACACAATATCACACCCGGCCCCACAACAATATCACACCCGGCCCATAACAATATACACACCCGGCCCATAACAATATCACACCTGGCCCCACAACAATATCACAACCCGGCCCCATAACAATATCACACCCGGCCCATAACAATATCACACCCGGCCCCACAACAATATCACACCGGCCCACAATCAATATCACACCCGGCCCCATAACAATATCACACCCGGCCCCATAACAATATCACACGGCGCCCCATAACATATCAACGCGCCAATCAATACACGCGGCCCCGTTTAAAGTGTCTCTCACGACCTTATGTGTTTCCCTGCCATTATTTTCCCTCAATCACGACGACCAGAAATCACCCCCCCCCTCCTCCTCCCTCCTCCTCCTCCTCCTCGTCACCGTCATGGACGCAAAAGCCCTTTTGACGCCAAACACTCCATGGACCCTTTTTAACCATCACATCGTCACAATCAAAAGTGAAGGACTACAAACACCGTGAGAGTTTCGATCGCTCGGACAATCGACCCATAAACTCGGGCGATCACGTCCATTGTGACGGAGAGTGAACAATGTACGAGTCAAGTAATTATTTATTATTAAAATCACAACCGAAATACGGTGCAAGAAAAGGAGGAAAAAGCACAACAAACCTGCACGTGGGAAACCGGAGGCGGAATTACGTGAACACACCACGTGACCTCCACACACCACGTGACCCCACACACCACGTGACCTCCACACACACGTGACCTCCACCTTCTGCGGTTGTTGTTGTTGTTTTGTTTTTTTTGAAATCCCTTTACGAGCTTTAAATAAATATCAACACTGTACAGATATCATGGAAATACACGTTCGTTGTTAATTTTAATCTTATTA
>CM068953.1:168019866-168039729 GCA_035128595.1 Eptatretus atami | reverse complement strand
ATTTTTACATTTTTAACTTCAACAACAACAACGCCCATCTTCACTTCTTCACCATCGGCCTTTCCCACGCGCATGCGTGTCAAGCACAGCCGTGGGCGGAGTCCAATGTGCCAGGCGGGGTTTCTTGGACGTTGGAGTCTTGGATTTCGCTCCAAATACGGGCATGCGCCCTCTCAGCCAATCGGAGGGTGCGAGCACATCTGTCACCTCTCGGCCAATGGGGAGCCAATGCAACATATTGCTGCTCGACTTCCTGGTCGAGGGGTGGAGACATTAGCACCCCCCCCCCACCAACCAATCTCGGAAGTCCGGGGGATCGCCCGACACACCTGTCCAATGAGGAGGGGAAAGACACAACACGGATCCCTCCCACCTGTCAAAAAGGAGGGATAATTGTGTGGGGGTGACCTGCTGAGAGAGTTTTCCCGCCGTGAATCGCCTGCCTGCGAGTCGGAGGAGAATTGCCTGCCTGCCTGCCTGCCTAGCTGACTTGCTTTGCCTGCCTCGTCGCCTGTTGCCGGTGAGCGTGCCAGCGCCCGACGCTACCCTCCGTACCTGGTGCTTGGAGCGGCATCGTGTTGCGGGTTCGAGTCCCGCCGGGCCAGATCGTCGAGAACCGCACGGAGCTGGAAGGTCCAAACCAGAATCTTACCTCCAGCTCACCTTCCCTCCGAGCTGGGGTATCAATAAAGGCCGCGGCCACCATTTATTTTAGGGGGGGTGTCTGTGTGTGTGCCCATCTTTTAAGTAGAAACGTTTCAGTGCGTGTGTGTGTAAATTGCATTCCTTTTATTTGGTTAACTCTGCCTTCTTTGCGTGCTCCCCTGCCCCATTATAAATAAATATCCCTTTTGTGAATGTTCCAGCTCGTTTCTGTGTTTCTTTCATTGGCTCGGCACGGTGTGTTGAGAAATAGCGAGGGCAAATTGTTCATTTGGACCGACGGGCCTTGGTAACCATCCGCTCGGGTTACACACGGTTCGGCTCGGTAACGGCTCGTTCCGCTCGAAGTCCGTCGAGGGTGTGAATTCCCGGTAGCTTTGTCCGCGTGGGTAATTAGGTATATTGAAGTTTGGCAATTAACCCAACCCACGCGGTCGAATTATTGGCAATTCATGGTCCTGTAAAGGACCCGTGTCTTTCGGACTTATCCGAGGTCACGACCTAAATTCCGGGTGTTTGGTGGAGCCGACTCTACTGCTCCCTCTAGCGGGTCGTGCTCGCCACCGATACCGGCCCCGTAACAATATCACACCTGGCCCACAACAATGTCACACCCGGCCCCACAACAATATCACACCCGGCCCGTAACAATATCACACCCGGCCCCGCAACAATATCACACCCGGCCCCAACAAATCACACCTGCCCCGTAACAATATCACACCTGGCCCAACAATGTCACACCCGGCCCACAACAATATCACACCCGGCCCCGTAACAATATCACACCCGGCCCCACAACAATATCACACCCGGCCCACAACAATATCCACACCCGGCCCCACAACAATATCACACCCGGCCCCACAACAATATCACACCCGGCCCACAACAATATCACACCCGGCCCCACAATATCACACCCGGCCCCACAACAATATCACACCCGCCCCACAACAATATCACACCCGGCCCCATAACAATATCACACCCGGCCCATAACAATCACACCTGGCCCCACAACAATATCACACCCGGCCCCATAACAAAAATCACACCCGGCCCCATAACAATATCACACCCGGCCCCACAACAATATCACACCCGGCCCCACAACAATATCACACCCGGCCCCATAACAATATCACACCCGGCCCCATAACAATATCACACGCGCCCCATAAACAATATCACACGCGGCCCATAACAATATCACACGCGGCCCCGTTTAAAGTGTCTCTCACGACCTTATGTGTTTCCCTGCCATATTTTCCCTCAATCACGACGACCAGAAATCACCCCCCCCCCTCCTCCTCCTCCTCCTCCTCCTCCTCCTGTCACCGTCATGGACGCAAAAGCCCTTTTGACGCCAAACACTCCATGGACCCTTTTAACCATCACATCGTCACAATCAAAAGTGAAGGAACTACAAACACCGTGAGAGTTTCGATCGCTCGGACAATCGACCCATAAACTCGGGCGATCACGTCCATTGTGACGGAGAGTGAACAATGTACGAGTCAAGTAATTATTTATTATTAAAATCACAACCGAAATACGGTGCAAGAAAAGGAGGAAAAAGCACAACAAACCTGCACGTGGGAAACCGGAGGCGGAATTACGTGAACACACCACGTGACCTCACACACCACGTGACCCCCACACACCACGTGACCTCCACACACCACGTGACCTCCACCTTCTGCGGTTGTTGTTGTTGTTTTGTTTTTTTTGAAATCCCTTTACGAGCTTTAAATAAATATCAACACTGTACAGATATATGGAAATACACGTTCGTTGTTAATTTTAATCCTATTAGCGGTGAATTATTTTATGTTTAAGGAATTGCGTCTCCAGTATATTTTATTACTTTTCACTTTTACATTTTTAGACGTCAACACACATTCATCCATGGATGTTACACGTACCGACGGCGAACCTGGGAAACCTGCACTAACTAACGTTGTTGCCCAGAATGATCACTAACGGGAAAAGGGAAGAAACGGCACGATCATCGTATTCATGTAACACCGAAGTTCGAGCGAACGGAAAGAATAAAAATAATGTGCACGTCACGTGGGTTCCGGATGCCACGTGACGGACAAAAGACTCCACCACCGACCTCACCCTCTTAAATTCGCGTACGTAATTCATGAACGGAACTCAAACCTCACCTCAGGACACGAGGGACATGCGGCCCTGTGCACCTAATAAACTCGGCGATTGTGTTTTTTGGCAAGGGTACACTGGTGGTTGTTAGTTAGGGGTACACTGGTGTTGTTAGGGTTAGGGGGTACACTGGGTGGTTTGTTAGGGTTAGGGGGTACACTGGGTGGTTTGTTAGGTTAGGGGGGTACACTGGGTGGTTTGTTAGGTTGGGGGGTACACTGAGTGGTTTGTTAGGGTAGGGGTACACTGGGTGTTTGTAGGGTTAGGGCGGTACACTGGTGGTTTGTTAGGGTTAGGGGTACACTGGGTGGTTTGTTAGGTTAGGGGGTACACTGAGTGGTTTGTTAGGGTTAGGGGTACACTGGGTGGTTTTTAGGGTTAGGGGGTACACTGGGTGGTTTGTTAGGGTTAGGGGGTACACTGAGGTTGTTAGTGGTTAGGCGGTACACTGGGTGGTTTGTAGGGTTAGGGGGGTACACTGGGTGTTTGTTAGGGTTAGGGGGTACACTGGGTGATTTGTTAGGGTTAGGGGGTACACTGGGTGGTTTGTTAGGGTTAGGGGGGTACACTGGGTGGTTTGTTAGGTTAGGGGGTACACTGGGTGGTTTGTTAGGGTTAGGGGGTACACTGGGTGGTTGTTAGGGTTAGGGGTACACTGGTGGTTTGTTAGGGTTAGGGGGTACACTGGGTGGTTTGTTAGGGTTAGGGGGGTACACTGGGTGGTTGTTAGGGTTAGGGGGTACACTGGGTGGTTTGTTAGGGTAGGGGGGTACACTGGGTGGTTTGTTAGGTTAGGGGGTACACTGGGTGGTTTGTTAGGGTTAGGGGGTCACTGGGTGGTTTGTTTAGGGTTAGGGGGGTACACTGGGTGGTTTGTTAGGGTTAGGGGTACACTGGGTGTTGTTAGGTTAGGGGGTACTGGGTGGTTTTTAGGGTTAGGGGGTACACTGGTGGTTTGTTAGGGTAGGGGGGTACACTGGGTGGTTTGTTAGGGTTAGGGGGTACACTGGGTGGTTTGTTAGGGTTAGGGGTACACTGGGTGGTTGTTAGGGTTAGGGGGGTACACTAGGTGGTTTGTTAGGGTTAGGGGGGTACACTGGGTGGTTTGTTAGGGTAGGGGGTACACTGGGTGGTTTGTTAGGGTAGGGGGGTACACTGGGTGGTTTGTTAGGGTTAGGGGGTACACTGGGTGGTTTGTTAGGGTTAGGGGGTACACTGGGTGGTTTGTTAGGTGAGGGGGGTACACTGGGTGGTTTGTTAGGGTTAGGGGGTACACTGGGTGGTTTGTTAGGGAGGGGGTACACTGGTGGTTGTAGGGTTAGGGGGTACATGGGGGTTGTTAGGTTAGGGGTACACTGTGTGTAGGGTTAGGGGTACACTGGGTGGTTTGTTAGGGTTAGGGGGTACACTGGGTGGTTTGTTAGGGTAGGGGGTACACTGGGTGGTTGTTTAGGTTAGGGTACACTGGGTGGTTTGTTAGGGTTAGGGGGGTACACTGGGTGGTTTGTTAGGTTAGGGGGTACACTGGGTGGTTTGTTAGGGTGAGGGGGGTACACTGGGTGGTTTGTTAGGTTAGGGGGTACACTGGGTGGTTTGTTAGGTTAGGGGTACACTGGGTGGTTTGTTAGGGTTAGGGGGTACACTGGGTGTTTGTTAGGGTTAGGGGGGTACACTGGGTGGTTTGTTAGGGTTAGGGGGTACACTGGGTGGTTTGTTAGGGTTAGGGGTACACTGGGTGGTTTGTTAGGGTTAGGGGGTACACTGTGGTGGTTTGTTAGGGTTAGGGGTACACTGGGTGGTGTTGTTAGGGTAGGGGGTACACTGGGTGGTTTGTTAGGGTTAGGGGGTACACTGGGTGGTTTGTTAGGGTTAGGGGGTACACTGGGTGGTTTGTTAGGGTTAGGGGGTACACTGGGTGGTTTGTTTAGGGTTAGGGGGGTACACTGGGTGGTTTGTTAGGGTTAGGGGTACACTGGGTGGTTTGTTAGGTTAGGGGGTACACTGGGTGGTTTGTTAGGTTAGGGGGTACACTGGTGTGTGTTTAGGGGGTACACTGGGTGTTTGTTAGGGTAGAGGGGGTACACTGGTGGTTTGTTAGGGTTAGGGGGGTACACTGGGTGGTTTGTTAGGGTTAGGGGGTACACTGGGTGGTTTGTTAGGTTAGGGGGTACACTGGGTGGTTTGTTAGGGTTAGGGGTACACTGGGTGTTTGTTAGGGTTAGGGGGGTACACTGGGTGGTTTGTTAGGGTTAGGGGTACACTGGGTGGTTGTTAGGGTTAGGGGGTACAATGGTGGTTTGTTAGGTTAGGGGGTACACTGGGTGGTTGTTAGGGTTAGGGGGGTACACTGGGTGGTTTGTTAGGGTTAGGGGGGTACACTGGGTGGTTTGTTAGGGTTAGGGGGGTACACTGGGTGGTTTGTTAGGGTTAGGGGGTACACTGGGTGTTGTTAGGGGTGAGGGGGTACACTGGTGGTTTGTTAGGTTAGGGGGTACACTGGGTGGTTTGTTAGGGTTAGGGGTACACTGGGTGGTTTGTTAGGGTTAGGGGGGTACACTGGGTGGTTTGTTAGGGTTAGGGGGTACACTGGGTGTTTGTTAGGGTTAGGGGGGTACACTGGGTGGTTTGTTAGGGTTAGGGGGTACACTGGGTGGTTTGTTAGGGTAGGGGGTACATGGGTGTTTTAGGGTACACTGGGTGGTGTTTAGGGTTAGGGGGGTACACTGGGTGGTTTGTTAGGGTTAGGGGGTACACTGGGTGGTTTGTTAGGGTTAGGGGGTACACTGGGTGGTTTGTTAGGGTTGGGTACACTGGGTGTTTGTTAGGGTTAGGGGTACACTGGGTGGTTGTTAGGGTTGGGGGTACACTGGGTGGTTTGTTAGGGTTAGGGGGTACACTGGGTGGTTTGTTAGGGTTAGGGGGTACACTGGGTGGTTTGTTAGGGTTAGGGTACACTGGGTGGTTTGTTAGGGTTAGGGGGTACACTGGGTGGTTTGTTAGGGTTAGGGGTACACTGGGTGGTTTGTTAGGGTTAGGGGTACACTGGGTGGTTGTTAGGGTTAGGGGGTACACTGGTGGTTTGTTAGGTGATGGGTACACTGGGTGGTTGTAGGGGTACACTGGGTGGTTTGTGAGGGGGTACACTGGGTGGTTTGTTTAGGGAGGGTACACTGGGTGGTTTGTTAGGGTTAGAGGGTACACTGGGTGGTTTGTTAGGGTTAGGGGGGTACACTGGGTGGTTTGTTAGGGTTAGGGGGTACACTGGGTGGTTTGTTAGGGTGAGGGGGTACACTGGTGGTTTGTTAGGGTTAGGGGGTACACTGGGTGGTTTGTTAGGGTTAGGGGGTACACTGGGTGGTTTGTTAGGGTTAGGGGGGTACACTGGGTGGTTTGTTAGGGTGAGGGGTACACGGTGGTTTGTTAGGGTGAGGGGGTACACTGGGTGGTTTGTTAGGGTTAGGGGTACACTGGGTGGTTTGTTAGGTTAGGGGGTACACTGGGTGGTTGTTAGGGTTAGGGGGTACACTGGGTGTTTGTTAGGGTTAGGGGACACTGGGTGGTTTGTTAGGGTTAGGGGGTACACTGGGTGGTTTGGTAGGGTAGGGGTACACTGGGTGGTTTTGTTAGGGTTAGGGGTACACTGGGTGGTTTGTTAGGGTTAGGGGGTACACTGGGTGGTTGTTAGGGTTAGGGGGTACACTGGGTGGTTTTTAGGGTGAGGGGAGTACACTGGGTAGTTTGTTGGGGGTACACTGGGTGTTTGTTAATCTCTCTCTTTTTTCTAACTATAAAATAACTCGCAGCGCACGTACAATTAATCACCCATTAAACTTAGGACGGGACCCTAACTAGAAACACATACTTACCGATATAGCTGATCTATAGGACTCTGGCTGTTGTGTGCAGTAAGCTTCCAAATCCGCAACAATATTGCCTGGCACTCCATATTCCTCATGGTAATGGGCATCGGTGAAAGTGAGAAAATCCAGAGATGAACTACTGGGATGATTCCCATGCTCGGTGAACCTTCCAATGTGTAGTCCAGGATAGACCGGACTAGACCGACCATACCTTTCAACACGCACAAACTCTCTTAAACTTCGTGCGAAGGTGCAGGTTCGATGTGAGGAAACATTTTCTCAGTGACAGGGTAGTTAAACACTGGAATGGCCTTCCCTGGAATGTTGTGGAAGCTTGGTGTGTTGAAGCTTTCAAACGGGATCCAGACAAAGGTTGAATGAGTGAGGGTGAGAGGGTGTCACCTATAAACACTCGAAACCGCAACACCAACTCGAAGGGGTACTCGGTAGAGCGCACACCTCCGCCAGGTTGAACAGGTTACGTTTTGTGTCCCACTGATGGGCCGGATCTGGATTCGGACTCGAATCGAATCTGCTTGTTCTTGTCACCTATAAACCAACTCATCCACCAAGTTTGTGGTAACTCGTCCACAACTTTTTGAATTATCGTGCCACGTATCCGTTTTTGGCCCCATCAATCCTCGATGGTTGGTGAAGAATTGCTTTAAAAAAAATTAAATAACTCTCTTATACAGATTCGGATCTCCACAAAAATCGAATCAATTCTTCCTTGTCACACACGCAACCTGTCCACCAAATTTCATCCGAATCCGTCCACAACTTTTTGAGATATCCTGCACACAGACAAACTGACACACAGGGGTGAAAACAACCTCTGTCCACCTTTGGTGGTGGAGGTAATTAAACCAGGTACCACGTACAGTGCAGGTTGGAAGATCCAGAGGGACTTCCTTTCCTTCCATAGACATGATGATTGGGAGGGAGGGAGGGGTCTGTGACCTCAAAGGATGGAGGGGTGGGTGGGAGTGGGTATGTGCTAACCGGTAAATGCGAAACGTGGTTGGGTGGGTTGTGGTGTTGATTGGTGGTGGTAAAAAAATTGGGGGGGGGGGGAGAAGTCGGTGCTTGCAGGGCGAGATAATTTATTGTTAATTGCCGGAATCCTCGGATTTCGGCAATTATGTTGGTCGGTTGTGTGTGTCATTCTGTGTGTCTGTCTGTCTGTCTGTTTGTGTGTTTGTTACCCTGTAGCAGCCACACCGTGTCAGCGATCATGACCAAACTGGGTACAGACGTCGGCCATGGTCCAACTTAGACACTTGTCGTTTTTGGTGAATCTAGGTCAAAGGTCAAGGTCAAGGTCACCGAAAAACCGAAATTCTTATTTTCACAATAACGTCCGCTAAAATGGTCGTATCGACTTCAAACCAAATCCAAAATGTGCATCTTCCAATTCTGCATCCAACCATATGTCTCATTGGGTGTCACACAACACCCTTCTGAGCGGTCGGGGGTCGAATGTCAGAGGGGGTCGGGTCAAAACTTTCAAATTGCGATAAAAACGCCGTTTCAAGTCCGATTGACTTCCAAGTTATGATCATGACCAAACTAAGTGCTATAACTCATTAAACAGTAGCACTATCGACTTATTGAACCAAATTGATTTCCAGGTTTTTGTTTTTCAGAGATCATGGAGATATGACAAAGTTATTCCAGCAATTCCTTGCTCAACGAGCAATTTCATTTGTTTGTTGTTGTTTTTTCAAAGAACACAAGAAGAACATTTGGACTATATTAATATCCCATGCTTTATATTATCAATATCCCATTCACTTAATATCTCTAAAGTTAAATTGTCAATTTATTGATCTCATTAGCTTATTGTAACGCTAGCTCGTGTAACCTTGCGGCTCATGACTTTCGATGTCGGGGAGGGTTACTGGCACACAATGGCCTGCACTCTTCTCTGTACTGAGAGTGTTCTTAAGGCGATAATGGCAGGGTTGGCAGATAGATTGGACGAAGTGTTTCTTGTTCATTTTTCTCATCTGAATTTGAACTCGTATATTGATAATCTATTAATTCTCTCATTCTCTCTCTCATTCTCCCTGAAGGATGTTATGTTTTCACCCCCTCTCTGTCTGTCTGTCTGTCTGTTTGTGTGCAGGATATCTCAAAAGGTTGTGGACGGATCCGGATGAGATTTTGTGGACAGGTTCGGTGTGTGACGAGGACGAACTGATTCGATTTTGGTGATCGAATCGCAATTTTTAGCGATTCCTTGCCATTGAGATTGGGCTAAACTAATATACAGTATAGCACGATATCTCAAAAAGTTGTGGACGACGGATTCGGATGAAACTTGGTGGACAGGTTGGGTGTGTGACGAGGACGAATTCATTCGATTTTGGTGAAGATCCGAATCCGGATCTGGATATGAGAATTATGAGGGGGGTGGCAGAAGAGCTCCGTGAACTGAGAAGGTGGCAGAAGAGTTGGCAAGGCAGCTCCAATCAGCCAATCAATTAATCAATCTTTATGATTGGCTACAGTGTTGTTACTGATTCACATTTCTTTTCCCATGCAACGCAGGGTAAATCTGCTAGTTATTGTTACATAATATAATTATGAACCTTGTACATGTGGATCAGTGATTATTCCAATTTTTACATTGTTTTTTTTTTATAGTATAGTACTGTCCTGCTTGGCTGTTGAATTAATACCAGGTGGGGTTGACTCTGCCTGTAATCCTTCCGAGGTCGGCAAAATGAGTGCCAGCATGCTGGTATCCTGTATCGGAGTGGCGACCCGTCCAGGCTTGTGTCCAATAGCCAAGGAGACTGCTTAGGCAGCACCAACGCTGCACAGAATATGGTCCCAATGGATGGATGGATAGTACTGTTGTGATTTTTCTGTGTTTGTCCCCTAAAGGAAAAATATAAATCCTTTGTGTTGTTTTAAATGTAATGATTCACATGATGTTGTTTCTTTATTTCTTCAGGTAGAGGTGTTCTATAAAAAGACGAAGACCCTGCTGGTGTGGTTGAAATCATGGCCCTTGCGCAAGGTTTTAAGAGCAACCCTGAAACCCTCGAACGGTGCTTGAACCTTTTAAAAGAACCGAAGAACGACAGCGAGCAGTTTGCTTTGCTTCTTCTGGTGAGTTTTCATTTCCTTCCTGAGAGCACAATAAAGTGCCATTGATGAACCGGACCCTCGTCTCGACTACCTCGTCATACCTCGCATCAAGTGGAACCTCGATGGTGCCTTTTATCTTGAGGTCTATGTTAGTGAGGTATTGTTTACGTTATCCTCTGTTAAAGGGTCACTATTTATCTTCCAGATCGTGCGTAGAGGATTATATAGCTATATTATATATTGTCGCCGATCCGGGATTCGAGGCTTGCCACGAGGGGAAGCATCCCTCCTGAGGTCGCCGGGCACAGATAACTCCGCACACCGGCAGGTTTGTAGGCAACCACGAACGCCGATTGGCACGGCCAATCCGGGCAGTGTTACGCGACTTCACGTGGTACCTTACCTGTGGACGGCCGGCTAATTGGGGTCAGTGCCCTCAGCGCACACTCAGATTACTGCCGAGCATTACAGTGAGTGTGCGCTGGCTGACAAAGCAAATTATTGGCGTAGAACGTCCCATCTAACTATACTTGTGCACTGCATCAAACCAATACAGGAAAAGACAACCGAGACAGATTGGAAATAGCAACAAACAGTTATTTATTACAAACACACAAGCAAGCAATCATTGAAAAGGAAGTATTTATAAACAAGAAAGCAAAAAGGCGCACAAGAGCAGATTTAACCTCTACACGTATTCTTCTTCAATCTTAAACAAAAGACTTGGCCATCATTCACTCAGGGGAAAAGAATAAAACAAGAAGGACTTGAAACATAAAATAAAAGTAATGAATGGGGAAAAGGAAAGCAGTCTTTCTCACCTCACACAAATATCCAGGAGAATGCAGGGAGAATAGTTGGGGAAAATGGGCAGTGGCGTTGTGAAGCGATGGGGACACGAAGCCGCATCACTGAGGTTCCCGGACCCAGTAAGCGAGTCCTTTCTGGCGCTCCAGATATGCGAGCTAGATGTGCGACTCGCCTTCCCCTGCCGTCCACCTCAGACCCCCGTCAATGAGGTGCCTCTGTTCACCCTCCTCGTCCTTCGTGGCTGACAGGTTCGAGAGGGCAGGATGACGCTCGTGGAATGAGTGTTCTTTTTACACAGAAGCTCGACACCAACTGCTCGTGAAACTTCCCTTTCTTTTTCCCTCACACATTTTTGTTCCTTCCCTCATGAGCCTTCTTAGTCCGTCAGTCTTCTGCTCAGGAGCGCTCTTCGTCCCTGCTCACACGAGATCGTCACGAGTCCTTCTCTTCACCTCTCTGCTTCTTGTTCACGTCAGCTTTCCTTTCCTCCTCCCACAAGCCTTCTCCCCGTCCCATTGGTCCGTAGCCGATGGGGGCATGTGCATGACGTCACTTGTGGAAATTGCCACTCCATTCTGAGGGAAGTCCCCGCCCTGCCCTTTACACGCGCAAAGCCGCAACGAGAGCCCACAGCCCCCTCCTTCATGCGGAAAACGCCCAGTCACACTGTTCTTGCACTGTGCCATGCCTGCGAGAAGCACCGCACCTCACGGGCCACAACGAGCACCAAGCGCCATGAACATGCATGTGAGATGCGACACAAACATGCATGCCAAAGGACCCGATGGGTTATGAAGCAATGCACGGATGGAGTGAACATGGAAAGGAACCCTGCATGACCGAGGGATGACCGAACGGCCACGGGATTGAAGGAAAGACCGATGGGGTGAAGGAGGGACTGTTAAAAGGATGTTTGATGCAGAGGAGATTATTGGTGGACCGTTGAAACGGGCCGATGGGGTATTGGAGGGATGATTGAACAGAATGATGGTGTGAAGGAATAAAGATTGAAAGTAAGAGAGATGGAACAGAATGATGGTGTGAAAGAGGAATGATTGAAAGTAACAGAAGGGGAGAGTGGAAGACATTACACGGGACAAACAGTCGAGCCAACACATGCCCCCTCCAAACAGCCCTTTGACAAGGGACCCAAGGATTATTATCTATTCAAAGACTAATGAAATAACTGATCCTCGGGTCACAATAAGTGTCCATGTATGCTCTCACTCTGGGGTAAGCTTTCCAGAACCATAACATTATATATATATATATATATATATATATATATATATATATAGTTATATACATATATACATACAGGCAGTCCTCGGGCTACGTAAGGTTGACTTGCATAAACTCAACTTTACGTAAGCGCCCATTAAAATTAAAATAATTGAGATTCGTCAATTCTTTACATCTTTACGTTGCTTTACGTAAGGCCAAGTTTGGCACTACTTGTCGCGTGTGCAAGGGGGTCAGTACAGGCCCGATGCACACCTTATACTTGTTGACTCTGGCTCCCACGTCCTGATTGAAACCGGGACCCTCCACATTCGCTCCCCTCCTGCTCTTCGCACAGCCGTGGCACCTGTGTTTCTCTGTGGAGCAGTGACGTGTAGCTAATGCGTCTCCAGCGACAGCTATCGGAAGTGAGAACCTGAAGTTGAAGGTGTGCAAGGGCGGAAGGCAAAGAAATAATGAAGAGAGCGAAAGGACGGAATCGGAACTTACAGGAAAGAATGAATGACGAAGGAAATAATTAACCTGATGTACATGACGTCAGCATCATGTCATGGAGTCAGTGTGCTTCTTTGGTTAAATTTAATATTCCTGGCTGCAAACCTCGAGACTGGTGCTCGGGCAGAGGGGCAGAGACAATGTGCTAGCGTGGCAGGTGACACTTGTTGCTGGCATGTCGTGCAGCAAGCGCCGTGATGGGACTCGATCTGTGCCCTGCTGCCTCGTCAAGTTAGGGGGTTCGATTCAGTTTATTAATGAGCCTTATATGGTCACAAATAAATGATTGGTAGTCTGTTGTCCTGATGAGCCCCCATAAAGCACACCCACCACAACAAGGGCGAAATCTAGATCGACGTCTCCGCTTTCGTCTATTCGTGACCAAAAGCTTTAATCTCAGTCTGCAAAGGCTCGAGTACCATACGGATGCCTCCTATCTTGGAGGTGATGTGTTGGTGTAATTTACGTCCATGGCATCAGCACCGTGTTGTCGAGTCAGTGTGCTTCTTTGCTGATGGACACAAGGTCCGTCCAGTGAAAGCCAAGGATTCTCCAAATACAGATTCGAGAATTTTTCAAGTGATTCTTCACCATTGAGAGATGGGGCCAAAAACTATGTATAGCATGTTATCTCTAAAATTTGTGGACGACTTGTGACAAAACGAGGTGGAAGAGTTGGTTAGGTGACAAGAACAAGCCGATTTGATTTGGTGCCTGAGGACGTGCCTCTTCAGGGTTTGATATTAATCGGACGAGCGGTTCCCAAGTTACGGCCATTTATTTGCCAACCAATGACGGGACACGGAGCTATGACGTCACGAATGACGTCACAATTAATTAAAAAAAAAATTTTTTGCACGTACGGCCACGCACCTACGGGCACGCACGTACGGGCCCGAACTAGTATCTATAATTCCAGCAATCTCTGTGTGTCTGTCTGTATGTGTGTCTGTCTGCGACCGCCGTTTTTCGACAACCACTGGTCCGATCTAATTGAAACTTGCCAGGAATATTGCTGGGGACCTGAGTATGTGCCTTTTCAAGGTTTCATATTATCGGACAAGCGGTTCCCAAGTTATGGGCATTTATTTACCAAACCAATGACAGGACACGGTGCTATGACATCACGATTGACGTCACAATTCCTCTTTTTTTTTTTTTCCTTTTTTTTTTGCTCGTACGGCCAGGCACGTATGGCCACGCACGTACGGGCACGCGAGAGCGAAGGAACGGCCTGTGTGGTTGTTGTTTCTGGCACGCGGTTTGAAAGTTTTTATTTATTTTTTGCACGTACGGTCACGTAGGCCATGCACGTACACACGTACGGGCCCGCACTAGTAAATATAATTTGCAGAGCAATCAAAATGTCACAGGGGGGGTTGACATGGCACCAGATCTTTAACACGCAATGTTGTTAAGGCCAAAGTCACATTTGCTCTACGGCGAGGATACGGCGGCCGTACGCCCTCTGAATTGACAGAAACGTGCGGCGGCCGCAGAGTTTCTGCGGTGGCCTCAGGGTGGCCTACGCCGTTTGGCTATCTTTTACAGGCCGTAGGGGTCGCCGTGGAATTGTAACGCGGAGTTATAACTTTTTTCATTTCTACGTTCGCCGTAGCAATTCAACAAGCCGAAAAAAAAAAACTGGTAAAAAAATAAATAAATAAAAATGAACCCACTCGTTACCGTCTGTCTGGCCGCACGTTCGCCTTAGGGCCCCCTGCGTCGCCTTGCGGGCACCTTGCGTCTGCCTTGAAAATTCTATGGCCACCGCAGGAACGCCCTCAGGTACCGTGCGACATCAAATCAAAGACCGTACGGCAACCCCACGTTTTCGGTCTCCACAATTTCTAAATCCACCGTGCGGCTCACCGAAAAATAAAAACATATGTGACTGCTACATTGTGTGACCGTGGAAATACTGCGGCCGCCGTATAATTGCTAGTGGCCGTAGATTTTGGAGACCCCACGGTCGCCGTGGCAAATGTGACTTAGGCCTTATCAACAGATCATAAACTAACGAATGCAATCATCCCTCGTGCTTTCTATAAATCTGTTTCTTTTTTCCCGTCCCTAAACCCTATCTATCCCAATCTTACTTTATTTTTATATACCCCTTTTGATGTCTAACCAATTACCCCACACTATACATCAATTACCCCTAACTAGAAGGAAGCCGTTTGTTTGTTTGTTTGTTTGTTTGTGTGTTTACTGCTGCGCTATCGTAAATACACATGCCAAATCCTGCTTCCTCTTCATCCCATCCATATGGATGGGCTCTTCGCTAATCCCCTTTGGTTGTGCTTTCTGATGATATGTTGGTTGTGTTTTACAGGGACTGTGTTGTTTGTGTGTTGGTTGTGCTTTATGGGGATTTTTTTTTCTTGTGTGTGCAGCACCACCAAGGTTGATGCGACATGTGTACTAACGTTTGTTCTCTTTGCCTAGATAACAAAATTGGTACGCGCTGAAGACACGGACACACAGACGAGGAGGAGGATATTCGATGCAATTGGATTCACCTTTCTGAACCGCCTTTTGTCAACGGCGTGTGTTCATGAAGGTTGTTCTCAGGAGATGTACCGCGGATTGGCACTGACACTGCTCGCATGTTTCTGCACAGATCCCGATCTCTCTCTCCACCCACAAGTCACAAACAAGATTCCCGTGTTTTGTGACATCCTTTGTTCAGACTCTGCCCTTGCTGATGAAACCGATGCGACCGATCGAACCTCCATGATGAATGATGCGTGCCAGTGTTTAAAAGCACTGTGTGACTCGGCTGAAGGACGGAGGCACTTGGTGATGAAAGGTGCAATTCCACGGCTGTGCACAGCCATTGTGAACAGGAGGATGGAAATGCGTGAATGTGAGGACATCCTCCGCCGTTTGTTGGACGATATGCCAGAAAAGTGTTGGAAAGGGAATGAAGACTGTTTGCTGAGCACGTTAGAGTCGTTAAGCTCATGGTTCTGCGAATGTGAAGATGCCGGCAAGTTTAAAGTTTGTGAAGTGCTGGTTAGTTTCTTGCCGCCACGAGAAGTGTTTGAAAAGCAAAAAAATACGTGCAGTTTCTCCAGAAACATTTACTCCGGACTCTCTGCCGTTCTGCACTGCAGATTGGGAGACTCTCACAGGGAGTCGGCAATGAAACTGACATCTCGAATGCTCGTTCTCTATGATGTAGCATGGATTGTGGAAACAAACAAGCGGCTCAAGATGAAGTTTCTGGCTCTGATAGTTAACCTCGCTTGCATTGATGTTCGCATGTACCTTGAGGACAGGGATATGCAAGCTGTCCTGGAGAAACGCGATGCTCTTTTGTCCTCGTACAGCATCCTGGAAGTTGCCGTCACACTTCTTGCTGCCATGGAGTTTGAAACGGTCCATAGTTGGTGCGTCCAAGTGCTCCGAATAATGCAAGAAGCCTTTTTGGCAATCATTCATTTTCTTAAGCAGGTACTTTCAAACGAGCCATTACGATTTGATGCTTCGCCTATTTATTTAACTGGTGATTCTTGAAATGCTTTCTATGAGCATTTGAGCATCGAGGGTTGAAGGCGGTTTGTTTTTAATTTAATACCTGTGGTTTTGTGCAGCATACCGAGTAAAAAGTACCGTAGAACATAGCATTGCTCCTTCAGTACTTGACCAGTTTGGTCCTCCTGGCTTTTACCATTTCCATTTTAGTGGAGAGATTGTCAAGATTTCTCGAAGTTGTGGAAAGACACTTGTAAACGCACCTGTATAATGTGGGTCTGGAGGTTTGTAAAGTGGGTTGATAGACGCATGATGTGGGGCACGTGGCTCAACCTGCAATGAGAAAAAGTTTCTGCAATAATATTATCATTCCTACAGTGATTTTATTGTTCCTTCTGCAATTGTATCACTCTTATTGTAATTTTATTATTTCTACCATTATTTTATTGTTTCGACCATCTCTAACGGGATTCTATTATTTCTCCCATAATTTTATCATTTTTCTATTGCAGTAAAAGAAAAATTTCTGTAATTTTTTTCCATACATTTTTTTTCACATAATTTCATTTTTTTCTCTCTAATTTTATCTTCTTTTTTTTTTCCACAATTGTGCAGAATATTTTTGTAATTTTATCTTTATCGTAATTGTGTATCTCCACACCACAGCTTATTTTTAATTTTTGCAACAATGCCGGTCAATCTGCCAGTGATTACGCTCTGCAGTATATACTGTTGCGGCCGGGTGTCGGGTGAGAAGACCACTGGGGAGTGGGGGGAGGAGCTATCTCGGGTTCTCACCAGACTCCCCAGAATGGCAGGCCGTCGCACACCGATAACTCCGTGACGCGGCGGGTCGCGAACTGACCGTGAACTCCAATAACTCAACCACATGACTTTGGGTCCTCTGTCTAATTTTGGTTACCTAAAAATAATCATGTGACCTAATTACTGGGGGACACGCCCTCGATACACCTTCTCCGAACCGGATCTCCTTACTGGATCAGATGCAGCCGAGCGACACTGCCAAGGAAGGTACCGGCTAAAAGAACAGATCGTTGGGAATAAAGTCCCGGCTTGGCTAGGATACGGACCATGCTGGATCAATGAAAGAAAAGACAAAAACGAGCTGGGAACATTTCTACATAAGCAATTTTTACAGGCAGGCGAGGAAAACACACACACACACACACACACACACACACACACACACACACACACACACACACACACACACACACACACACACACACACACACACACACACACACACACACCTGACGAAGAGGAGTTAATCTCAAGAAAGGAGAGGAGATGAGGCTAACGGTCTCGTAATACCTTGTACGGTTGACCGACCGTACCTTGTACGGTTGCTACCTTGTACGGTTGCTACTGACAACCTTGTACGGTTGCTACTCAGTACGTTTTGGGAGACGCTCCGCCGAGCGATCCCAGTTCGAGGGTTGGCTTGTTGTTTCCTGCTTGATTACGATGTCGGCGCAGCACGTACACCGAAAGGGCATGGCCGTCTGGCATGAGGAAGGGCGGTGGGCGGAGCCAGGCGGGTGGGTGGAGCCAGCGGCGAGAAGCAGGCGGTTGGGCGGTGGAAGGGTAGAGTCAGCATGCGAAGTCAAAGATCGAGAGGCAAGCTGATTGAGTAGGCAAATCCAGACGGAGAATGTCGGGATTCCAGAGATAGGGAGGCGAAGATCGAGAGCGAGTTGGCGGAGTGGCAGACGAGAAGACGGAGCAGCAGACGAATGCAGAGATCCATCCCAGGCCAGATAGAGAGGAAGAGCAGGCGCACTTCCGGCTTCGCGACCTGTCCTTTATAGACCCTGCGGTGCAGGGCGGGGCGCTGCCCCGAAGCGATGTGTCATCACCCAAGTCGGGCGCTCTGGTTGGGCCCGGCCACCGCACGGCCTGGCCGCCATGGCCGGAAATGGCCTCATTGTACATCCGGCGAGAGATCGCGGAGCTGTGAAATTGTCTTGCTCCGAACCCCATAATATGAATCGCCTTGCAACGAACTCCTGGGCCATGCCCCGGTGACCGTCTGAGGGGCGCGTCGGCCCCGCATGCCGCCCGGGCACCCCCAGCAACCCGCGGTTGGCGCTGGTCAATGCGCTTGTTCTGTGGTACGCCATGCGGCCCGAGCAATCCAGGCCATACAGCATGCCTCTGCTTGGTGGCGGCTACATCGAGGCGAAGGTGCGGAAGAATGTCTGCTGTCCGCGGGAGACATTGGTTGGTGGCTGCGGTGGCATGCGAAAAATCGATGGTAAGACACCGTTGTGAACCAGCGCGCAGACCTGAAAAAAGAGGTGCGCTATTCGTGCCCCGTACAGTGCGATGGTAATATGCAATTGTAATCAGCGCGCAGACCCTAACAGAGATGTGCACCATGCGTGCCCCGTACTGTGCGATGGTAAGATGCCTGCCATTGTCATCAGCACGCAGACCCAAATGAAGAGGTGCGCTATTTGTGCTCCGTACTGTGTGATGGATTGAAGGAAAGGATTGGATATAAATCAGGGTTGATTTGAGGATAGATATAATTCCGAGATGGAGATTTGGATGAAAGGGCGCGCCACGTGCGTCCTGTGCGATCCTGCGGTGGAGGTTGTTGAGGTTTTTTTTTTTCATCGTTTAGTTGGTTATCCTTTTTCCTCCGCGAGAACATTCATACCCTGGAGGATGTTGCTGTGGTTTTCAGAAGCGGCCGTCTGTGTGCGGTGCCTGCTTGGATTTATTTCAGGAATAAGAGGAAAAGAGTTGGAATGAAGATTGAGATATTGTTACAGGGCCGGGTATCGGTGGCGAGCACGACCGCTAGAGGGAGCAGTAGAGTGGTTCCACCGAACACCCGGAATTGAGGTCGTGTCTTTTGGATAAGTCCGAAAGGCACGGGTCCCTTACTGGACCATGAATCGCCAATAATTCGACCGTGTGGGTAGGGTCAATTGCCAACTTCAATATACCTAATTACCCACACGGACAAAGCTACCGGTGAATTCACACCCTCGACGGACCTCGAGCGGAACGAGCCGTTACCGTGCCCGAACCGTGTGTAACCCGAGCGGAGATTCCAAGGCCCGTCGGACCAAATGAACATTTACGGCCTTGCTATGTCTCAACACACACTGTGCTAAGCCAATGAAAGAAACACAGAAACGAGCTGGAACATTCAACAAAAGGGATATTTATTTACAATGGACAGGGGAGCACGCAAGAAGGCAGAGTTAACCGATACTGAAGGAATAGCAATTTATGTACAAGCACTTATGCAGTTTTACTTAATAGACTGGCACCACAAACACACACACACACACACACACGTACACCCAAAAAGAAACGGACCCGTCAGGTCTTTATTGGAGGCCTCCAGCTCGAGGAAAGGCGAGCTGGAGGTCAGAGCCTATTCTCGGACCTCTCCGCCTCGTGCGGTCTTCGACGATCCGGTGTGGCAGGACTCGAACCCGCCACGCAATGCCACTCCAAGCCTAGGCAGGCGATCCTCGCGGGACAGGCACACAGGCCACAAGAGAAGACGCTCTGTTGGCGGGACCCCAGGAAGGCGACGACTGGCTTCAGAAGACCACCAGACGTCCGAAGACCAGAAGACAATTCCTCCAACAACAACCCTCTCAACTCTCTACAACCACTCTAAACTCTCTCGCGTTTGGCCCACGCGCGCTTCTCTTATATCACACTCGCACTCCGTCATTGGGCCGAGAGAACGCTCTATGCCCATATTTGTAGCCAAGCCAGAACGAAATGCTTGTGCCCATATAATCAGACCTAACTATGAGATCCAGACAACGCACTTCATCCCGTTTGGAGGGAGAAAAATAGGGGGGGAAGAGGGAGAGAGGGGTTGGGGGGGGAGAGAGTGAAGAGATGGAGGGGAGCGAGGAGGGGTGGGGCGCGAGGAGGGCTGGGGTGAGAGGAAGGGAAGGCAGATGTGCGGTGAAGCGTTAATTACGATTCATACTATTTCTTCAAAATGATTTTACATAAAATAACAGTGAAGATGGAAACAAAATAA
>CM068953.1:167989332-168000560 GCA_035128595.1 Eptatretus atami | reverse complement strand
AGTACCAGCCCGTGTGGTCAGAAATCTCAGACCTGTGGCTCCTGGCAGTGCAAGCGCTGTCCGAGTGCTTTGGCAAACTGCCTGGGCTCGCCCTGCTCGTGCTGGAGTGCGGATGGCTGGAGCACGTATGCAGTCTACTCACCGCTGGATGCCCAGCAGTGATAAATGCTGAGGTCGTGCAGGTTCTGCAGTCACTTCTTGTTGAGGCAGAGCACCACAGTGATGAATGTAGGGAATACATGAACCACAATGATACAGTGCTGAGGTGCATGTCACGAGTACCGTAACCACAGTACTCTTCATTGCCATTGCCAGGTGTGGGGTATATTGTACCATGAAGGTTGGTGGTTGTACATTTTCCAATAACCTGTAAGTGTAAAACTAACGTGAACAGAAATTGCAACATTTGTGAAGATAAAACATGTTGCAGGGAAGCGGCTTTAGTGTATTGTTACTCGTTCTGTTTTTTATTTCATATAAAAAAATAGAAAAAAAACTCATGAAGGTGACCTTTTCCTAACAATGGAAGACTCATATTTGCCAAATTTTAACACCTGTCTCAAGCCTCTGCCTTTCTCTATCAGCCAGTTTGTCCCAATCACAAGACTCAGACTCAGCCAGCATTGCATGGCAATTCAATCCATTCTGTGTGGTGAAGGTATCTACACCGCTGGTTTTGGGGTGTGTATTTTCTTTTATATACTATATATGAAGTTGAGGCTCGAGGAAGAGCGAAAGCAGAAAGGACCAGAAAATGGAGGAGTAATAGAGGAAGGAGGAATAGGAAGAGGAGGAATCATTACTATAATTAATGGACCAGTGTTTGTGGGTTTGTTGTGCTGCTACTCCTACAGTTATGGGGAAATTACATCCAGACTTGCTACAGAGGATCAGCATAACCCCAATTAATGTATCAGGGTGTTTTTGCGCAAATTCTCGATGTAAATGTGTATCGTGTAGCGCCACCTTCAGGTGTGGGAGGGTATTACAAGTCTTCACAATTTACAGTGCAGTATTCCTGTCTCCACGTTTTACAGTGCAGTGAGGTGTTTTGAATTGTAAGCAGTAGGTATGTTTTTGCTTCATGCACGTAACCCAGGTTTTATTTTCATGCACGTGCACGTAACCCGTAACCCAACGATTTTGAAAGCCTTGGTTTCCATGGCGTGAATCTGAGCAAGGTGTGAGGCAGGGGTGCCAGCCCCGAGGGGAGAGCAGTACTCCGAGCTGTGCATGAAAGCTGTACAAGTTGATAAAAGAGTCCAGGTGTGCCAAGGAAAGACTCTGCATGATGGAGAATGCTCAGTCGGAGGCTGGCTTTGGAGGCCAACTTAGATATGTTGGCTACGAGAGCAGAGGAAGTCAGTAAGCCATGTGTGGAGTTGGCCTTGGATGCCATAGGAAGAGTTTGAAGAGCAAGATGGGGGTGCCAGACCATGTCAAATGCTCAAGATGTGTCAGAGATGGCCCTGACCTCATGTCTGAGTGTGAAGGCTTCCACCCATTGTTGGGAGAGAAAAAGCAGCATGTCAAGGGCAGAGTGACCCAGTCAGAAACCAAACTGATGGTCTGAGACAAGGCCGTTGGAGAAAAGTATTTGATGTCAACTGTAATGATGGATTCCATGAGCATGCTGATTAATGGATGTAAGCTGTTAGGTCTGTAGCTCAGGGGATCAGTTTTTGCTCCTTTTTACCCCAAGCACAAAGCGAAAAATGTGGTTAAACAATGTCTTCACTCTGCTGTCTGTCAGTCTATGATTGAAGAACGATTTCATTTCAATTTAATATTTTCAACAGTGTAGAATATGAACCTGCAGCTTTGCGGTACTTTGGCTCTGAATTTGGCAAATTATACGGAATCTCGTCCCATGTGCACAGAAGGGTAAGGTAGTTGTGTTGGTCTGTCTGACTGGCAGTCAAACAAAATTGAAAATCATTCCCAACAGGAAACCTACAGTTAAGTCATAAAGGACACAAACATGCACGGAGAACAAACGTAACGTGTAAAAGACGGTGCATCAATGGCGGTAAACTTCAGAATATATACAGGTATATATTTTTTCGACAGTCTTTAAAAATCTTTTCCATTTCAATTGAATTATATGCTTGAACACTGTAGAACACAAATCACCTTTTGGGCATTTTCAAAATCCTCCAGTTTAGCAGTACTTCGACAGAATGTTGCGCCATCTCAACCAATCAGATTTGCCGCTCGCGCTCAGCGTTGGGGAGTATCAAGATTCAGACAAATTCCCGGCTCGTAGGAAATGTAGACAGTATTCGGAAATGCAATGAGCAAGAGTTTGAAAGACCCTTCCCATGTATCAAGCCTGTGTGGGGTGTGCGTTTATGTGATGTTAGCTGACTTCCAAGTAGATGGAAGATGACTTCGAGTAAATGATTGGGTAAGAGGATGAGGAAGAGCTACATAGGTTTTTAGGGCATCAATGCTGGTGCCGTCCAGGTCTATTGCAGAATCTGAGTCGAGTTGCCAGAAACTTCACCTCATGTAAGAAAGACAATGTCCATGAGTGGTGTCTATAAGAGGATCAGATGGGGGCAGCAGCCTTAAATCCAGGAATTTTAAGTAGTCATTTAAAAAAAAACGACTACGTGAAGCATTCGTCAATAGGCCAGGGGCCCACAGGTCCTTGGAAGCTCTGGGATCTTGGATGCTTATTACTGTCTATATAAACATGTCATCAAATACCTGCACATCATGGAAATGACTTTTTGTTTTCAAACTTTCACTGAAATCAAGTTGACCTGGCTTGTGATCAATACCAGAAATAAGAACAGACTTTATTTCATGGCTTTCCATAACATTTTATTTACACCTGCTCACAAAATAGCTTCCTACGAGCTATACCATGATGCGTCATTAAAACATGTGTAATAACCTGTTCAACTTGATTTGTCTTTCCGACTGTCCACACGGACCATCAGTTACTTGAATATCTGGGAAAAAAGTTTAAGAAAAGTAAATCCTTAAACAGATACAAACTCTTACTGATTCATTCAAATTTCCGACAATCTAAGCAAACAAGTTGTCACATTGCCCTTTCACAAGAACACGTCACAGTCCATCTGAACACACATGAAGAAGATGGATAAATATGTCAGTTCATCGTCTGGTGATCTAAAATGTACATGTAACGCAACTATAATTGGTTTTACATATTTTCCTAAAATGTTTTTTTTCTGACATTTTCACCAGAAAGAGTGGCGATGACTGGGTCTGCAGTAGACCTATTAGTATCATGTAGAGCAAGCAGGGCAGCCACTTTGTGACATTCACATCCTTTGTTACCTTAAAAAAAAAAATTTGAAACACCCCACCACCGCTCGCATCCCCCTTTTACGGCCGCTACCTTTCCTTTATCCCCCTGACCGGCCTGTCCGTCCTCCAATGATTGCATGACAATGTTACTCTCTCGGCAGAAGTACTTTCTTGCCTACTTCTGCCATAATATATATATACCTGGGCTTCAAGAAGAACTACTACCGCACTCCACACGACCAAGCTGGTCAACATTTCTCCGGAGATTGCATTTGATTGGGTATAAAGTTTTCTTCCTTCTGGGAAATTGTGGCCAACGCGAGTGAGTTATGTTGGCATCATTTAGGATAATTGTATCACAGCAGTTGTTACTTCAATGAAAGCGATAAATCGTGGAATCATATGAACATTCAGTACGGGCACGCACTACTTCTGCATAGTGATGACTTACTGTATTCTAATAATTTTTCGATTTCTTATGGGCATTTATAGATAAACACAATGCCCCAATCCAGTCGTCGTTTACGAGAGCGAAGGAACGGCCTGTGTGGTTGTTTGAAAGTTTTTTTTTTTTTTTTGCACGTACGGCCACGCACGTACGGGCTGGGAGAGCGAAGGAACGGCCTGTGTGGTTGTTGTTTCTGGCACGCGGTTTGAAAGTTTTTTTTTTTGTATGTACGGCCACGCACGTAAGACCACGCGAGAGCGAAGGAACGGCCTGTGTGGTTGTTTCTGGCAAGCGGTTTTAAAGTATATATATATATTTTTTTTTTTTTTGCACATACGGCCATGCACGTACGGGCACGCACGTACGGGCACGCGAGAGTGAAGGAAGGCCTGTGTGGTTGTTGTTTCTGGCACGCGGTTTGAAAGTTTTATTTTTTTTTTTTGGTTTGCACGTACGGCCACGCACCTACGGGCATGCACTAGTTTAGGATAATTACCAACTTTAAACTTCGTAAAGCTTGGTTTGATTTTATATTTGTCCATTTTACAGATGCTGTGAGGCCCGATATTGTGGGATAGATGGAGGAATTTAATAGGGAATTTAGGATTGAATAGAGTAGTTTGGTCATGAATGTGTAGGAGGCATCTTGATGTAATTAAATAGGGAACTGTGAGCTTAAGTGTTACGTGTCACCAAACCTTTGGGGGGGGGGGGGTTTTGCGGTGTTAATTAGCGAGGGAGTAAGAATAAGCTTCCTCAGTATGTAATCACCCCTCTGTGACTTTTCCCTATGTTTTATATTTCAAGATCGGCAATAAAGGTGGGGAAACATGTCCCTAAAACAAATACAAGCAAATGTGCCGAGCAGGCAGAAGCCCAGCCTCCAAGGGTTCTCATGCAGGCAAGCCACGCCCTGCAGGAGGAAACTGTGGTTAGGCGTGACACCGAGAGGAGAGTGGAGTTCAGGGTGAGCGCATGCACAAGGCAGAGTTGAGTTGAGGGAAGGATGCACGCGGTCGAGAAAGAACGTAGTTAGGAGATGGCCTGTAAGAACAGGGCTTGACGGCTGGCTTTCCTTTAATAGTTTAATGCTTGAAGAGGACGGCACGATTCCTGTATTCGTGTTGAGGCGATTTGTCTCACGTGGTGAAGCAAGACTCCTCGCCTTTAGCTCTTGGTTGGGTTGTGAGGAACGGACCCCGAGCCTTGTGTACGTCAAATAGCGGGTCGGTGAGGACGATCGACGCACGAAGCAGCTGCACTGGGTCTCTAAGCCTTGGTGTTGAGTGTCGCTGACGGATTGCCTAGCTTACATTTGTTCTGCTACGAGAGAAGCAGCTTGGCACCATTTTGCGTGCATCTACACGTGCTGGTGGAAGCGCTTCGATTCCAAGTTCCAAAGACCAGCTCTGGACCAAGCTAAGTACAAGAATAAAGGTAGGGTTTTCTTTTTATTTTGTTTCCTTTTGTCTGTATTTAAGTCCATGTGAAGAGGCGCCTCGACTTAGACTTTTATTTATTTCACGTTATTACATTTTGATTATTGTCCTTTGTAAATATTTGTCGTCTTCATTAAATGTGTTCATTTTAAGTAACTGGATCAATGTATTTGTTGTGGGGTTCGAGTATAAGCCCCCCTGTGCTGTGCTCCTCCACCACTGCGCCCTTTTCCACGGCGCGTGTGCGCATTAATCTCCGAGAGTTTTGGCTGTGGGCCTGCAAGGGAGAATTTTGACCACCGGGGCTGGTGGTGTTAACCGCCCGTCACACAATTTGGGTCGGGGGGGGGGGGGTTAACCTGGGCCACCAAACCCGTGACAATATGTAACGTAGGGTAGGTATAGGGACTGAGGGGTTGGGAACAAGATTTGGAATCAAACAAAAATTGAGGCATTCAGCCTTCTCACAATCAGTCAGCTGTGGTGCCATTTTAAGTGAGGGAAGGGATGGGGGGAAGCACACACCAGTGACAGACTCAACAAGGCACCCCCAGGTTTTTGAGGAAGTTCAAGGTTGGCTGGATGTTGTGTTCTGGCTCTCCTGAGTGGATACACTTGTGGGCTTTGTTGAATGATCTGAGTTTGTCTTCGGTCAGATCTACATGAAGAGAAGGGAAGTTGGGTTGACGGCAACTGCCACACCACAGGATTCAGTATATCCGGGGGTTTCCACAGCGAGGGTATTCCTCACCATAGGATTCAGTGTGCCAGGGGTTTTCTCTCACCATTCAGTGTCCAGTGCTGAGGCTGCTCTCTGACAATAGCCAGGATGGGTATGAACCGCAGATGAGGTAGGATAAACTTGTGAATAAAGTTTTGTATGAGAATCCCCAGATGCCATTAATATCAAAAGACGCAGAGATGAAAGACCAGTTCTGAAGTGAGAAGGGCAGGTTGTCGTCCAGGAATTTTAAGTCGTCCTTATTAAGAAAAGTAAATCCTTAAACAGATCCTTGGAAGCTCTGGAATCCTGGATGTGATAAATATCGCAAATATGAACAGGGATCTGGGATCCCGGACTTATGCAGGGTGCATAAGTATTCTGCCTGCATAAACTGCCAGACTCACCGACGCCGAGGCAGTTCTCTGAGAAGTGCCAGAGAGATGTTGACACTCAAAAGCATATGATCAGACGATTGGAACAGTGGAGGAAGAGGAGATGTTGGTAGTAAATTGGTCATTACCAAGTCTGGAAACAATTGGTCGAAATATGGGTTGGAAAGTTCGCCAATTGATTCGGGCCTCGGGAGTCCTAGAAGTCCATTGCTGCAGTGCCATGACTGGTGAGAGAGGTACCAACACCCAGGCAATTGGTATGGTAACATGAAATTGCCACATATGAGTAAGAGTTGGGATGGATGGTTATGAATTGATCCCTGGTCCATGTTGAGAGACAGAGACATATGCAGGTTGGGAAATAGAGTTGTCTTCACTGTTAGGGGGAAGCCTGGTGTTGGCATAACCGTTAAGGTGGCTGGCTTAAGATCTTCGAGTCTTGAGTTTGAGTCCCTGTCGTTCCATTAGAATAACACCAGGTGTGTTGACTCGGCTTGTCTTCCTTCCGAGGTTGGCAAAATGAGTACCAGCTTACTGGTAACAGGGGCAGTGCATCAGCAGCACAGTCGTGCTTCCAGAAAATGATGTAACCAGCAGCCACAAGCTACGTATGAAACAACTGTTGGAGGGCCAGTACAGCACAGACAAGCAAGAGTTGGTTGCAGATGGGCAAGCACAGCCAAAGGTAATCTTGGGGATTTGGAGACTTGAGCAGTAGAAAGACGGTGATAAATGGAGTTCTTGATGTAAAGTGCAACTGTGCCACCGGGCTGGGGTTCACACCTGACAGCTGGGGAGAAAGAGGAATCGGGGACATCCTGTGGGAGGAAGGATTCTGTTAAAGCAGATCATGTCAAGTTTAGTAGTGATGGTCTGGATTGAGAAATGTGCAAGATTGGAGATGCTGAAGGCCCATGGAGTTATGGATGGGGGAGCAGTTGCCATTGGCAGTGTGGGATGGGGGTAGTGGGGAGAGTGGCAATGAGGGGATGGGTCATGGGGGAATGCATGGAAGTGAAAAGGAATAAGGGGACACAGAGCTCGGGTCGGGGTGAGGGAACCACAGCTGGTGTGTGGGGACCGATGTGAAAGGGTTTACCACCATGACCCCACATTCAATACCAAACGGGTTTGATTTGAGAATTTGAAGGGCAGATACATGAAGACGGACATCGGGATTGGGGTGTCAGGAAGGATGATTTAGGGAATGAAGAAAGATCGTGCTGTATGAATGTGATGGGAGATGGCCCACAGATTTGCATGCAATCCAGAAAGGAAGGGAAGAAGAGAAAGTAAATGGGAGGACATTTAGAAATGAGTGTGTCAGAAGATTAAACATTTTTTTAAATTGTCATTTAAATGATCTGAGTTGACAGAGTGAGAGGGGGAGATGAGGAAAGAAATAGTCGTGACTGAATGATTCTGGGTAATAAACTCAGAATGAATCATGTATTTGTGGTCGTTTTGAGAAGAAGGAAGAAATGAAGGAATGCTTTAGAGGCAGGTTGCATTAGCATAAATTTAAAGGAGGATACACTTTTTAGCAAGGAGCCAATGGGGGAAGTAGGCTTGTCAAACAGCTGGCCAACAAGGAATGAGACTGATCATCAAAACATGGGGTTAGGGGTTTATTTTTTGCTTTTTATGTTGAATAAAACGTATAAAGGAAGGAGTTAGAACAAGAGTAGGAATTGGGATGGTGAGGGACGATCGGAGGAAAGCACAACAAAGAGGTGTGCGAGTCGGGGACATGGGTAGGCCCAACTAGCTGAGGCAGACCAGCAAGATCAATATAAACAATTGGGCATGCAAAAGACAAGGTAATGAGTGCACAATATACACAAACAAAAATGTACAACGATCGACAACATTATCATTGAAGGGCCGTTTAAAAGCAGCACATTCCATTAACGATTCGTAACAATCGTGTTGCAGGTCTTCTACAACCAGCAGCCCGTGCATGCAAAAAGCAACCCAAAAGGCTTTCTCAAAATTGGGATTCCGCGATCGGACGACGTCTTCTGAACAATCCAGAATTCGCGTAGAAAACGGTTGCGCCGATTGCTTTGGAATTGTGGTCCGACGTCGTAGCGAAGCACATTTGAAGCCACATTTACACACATACACACACACACACACACACACGTTCTTTGCGACAGAAAATAATTTGTGCAGCACTCAACTTGTTTTTGTACAAGTGCAGTGTTGGGGGTTGGCTTATCCAATCCCCTCGCTGCCTCGCCGCAGCTATGACGTGCGTGAACTTTAGCCAATCGATGCAAGTCATGTGAGTAAATCAGCAACCATATTTTTAACTTGTAGTATTCTTGGGATTGTCCTGAGGAGTGCAAGACAAAAATAAAAAAAAACCGAGACAATGACTCCCTTTTCAACGATATTTAAACAATATTATTGGCCAAGTTAAACAAATGGATGTTCGCAATCAAAGAAAACCAGTTTATTTGAGGCAAACATAATCCTATGTTAGCACTCGGTACAAAACTGTCTTTACTTTGGTTTGGGGAAAACAATCCGTTGGTTTAATGTAAACAAGAAAGATTCTATTTTAACGAACGTTCCACATGTCCCACACCATGTTAAACTTCAATGCATCCTTCTCAACAAGCCACTTGCATTCCTTTTGCTGGGTAAGGTTACACAGGAATGACTGAATGTTCGAAAAGTTATCGGTGGTGAGGGTTTGTCAGTTCAAATGACAAAAGGGAAGACCGGGTGGTGTTTATTTCCCTTGTTATGTTGGAGTTCAACTTAAGGTGAGAGAAGCCAACCCCTCGTTCGTACGAGTGTGGTTTCATAATGCAGGGAATCAAAATTGCAGTCACAATATGGCAAGTCTCAAGATGCCAATTTAGGAGAGTAAGAGATGTCCATTTTTGCAAAAACGAAACAAAAATAGCTTTTTAAACAGTGTGTTCTCACATTCAGACTCAAACGTGTTATGATGAACTGCGGTGTTCAGTTACTCGGTGGCGCGTCCGCTTCCCTCTCCTGAACCCTTCTACAATACAAAGCAAGCAAACCGTCCGCATTCTGCTCGGCCTCCTTGACACCCTCGCAGTACTGCATCCACTGCGTTGGGCTGGACTCGACACCATAGTACGCCCCCGCGATCGCGCCTGCCATGCTAGCTATGGTGTCCGTGTCCCCTCCGAGCCATACGCTGTACACGATTGTCCGAGCCAATCCAGAAAATCCCGCAAGAATCTCGCTCTCTGGCTCGAGGCAATGGAGAAACGAGAAGATTGCAGTTGGCACAGAATCCAAAGCTCGAACACCGTGGCCTGGTTA
Organism: Eptatretus atami; assembly: GCA_035128595.1. Lineage (NCBI taxonomy): Eukaryota > Metazoa > Chordata > Myxini > Myxiniformes > Myxinidae > Eptatretus > Eptatretus atami. The sequence continues at coordinate 167,990,966 of CM068953.1, read as the reverse complement.
AAAGAGCACGCAATACCATGAACAACCCGAAAACAAATAATTGCTGCATGGTTAAAAGAAGCGTACCGCACCATAAAACATTGGCTCCCATAAACACAGAAGCACACCATACCATTTATTCATAAACCTCATCAAAGGGATTAAATGAAAATTATACCGACTCTTCTTCCGACTCCTTCTACCGATCTACCATCTTCGACTTGTGCCAATCCAAATACACCAAACACCTTCATGGTTTTTTTTTTCTTCAACCTTTCCTTTACCTAATCTTACGTAATCTTTATCAAAAAAATGAAACAAAACTTCCTCTTTCACATGTGTGGTTCACAGTATTGTCTTAATTCACCACTCTTCTGCTTCTTCAAAAGCCTGTTTTCAATTTGACCTTTCCCTCGTCCCGTGTCTAAAACGTCCCACTGTTAAAACGTTTCTTTTCTCCATTCTCTTAATTCTCCTTTATCGTATCCATCACGTAATGTCTTTAATCACATATCTGACTTTAAAAATTTTTTACATCCCAGTTTGCGATGCATGTTCGTGTTCCATCAATCGTCTTTTTTTTTTTCCAACTTCAGTGCCAATTCACCCCATGTACTTAAATCTACCTCCTCCTATCCCCTCACCTGTTATACCCTCCCCTTACCCTCCCATCTTGCCCCTCATCCTACCTCCACTCTTGGCACCTCTTCACTGTCTTCTGCTTCAGTTTCAGCTCCACCTCTGTTGTTCCAAAGTGTGTGGTGTTCTAACATCTGTGGCCTCCATTCGAACCGAACATATATCTCACTCTCAACCAGTACACTCAACATTTCAAACATGCTCTTTCTTTCCTCTCAGCACACCTCCACCAACCTCTTCCCAACCCCTCAAATCTTGTACCTCACCCTTCTCCCTCCAATCACCCCTCTCACTCCCCCTTCCCAAACTTGCCCCCCCCTCATCCACAAAGCTGCCTCCTTCCCACCTCTCTTCTTCCATATCATCATTCCACCACCTCCAATATTCAAATGCCCTCTGCCCCTCTCATTACTCCCACTGTACCTCAACTCATCACCACAGAGCCTTTTCTCCTCCTCATCCAGCCCTCTCTCCTAGCTCTTCTGCAATCCCCCACACTCTTTCAATAACTCTCCTTACCTTCACCCTCATCCCTCCCTCGTCCTACCCTCCCCTCACCTCCCCTGCACCCAAACCTCCTCCCCTCCACCCAAAACCTCCTCCCTCCCTCTTCCTTAACAGTGTGAACCTCAAACCTACGGGGTCTTCGCTCAAACCTAACAAATCTTTCCACACAGGTTGCCACTGACAAACCAGACATAATCTGCCTAACAGAAACTTTCCTCCCTCAAGATGTCTCTGACTCCCAAGTATCTCTCCCTGGTTACTCCCTCCTCCGGTATGACAGACCTGGAGCCTCGTCCTGGTGGAGGAGTTGCTCTCTTCATCAAAGACTATTCCTCACTCTCCATGCACTGCCCTCAGTCCCCCACAACCCCAGAAATACCTCTGGCTACGACTTCCCCTCCTCTCCCACCTCATGTTTTTGTGTGTGTTGTACCGTCCACCAAACAGTGATGACTCCATTTACACCTTGCTCGCCAAAAACATGGACCAACTTCTATCTTCTCATCCCA
>CM068953.1:167929437-167957278 GCA_035128595.1 Eptatretus atami | reverse complement strand
CTCGTGACCGGACCTGGGCCCACGCCTCACAATTAACGTTGTGGTACGGTGGGTTGTTTTAAAACCACGAACGCCGCCCAGTCAACCACGAGTTTCAGTGTCCACCGTCTAATTATTTCCGTTAACTAGAGGTCACGTGGTTACCTGAGCGGGGAGCGCGGCCTCGGCAAAGACACCAATGTTATCTCGATTCGAATTTAATTAGGGCGCCGAGCGTTTTAACTGCTGGTGCGTGCGACGAATTTTTGGTCAAATCTGTGGTAATTACCCCCCAGTCTATCTCGGTTCGAAACAATGCTAGACCGATAGAAGAAAGGACAAACACGGACCGTTGGAATCGACAAATAATTTATTAATAATAAAATAAATAAATAAAAAGAAGTTTTTATTTTGCTGAGGTAAAATAAAGATATGAATCTTCAAAGCAAATCAATCAAAATGCCAGGAAAGAGACAAAGAGCAGATGCTTATCAGTGGTTGACTTACTTACACGCTAACACACGACAAAGGGTACCCAACAGATCATTCGGGGGGGGGGGGGAAGAATTGTCTCGCTCACCAGAAAGTCGTCCGTGAAGCGTCTGAAATGCGTGCATGTCACGTCCGTCGCCAGCACCCAGCTTTGCCGTGCACCTCTCGTGCGTGGCAGCCTTGAAAGCTAGTCGAAGTCTGGAGGGCACCGAGATCGTCTGTCGCGGGTTTAGACCCTGTGTTGTTGGTGATCGACCTGAGCTTCACTTGTTGGCGGTTGCTCTACCCACACGCGCACCACACGCTCGCCTTGCAGAAGCACCTGGGAAGGACGAATTGTTCTCGTTGGCGGTGGTCAGACACCCACATCGCGCACCACATGCTCGCTTGCCCAAGCACTGGGAAGGACGAATTGTGTCGTTGTTGGCGCTGGTCAGACACCCGCTTCGTGCTCGCTTCTCAAGACTTACTTCTCGTCTGTTCTCCCTCCCTGCATTTGTTTCGCCTCCCGTTTCTCCTCTTTCGCTTTTCTCCTCACAGAATGACACTCCCGTTCGTTTTTATATTCAGGGCCGTCTCCGCGGGGTGCCGTCCGCCCCAAGCTCACCCCGCCCACTGGCGCACGGTTACCATGGAGACCCGTGCGCTTCTCAAAAAGGCGGGTGTCGGAGGCTCACGAAAGATTGTTGCTGAGGAAGAATGGGGGGCGGCTTCAACGAGCTCTGAAAGAATGTTGTGTAAACGTGTCTGTCGTAAAGAAAAAAGCTTCCCATAAGAGAGGGGATCTATCCTTTACCCCTTCTCAACGCATCACATGAAGATCCATTAGACATGGGGATGGGGCTTAATCTGAACATGCATTTCAGGAAATAACTGTCTGAGGACTGGATGTGTGGATGCATCCACCAGACCGGATTCTGAATCGTACAATATATATATATATATATATATATAATTATATATATTATATATATATATCTAATAATAAAGGATCAGTGAATCAACATTTTTGAGCAACATACTCCTCCTTGAGCTCAACCATGAAAGAGAAAAAAAAAAAGTTTTAAAACTGAAGAAAAAAAAATTACATTACCTGTATGGAGTTCTTCCAAATATTAGGATCATGAATCCAACTTTTATGAGCAATACCACATCCAAGAACATCGACTTTGAAAAACGACAAGAAAAGAAGAAAACAAATACAATTTTTTCTTTTTTAAAATAAATTTATGCACTCCTTACATGTGCTGGGCCTTCCAGGCCCCAGGACTGCGTGGGTGTAGGAAGTTTTATTGACTGTACACAAAGGTTAAATTTTTGAAGTGATTCTTCATCATTGAGAGATGCGGGCCAAAAATGGTACCGTTTCGGTTTGGCCGTGGTGGTTGCGGGGACTTCTTGGACCCACTTCCCGGTCGATGACCCCAATAACCGACGAGCCGCAGATAACCCCGCCGCATGACGAGTTGCTAAGCAACAAACAGACACCATCTAAGATGCTTAATTTTAGGTAGGGTCCAGCGTCCAAATCCAGCAAATTAATCACCCTAGAGAAGGCATGTGCTTCCACAACGCTCCAGTGTGTCACATCAAAAATGGCTGAGCAATACCATAAGTGGAACCTTAGCTAATGTCTAATCATAATGAAACGCGTGGGCAGAACTCCCTGCTACTGCTTACACACTAAGATAGGGCTGCAGAGCCCAGAAAACTTGGGAGGCTAGGGGTTTTTTTAGGTTTTTCTGGAAAATGAACATTTACTTTTTCCTACCATGCACTATTTTGCGTAGATTGACCTTGGCACACATGACGGGTGGCCCTGCTTCGCCAACTCTCTTTGCGAAAGTGCTCATTCTGCTCGATTTATATCATGTGTCACCAAGACGAAATTGGGCCAAAAATTAGGGGTAGGGGAAACTGCGAATCATCTATTCATTATGAACATGTTCCTATTGTGTTTACCAACATTTTAGGTATCAGAAGAAAACGGTTTGGGCTGGGCCTCCAAATTTGGGTAGGCAGAAACATTTTGATTTGGGGTCACTGAGTGCAGGCTTGAGGGGTCAAAAGGTCACCGCCTCGGAAGGGTCAGGCTGAAAATCTAGGGGCCGTGGGTATAAAAGGAACTGTGGCTGTACCCAAAGCCAATAATATAAAATGACGATGACGACACAACACAATATTAAGAGGTACTATATAAAAATTTTGGAGCGGATTGTGTGGAGTTAGAGATAATCAAGCCAATGTTTAGGTGGATACAGAGGCAATATTGACATAAATATAACCCCTTATGTCTATGAGCAGAATCGCAAAAAATAAGGCTTTTTCTCATAAAAGTGATTATGCACTAACTAAACAGGATGTAGACATGTGAATAACAAGGTATAACTTGACCACATTATCAACCTATTTACCCCTTAAGTGCATATCGATGTAACCCCGTCTGAGATCTCTCTCTCTTTGACAACCGGGGATTAATCCCCCTGAGTGACAAGCTGGTGTCTCGGTACCCGTGACCGCAACAATATATATCGACAACATTGTCAAATACCTGACATCAATGCAGTCCTAGGGCCTGGGAGGCACGGCCATTTTTTTATTTTTTTACTATTATTCTTTTACTGTGCATACAAAGTTGAGACCAATGGTGAGTATTTGCTCAAAAGAAAGAGTGATTCATTGATCCTTTTATTTTGAAGAGACGTATATGTGTATGATGTATGTATTTTACAAGGTTACGGAAATGCCCAATAATTTGAAGATAATGCATTTCAATGACTTTTATTGGCACAAAATAAATGATGATACAAAATTATTTTCAACAATAAAAAATATTTTCATGTTTGCCTTCTTGAAAATGACCAAATAAGTATTTTATAGAAGGCAGTTGTCACACACAACATGGCTGTGCTCCTTGCAACAAAGACCATGAGGATTGGAAAGTGAGGGATGTGTAATATGTTATGAATGAAGATTTTCCCTCAAACATGAATGAAATCTTTTTATATTTATGCCACGGAATTATTTGTAAGTTATAGGAGCATAGAATGATGCTCGTGCAAAAAACATTTTTTTACACCATATTTATAGCAAAACAAAAACCTTGCCGGGCTTTAGAGGTCCCATCCCTGCATCTAAGGGTAGACGCTTGTATCTAGATCTGGATCCACATCTTCACCAAAATCTAATCAATTCGTCCGTGTCACACACCCAACCTGCCCACCAATTTCGTCCGAATCCATCCACAACGTTTTGAAATAGCTTGTAGACAGACCGACAGACAGGTGGTGTGAAAACATAACGTACGTCCACCTTCAGTGGTGGAGGTAACTAGAACGGCATTCAGTGGAGCACATACCTCCGCCGGGCTGAACAGTTTACATTTTGTATCCCACTGATAGATCAGGTCAGGTTAGATCTGTGACCTGCTACAGGTACCATGTAAACCTGTACTACCTGTTCCATGGTCGGGTTGTCGGCGACTAAACCGTCTCCCCCACCAGGTTTTCTGGTGAGGAGGGTGTTTGGATATGGACACCCAGCAGGATTAAAAACAACCTGTCAAAGGGGAGGAGCTCCTTGTGAGCCAACGGCCCATCCATATCTAGTGCCCAACTGTGTCTTGCGGACGTCGTCCTGCAGTTGGGTTACTTTTTTATTAGGAGGTTGGTGCAGGATTTGCACTCCAGCCACCGTAAAACCCTTCATTCCGCAAAACACAAAAACGCAAAAAATTCTGAAAACCCACTCTGTGGAGTACTCCGTGGCAGCTTCCCTTCGCAGGGCAGCTCACCGGATGACGGGATTGGGGCAAAGCCTTCAGGACCCCAATCTTTGATGAAAGGAGGGAAACCAGGGGTAACATCCTTGGGTCAGATTGTGAGGGAGTGTGTCGGAGTGGTGCTGAGGTGTCGTCCACCAGACGGCAGTCTCTTTGGGTTAACCTGAGGCGGTCCCTTCGGGTAGGTGCCTGGAAATGTCCTATCCCTAAGAGGATGACCACCTGTCTCTGTTATCATCTGAGCTCAAGCGTTTGACATCGGTATTGCAGCACTCTCTGAGGTTCGGAGACCGGATTGCGGCGAGATAATGGTGGGTGGTTACACCTACTATTGGTCTGGTCACTCTGATGGTTACCATACTCAAGGAGTTGCTGTAGCTGTGTCCAATAAGCTGACCCCAATGATAATTGAGGTAACACCGGTCAACGAGCGTATTATGAGACAAAGGATTCGTCACTCCTTGGGTGTCATTTCCCTGTTCTCTGTATATGCTCCGACTGAGGCGAGTGACCTCACCGTGAAGGACACATTCTACGCCATGCTCGAGTCTGTGGTTGATCAGTGCCCCAGACGAGATACACTTCTAGTCTTGGGGGATTTCAATGCATCGACTGGAACTGATAGGGATGGTTATGAGACATGTGTTGGTCCCCATGGGTCAGGAACTATGAACCAGAATAGCACTAAGTTCCTTGACTTTGCAAGAAGTCATGGACTTAGGGTGGCTGGTTCATGGTTTCAGCGCCCACAAGCTCATTGCTGGACTTGGTATTCCAATGCTGGCGGTGTGGCAAAGGAGATTGACCATGTCCTCGTTGACGGTCGCTGGAGGATGATCCAGAACTGCAGGGTCTACCGGAGTGCTCAGTTCCTCAATACTGACCACCGGCTTGTTGTACAACTCTAAAGCTGCACCTTAAATCCTGGAGAATGGCTGGATGTTGGCATCCAGCCTAGGCTGGATGTGGGCAAGCTCAAGGATGAGAGAGTAGCTGAGGAGTTTGCGAACAGGCTGAGCGGACATTTGGGGTGTCTGGGTGGTTTGGGGGTCCTGAAGAGTTGTGGAGTGCCTTCAAGACCACCGTCCTTGATGTTGCTGGTGGATGTCTTGGAACTCACCGCAGGGCAAAGAAGAATTTTGTCTCTCAAGGGACACTGGATACCATTGACCAGAGTCGCAGGGCAGGCTGAATGGCAGAGCTGAGCTGTTCAGGGAGCTGAGGCGTAAAACTGTACGTGCACTAAGGGTGGACAAGGAGCCTATGTGCGAGGAATCTGTGAGGGGGTAGAGCATCACCGTGGACAGGTGATTCTCGTCCCGCTTACAGGGAATTCGCGCATTGCGTTCATCCAAGCCCATCCTCGGAGCACTGCAGTTAGAGCAGAGAGTGGTAGGCTCTTGACAGAGGAGTTGAAGTGAAGGCCCGCTGGGCCGGTTACTTTGAGCGGTTGTACCAGGCTGATCCCCAGCTGTCGAGTTGGACGTCAAGGGTGTTACAATCCTGTTGCTGACCCTCCAATCAACTGTGGTCCACCTTCGCTTGTGGAACACACGGGCTGCGGTGAACCGGTTGAAACGGGGTAAAGCTCCAGGTATCTGTGGCATCCATGCTGAACTTCTCAAGGCTGGTGGAAATGCTGCACTCGTGTCGTTGCATGCAGTTTTGTGCTCTGCCTGGAACACAGGCATCATCCCAACTGATTGGAAGAGGGGCCTTGTTGTCCCTCTCTGGAAAGGGAAGGGTGATCGCCAAGACTGCAACAACTACCGAGGGGTTACGCTGCTCTCAGTGCCGGGCAAGGTCTTTGCTCGGATAATCTTGATAGGGTTCGCACCATCTGTTCTGAGCACCAGCATCCAGAGCAGTCAGGCTTTACACCAAAGAGGTCAACGATTGACCGTATCCTTGCTCTCGTGTCCTCACCGAACGCAGACGAGAGTTTTGGCAGGGGCTGCTTGCAGCCTACGTTGATCTCTGTAAAGCGTTCGATTCAGTGAATCGGGATGCCCTCTGGAGGATTCTTGGTCTTCGTGGGTGCCACCAAAACTGATCGATCTGATGTCTGAACTCTACTCTGGTACTGAGAGTGCTGTGAAGTGTGGTGGTACCATCAATGACTTATTTCCAATTGTTACTGGAGTTCGTCAGGGGTGTGTACTGGCCCCCACACTTTTCAGCACTTGTTGTATGGACTGGATTTTAGGGAGGAGTCGGAAAGATCAAGCTGCGGTGCATCGTTTGGGAATGTCAAGACCTCGGACCTTGATTTCGCAGATGATGCAGTCATCTTTGCGGAGACTTTAGATATCCTTATGGGCCCTCGATGTGCTGAATGAGGAGTCGGAGCCGCTGTGATTATGGGTTTCCTGGGTCAAAACTAAGATCCAGGCTTTCAATGACAACTTGGATGCCGCTGTCCTGTCTGTGCCTGTTTGTGGTGAGGATGTTGAGGTCGTGGAGAGATTCACTTACCTTGGCAGTGATATTCATGTCTCTGCTGGATGTGAGTCAGAGGTCAATAGACGTCTGGGTCGGGCCTGGGGAGTCAGGGATTCACTGCATCATGGGGTGTGGCGCTGCCGGTACTGTGCGGGAGGATGAAAGTCCGAGTCTTCAGGTCCTTGGTGCTTCCAGACTTGCTCTATGGATGCGAGACTTGGACTCTGACCAAGGAATCTTGAGCGAGACTTAATTCCTTTGGCACCAGGTCTCTTCGGAGAATCCTTTGCTATCACTGGTCAGGCTTTGTGTCCAACGAGCGGTTGCTGAGAGAGACTCGGATGAGATTTGTTACCTGCATTGTCCGTGAGCGTCAGTTGCGGCTGTATGGACATGTGGCTCGTTTTCCTGACGCTGATCCTGCTCACCAGATTCTCTCAGCGAGGGAGTCTCATGAGTGGAGAAGGCCAATGGGCCGACCACGTGCCTCGTGGTTGCAGCAGGTTGACCAGCATCTCAAGGAGATGGGGATGGGCCTGGCATCTGCATGGGGGAAGGCCAGACGGAGGCCCCTGGAGTACCGGCGGAAAGTGGACGCAGCGACGCGCTGTTCTGGCACATGCTCCCATACCTGACCTGACTGATAGATCATATCTGCATCTGGACCTGAACCAAAATCGAATCCGCTTCTTCTTGTCACCTAACAAACTCATCCACCAAGTTTTGTCAAAACTCGTCCACAAATTTTTGAGATATGCTATATTTCATTTTTGGCCACATATCTCAATGGTGAAGAATCAGTTAAAAAAATTTTTTTTTAATATTCTCGTACCTGGATCCGGATCTTCGCCGAAATCGAAGGAATTCATCCTTGTCAAACGGCAAACATGTCCACCAAGTTTCATCCGAATCCATCTACAACTGTTTAGAGATATCGTGCTATGTATAGTTTTTATCCCCATCTCTCAATGGTGAAGAATCACTTAAAAAAATTCTCTGATCTGGATCGGATTTGGATCTTCACCAAATTCTGATCAATTCTTCCACGTCACACATTCAACCTGTCCATTAAGTTTCGTACGAACCCGTCCATAACTTTTTGAGATATCATGCTATAAATCGATTTTGTCCCTATCTCTCAATGTGGTGAAGAAACACTTTCAAAAAAAATTCTCGTATTTGGATCTTCACCAAAATCGAATTAATTATTTCCTGTCAAACACCCAACCTGTCCACCAAGTTTCGTCCAAATACATCCACAACTTTTTGACATATCCTGCTCACAGACAAACAGACAGAGAGATAGACAAGGATGAATACATAACCTCATAACCACTGTCCCCTCTGTGTCCCCAATCTGACTACCAATCCCAACTCTGTCTTCCCCTCCCCCATTCTTCTTCAAAGCCTCAACCCCCCTCTCCCAATTCTGTCCCTTTTCTGACCTTCACTCCATCTCTCTGTCCTCCCCTCCTTTTTTCTTCTTCAAGTCCTTAACCGTCCTCCATCAATCCCCAAGTCCACCTCCCCCCCCTACCAACCCCAAGTCCTCAACTCCCCCCTCAAAGCCTCAACCTTCCTCTCCAAACTCTGTCCCCTCTCTGCTCCCCACATCCCAACTCTCTTTTCTCCCCTCCCCTTTTCTTCTACAAGTCCTCAACCCCCTCCCAACCCAACATTCCTCAAAGTTTTATTCTCGGGATTTGTAAAGATCTTCATCCGAATCCGAATGGACTTATGGGGACTGCTCTTGAACGACTCATGCACCCGTTCAACATCCTCACGACTTGTGCTTGCCGGCGTGCCCCCTTCCTCTGCAGTATGCTACTAGTCTACTAAAATGCTAGATTGACTAGATTGCTAAAAATGCTAGATTGCAGTATGCTAGATTGACAGTATGCTACTAAATTTTTTTAAAATTAACTTCCAGCTGGAGTGGCAGTCTGTGATTGATACAGAAGCTAAAGTGTCAGCAGCTACACTGCTCTCTGCGGTGCCATGGGCCATTTGGCATTCCCGGCCAACCCCTGGAAAGGGAATCCATCCACGGACGTGTTTCTGTCACTCCTGGTGATGTGTATACTGTAGATGACAATGACAGACACCCTGGTGGTGATATAGTGCCTGCCCTACTGTTCTTTCCTTCCTAATACTAGGAGTGGTGACAACTTTCAATTAGAAGCCATTTTGTTTCCATGGAGCACGATGCCACCGAACCTGTGACACGTGATGTGCCAGTTTTCCAATCAACCTGTTTTTCTCTGGCCCCACAAGGAAGATTATATTACTTTGTTCTTTATTTTTTTCGTTCTTCCAACATGTCAGAATAACCATCCAATCAGAGAGGATTGATTTCACCTTAAAACATGTCACAGAAACCGAGACGAAATGAAGTGCAATGTGCGAGTATGAAAAGATTCACACACAGATGGCGTGCCTAATTTGAGGTGTACAGAACGAGTGAGTATAACGAACGCACAGGTAGTGACAGAATGCAGAAATTTCAAGGAAATGGAAGAAAGAAAGTGAAAGAGAGAAATGGAGGCACACCATTCACACAAGATGTGCACACCATCACGAGAGAAGAGAATTGGACAAAGATAACAACTGTGAGTGAAAAAAAGAGAAAGAGCTTGGGAAGATTGATAAGATTGATTGAGAAGGTTGATTGATTGATAACATTGATTGATTGAGAAGGTTTATTGATTGAGAACATTGATTAATTGAGAAGGTTGATTGATTGATTGATAAAATTGATTGAGAAGGTTGATTGATTGAGAACATTGATTGATTGATTGAGAAGGTTGATTGATTGAGAACATTGATTGATTGATTGATAAGATTGATTGATAAGGTTGATTGATTGAGAACATTGATTGATTGATTGATAAGATTGATTGATAAGGTTGATTGATTGAATTGATTGAGAAGGTTGATTGATTGAGAACATTGATTGATTGATTGAGAAGGTTGATTGAGAACATTGATTGATTGATTGATTGAGAACATTGATTGATTGATTGAGAAGGTTGATTGATTGAGAACATTGATTGATTGATAACATTGATTGATTGAGAAGGTTGATTGAGAACATTGATTGATTGATAACATTGATTGATTGAGAAGGTTGATTGATTGATAACATTGATTGATTGAGAAGGTTGATTGATTGATAACGTTGATTGATTGAGAAGGTTGATTGATTGAGAACATTGATTGATTGATAACATTGATTGATTGAGAACATTGGTTGATTGATTGAGAACATTGATTGATTGATATCATTGATTGATTGAGAAGGTTGATTGATTGATAACATTGATTGATTGAGAAGGTTGATTGATTGAGAACATTGATTGATTGATTGATTGAGAACATTGATTGATTGAGAAGGTTGATTGATTGAGAAGGTTGATTGATTGAGAACATTGATTGATTGATAACATTGATTGATTGAGAAGGTTGATTGATTGAGAACATTGATTGATTGAGATCATTGATTGATTGATTGAGAAAGTTGATTGATTGAGAACATTGATTTTTTAGAAGGTTGATTGATTGAGAACATTGATAAGGTTGATTGATTGATTACATTGATTGAGAAGGTTGATTGATTGAGCAGATTGATTGAGAAGGTTGATTGATTGAGAACATTGATTGATTGAGAAGGTTGATTGATTGAGAACATTGATTGATTGAGAACATTGATTGATAAGGTTGATTGATTGAGAAGGTTGATTGATTAATTGATAAGGTTGATTGATTGAGAACATTGGTTGATTGATTGAGAAGGTTGATTGATTGATTGAGAAGGTTGATTGATTGGGAACATTGATTGATTGATTGAGAACATTGATTGATTGATTGAGAACATTGATTGATTGATTGAGTTGATTGATTGAGACATTGATTGATTGATGAGAACATGATTGATTGATTGAGAACATTGAATTGATTGAGATGATTGAATTGAGAATTGATTGAGTTGATTGATTGAGAACATTGATTGATTGATCGAGAAGTGTTGATTGATTGATTGAGAAGGTTGATTGATTGATTGATTGAGAACATTGATTGATTGAGAAGGTTGATTGATTGATTGATTGATAGTTGATTGATTGATTGAGAACATATTGATTGATTGAGAACGATTGATTGAATTGATTGATTGAAACATTGATTGATTGATGTGCCTCTGCCTGAAGGCAGGTCCTTGGCTGCTTGTCAAGGGTGATACTGGGTGGTTTGCCTTCCCAGCAGTTAATCAGGGCAGGAATTTGTAATTTGACAAGGATGCCAATGATAGTTCACCTACTCTTGGCGAAGGGATCTTAAACATCCCCCAACTAATGACAGCACACGGGACACCCGGCTTAACGTCCATCCGAGGGACGGCACGCACACCGATGAATCATCCGACCTGTGAAACTCGAGGATGAGAGTTTATAGCTGGGTCGGGATTCGAACCCAGGCTAGACAGCTGAGAGGCGAGTGTGCGAACCTCAAGGATATCTATTAGCCCCGACAATATGATTAGAGCACCACACCTACACGTACACACACGGGACCACAACTTACCTGGCACAGCAACGATCTCGAAGTCGGTTTCCATGACAACCGAATAACTTCATTTCCCCCAATTGTTTTTTTTGCCCCCTTTCATCTATACATTGTGAAATCCTTCTCGGATCGATTGATGCATCCTATCATTTTTGAAAAGAACCATCATTCAATGAACCGTCGATGGATACAAAATGGCGCCCATAAGCCACGTGACCGTAAGTTTCCGTGACACGTCACGTCCCTTCCCCTCCCCCCCCAAATAAAATGACGTACAGTAGTTGAACCGAGACGGAAAATTCGTGTCATTAATGCAGCACGGGCACGATGGGCCAAATGACCTCGTGCATCAAAGTTCCTTGTAAATCGTCACAAATTGACATTTAAAATCGAATTTAGGATCTACTGCGACGTATACCGTCACGTTGCTGATATAATCTACCGCACAAATGTTTCCAACAACGTGAATCGGCCATCACAACTAAACGAACTCCGTCTTCAACAACCGCTCGACCGACTTTTTCGTAACTCCCATAACCACGCCCACTCATCCCGCTTCACCCAATCACCGCACGCGTCCCCTCTCGACGTTTCCCATTCCCACCACTCAGGAGTCGTCTTGAGCGACGCGTTCGCCCCGCCCTCCCAACCCCCAGCTCATGAGGGCGCAGCGCCGTGCGCATGCGCGGAAATGGCGTTTTACGGCAGTAACAGCGATATGGTGACGTCTAAGTCTCAGGGAGGTGAGGATTCCGTATTCGGTTCCATACTCGGCAAATCACGCTCCGGCGCCGCATCTTCGCGCCGGGTGGACTCTCGGGAGCCGTGGGCCGAGCAGAGCGAGTCGTGGGCCGAGCGGCGGGGCCGTTCGTCCGCGCCGCAAACAAAGGCTCAGATGTCGGATCGCCATTACGGCGCCGGTCCGCCTTGGGCACGGCGCGCGTTCCCACTGCCTAATTGAACCGAGTCTGGGGCGTCTCGGAACCGTTTCGCGCGGGTTCTCTTTATCTCCCGACGTGCGGTCCGCGGCCCGTTGTTAATCCGACAGGTTTTTTTTTTTAACTATTTTTCTCTCCGTTCTCGTCCACACGGCCATTACACTGGAGCCTTATCGTGTTGATCTTGAGTCTGTGGTCGTGTTACCGACCGAGTGATCCGCACCCGTGGTACATTTGATTGAGGATACGAGAAATGGACGCGAGAGGAGGCCATTTGACCCGTCGTGCCCGTGCTACGACTACGTCACATGAATCTGACCTCCAGTTTATCGATTCAGTTTCGCTGGTAGGGAAGGTGGTGGGGCAGAGGGGGGGGAAGGAGGGGGGGGGGAGAAACGGTGGTGGGGGAGAACGGTGAGGCAGGGCAGAGGGGGGAGAACGGTGGTGGGGCAGAGGGGGAGAACGGTGAGGCAGGCCAGAGGAGGGAGAACGGTGAGGCAGGCCGAGGAGGGAGAACGGTGGAGGCAGGGCAGAGGGGGGAGAACGGTGGTGGGGCAGAGGGGGGAGAACGGTGGTGGGCAGAGGGGAGAACGTGGTGGGCAGAGGGGGGAGAACGGTGGTGGGGGCAGAGGGGGGGGGAGAACGGTGGTGGGGCAGAGGGGGGAGAACGGTGGTGGGGCAGAGGGGGGGAGAACGGTGGTGGGGGCAGAGGGGGGAGACGGTGGTGGGGGCAGAGGGGGGGAGAACGGTGGTGGGGGCAGAGGGGGAGAACGGTGGTGGGGGCAGAGGGGAGACGGTGAGGCAGGGCAGAGGAGGGAGAACGGTGAGGCAGGGCAGAGGAGGGAGAACGGTGAGAGCAGAGCAGAGGGGGAGAACGGTGAGACAGAGCAGAGGGGAAAACGGTGAGGCAGGGCAGAGGGGGAGAACGGTGAGGCAGGGCAGAGGAGGGAGAACGGTGAGGCAGGGCAGAGGGGAGAACGGTGAGGCAGGGCAGAGGGGGAGAACGGTGAGGCAGGGCAGAGGGGGAGAACGGTGAGGCAGGGCAGAGGGGGAGAAAACGGTGAGGCAGGGCAGAGGGGGAGAACGGTGAGGAGGGCAGAGGAGGGAGAACGGTGAGGCAGGGCAGAGGAGGGAGAACGGTGAGGCGGGCAGAGAGGGGAGAACGGTGAGGCAGAGCAGAGGAGGGAGAACGGTGAGGCGGGCAGAGAGGGAGAACGGTGAGGCAGGGCAGAGGAGGAGAACGGTGAGGCGGCAGAGAGGGGAGAACGGTGAGGCGGGCAGAGAGGGGAGAACGGTGAGGCAGGGCAGAGAGGGGAGAACGGTGAGGCAGGGCAGAGAGGGGAGAACGGTGAGGCAGGGCAGAGGAGGGAGAACGGTGAGGCAGGGCAGAGGGGGAGAACGGTGAGGCAGGGCAGAGGGGGAGAACGGTGAGGCAGGGCAGAGGAGGGAGAACGGTGAGGCAGGGCAGAGGGGGAGAACGGTGAGGCAGGGCGAGGGGAGGAACGGTGAGGCAGGGCAGAGGGGGAGAACGGTGAGGCAGGGCAGAGGGGGAGAACGGTGAGGCAGGGCAGAGGGGGAGAACGGTGAGGCAGGGCCAGAGGAGGGAGAACGGTGAGGCAGGGCAGAGGGGGAGAACGGTGAGGCAGAGCAGAGGGGAGAACGGTGAGGCAGGGCAGAGGGGGAGAACGTGAGGCAGGGCAGAGGAGGGAGAACGGTGAGGCAGGGCGAGGAGGGAGAACGGTGAGGCAGGGCAGAGGGGGAGAACGGTGAGGCAGGGCAGAGGAGGGAGAACGGTGAGGCAGGGCAGAGGGGAGAACGGTGAGGCAGGGCAGAGGAGGGAGAACGGTGAGGCAGGGCAGAGGAGGGAGAACGGTGAGGCAGGGCAGAGGAGGGAGAACGGTGAGGCAGGAAGAGGAGGAGAACGGTGAGGCAGGGCAGAGGAGGGAGAACGGTGAGGCAGGGCAGAGGAGGGAGACGGTGAGGCAGGGGCAGAGGAGGGAGAACGGTGAGGCAGGGAAGAGGGGAAACGGTGAGGCAGGGCAGAGGGGAGAGAACGGTGAGGCAGGGCATAGGAGGGAGAACGGTGAGGCAGGGCAGAGGGGGGAGAACGGTGAGGCAGGGCAGAGGGGGGAGAACGGTGAGGCAGGGCAGAGGGGGGAGAACGGTGAGGCAGGGCGAGGGGGGAGAACGGTGAGGCAGGGCAGAGAGTGGAGAACGTGTGAGGCAGGGCAGAGGGGGAGTAACGGTGAGGCAGGGCAGAGAGGGGAGAACGGTGAGGCAGGGCAGAGGGACATGATCAAGGTACACACCCAGTGAGCCCCCACTCGGCGGCTAACCAGTGTACCTACGTAGTAACTATTTGTGGTCGATGAACTAATGTCGTAGATTAACCAAAGTAATCCTCACTTATGGTATTTTAACTGATGTAGTGGATTAACCGATGTACCGATCTAGTAATACCGATTTGTGATAGATTAACTAATGTTGTGGTCGATTAACCAACGTACCGATTTCAGTAATCCTCACTTGTAGATTTATAACTAATTTTGTAGTAGATGGCCAGCGTACTGACCTAGTATTCCTCGCTTGTGGTACATCGAACAATGTACCAACCTAGTTATCCATGTTTGTGGTGGATTAACTAATGTGGTCGATTAACCAAGTACTTACCGAGTAATCCCCATTTGTGGTAGATTAACTAATGTTGCCATAGATTAACTGACGTATCGACCTAGTTATCCCCGTTTGTGGTAGATGAACCAATGTACTGACCTAGTCGCCACCACTTGGGGTAGATTAACCAACAAACGTACCCAGTGATTTCCACTTGTAGATTAACCAACATACTGACCCTGTGATACCCAATTAGGGTTTAACTAATGAACTGACCTGGTGATCCCCATATGTGGTAGGTTATGCAACATACTGACCCTCTGATACCCACTTGCATTGAATTAACCAACATACTGACCCAGTGATCCTCACTTCAGGTAAATTAACCAATGTTGAATGGATACCAACCCAGCTAATCCCCACTTGTGGTTGTTTTACTGATGCAGTGATCCCCACTTATAGATTTATTTATGTGCAGTCTCGACAGACCCAGTTATCCCTATTTGTGGTAGTTTAACCAATATACCAACATTGATCCTCACTTGTGGGAGATGAACCAACGTGCCAACCCAGTAATCTCCACTTGTGGTTGGTTTACCAACCCAGTGATCCCCATTTGTAGATTAACCTACATACCGACACAGTGATTCCCACCTCAGGTATATTAACTAGCACACTGACTTGTAGATTCATACCGATTCTGTGATACCCAATTGTCGTAAATTTACCAAAATACTAACTCGGTGATCCCCACTTCAGGTGGATTAACTAACATACTGACTCGGTGATCCCCACTTCAGATAGATTAACTAGCATACTGACTCGGTGATCCCCACTTCAGGTGATTAACGGCATACTGATTTGTGATCCCCACTTCAGGTAGATACGTAGCACACACTGACTCCGCTGATGCCCACTTTCAGGTAGATTAACTAGCACACTGACTTGGTGATCCCCACTTCAGGTACGATTAACTAACAACTGACTCTGCTGATCCCCACTTCAGGTAATTACTGGCATAACTGACGTCGGGTAGAATCCCACACTTCAGGTACATTAACTAGCTACCGCACAGTAGATGTCACACCTCAGGTAGATTAACTAGCATACTGACTTTGTAGAGTCATACCGATTTCGTTGACACCCACTGTCGTAAATTTAAACCAAAATACTGCTCGGTGATCCCACTTCAGAATAGATAATAACTAGCATACTGACTCGGTACTTGCCCCACTCAGGGTTAGATTAACTAGCATACTGACCCGGTGATCCCCCACTCAGGAGATTAACTAACATACTGGAACTTTTGGTGTATCCCCACTACTCAGGTCCATTAACTAGCAACTGACCATGTGATCCCCCATTCAGGTAGATTAACTAATATACTGACTTGGTGATCCCCACTTCAGTAGATTAACCTGCATACTGACTCTGTGATCCCCACTTTCAGGTAGATAACTACATTACTGACCTCGGTGATCCCCACTTTTTTTTTTTTCTTTTTTTTCTTTTCTTTTTTTTTTTTTCTTTTCTTTTACTTTTTTTTCTTTTTTTTCTTTTTTTTTTTTTTTTTTTCCTCTTTTTTCTATTTTTTTTTTCTTTCCTTTTTTCTTTTCTTCTTATTTTTTTCTTTTTTCTTTTTTCTTTTTTTTTCTTTTTTTTTTTTTTCTTTTCTGCTGTTTTTTATTTTTTCTTTGTTTTTCTTTTTCTTTTTCTTTTTTTTTTTTTTTTTTTATTTTTTTTTTTTTTTTTTTTTTTTTTTTTCATTTTTTTTTTTTTTCTTTTTATTTTTTGTTTTTTTTTTTTTTCTTTCTTTCTTTTTTCATTTTTTTTTTTTTCTTTTTTTTTTTTTTTTTTTTTTTTTTCTCTTTTTTTTTTTTTAAACTTTATTTTTTTTTTTTTTTTTCTTTTTTTTTTTTTTTTTTTCGTTCTTTTTTATTAAACTTTTTTTTTTATGTTTTTTTTTTTTTTTTTCTTCTTTTTTTTGTTTTGTTTTTTTTTTTATTCAGATTTTTTTTCTTTTTTTTCTTTTTTTATTTTTTTTTTTTTATTCTTTTACTTCTTTTCTTTTTTTTTTTTTCTTTTCTTCTTTTTCTTTTCTTTTTTTCTTTTTTTTTTTCTTATATTTTTTTTTTTTTTTTCTTTTTTTTTTTTTTTTTTTCATTTTTTTTTTATTTTTTCTTTTCTTTTTTTTTTTTCTCGGTGTTTTTTTTTTTTTCACTTTTCAGTAGATTAACTGGCATACTGACTCGGTGATCCCCACTTCAGGTAGATTAACTAACATACTGACTCTGTATCCCCACTTCAGGTAGATTAACTAAATACTGAACTCGGTGAGTCCCCACTTCAGTAGATTAACTGCATACTGACTCGCTGATCCCACTTCAGGTAGATTAACTAAATACTGACTCGGTGATCCCCACTTCAGGTAGATTAACTGGCATACTGACTCGGTGATCCCCACTTCAGGTAGATTAACTAGCATACTGACCGGTGATCCCCACTCAGATAGATTAACTAACATACTGACTCTGTGATCCCCACTTCAGGTAGATTAACTGCATACTGACTCTGTGATCCCCACTTCAGATAGATTAACTAACATACTGACTCGCGTGATCCCCACTTCAGGTAGCGATTAACTGGCATACTGACTCTGTGATCCCCACTTCAGGTAGATTAATTGCATACTGACTCGTTGATCCCCACTTCAGGTAGATAACGCATACTGACTCGGTGATCCCCACTTCAGGTAGATTAACTAACATACTGACTCTGTGATCCCCACTTCAGGTAGATTAACTAACATACTGACTCGGTGATCCCCACTCAGAGATTAACTCATACTGACTCGGTGATCCCACTTCAGGTAGATTAACTAACATACTGACTCTGTGATCCCCACTTCAGGTAGATTAACTAACATACTGACTCGGTGATCCCCACTTCAGGTAGATTAACTGGCATACTGACTCTGGTGATCCCCACTTCAGGTAGATTAACTAACATACTGACTCTGTGATCCCCACTTCAGGTAGATAATGGCATACTGACTCGGTGATCCCCACTTCAGGTAGATTAACTGGCATACTGACTCTGTGATCCCACTTCAGGTAGATTAACTAAATACTGACTCTGTGATCCCCACTTCAGTAGATTAACTAACATACTGACTCGGTGATCCCACTTCAGGTAGATTAACTGGCATACTGACTCGGTGATCCCCACTTCAGGTAGATTAACTAACATACTGACTCTGTGATCCCCACTTCAGGTAGATTAACTAACATACTGACTCGGTGATCCCCACTTCAGGAAGATTAACTGGCATACTGACTTCGGTGATCCCCACTTCAGATAAGTAACTAACATACTGACTCAGTGATCCCCCCACTTCAGATAGATTAACCAATGTTGAATGTATACTGACCAGGTGATCCCCACCTGTGGGAGATTAACCAATGTACCGACCCAGTAATCTCCAGTTATGGTGGTCGTTTCACCAACCTACCGACCCAGTGGTCCCCACTTGTTGATTAACCAAAGGACCTACCCAGTGAACTCCATTTATTTATTTTGGAGAGTCAAAGCCCAAGAACATAAATGGACCAGGACAAACAGAATAAAAATAATAGCAGAAAGAGATTGGGAGAGGATGGAGTTTGTGGTGTGGGTGGGGGTGGGTGAGGTGGAACACACAAACAGCAGTGTTGAGCAACAAAATAGAGGGAGACTTGGAGAAGTAAAGGATTTGGGGAAGAATGGGGGCAAGGGAAGGACACAAAGCGTGGACAAGATGGATGCAGCTGGAAACTCTCAATCACAGAAGTGTTCGGGAAAACCTGGTAAGAGGTGGCCTTGTGAGAGGGTTAATGGCGGTAGAATAGATCATGGTCGTGGATGGGAGGGGGTGACCTGAGATGGTGGTGAACAGCCATCTTGTATCCTTGGAGGGAAGAAAGAGACGAGTGAGTCGGGATTTTGGGAGCTTCACTACTCAGGATTTTGGGAAGGAGTCGGGATTTTGGGAGTTTCACGACTGGCACCATGCAGAAACCTGCGTGGGACACAACACGGAAAAGGGAAGAGGGTGTAAGACCAGAAGGGAGGCGGTAGAAGACAGGGACCACAGTCCTGTCTGCAGTTATGAAAGTGACAGGCCAAGAGACTTTGCTTCATCATGACATATTCCAATGTTTCTGAAGGCCTTAGTTTCCACAATGTGAAGCTGCTCGGGAAGGTGTGAGGTAGGAGCATCAGACCAGAGGGGAGATCAGTACTCCATGAAGAAGCGGATGAAAGCCTCGTAGGTGGATTCGAGTTCAGGTGTGCTAATGAAGGACTTTGTATTCCTACATTCATAGATTTGTCAGCCAGTTGTAGATTGGTTATGGGACTGACCCAATGCCGCCCATTCGTTACATTGAACATGGTGTCGACTTAAACCCCACACTTGTGATTGGTATCATTGGGTATATCCACTCTCATTTCAGACAGGATGGCTGACTCACTTTCCCAATGAAAAACAAAAATGTTGGGGTTTATTGCACGACTGTTGATAAATATCTTGTACCAGTTAAAACTTTCTAACTGTCTGTAATGAGATTGATTGGGACAGAGTTGGTGGGGGTAGGGAGAGTGTGTGTGTGGGGGGGGTGTTTCTCATTTTTGTACTTGATGGCATTATTTCTCCAAATGTTTGAACTGAGGCTGTTTGAACTTTTTGTTGTGCAGGCTATCCAACTCAAGCCTCAGCCACCTGTCCCTGTGCTCCTCCGTACAGAGAGGCTCCACCTGCATATTCCCCAGTAAGTTATTCGGGCAAGTACAGTTTCTTGACCTTACGCAGTGGATGTCGTGAGACCATGTGACATTTGTTTACACTACCACATTGGCTATTCATCCAGCCTTGACAACCAAGCTACAGTCATCGCCGCCCACAACGAATGAACGATGTCAGAATTGGACTCCTTAACCATATGAAAGTAAACCCCAGTCCTGTCGCCATGGATCCCAGTCCTGTTGCGGTCCCATGTGGAGATGAGCAAACCTTAATGAGTCAATCAAGCCCTATTCTGACATCGTTCATTCTTCAACGACCACTGCAGCTTGATCCCCAGGACTGGCTCGATATCCAATGAGACGGTGCAAGTAAATGTCACGTGATCATACGACTTCAACTGCACCGCACAGGGTCTATAGGAAGAGTTGATTGGCTGCACTGGAGACTCCCTTCTCATGTCGTGCCTCGATAGACCAACTGTAACAGGTGGACTTGATGTCACCAGTAGCTCATGATTGATCTGTAAAGGCCACACCATCTCATTTCCATTGAACGCGGAAGAAAGCAGGAATTGGGAGGGGTGTGCAGTGTATTTGGCTTTAATTGTTTTGTTTTCCCTTCTTCGCTCTATATGGTGGTAGTTTTGTAACGCAGAGAAAATCTCAGTTGTATCTTTAAAATCGTACTGTCTCATGGTACACGTTTGTTTGTTTGTTTGTTTTTCTGAATACCATTGTTGAGTACACACTTCAGACATTTGTTGTGGTGTAATTAATATGAACGTTGGTTTATTTTACTGTTTCTAAGGCTTTATTTGTAAAAATTGTGTATGTATGTATATATATATATTATAATATATATATATTTTATATATTTATATATATTGAGGAGGAGTGATGTGAGCGACATTTTTTAATGATTATGATGATAGGCTCGGATGATAGGGAAGGGTTAAAATAGTGCATAGTGGCATTAACTCCAAAATGGCCGATGTGTCCCTTCATCACTCCTCCTCGCTGTGCCTCATATATAATTTTATATATATATATATATATATATATATATATATATATATATATATATATTATATATATATATATATAAATTTAATAGTCTCACCCTGTTGTTGGGGACTTTTTTTCCTTCTCCTCCTCTTTCTCTCCTCTCTCCTTCTCCTTATCCTCATTCTTTCTCTTCCTTTCTCTCCTTCTCTTCTCCTTCTCTTCTCTCTTTCCTCTCTTCCTCCTTCTTCTTCTCTCCTTCTCTTCTCCTTCTCTTCCTCCTTCTCTTCCTCTCCTTCTCTTCCTCCTTCTCTTCCTCCTTCTCTTCCTCCTTCTCCTCTCTCCTCCTTCTTCTCCTCCTCTTCCTCCTCCTTCTTCTCCTTCCTCTTCCTTCTCCTCTTCCTTCTCCTCTTCCTCCTCCTCTTCCTCCTCCTCCTCTTCCTCTTCCTCTTCCTCCTTCTTCTCCTCCTCCTCCTCTTCTTCTCCTCCTCGTTCTTCTTCTCCTCCTCCTTATTCTCATTCTTCTCGTTCTTGTTTTATTAGAAAGTCCTCAATCAAATTTAAAATATACTTAATGCTGCACAATGTTGTCTTTCTGATTGTGATTTGATTTGTGTTTGTAATTAATTATTACTCTTCCTGTTCTTCCTCCAAACGTGTGGACAATCCTGAACCATTGGTACTTGATCGCTTTATCAATTGGGTGGTTTTCCCTGAAGTTCTGTAACTTATCCCTTCAAAGGAAGCGTCGGGATGAGACTCGAGAGGATTTCATCAGTGATCTACGGTGCCCTTTGCAGCGATCTTAAGCCCGACGTCCCATCTAGGAAGTATTAGCCAGTGGACGTTAAAGACCCCACAGTAGGCCATTGTGTGTCGACGCCCTGAACAAATTCCAAATTCCTGGCCCGACCGAGAACACCTGAAACAGAGTGGTGACCTGTCTGGGATTGATTGTTCTCGGCGAAAAACGTCCACGACTCATCATGAGCGCCCTGATGGTCTGTGAAGAGTACGGTCTTACCTTGACCTTGATCTATGGGCTTCAAAGGCAAGCATTTTCTTTGATTAAACACGTGTGAGCTTGCATTCAGTAGTACTCATGCAAAATGTATTGTAATAAAAGCAAAACGCTTCAAGCAGTCATCCTAATTGTTTTTGAATGCAGACGAAGCAAATAAACAAAAGTCCCTGGCGTGACTCTGTTGTGATGTAGTTTACTGGTGCTTTGATGCACGTTACGAGGCAATGTCAAGACGCATGCTTTTCCGACAGTCCTGAGTGGTGTTAAGGCCTGCACGTTTGCTACGGTGGCTTCTTCTTTTGTGTGACGTCCAACACTGTGCACTTTGCATTAAGGGCGACGTGTCAGGGAGGACACGTCGTCCATTTAAATGATTAACCAAGACATTAAAAGACGATTGTATAAACCAATCGGAATAATTTATACATTATGAACACGGGCTTGCTGCAGGTGCACGAAGTGCTTACGCTGGGACCACAGGGCCACAAAAATGCGCTTTCAGCAATGGGAAGAAAGCTAATGTTTGTTTGTTTTTTCATGTGATGGAACATCACGGCCGCCATCTTTTCTGAAGCTGATGCCTCAGGCTGTCTTTGAGGTGGTACGTGAACCATGCAGTGCAGTTCACATATTGGGTGACGTGTAAAACCACATGCTCGTGTAGCGCTGGTAAAGAAGACTTATTGATAAGATCGTATATAACAGAAGTATGATGTCGTGTATATATTAATTTCTTGACTTGAAATGATGCTCTAGCAGTATGCACACCCACTCGTGGTGATCTGTGACCTCCAGTGGTCAGGGCGATTGTTTAGGACTTCCATTTGTCCTTTCAAATATACTGTATGCGAATAATTCGTTTTTATTTTTTTATTGTAATTTTTTTGTTAAAACAACAATATCGCCTTTGATGTATGATTCTCTTCATCCATTTATCGTAGCACATTTTATGTTCCGAAGTAATATTAACATTGTCTTCAAAATGTAAAAGGCATTTTTTTTTTTTGCATCGATAATTTTAATATTAACCGTCTTGGTTCATATTCCATTCAAAAATACATCCCTCATTGGTCACCCTCCACGACAGTCTGCATCCTACATTACGCTAAATTATTTCGACAAATATAGCTTTTGACAGAATGACTCTCTTTTGTTTTTTTATAGTATCCGCCAGGAGGTGTGTCCTATGCTCAGGGTGCTGTTCCATATCAGGGAACCATGGCATACCCACAGGGGAGTCTTCAATACCAGGGTGCTGCCACATACCCACAGGGTGTCAATCCTTATGCTCAAGGGGCAGTGGCATACACACGGGGTGCCATTCCGTACCCACAGGGTACTGTGCCGTATCACCAAGGCATTGGAGCGTATGCTTCTGGCTCCACCCCTTACGGTGCCGTGCAGTCGAGCCGGGCAGCCTTTCCACCGGGTTCCACCGTGGTAGTGCCTGGTACCTTTGATGCGGGGGCTCGATTTGGCACTGGAGCCACACCGCACATCCCGGTACGGTGATGGTGGAAGCCTATCTCTCTCTATCTCTATCTGCCTGATTGGATGACCTTCGGACTCAACTAAGGTTGTGGAGCCACCGTTCAGAGAGGTTCTGGGATTGAACGGTCGAAACCTCGATGATGGACGGTGCCCAGCTGATGATCCAGATTGTCATTGAATCAGGCATTTAATAAACTGAAGGAATTCTTCAGTTGTCTCTCTCACCCTCTCGCTCTGTCATTATCTATCGCTCGCCACAGGCGCTCGTGCCGCTGGACAAGCGGGATGCCGACGTGAGCCGGCTCTTCTCACTGACGTATGACTCGTGTGCTTTTCACCCACGTTCCTATCCCTTAGCCTCCCCCGCCGGGATGCGCCCCCAATGCAGCGCAGCTTGCTCTCATGCAGGGCTCGTCTCTGGTAGTCACCCAGAAAAAGGGCAGTTGGCTGTCAGGCGGGTCTAGCAGTGGAACCACCTTCTGGTAGAAACACCACGAGGAGCAAGAAGCCTGCATGCTGGTTGTTTTCATAATGCTCCGGATGCTTCCGTACAGAATTGTTTAAGTGTCTGGTGATTATAGCTTGCTCAACTACGTACATAGAAGAACCTTGGCTGTTTCTAACAGCGTCAATGTTTTGAGGGTAGTACCCTCGTATTACACGAAGCATAATCGTTAGGATGTGCTGTACAATGAATTATGATTATACATTTAGCTTGATTATGATGCAGTGTTTGCGTTGCGTTGGGAGATTTGTAGAAGGAAAGCGTGACTGTGAAGATTATGTTGAAAACTTTCCCGATAGGAAAGTTAAGTTTTCTTGCAGCTTCGTGCATCTTGTGTTTGGAATCGGTAGGGTCCGC
Source organism: Eptatretus atami (assembly GCA_035128595.1). NCBI lineage: Eukaryota > Metazoa > Chordata > Myxini > Myxiniformes > Myxinidae > Eptatretus > Eptatretus atami. The sequence continues at coordinate 167,933,312 of CM068953.1, read as the reverse complement.
TTCATAACGAGTACCCCTGCCTCGGTGAATGGATGCGTAATACATGTGCTTGCTTTTAACATTTTTGATATCGTGTGTATGACTGGGATCCTTTTTTGGATATTTGTGTGTACACCCTCTGTATACTACGAACATCCTGATTGCTATATTCGTAATTAATGCTATATATCAATAAAGGACCTTGTACTCTTCGCATGTTTCTGTTTATCGGCTGAACAAGCGCATGCGTCACGTTTCGGTTTTATTCCCTATAAAGCGCTTCATGCATAGTCTCCTTTTGAAATTTGTCCATTTCATTGCCATGTTCATTTTATGGCTCTTTTTCACATCCTCAATTTTGCTCTTTCTAAACACCCACCTCATTTTTGGTGGATGCAAGGTACATGCAAACCTAAGAGTGGTGCGGTGGGTGAATCCCTTTGTGTTGCCTATTTCATTCGATCTCTCTGGCTTGTGGAGCCAGATGGCCAATGGGTCAATTTATCCATACAGTCATCATTGAGGGCCCTTGGATCACCTGCATGAGGTCGTGGAACCACCACCAAACTTTACCTAGTTTCGGCAGCTGTATCTGATGTTACATAGAGTGGGAGAAATGAGGATTAGGTGAAGGGCCTTACAAATACTTTATTCCAAAAGGATCTGATGGTGTGATGTGTCCTGTCCCGATTCGAAAATAATAAGGCAAACTAATTGCTCATATGCACGACAATGGGAATGAAAATTCACATTGGCCTTTTGCAAACCAGAACCATTGTCTCCGGTTTATTATTGAAAGAAGCGATGTTTGCATATTATGTGGATGGTTCAGGCCTCGTTGAATGGGTGTAATTCGATGTGCTTGATTTACAGTGTAGTACATCTGGTATGTACGCTTTGGGTATTGCATGGCTTTGAAGGAGCAAAATCTTGACGTCGCGTAACTTATGCATGTCGAAGTACGAGGAGGCTGCCAGCCTGCTCCCCAGCTGGCTGGTACATAGTTTGAGTGCTTTTTGCACCTTTGTGCAAATGATATATATTGATACATATGTGGCATAATTAGATGTTGCCTAACAATAATACCATTCCTTTCACGCCGTAAAGGTGCGTAAGGCTGCCGAGGCAGTTTCATTGGCAAGGGTTACAGTCCTGGACAGGTCACCACTCCAAAACATGTTTCTCCAACCCCGACTGGTGTCAATTCAACGGTTAACAGGGGCTTTTACTCAGGACCCTTACGTCCCAAGCCAGCCACTTTTAACCACCAAGCCAACACCAGGCTTGTTGCTTTATAATGCACGTGCAATAAAAAAGTGGGAATGGTCCAAACCTCATGCAATGTGCGCACACTCTTTCTGCAGTGAGGGGAAAGAATCTCAGCTCCCCTTGTTGCTCTCCAACCGTTTCCCCCATCAGATCAAACAAATATGAAGTTGGGAGTGCTTTGATGTGTTCATTCCCACCACTGAATTCTGTCCAGCCCAAGCTCCTAAGACGACGAGTTTGGTTGCATGAGCCTCGTGATTTATTGAAGGTCTTTCATTTACCCACCAGGAGGGCGTTTGAGGTTTGAGAGTAGCTGGCCTTGTGTTAGTCCCTGATGAAGACTACTGTGGCTGAAATGTTGGACATGAAAGAGCTTTTGCCGTTTCCCTGTTGTTTTTTAATCCAAGATCAGGGTTCATGAAAGAGTGAGCTGAAAGGGCAAAAAGGCAACGAACTCACAGTGGGGAAACGGTTGGACACAAGCAATGGAAAGAATGGACAGGAAAAGAGGGGAGGTCACACTAACCTGCAAGAACAGGTTTGGTTTAGGTAAGGTTAATGGGGGTAGAAAAGATTGTAGGTAGGGATGGGGAATAACATGAAATTGAACAGCCTGAGGAAGATGGTTCCATAAAACAAACTGGAGAGAAGAGTAACAAAAGAGTGGAAGTGTGCAGAAATCCTGGATTTGTGGGTTTAACCAGGAGGAGGTTAGTAGGAAGAACGCATGCAGCCTGGAAGAGCTGGGAGGATCGGAGGGCCGAGAGAGCAAAGGAAGCTAAGTCAGAGGAGAGCCGGTAGAAAACAAAGATCACCGACTTGCTTCTGATGTGAGAGCAACAGGTCTTGTTTTTCAGCCTAATCACTTGAGATTCCCACAATGTTGAGAGCTTTCGAGTCCACAAAATCAGAGAGATTGAGAGAGAGAAAGAGAAAGAGCTCTGATATTCCAAGGTAAAACTTGGATTAATGGAAGATTGCTCCATCTGTGGCCTTGGAGGCCTGATATGTGATGTGGTTGGTCCAGCTCGGAGAGGTCATGGCTGATGGTGAGGCCTAGACATTCAAGACACAACCTCTTCCATTGCCTGATTGTTGATAAAGATAATTGGGTTATCTTGACGATGCTTCCCGAGTGTCAGGGCGAGACTTTGAATTTGCCAGGATGTAAACACCAGTGTTTAATGAATTATAGATCAGCAGAGTGACACAGCTGTGTTACTTTTGCATTTCCCACTCGATGGTTCTCATAATTCTGGTGATGGATGATTCCTCCTTGCAGTCATGTTATAACCCGGGTCAAAACCAACCGATGCAACTAAGGACGAAGGGTAACAGGATGCGTTTTGAGGGACACTTTCACGAGGGTTAAAAGTTGGTGTGTTTGGTTTTTTTTGCGCACAATGTCGAGGCTCGTATAACACAGAACATACAACAAGGGGAGAAGGAAATAAGAGGGGCAGGAGAGGGAAGGACAAAACAGTGGGGAACAGAGACGTGAGGAGATCTCTGGAAGGGAGAAGGATGGGTTGGGGTACACAGGGTAAACAAGATGGACACTCTAGGGACTTTTAGGAAGGAAAGCAGGGAAATTGAAGGATGTGGGTTTGGGCAGAGGAGCTCCTTGTGAGCCAACGGCCATCCATATCTAGTGCCCAACTGTGTCTGCAGACGTCCTCCTGCAGTTCGGTTACTTCTTATTAGGAGGTTGGTGGCAGGATTTGCACTCCGGCCACTGAAATCCTTCATTCCGCAAAACAACAAAAACACAAAGAAATCTGAAAACCCACTCCGTGGGAGTTCCTCCTGTCAGCTTCCCTTCGCAGGGCAGCTCACCGGATGACGGGAATGGGGCAAAGCCTTCGGGACCCCCAATCTTTGATGAAAGGAGGGAAATCATGGGGTAATATTCTCGGGTCAGATTGCGGGAGAGTGAGTCGGAGTGGTGCTGAGGTGTCGTCCACCGGACGGCGGTCTCCTTGGGTTAACCTGAGGCGGTCCCTTCGGGTGGGCCTGGAATGTCCTTTCCCTAAGAGAGGATGATCACCTGTTCTGTTATCATCTGAGCTCAAGCGTTTGGACATCGTTATTGCAGCACTCTCTGAGGTTTGAGGCCGGATTGCGGCGAGATCAGGTTGGGTGGTTACACCTAATATTGATCTGGTCGCTCTGATGGTTACCATGCCCAAGGAGTTGCTGTAGCTGGTGTCCAATAAGCTGACTCCAATGATAATTGAGGTACACCGGTCAACGAGCGTATTATGAGACTAAGGATTCGTCACTCCTTCGGTGTTCATTCCTGGTCTCTGTTATGCTCCGACTGAGGCGAGTGATCTCACCGTGAAGGATGCATTCTACGCCACGCTCGGAGTCTGTGGTTGATCATGCCCAGACAAGATACACTTCCAGTCTTGGGGATTTCAATGCATCGACTGGAACTGAAAGGGATGGTTATGAGACGTGTGTTGGTCCCCATGGGTCAGGAACTATGAACCAGAATAGCACTAAGTTCCCAGAATAGCTGTTAGGGTTAGGGTTACAGGGGGAACCAGAATAGCATCCAAGCCCATCCCTCGGTGTACTGCAGTTAGAGCAGAGGGTGGTGGGCTCTTGACAGAGGAGTCCGA
>CM068953.1:167860449-167865627 GCA_035128595.1 Eptatretus atami | reverse complement strand
GGGAGGAAGAGAGAATAAGAAAAGTGAAGAGAAGAGAGAAAGCAGGAGAGAAGGAAAGAAGAAGAAGAAAGAGAAGAGAAAGAGAGGAAGAAGGAGAGGAGGGAGAATGAGAGAGAGCGAGAAAAGAGTATAAGATGAAAGGAGGCGAGGGGCAAAGAGAGGTAGGGAGATAGGAAATAGGAAGGAAAGAGAAAGAGGGGAGAGGAGAAAAGAGACAGAGACAGAAAGAAGGAAGAAGAAAGAGTAAGAGAAAAGAGAGAGAAAGAGGAAGAGAGGGAGGGAGAAAGGAAGGAAAGGAGGAAGGAGGGAAGGGGAGAGAAAAAATAGGAAGAGGAGGGAGAAGAAAGAAGGAAGAAAGAGGAGGAGAGAAGAAAAGAAGGAAAAGAGAAAGAAACGGAAGAGAGAAAGAAAATGGAGGAAAGAGAGGAGTAGACAGGAAAAAGAGGGAAGGAGGAGGGAATAACAGAAGAAAGAGGAGAGAAATGAGAAGGAAAGAAGTAGGGAGGAGAGAAGAAGAGAGAAGGAAAAGAGAAAAAGAGAAGAAGGAGGAGGTAAAAGGGAAGACGAAAAGGAGAGAAGGAGAGAGGAATGAAAACGAGAAGAAGAAGAGGAAAGAGAAAACGGGGAGGAATAGGGAGGGCAAGAGAAGAAGAAAAAGAGAGAGGGGGAAGATGGAATGGAGAGAGGAAGAGGGAAGTAGACGGGGGGAGGAAGACGGAGAACAAGAAAGATAGGATATAGGGAAAGATTAAAGGAAAACAAGAAGGAGGAAGAAGGGAGAGAGAGAAGAAGAAATGGGAAAGAAGGAAAAGGGAAGAAAAGGGAGAAGGGGAGAAAGAAGGAGAGAGGAAGAAGAAAAGAGGAAAGAGAAAGAGGAAGGGAGAGAGCAAAGAAAAAAGGAAGATTAAAAGCGGAGAAAGAAGCAAAGAGGGGAGATGACAAAGGAAAAAGAAGGGAGAAGAGAAGAGAGGAAGGGGAAGAAGAAGAAGTAAAGGGGAAGATAGAGTAGGGGAAGAAGAAGGCGAGAAAGATGAAAGGGGAGGGTAAACGACAGGAGGAAAGAAATAATGGTGAAAGGAAAAGGGAAAGAGAAGAGGGAAGAAGAGGGAAGGGAAAAAAGTGAGTCAAAAAGAAGAGAGGGCGGAAAGGAGAAGGATAAAATCGGAAGGAAGGGAGAGATAGGAGGCAAAGGGAGTGAAAAAGGAGGAGTATAAGAAAATAGGAAGAAAGGGAAGAAGTAGGAGAAGGAAGAGGGTAGAAGAAGAGAAGAAAGAAGGGAGGGGTGGCAAGGTAGAGAGAGAAGAAGGGAAAAGGAACGAGGGGAAGAGGGAGAGGATGATAGCAAGAGAAAGAGAGAGTAGAGGAAGAAAGAAGGGGAGAGAAGGAAGGGAAAAGGGAGGAAAGAGGGGAAGGGGAGGAACAAGAAGGAAGGGGAGAAGAAAGAGAAAGCAGAAGAGAAGAAAAAGAGAAGGAAAGGGAGAGAAAAGGAGAAAGGAAGAACGTGGAAGAAGAGGAGAGGAGAGAGAGAGGGGGGAGGGGGAAAAACAGAGGAGGAAGAAGAGAGAGGAAGGAAAGGTAAAAGGAGTGAGAAGGAGAAGAAAGAAGAGGGAGAGAAAATGGGAGAGAAGGAAAGAAGGAAGAAGGGGAGAGGAAACTGAGCAAGCGAGGGAGAAAGGATGAAAGAAGAAGAGAGGGAGGAAGAGAGAGAGAAAAAAGGAAAGTAGAGAAGAAGATAGGAACAGAGAGAAGGAGAAGGAAAAGGGGAGAAAAAAAAAAGAGAAAGGAAAAGAGAAAGGAAAGAAGGAAAGAGAGATAGGGAAAAAGGAGAGGCAGAAAGAAAAGAAAGGAAAGGGATGAAAAGGAGGGAAGGAAGAGAAGAGTAGAAAAAGAAATAAGGAAAGGGAGAAAGAGAAAGAGAAGAAAGAAGAGGAGGAGGAGAAGGAAGAAGAGAGAGGAAGGAGAGCAAAGAGGGAAGGCAGACAGGGAAAGAAATAGAAGGAAGGAGGAAGAAAAGGTATAGAAAAAGGGGAGGAAAGGGAGAGAATGGGGTGCGGAGACAATAGAAATAAGAAGGGGAAAAGAGAGAGAGAAGAAAAAGAAGGAGAAAGGAAGAGAGAAAGGAGGAGAAAGCAGAGAGAGACAAAGAAAATGAGAAGAACAGAGGATAGAAGAGTGAAGGGAGGGGAGAAAGATCAGGAAGAATAGAAGGAAGAGGAAGATAAAAGAGGGAAGGAAGAGCAGAAGAGAAAAAAAGGAAAGAAGGAAAAGAGAGAAAAAGGGCGAGAAGGAAGAAGAGAAAGGGAGAGAAGAGAGGAATAAGAGGGAAATAAGAGAGAGAGGGAAGGAGAAAAGAAGAAGGAAAGGAAGAGAGAAATAAGAAGAACGAAGGAGAAGGAAAAAAGGGAAGAGGGGGGGAAAAAGGAAAAGAAGAAAGAAGGAAGAGAGGGGGAAGGAGAAAACAAGGGAGAGAGAAGAGAAATGAGAGCGGGAGGGCAGGGAAAAAAAGAGCGAAGAAGAAGGAGAAAGAAAAGAGGAAGAAGAAGAAAGAAGAAAAGAAGGAAGAAGAAGAGAGGAGAGGGAAAGGGGAAAAGGAGGAAGAGAGAAGAGGGATGGAGAAGGAGGGAAGAAGGCACAGAAGACAGAGGGAGGAGAAAGAAAAGGAGGGAAGGAAGGAGAGGAGGAGGAAAAGAAGAAAGAGAGAAGATAGAGGAAAATAAGAAGAAAGGAGGAAATGAAAAAAGAGAAGAGAAAGATAAGAGGGGAAGAAGAAGAAGATAAGAAGAAAAAGGGAAAAGAAAGAATAGAAGAAAAAGAGGAAGAAGGGAATAAGAGAAAGAGATAGGGAGCAGAGAACGAGGAGAAAAGGAGTAGGGAGGGATGAAGAAAGCAGAAGAAAAGAGGGAAGAAGAAAAGGAAGAGGAATAGGGAGGAAAGACGAGGGGAGGGGGAAAGGAGGAAAAAGGTAAGAAAAAAGAGACGAAGGAAGACGGGGAAGGGAGAGAAAGAAGGAGAAAAGAGAGAGAAAAGAGGAAAAGAGGAGAAGGAAAAAGAGGAAGGGAAGAGGGAAGGAAAGCAGGGAACAAGAAAAAAGAGAGAGGAGAAGAGGAGAGAGAAAAGAGAAGAGGAAGGGGGGGAGGGAAGAAGAGGAGGAAAAGGATAAAAGAAAGGAAAGAAAAAGGTGAAGGAGGAAAGGAAAGAGAAGAGAGGAAGGGAAAAGAGGAAAGAAGAAGAAAGAAGAGAAAAGGAAAAAGAGAGGTAGAGAAGGGAAGAAAAGAAAGAGGTGAGGGAAAGGAAGAGAGAGGAAAAGAACAAGAGAGGGAAGGAAAAAAGGAGAAGGAAGAGAGGAAAAGAAGAAGAAGAGAAAGAAGAAGACAGGGGTAAAGAAGAGAGGAAGGAGGAGGAAAAGAGGAACAGTGAGAAAGAAGAAAAAGGAGGGAGTCATAGGGGAGGGAAAACGAGGAGAAGAGGAAAGGAAAGAGGAGAACAGGAGAGAAAAAGAAGAAGAAAGAAAAGCAAGAGCAATAAGGAGAGAGAAGAGGAAAAAGGATAGAAGAAGATAAGAGGGAAGAGGTAGGAAAGAAAAAGGGAAAAGAGGAGAAGGAGAGAGAAAGAGAGACAGAAGAGGAGGAAAAGGAAGGAATAGAGGGGGACAAGGGAGAGAAGAAAATAAAATGAGGAAAAGAAATAAGGAGAAAGGAGAAAGAGAAGAAACGAGAAGAGGAAAAAGAGGAGAAAAGATGCAGGGGAGAAGAATTAAGAGAGAGAGAGAGATGGAAAAGAACGAGGAAGACAGAAGGAAGAAGGAGAGAGAGAAGAGAGAAGAAAGAAAAGAAAGACGGAGAAGGAGAAGGGGGAAGAAGAAAGGGAAGGGAGGAGAGGAAGAAGAAATGGAAAGGGGAGAGAAAAGAAAACGGGAAAAAGAGAAAAAGAAGGAGAGAAAAAGAGAAGGATAGAGAAGAAAAGGGAGGGAAGGGGAAAAGAAGAGAAGAGAGAAGAAAAGGAAAAGAGAGAAGAGGAAGAAGAAGAGAGAAGAGGAAGAAGAGAGAAAACGAAGGGGGAGAGACAGGGGAAAAAGTAAGAAAAGAGAGGAGAGGCAGACAAAAGAGAAGAGAGGGGAAAGGGAAGAAGCGAAGAAAGAGGAGAAGAGAGACAAAGAAGAACGGGGGAAGAGAGAGTAACAGAAGGAAGGAAAGAAAAAAAGTAGAGGAGAGGAAAAGAACAAGAGGAAAGAAGTGAAGAAGTAAGAAGAGAGAAGGAGAGAAGAAAAGGAAAAGAATAAGAGAAAAAGAAGAGGGAGAGAGGGTAGAAGGGGAGCGAGGAGAAAGACAAAGGAGGAGTAAGAAGGGGAAGAGAGGGAAAGAGGGAAATGGAAGGAGGCAGAGAGAAAAGAAGAAGAAGATAGAAATGAAGAGACGAGGGAGAAGAAAAGAGGAGAAGCAGAAGAAAGGAAAAAGGAGGAGGGATGAGAGAAAGGAAAGAAAGAGACAGAGAAGAAAGAAGAAGAGAAAGAAGGAAAATGGAAGAAGAAAAGAAAAAGAGAAAGAGGGGAGAGAAGAGAGAGAAGAAAGATAAAGGAAGGAGGAGGAGAGTAAAGGAAGAGTAGTAGAGAAGAGAGGAGACGAGAGGAGAGGAATGAGATAAGGAGAGAGAACAGGAGAAGAGAAGAAGGAGGGGAGAAGGAGATGACAGAGGAATACGGAGAGAGGAGGTAGAAAGAAGAGAGGGATGGGAAAGGAGAAGAAGAGGAGAAAGGAAAGGAGAGAGAGGAAAAGAGGAGACGGAAGGAGAAGGGAGGAGAGAAAGGAGAGAGGAAGAAGAGAAAAGGAGAGAAGAATGAAGAGGAGATGGGAATAAGGGAGGAGAGAAGAGAGGAAAGTGCGAAAAAGGAGGGAGAGAAAGGGACAGAGAAGAGGAAGAAAGAGAAAGAAGGAAGGGAAAGAGAAGAGAAAGAAAGGGAGAGGAAAAGAAGGAAGAGAGAGGAGAAAAGAAGGAAAGAGAAGAGGAGGAAGTGAGAAAAAGGGGGAAGAGGAAAAGGGGAAAAAAGAAAAAGGAGGTGGAGAAGAAGAAAGAGAGGACAGCAGAGGAATGAAGACAGAAGAGAGGAAAGAGCAGAGGGGAAAGGGGAAGAGAAAAGGGAAGAGGGGGGAGAAAGAGAAGAAAAGAAGGAGCAGGAGGAGA
>CM068953.1:167850449-167855449 GCA_035128595.1 Eptatretus atami | reverse complement strand
GCACCATCTTTCGGACGGACATTAAACGGACACCCCATATGTCATTATTAGTTGTTGGACTTTAAAGTTTCCATGGTGTCCTTCGGGAAGAGTATGCGAGGTGTCTACGACACCCTGGCCAAATTCCAAATTTCTGCCCTGACTTCCTGTGTCAAAGTGGCTACCTGTCCAGGATTATAATTTTTGCCAAGAAACTGCTTCGGCAGAACCAATGCTCTGTGTAGAGCATGGTATATGACTGAATTTATGTTTCAGTCAAAACTGCACCACAATATTTGATTTATAGAGTTTATGTTTCAGTAAAAACTGCACTACAATATATGAAAGACTTGACATAGCCAGGGGCACGATTCTATAAATCAGAGAAAAAGAGCAATGGTGTGCAGTAACCTTAGATTTGGGAGGGTAACCAGATGAAGATGAAGATTAGATGAAGATGAAGCATGTGATTAGATGAAGCATGTGACCATGTCAGACTGGCAAGGACAGGGGGTTAACAGTGCAAAATAGGGGTTGGGATCGTGTGGAAAACCACATGTGAGGTATGACGAAAGAATCGCAATGCTACCATTTTCAATACAGTGGAAGAGGAGCAGGATTTTCACTCGGCGACACGAGGGTAATCAAATTCTGTAACAATTAGTAATGCTTTCTCAATCCAGGCCACTGCCGATAAACCAGACATCGTCTGTTTAACAGAATCCTTCCTCCCACAGAACATCCCTGACTCCTTAGGGTCTCTCCCCAGTTATTGTCTCCTCCAATTTGATTGGCCTGAACCATGTCCCAGCCCAAATATCCTGACCTGTTGTTCCTGAGTGAAGGTACTTTATTTTAAATCAATCACTCCTCCAAGTGAAGGCGTGCTGAGGTTGGAGGCATTAACAAGAATACGTCTAATAGTCCATGAGCCAGGCCAGATAATCGGTACCACCTGGGGTGACTAAACACGAATGGTACTAAAATGTTTATAGAGTGACTGTAAATACATTAAGATATGATAGCCTTCCCGCACTGGTAGCTTAGTCTGATTTTGTGATGCAATGGGGGTGCTACCCATAAAACAGATTTTCAGCGTGACGCTCGGGGTTTTCCTCATTTTCTTTAAAATCAATCACACGATCAACGCGAAACTTTGGACACCTATGTAGAATTTGATTCTCTACCAGAGTGTTCCTAGGTATTTTTCAAATTTCCTCATATTTTGGGATTTACCCTAAAAAAATTTAATTTTGGGTATTTTCCCATAAATCTGGAATAAATCCCTAATAAATTGAACACCCAGAGGTCCATGAACACTTCATGCAAGGTGGCTTTTCGGTCCAGATCGGTAGCAAGAATCCCTTTGACGGATTCCTGTGGACCAGACCATCGAAGAGACGATCAACAAAGACACCCAGACACCAGGGGGCCAAAGGCTTCAGCCTGAAAGGTGGAGCTGTCGCCAGGTACTACCTGACATCGGAGTATCGCAGCAGATACTTGAGGCAGCTCAGGGCCATGGTAGTAGGCCAAAAGTATACTGACTTCAGCCACCAGACCTACAGATGCCCAGGATTAGAAGAGATGAGGCCGATGTCCAATCTTTAGTTCAACTGATGGAGACCAGCTGGTTGAACCCCTTCAACGCAGAGCAAGGAGATCTTGTCAGTTTGTCAACTGCGACTACAGCACCACCAGAAGTTGCCAAAGACCTTCTAGGGGCCTACAGAATAGGAGAGGATGCATATCAAGCCTTCAAGGAAGAGCGCCTGGAGACCGATACGCCAACTATACAGTTTCATGACATGATGACGAAGACGAAACTGAGAACGTTCACTAACATCAGAATGAAGCCACGCTCACAAGGCATGCCAAGGAGGCTATCTTGAAGGCTGACAGGAACCTATTTGGCCAGATGATCCTTGTTGCTGAGAACAGAAAGCTCAAAATGAGTGATGTCTTGGCTCATCCCCTGGGGCCTTTGCCATGGGCACTTGCCAGCGGTAATGGTCTCTCCGCAAGACCAACAAGGCTGCCCTAGCAATGGAGTTGGAGAGGAATGTTTCTCCTGCAGAGGTGATCCCCGAGCCTCTGCTACCATAATTGATGGGATGAGCCTGGTCCAGAAACTGAAGGGAAACGACAAAACTTTTTCACAGCTTGCAGGCACAGCACTGAGTCACGTTGTCCATGAGGGTGCTAAGAGCAGGCGCATTGATGTTGTGTTTGACGTCTACAAGGAGACTCCATCAAAGATGCAGAACGAGCCAACAGAAGTGCAGGCACAGGGATCCATTTCAAGAACATTCAACCTGGGCACAACATCAGCAGTGGAGAAAGTTACTCGGTAGTTCCTCCAACAAGGCAAGTCTCATCAAGTTCCTGGTAGAAGAATGGAAAAACACACGCACAGGGACAAGCTCGAGGGCAAGGAGCTGTATGTCACATGTGAGCAGCTCTGCTTCAAGATCACCAAAGAGCAGTGGGAAGAGGCTCCTGAGCTAAAGTCAAGTCAAGAAGAAGCAGACACACGCCTCCTTCTCCATGCACTTCATGCAGCAGAATCTGGGTACAAGTCTGTCATCATCACTGCAGAGGATACAGATGTCATGGTCCTGTGTCTGGGCATGTGCCACAAGATCCCATCCCACCTGTTCCAGAAGTGCGGGACGAAGAACCGGACAAGATTCCTGGATATCACCACACTGAGCCGTACACTGGGAGGCAGCGTGTGTGATTCATTGATTGGTATGCATGCCTTTACAGGCTGTGATACCGTCAGTGCATTCGCTGGCCGGGGGAAGATGACGACACTCAAGCAGGTGAAGATGGACAAGACATACCAGGATGCTTTCCACGAACTTGCGCTCATGGGAAGTGTCTCCTGAACTATTTGAGAAGCTACAGGAAATCACCTGCCACATGTACCTGCCATCTACCCACACAACTGAGGTGAACAAGCTTCGGTATGAGCTGTTCTGTGCGAGACGTGGAGAGGTGGAGTCAAGTCAACTCCCTCCTTGTGAGGACTGCCTCTTCATGCATGCACTACGTGCAAACTACCAGGCTGCGATCTGGAGGAGAAGTCTGCAGAGCCAGCCATTTGTTGCGAACCCAACAGACTGCGGCTGGATGACAGATGAGGACGGCAAGCTTGCTGTCAACTGGATGCGAGGCTCACCAGCACCAGATGCTGTTATGCAGCTACTGTCCTGCAAGTGTGTGCGGTCATGCGAACTCCCTAAGTGCACTTGCCTCAGCAATGGCCTGAAGTGTACGGACATGTGCAGGTTACAGACATGCCAGAACAAGGCTATTGAAGAAGAGCCGGTTGTGTAGCACAACAGTCAGATTCCGAGTCTGACGTAGATGATATTGAGGAGGAGTAATTTGCCATAATAGTAAGTACAAGCCCATGGCATGCTTGGTGTGTATTTACAGGACTTGTATTAAATGTGACAATTACTATATTCATTTTAGTGACATTTAGGTATTCCTGTCCCCAAATTTGACATTTTAAAATTTTTCTGAATTTTCGGTAGGGTGTGTCTATTCAAGAAGTGATAACGACCATTAAGCTACCAGTGTGCAAGGGCTATCATATCAAAACATAAACTAGAGACATGTAGCAAGCTAAAAACACCTAAGAGAATTAGTCACCCCGGGTGGTACCGATATCCCAAAATTCGGGTCTTGGCTCATGGACTATAATTTTGAATTGTCCAGAACAGAAGCCTCACCTTTTGGTCCGAGATAAATAAAAAATTTGGAGAACAGATAAGACTTGATGTCAGACACAAATATTGATTTAATTAATTTGATGATTATGGTTATAATGTTGACTGATATGCAATTCATAATCTTGTAACTCTCTTCTTCTGGCTGGGGCAACTGTATCCACCACAAATATAGATGACCTTTTAAAATGCATCTTCAAAGAGTTGCAAGAACAGATGCACAAGTATTAAGAACTGTCAGATCGGCCAAAAAACCTTTTCACCGTTGCAGGGAAGAAATTTAGAGGTGCAGGAGCAGCTTGCAGGGAGGTTAGGGTAGTTTTTCAGTCACACCATTTAGACACACTACAATGTCACAAACTGTGCACATTGTGACCCTCTCTTACATGAGTGAAGGGAAGAATAGGTCATTTCTCAGACAGTCTTGATCAATTGCTACCATGAGAAAAGACAAATATTTGATCTCAGGTGAGTCTGATCTTGGCTCTGGCTCTGCAAAGGTCAACCAAGGACCGATGCTTATGGGTCTTGCAGAGCGACGCAAGGAGAATATAAACTCGCTCAAGGAAAAGGCAGATGATTATGGGTCTTCCAATCAACTCAACACATACTTCTCTGTCTCATGACTGATGAGTGAGTGACTGACTGATACTCTGTCTACAGCACTGATTTACTCAGTTACATTAAAAAATTTTTTTTTTAAATATTCTTGACTGCTGCTTACATATAAAACTGAATTTACAGAAGTTTGCCAACAACTCTTTCAGTTTGGTTTGGACCAACACAGGATTCGAGAGTTTGAAATCAAGAGTTTCACTGAGAGTATGAATGAAACAAAAGTTGAAAATCGAGAAGCTGCATCATTTGTTGTCGAAAACTTCAACATTTACAAAAGAAAGGTGCGTAAATTGCTCAGTATATTGCACAAGAGAGCTTGTCGATTAACATTTTGACACACACAATTGACGACATGGGGTCGATATGAAATTGTTTACAAGCACGTTGTGCATCACATATTGTGATTTCATTGCATCAACTGGGATGCAAAAATTCATTAAAACCTCGATTCCGCATCCTTCTATTTTAATCACATCCTCCTGGATGCTATTTCTAGCAAATTACGAGGTGGCATCTCTCACTCACCATCTTGGCACGGTGAATCTTCTAATGCACCCCCTTGTTAAAAAATGAACATCCCAGGAATGCTGCTTCACCTCCTCAACTTTGCCGAAGGCAGTCTGTTATGTTTGGTTGTTTTGTGTTGGTTCGTGTGTGTGTGTG
>CM068953.1:167818304-167835728 GCA_035128595.1 Eptatretus atami | reverse complement strand
AGACTTGGTGAGCTGGTGATGGACTGCCATCTTGAATCTGATTGGGGGAAAAAGTGGGATTATACCGACTCAGGGTTGTGATACCACAGGCAGGAGAAAAGGAGAACAAAGGCGTGAGGGAGTACAATAAACCTGGATTTTGAAAGATTAACAAGAAGAGGGTTACTCGAAGAACCCATGCATTCACAGTTGAAAGAAAGAAGAAAGGAAGACAAGAAGTGAGGCAGTGGAAAACAAAAGCCACCAACATATCTGCAATGAGAGCAGCAGACCCTGAGTCTCAGCCTCTTGGTGCGAGATGCCAATGTGATGAAGATCCCACAGCATCCAAGAGAAACATGTGAAGTGGTACCAGTCCATAAGGAAGAACACTACACTATAAAGGAGAACAGTATACAGGAGAAATATCTGTAGTGAGGCTGAGGTGATGGTAGACACTGGTGAGGATTATTAATGAGGCTCGGGAGGTGGTTTTTAATGGCAATGAAACATTTAAAGATGTAGACGCTTCATCGTGCAAGAAGGATCGTAGACAGAGTTATGTTTTGTTTCGAAGCAATGGGAGTAAGGGTTAAGAAGAATGGTATGGTCCATATATCTGCGTACGTTAGATTATATTCTTTGAACAGGGAAAAATGTCAGAGTAAGTCGCCTTGTAAAACGTGCACTGAGGAGGCAGTGAATGCTACCTTTAAGACAGGATAGAGTACGTTTGTTGTGTAAAACCTCCTGGTTGAGCGAGGCCGGGTGAGGACTTGGGCACAACAGCACAACTGGAAAGTGCACTGTGCTTTCGGAGGAATCAGCAAGGACTGTTTGGCCGGCCATGGTGGCAAGGTCTGCTGTGGAGCCTTGGAGAAGGGGCAAAATACTTTTTATTGAGATTTCCCTGTGGGGCGGGCCAACCCAGAAGATAACACGCCCACAGCTGCAGATGGCCAATGAAGGGGACTTGCCATGCATGAAGGCGATTCCAAAGTTTATGAGGGCCATAACCGCACTGAGCATGGCAGTTGGAGTTGGAGCCAGACCATTAGAGGGGTAGCATTCCTCACCCGCCTGCTTCACCAGCCATTTCCCTCACCAGCCCTGTGCCTCACCAGTCTGCACAGGCTATACGGGAACCAAAACCAGCTCCTGCCTTGCTCAAGTCCTGGGCATGCACAATGAGCATGCTCGCCAGTGGTGACTCCAGAGCATATGTGTTGAGTACCAATGAAAGTCCGGCATACAAGGGAGGTTCCCAACCAATTGCATGTGTATGCAGGAACTGCCGCAGTGCCAATAAAAGGCATTGATGCAGTGACCTGGTCCACAGAGGCTCATCACCTTCACAATGACTCCCTGTACCAGATCCAGACCTGAACTGGCCTCAGAAGCAGGGGATGTCCTCAACCTCTTGAACCACTAATTTTGGACACCACCATTGGGGTGGCACAAAGGACAACTTCACACTAAACAATGACCTTAATACAGAGAATGAATGCTATAATGCAAATGTATACAACACGAAAGCCTTAAATCTACATCTGAAACTCCCTCCTTCCCTTCCACCCCCCCCCCCACGCTCTCCAAACCCTTCAGCCCACAATCCCTACCCCATAACCCACCCCCCTCTCACCCAATGAACATGAGTATTTTTTTATTAGAGTAAGAAAGAAACATTTTTTTACAAACGTTGTTAACAATGTGTTGATTTTTTCTTCAGCTCCTTGTGGATAAAAGTAGCATTGAGAATTCGGTGAGTGGATCACGTCTTTTACAAATCGATGACATGGAGGATGAGATTGTACGTCAGGCAAACAATTGGTACAAGTCTGTCGATGATAAGGTAAGCATGTTTTCCGAGTGAGATGTGTGCAATGTAATGAGGCCGAGCATAACAACTGTATAAAACAAGTTGGGTAAAAATGGGATCCGATTTATGATAAATTCCTTTTTTGTATAATGTTAAATCAAACATTGAATGGGTGTGATG
This sequence comes from Eptatretus atami, assembly GCA_035128595.1. Taxonomy (NCBI): domain Eukaryota; kingdom Metazoa; phylum Chordata; class Myxini; order Myxiniformes; family Myxinidae; genus Eptatretus; species Eptatretus atami. The sequence goes on along the minus strand of CM068953.1, from coordinate 167,833,750 downwards.
TGTGTAACATGACTTTATCATAATGTTAAATTAACAGTAACACGTTAATATTAATTTAACATGAGCAGAGACCCGCGGAACAGGTTTCGGTGGAAAACCCTCTCGCTCCACAAAACACTGCATCGATCACTCCGCAGAAAAAAAAAGTAAAGGTTAAGATATTTTGCTTATCGCTCCTATACCCAGATATTTTGTTTATCAATATTTATCCTAAGATATTTTGTTTATTGAACTTCAGCGGTAAAAGAGAAGATCTTTCTTTGATCACCCCCAACATGGAAAAAAAAAATAAACACTAAAGTAAAGTCACTCAATATGGTGTTGGACCATCACGTGTGGCCGGTACGGCCTGGATGAGCCATAGCATAGAGTCCACCAACGTTTGGAATTCTGCAGGAGGGATGTGGCACCATTCTTCCACGAGAAAGTCAATCAACTCAAACCTGTTTGATACAAAAAAATCCATTGGGACCGTACTCTGTGCAGAGCGTTGTTGCTGCCGAAGCAGTCTCCTGGGCTATTGGACACAATCCTGGATTGGTCACCAGTCCGACACAGGATACTCAAAGGGCTCAATCATCCCAGCAAGTTGGTACTCATTTTGCCGACCTTGGAAGGATGACAGGCCGAGTCAACCCCACCTGGTATTAATTCAACGGAAAAGCAGGATTTGAACTCAGTACCTTGGGATCCTAAGCCCACCACCCTAACCATTAAGCCAACACCAGGCATAAACCTGTTTGATGGAGGTGGAAAATGCTGGTGTCGTTCCAGAATATCCCCATAAATGCTCGATTGGGTTCAGATCTAGTGTAGTGAGTGAAGGCCATGACATATAGATAACATCAGTGTAATGCTCATCAAACCATTGGGCGACCACACCTGCTCTGTGGATGGGGGCATTGGGCGGTGTCCTCTTGCAGCCATTCTATCCATAATTATAGGCAACCAAGCTTGTGAAGAATTTTATACATCACCCTAAGCATGCTGGGATGTGATTTCCTTAACACATGGGCCACACCAGTGTGGAAACCATTGCTTGGTGTCCCTCATTTACCCAGGTGTTTCCATTTTTTTGTCCACGACCTGTAGATCATCCAACTGATGGGGAAAAAAAAGATGTGGTCATGCAATTACACGAAGGAAAGTGATTTTTAATTTTGTTATTAATTTTGGTTACTTGTTATTAATTTTTTGTTACTTGTTATTAATTTTGGAAGGGGGGGGGGGATGGGGTCGTCCTTTCAGAACACCGAAGTGGAGTTTAAACGGAACCGGAAAAGGGTTCAAGAAATCAACAGGTTCGTGGAATTTCTGAAATCCGAACTGGATTTATGCAGCGAACGAAGTTCGTGAAGCACGTGAGAACATGCAGAGGTGAATTATCCAAGCAATGTACTTGTATTTGCACATTGAAGCATGCAGCAAACCATACTTGTAGTTAAACAATATATAAGATTAATGGCTAAATGCTGTGGCTCTTGCTTGCATCTCAACACCCCCAGACCTATGCCTACATCTTCTGTCTCTATCATTGGGGAAGGCCTGAATAGTTGTGTGACCGTTTGCTGCTGCACGAAGCATGTCGTTTTGAGTTTCAAAGCGAAAAGCATTCCTCACTCACGTGCCCAGGAAATGCATCAAGCAACAGTTCCCTCAGGTTTTAAGTCTTGCTCCCGGTGTGGCGAAGATGGCTCGTTATCTAAACCAAATTCTCAGTGCTACATATTGCGCTACAGTTGCAGATATTGGATGAATTATTGATAAGCAGATGTTGAATGCTTCCACCTTTTTACTATATCTGTGGTCATTGGCACCGCAGAACCCCCATAACACGTGATGTGAACAATTTATTTACAAGCTTTTGCCAGACATTTACTCTTTGGGTAAATGTCATGTTCCCATTCTCAGTAAATCCTTCAATTTCTTATATTTCCAAATCACATCCAGGTCTTCAATGTCTCTTCTGTTTACCTCCGCCACCGAAGGTGGACGGAGGTTATGTTTTAATCCGTCTGTCTCAGTAGGATATCTCTAAGTTGTGGACTGATTCAGACAAAACTTGGTGGACAGGTTGGTCGTGTGACAAGGGTGAATTGATTCGATTTTGGTGAAGATCTGAATCCGGATCCACATACTACATATATTTTTAAATTTTTCTAAGTGATTCTTCACCATTGAGATCGGGCCAAAAACAATATACTGTATAGTTTGAGATCTCAAAATGTTGTGGACGAGTTATGACAAAACTAGGTGGATGAGGTGGGTCGGTGACAACAACAAGCCAATTCGATTTTGGTTCAGATCCAAATCCGGCCTTTCAGTGGGATCCAAAACAAACTGTTCAGCCTGGCGGAGGTATGTGCCGTTCTAGTTTGTCCTGCACAACCTTATATGGCAATTTTTATTTTTATTTTTTTGTATACCTGTCGAGGCTCGTATGAGAGCTAACACACAACGCACATCAAGGGGCATGAGACAGGAGGGAGGGGGGAAGGACAAAATAGTGGGGAACAGAGACATTTGGAGATCTGTGGAAGGGAAGGGATGGACGGGGAACATGGGGAATAGAAGATGGACATTACAGGGACTTTCAGGAAGGAAAGCAGGGAATTTGAAGGAGGTGGGCTTGGGTGGATTATCGGGGGTAGAAAAGATCGAGGATTTGGATGGGGATGATAAGGAGTGTGGTGAACAGCTGTTTTGAAGCGCTGGAGGGAAGAATGGGAATGAATAGAGTGAGGAGTTTATTCCAAAGGGGAAAAAAGAGGAATGAAAGAGTGAAGGTGAGCAGTGATTCGTGATTTTGTAGTTTTACCAGAAGGGGGTTGTTGGCGGACCTTGAGCGCCCTGCGGAAATGTGGTGGGGAAAAACACAGAGAGAGCAGGGGGGCGAGGCTGGAGAGGAGCCGGTAGAAGACAGAAAGACCACCGCACCAACCAGCGGTGATTGAGTGAGAGGCCAAAGACTCAGCCTCATTGCGGGAGATGCCAATGTCCGAAATGCTTGGTTTCTACAGCGTGAAGCCGAAAGGTGGGAGGCAGGAGCACCAGCCCAGAGGGGAGAGCAGTACTTCATCAGGCTGCGGACAAAAGCTTTGTAAGTGGTCAGGAGCTCAGGTGCGAGGAAGGACCTTGCCCGACGGAGGATTCCCAGTCGGCGACTGGCTTGGGAGGCGAGGTTTGAAATGTGCTTTCCCAGGAAAGGTCATGGCAGATAGTAGACCCAGAAGCTTGAAAGAAAGGATTCTTACAGAGGATTGTTGAGAAAGTGAATGGGGGGGGGGGGGGGGTCTTAAACGGTCCTTTCGAAGAGACATAGTGAGAGGTGAGATTTGTCCGGATTGAAAGACATGTTCACCTGTTGGACCAGTTTGTGATTTATTCCAGATCAGCAGTGAGCGAAGAAGCTGCTGCTTGCCGTCTGAGGATGACCGATGTACGGCAGAGGTGGAGTCATCAAGCAAAGAGATATAGAGGATTTTCCAGAGAGTCGGAGAGATCATTGATGAAAACCAGAAAAAGAACAGGCCCAGAACGCTACCTTGAGGAACTCAGCCTGGACAGGAAGGGGGGATGAAAGAACTCCATTTAGGGCCACACGTTGACTGCGACAGGAGAGGAAGTCGCGAGCCAGAGTGAGATGGCTTGGATACCATAGGAAGAGAGTTTGGTGAGCAGGGAGGGTGCCAGACTGTGTCAAAAGCACGTGATGTACCAGGGATCTGGTTGGATTCCTCTCTGCCATTGAGGGCTTCCATCCATTGTGGGAGACAGAAGCAGCATATCCAGGGTAGAGTGACCTGGTCTGAAACCAAATGGATGATCAAAATAAAGCCATTGGAGAGAGGAAGGATTTGATGTCTGAAGCGATGATGGATTCCATAACCTTGCTGATGATTGGGAGAAGGCTGATTGTCTGTAGTTGCAGGGATTTGTTTTTGCACCTTTTTTGTGCAGGGCAGTGATGTTTGCTGATTTCCAAGCAGATGGCAGATGGCCTTGAGCAAAGGAGAGGGTGAATAGAACGAGAGAGGTGAGCAAGAGCAGAAAGAGCAGGCTTTGAGGACACGTGGGCTGATGCCGTCTGAACCGGTTGCAGAATCTGAGTCGAGGTTTGCACGCAAGCTCTCCACCTGTAGGAGAAAAGGACACAGAGTCCAGGGACAGTTGGGTGTGACTGGTAGAGGAGTAATGGGTTCGACAAGATAGCTGCAAACACCGAGTTTAGGCATTCAGCCTTTTCACGTGCGTATCAGCAGTGGGCCATTTGAAAGGGAGGATAGGAGCATCACCAGAAACAGTTTGTAAGATGCACACAGGATTTTGAGAGGGAGAGAGGTTTGAGAGTTCAGACTTGAGATGAGAAAGATGTTGTTTTCTGGCTCTCCTGAGGGTAGATACACACTTGTTCGAGCTTTATAGAAGGAACGAGATTGCCTCAGTTAAGGCGCTCACACTTGACATTTAGCGAACGTATGCCGTTTTAAACAAATTGCCGAATACGCTGGCACACGTCGAATACGTTATTGGTAAGTTTTGTATACGTTAGGAATACCCATACCACCATAGTCTTGTACGCTGGCTATATATCTGACTTTGTGCTGTTCTCTTAATGCTTAAATTTTACGACGTACTCGGCTACACGTTCCGCACGGCCATAAGGTTTAGGCACGTTATGCGATCGTTGACACACGTTAATTGTATTTACTCATAAGTCGAAACACGTAGAGGTAACATTCGCGTACCACAACATATTTATAACCTATGAGTAACGTTTTGTAAGCACGCTACAACAACGTTGTTCACATTCGCAACACGCTACTTGAAAGTCTCATCTAACCATATAAGTTCAAGACACATTTACAACAATAACGTGCTTGGGAATTATTACGCTATGCATACGCTGGACTATCGTTGGGCATAGGTTGTGGACGCCAAAAACACGATAATCATAACATCATAAGTTAACGTCAATCTCATCTAAAACATTATGCATTTGTCAAAGTCGTTTTTAATACTTTAAAAAGTAAAACAAAGAAAATATTTCATCGTGGAATGAGGAAAAAAAATTAGCCGAAAGAACATCGAAACAACAATGTGCAACCTCCAATGTGGACGATAAGAGGATCCATCATCACCACACCCCCTCCACGCTCACCCTACACTGACATGACCTACTACTACACCAATAAACTACACTACTAACTACTACTACTCTGACATAGACATACTACTACTACGACATAGACATACTACTACACATACTGACATAGACATACACTACTACTATGATGTAGACATTCTACTACTACCAATGCTACTACTACAACTACTACTACTATTACTACTGTCACGCACACCAACTACTGCTAATAGTATTACTACTACTGATACTACTGGCATTGACATCTACTCAACATGGAGTCTAAACAATGATGGGTTCCTCTTGTGAAGCCCATTTGTATGTACCAATTCCATAAACGCTGCCAATACGTCAGTGCACGGTAGATGTAAGTTAGAAACACTTTCAGTAAGTTCTGTGTTTGTCCGGAAGACGTCAATTTAATTCGTCTACATACAAAAATGTGCGTTATAATACGTTACAAATAGGTTCATAGCATGTTATTCAATGTTAATGCACGTTTTACTTAGGTTCAAAACATGCTACACATAGGTTAAACGCACGTTACTTACGTTCATAGCACGGTAGCCATTGTTCAAGGCCAGTTATACATAGTTTCAATGCACGTTACTCATACTTTCCAAGCACGTTAAACATAGGCTAACGCTGACGTTACTCATTTGTTCAAAGCACGTTACTCAACGGTTTATAAATTGGTTTCAAGTATGGTTGCCATTAACTTGACGTGCTTCGACTTATGAGTAACCTCCAAGTAACGTGTGTTCGCCGTGTTAAAACGATCGCGGAACGTGCAAGAACAGATGCCAACGCATGCGAAACGTGTGAGCCTTACGTCGAGTACGTCTTAAAATTTTCAGCATGCTTGAAATTTCAGACGTATCGAACGGACTAGGTAATATCCAGCGTACTTCAATGATTTCGAGCATAATCTAACGTATACTCAACTTTCCTATAGCGATTTGACGTGTGCCTAGCGTTGTAAACCCATTTTCATAGAATGGCATACGCTGGCAAAATCGTCAAGGTGTGACTGCAATGTGACAATTCAAAATCTCGGGCAGTTTTGATTTCAACGGCGTCCGGCAAGTTCTCAACAGGCTACGCCACGAGTTTCGCCGGCGATACGTTAGCGCGCAAAGGGTAAGTTGAACTATCCTTGTCTTAGGTTTTGAACGCCGATCACAGTAAGCATTCGTTGGTAAGTTATGTATAACACAACGAAACGTTCTGTGCCCGTACTAATATGTTATGCAAACGACCACACGTTTTTGAATACGCCAAAAAACTCAAAAAAAAACCATCAAAATTTCAGCGTACGTCAACGTTTTAGATCAATTTTTATACGTTGCCATTGCTGGCTTAAACGTCAAGGGTGACAGGGCCCTTAGGTTTGCTTTCCATGAGGCAAAGGCAAGTTGTTTCAGGACAACTGCCTCACCACAACTTCAGTGAACCAAGGGCGGGAGGAAGGGTAGGCCAACTGAAGACGAGAGGGGAAAATCTGTGCATGAGGAGGCAGGTTTCTTTGAAAGAATTCCAGGAAGAGTTGATGTTGGAGAAGTAGAGATAGGAGACCAGTCATAAGTTTGAGGGCTGCTGGAGACCTGCCAGTCGGCTTGATGAAATGCCAGACTCGACGGCGGTGAGGTGGTTCTCTGATAATAGCCAGAGAGATGTCCACTTTGACAAGGACGTGGTCAGAAGAACCGATTGGAGCGGAGGAAGAGCAGCAGATATTGTCAGGGAAATTTGTCAAAATCAGATCCAGAAGAGATGGAGATTGGTTGAGATCCGGGTAGGGAAGTTGACCGATTGGTCAGTCCCAATGAGTCGCAGAAAGCTTTTGCTGAGGTGCCATGACAGGTGAGAGAGGTACCCACACCTAAGCCAACTGGCATGATGACAATTGAAGTCGCCACATATGAGGAAGAGAGAGTTTGGATGAGAAGATAGAAGTTGGTCCATGTTTTCAGATAGTGAGGTGTAGATGGAGTCATCACTGTTAGGTGGACGGTACAGTACACATATAACATGAGGTGGGAGTTGAGGGAAGCCGTAGCCAGAGGTATTCCTGGGGTGTGGGGGAGTGAGAGCAGTGCATGGAGAGTGAGGAATAGAGTCTTTGATGAAGAGAGCAACTCCTCCACCGGGGCGAGGCTCAAGTCTGTCAAACCGAGGAGGGAGTAACCAGGGAGAGATATTGGGAGTCAGACACGTCGTTGGGGGAAAATTTCTGTTAGGCAGATTATGTCTGGTTTGTCAGTGGCAACCTGTATGGAAAGATCTGAAAGGTTTGAGCGAAGGCCCCGGATATTGAGGTCCATACTTTTAATGAAGAGGTAGGGGAGAGAGGCTTTGGGTGCAGGGGTGGGGGGTGGGGGGGAGGGGGAGGGTGGACAAGGATGAGGGGGGAGGTAAGGAGTGTTGTTGAAAGAGTGTGGGGATTGCAGAATAGCTAGGGAGGGGCGAATGAGGAGGAGAAAAGGCTCTGTGGTGCTGGGGAGAGAGGGGGACAAGAGAGGGGGAAGAAGGCAGTTGAGGATTTGAGGAGGTGGAGTGAAGAGATGGAGGTGAGAGGGCAGTGGAAGGAGGAAGCTTTGTGGATGGGAGGGGGCAACTGGGAAGGATGAGTGAGGGGGATGAATGGGGGAGAAAGGTGAGGGGGGAGTTTTTGAGAGAGGTGAGACGGAGGCTTGGAGGGAGAAGAGTGGGATGGTTGCTTTGAGAGTGAGGGGTGAGAGCAGTGAGTTGGCCCTGAAGTTGGAAAAAAGAATGGTTGATGGAAAGCGAACATTCATAGCAAACTGGGGTTTTTAAAAGTTTTAGGTCATTTCTGCGATTAAACACATTTCTTGAGGGATGCAATAAAGGCGAAGTCAGAGAATGGAGAGAAGAAACGCTGTAACAGTTGGATTTTTTAGGCAAGGTGTGAAGGAAAGGTCGAATTGAGAGCAGTCTGTTTAAATAGCAGAAGAGTAGTGCATTCTGAAACAGTAAAGAGTACCACACGTGTGAAAGAGGAAGATGAAGCATTATAAGAGATCGTTTTTGTATTATTATTAATGTTTGAGAGAGTTTTCTACAGATTAGGTCATGGAAGTGTTGTTAAAAAAATCGAGAAGAAGAAGAAGAATCGGAGAAAGGTAGCGTTTTTTTTTTAAGATAAGAAATAGAGTGATTAGTTGGGATGGGGGACGTTAAGAAAGTGGGAAAGATAGAAACTGAAAGATAATGGGAGAAAAACAAATAAACACGATCGTACACCGAGGGAACAAAGGTTAGGCCTCAAGCCTCAAGGATAGGCTTCAAGCACCCAGTAAGAACAAGTTCGACGAAATCTCACAAAATAGCAGGATTTTTGAAACAAAACCGAACTAGGAACACACAGTAACATGTAGGTGAGAAAATAAACAGTTAAAAACGGAGACAGATAACGAACGGAAACTTAACTTTGAGATCGTCAGCAGGGAGCCCCCAAGGAAGACCTGCCAATGCTCCAAACCCAGAACCGGAAGATTATTGTGCATACATTTACTACTCAAAAGTGTCAAACACCTGCCTCAGGTGAATTACTCACCATCTCAAGGAATGGATTCTGATAAATGGTGGTTCTCCCACTTGTGCTCCCATTGAAATAGCCTGCCAGTTCAACAACACATGTGCTTTAAACATTTTCTTCAGAAAACATTCTAAAGTAATCAATGCTAACATAAAGTAAGCAGTGTAACAAACAAACTTTATATGTTTTTTCAATTTAATTTCAATTTAAACTTACAATTATAAACATAGAAAATATATTTACAAGTGTTTAGATTCCAAATCATGTGTTCTGGTGACGATGAGACAGACAATTCAATTTATATCAACAGAAACACATCACAGAATTGTAGATCAGACCAGTCAGACACCAAATTGGTCTGCTTCAGGACAGTTCTTCCGGGTGTGCCCAGGTTGTCGACAGATACCACAGGTCCTCCTGCGTCGCGGTGCATTTCTACCCGCGTCACGTGTGCTGTTGCCTCCCCTGTGTCCACGAGCAGAATACACCGGCCTCACAGCACGATTCTCAGATACTGAACCTGGACATGAAACAAGCGAATGGATGACTAATAACCCACAATGACATAACCAAGGAGCAGAATTGATTCCAGTTAAAAGCAAGCCTCAAACACATGACTGCCATTGTTGAGTAGGAACAATACAGTCATGAGAAACTAAATGACAACTTCCCAAACTAAAGCGGCACTCAGAGTGCATAGACTCGCCTGGCACACTCATTCTGAACAAAAATACAATCGTTAAGTGGCCCATATTTATTATGTGGCCCGCTACTAATGGCAGGACTAATGGCCCAAGTGGCCCGCTACTATTATGGCCCATATACCCGTATCATCAATGCACCTTATTATGTCACATACATTGCCATTAGCCCATTATCCGTAACTTTATTGATTGATTATTGCTGGTGATTGGAGTGGTGCTGGTGATTTCAAGCAACGAGGTGGAAGTGTTTCCCGCATGATGCTGTGCTGACATCAAGAGCCTAAATTGTCATGCTTTGCACATATGTTCTAAATAAAGCACCGTTTTTAAAGTACCATTGTGCCACACTGATTTTATAACGTCGACTTCTGCTTCACAATTGCCTCGGTTGTAAACAAGTTCTGGTAGCCTGCTCACCAAATCATCAAGTCGACCATCGATTGCTTCATTGCAAATTAGTTGCAACTTCTTCAGAATTTAGAGATTGTGCTGCCAAACGCTCGTGAACTTGCTCTGTGTACATGCTTCGTTATAATATTTTGTTATTTTGGGAAATTTGATTACAGTACGTAAATTATTGATGAAGAGTTAGTCTTCTATACCTAACATTATGGCACGAGTACCGTTTTCCCTAGTATTTGTTTAAACGGTGTCTTTATGCTATCTGCTCGGAATCCAAGCCGCAGAGCGGATCTGTGACTAATTATTATAATAATCTTTGAAAAAAAAAGTATACAATAATCATGATCAATGAATGTGTTAAATCATGGGCATTCATCTGGAACACACTGGATATGGAAACACGAATAAGAATAATCTTGCTTGTGAAAAAAGCTCAGCCTGGTGGTAGTTACAATTAGGGGTCTTCATCTACAAGACACACGAGCAATATTGATCCTTGCCCACTCACAAAACAGACGAGGGCCTGGCCCAGTTGGTCCTCAGAAATGTAAGCGCGACCAACACAAAAGCAGTTACAGCGACATGTTAAGCAATGCATGTAACAAAATGGCCAGTGGAACTGGGCCTGAGATGACCCAGACTCCCCCCCCATTATTTACAAAAATACCTGCAGGACAGTTTTCGTCAGCCCAGCTGAAGAAGCCACACTGCTGGTCTCTCGGCTTGGAGCAAGTGTGAAAGGAACGGCCAGTATTTGGTCCTTCTTTCTGAACCACACGTGTGACCGTGGGAAGGCTGCAGGAACACAATGTGTTGGAGATTGCACTCCTGCCCAATGGGGCCACTGCCAAGCTGTGTGTATCGAATGCAGCACTTCGTCCGTTAGTTTGTGCAACGTTTTGTCCGGTGGCAGGAGGTTTCCATCCATCGCTGAGGGCAGGCTGTTCCTCTGCCCACAGAAAGAAATTGCAGCCTCCGGGCTGGCACTTATAGAACTTCCTTCCTTGATTTGGTCCTTCTTTTCGCACCGTCAGAAGAACTGCTACCTCGTTGCAGTTACAACGGATATCATGTGTAGAACCGGAAGCTTGGTCCCAAGGTCTCGGAGCTGGGTGCTGAGGTCTCGGAGCTGGGTGCCGAGGTCTCGGAGCTGGGTGCCGAGGTCTCGGAGCTGGGTGCCGAGGTCTCGGAGCTGGGTGCCGAGGTGCTGATGCAGTGACAAAATTTCTGTTTTCTTGTTGTTGGAATCTCCATGGTTGCTGTGTTATTGTGAGGTTACGTGCAGAATTGCTTTCTGCAGAAGTGGTGCTCATATTTCGTCGAAGATATTTCAGATCAATGATGTCCTCTAAAACCTCATCACAGCCTCCAATGCAGCCGATATACTCCAACGGGGTTAGAGGAGGGACTGAGCCTTTTTTAAATTTAAACTTCAACCTGGAAAACGACAAAAAGTTCACAATAAAAAGCATACGCACTTCAGTAGTTTGCCATCATAAGGCACGAGTCTATTTTGTTTCCTCTGTCCAATCTTTATTGGACAATTTTTACAAGTGATCACTGTGACCACTGTAGGAGACACTCGTTACCAGAAATGATACTCATGTTGACTCTCAATGCCGCTACTATAGACCAATGTTTTTAAAAAATTCGACATCAGGGGATGAATATTTTACACAAAGACTTTGTGCCATTCCCATCTGAGCACTTTGCTCAATATGCTGGCTGGCTTTGTAGGTTCAAATGCCATATTGTGTTCAATTGTGCATTGTTTATGAATGTCCATATTTGATAGGATGGTGCAGAGGCAGCGAAATTCCACCTTTGAGCTGTCAAACCTGTGTTTGATTCCCATCCCGACTATGAACTGTCAGATTGTAGCTTCCCAGGCAAGGCGCTGCATCACAAAGTGTGCCATCCCTCAGATTTACATAAAACCAAGCATTCCGTCTGCTTGCATTCGTTGGTGGACGTTAAAGATCCCACGGTGTCTTTCATGAAGAGTTGGGGAGTTAACACAGGCATCCTCAACAAATTACAAATTCCAAATTCCTACCCAAATCATCATCAGCCAGACCTGGCAAGCCGTGTTCATGAAATACGTAGGCCAAAAACCTTCCTGACTGATCTCACAATAAGGTGAAAATAATCGGGGCTGTTAAAGTAGTAGTAGTTAGTAATGTACTTGCTCGTCCCCTAAAAGTGAACAGATTTCCTGGTGTCCGTGTTATATATGAAAATTCTCCTCAATGAGCCTTGGGCCATTAAAAATGCATAAATAAACGTACCACAGCAAGTGAGAAATTACAGTATAAAACACAAGCTAAGGAAAATTGTTACATCGAAAGAAAAACCACATGTACCTGTGAATTGCTTGTGGGGAACACTTGTCACATGTTCCGTCATCTTTAGCCACTTCCAAGACACCATCTGGAAACCAAACGGCTGCTTTGCAGGAAGGATATCCTGAACAAGATATCATGAACCTAGTACAGGTGAAGATAATTACGTACACACACACACCCACCCACAGCTTTTGAACAATGGAACGTGCAAAACAGTTTACTCGTCTTACCTGCCATTCACGGTCCTTTTGAGTACCATGTCACTGTTACAATGTGGACATTTTCTAATTTTTGGCAAAGTTTCTGGCAGAATCTGTGCAACAATTTGTTGCCGATCTTCATGCAAGTATTGAGCCAAAGCTTCATCCAGCCTGGAAGGGAAAGAGTAGCTTCAGTGACAGAATCCGACCACAAACAAAAGAAACCAAGTCGTGTGAAAGCATTATAAACCCAAGTTCCATTTAACTCACTTGTTCGCCTGCTCCAAGACGGTCATGAAAACGTTTTTATAATTATGCACTTGTTCTCTCAAAACACGGTTGTTGTCCTTTTTCCCTTCGCAGATGAGCTTAAGGTCAGCTTCAAGTTCTGCACGTAAATTTGGTTTTGACATTTCGTAGCCTATAGAGTTGTAGCCTACAAAAAAACAACCTCGATGAGCCGAGACGGTTATATAAAATAAACAATAACAATCTACATGAGAATAGACACTTGCATAAAATAAACAATAATGTCCATGAGCACAGAGGCCTTTACAAAAATAATTAACAATACAATAACAAGTCTGAAGACGACGATGGTTCACGAGCGGTATTTGACGATGTAGATTGTTTCAGAAGTCAAGGATGAGACAATGTGATAATGTTTGACCAAGTTATAAAAATGATCAACATGATGTGGTATGAGTGACAGGTTATTTGCTGCAAAATGTCGAAAACCCGTTTCGTTCAACAACTTCAAAATTTGACCTTTGCATAACCTTTAAAGGTCACAAAACAATGTTGTGGACATTAAAATAAGGAAACAGGATACGTGCTATAGCTTATTGGAGTTAGTTCGTCGAAGAAGGTCGAAAACCCGGTTCGATTCCCACAACTTTGAAAATTTGACTTTTGTGAACTTTAAAGGTCAAGGTCAAGGATTATGACCTTTGGTGCAAAACTTCCTCTGGAACATTCAGGAACAAAATTAACGTCATATAGGCTTATATGGCATTTCGCACTCCTCGGATTATCCATACTTTGATGAAATCAGCGTAAAAACAAACTTGAAGGGGCGCCACGGGCAAGGTGTTCGAGATGAGCAAAATGGTTTTAAGACTTTAGGTGGGAATGACCTCAAGATTATGCATAAAAATATTGTCATCCTAGCTCTCAAAGTTTGGGCGGTCTATGATTTTTATGTCAAAATTCGCAATTTTCTAAGTTCGTGACCTTGTGACCTTGACCTTCTTGACCTTGGGACGAAAATGAAAAAAATGAGCTCGGTGGGCTATGCAGGTTCCATTGGGCTAACCAAATACCGAAACCCTGCCAGATTCGACAAACCCCCTTGGAGAAGATGCAAATTGAAATCGGCTACCCTATAAAAACACAATTCGCAATTTTCTAAGTTCGTGACCTTGGGCCTTGACCTTGGGATGAAAATGAAAAATCGAGCTCTGTGGGGCTATGCAGGTGCCATTGGGCTAACCAAATACCGAAACCACTGCCAGATTCACAACCCCTCAGACAAGAATTTTTTATGTCAAAATCGCAATTTTCTAAGTTCGTGACCTTGTGACCTTGACCTTGGGACGAAATGAAAAATCGAGCTCCGTGGGGCTATGCAGGTGCCATTGGGCTAACCAAATAAACCCCTCAGATTCTACAACCCCCATCGGAGAAGATGGATTTTTATGTCAAATCGCAATTTCTAAGTTCGTGACCTTGTGACCTTGACCTTGGGACGAAAATGAAAAAATCGAGCTCCGTGGGCTATGCAGTGCCATTGGGCTAACCAAATACCGAAACCCCTGCTAGATTCGACAAACCCCTAGGGAGAAGATGCAAATTGAAATCGGCTACCTCCGAAAAACACAATTCGCAATTTTCTAAGTTCGTGACTTTGTGGCCTTGACCTTGGGACGAAAATGAAAATCGAGCTCTGTGGGGCTATGCAGGTGCCATTGGGCTAACAAATACCGAAACCCCTGCCAGATTCGACAAACCCCTCGGAGAAAAATTTTTTTTATGTCAAAAAATCGCAATTTTCTAAGTTAGTGACCTTGTGACCTTGACCTTGGGACGAAAATGAAAAATCGAGTCCGTGCGGCTATGCAGGTGCCATTGGGCTAACCAAATACCGAAACCCTGTCAGATTCGACAAAACCCCTAGAGAGAAGATGCAAATTGAAATCGGCTACCCCCTAAAAACACGTATAGGCGGACCACGCCCATTTTCAGGAAAACACAACCTAGATCATGATATAAACCTCCCACCAAAATTTCAATCAGGATCGGATCAAAACCCACGGAGCTATGCTCGGGACATACAGAACAGACAGACACAACAATAACGAATATAATGGTCACTTATATTTTTCGTGAAAATAGTTTTTCGTGAACCAATTATATTTTTCGTGAAAATATTTTTTCGTGAACCAACAATTAGTCCATAGGCCAGGGCATACCACCTGAGTTGGCAAATTATAGTAATGATTTTTCAAGAGGCATATGTTGCCCAAATGTGATAACCTTTGCACATACGTAGTTTAAGGGTAGATTTAGCACATTTTCTGAAAACTACCCCGATTCGTATTGTTATGTGGAAAGGGGGGGTGGAGGAAGCATTGCTAGAATGTGATAAGAATAGTCCGGAGCGTGTGCATCGCATAGGCCATAGGGTATATTTACACCTGTACTCGGAACACGTCGGAGGTAAGTTGTACGGAATATATGCAGGGTAAGGATGTATTGTGAAAACTTGTCTACAGGCATGACCAGGTGGAGGCTCGAGGTGAGTAACAATGGGCAAATGAACGCGTTGCGTGCACAGCTTTGTCAGTCCCCCATAGGCTGTTTGCAAGGACCACACACCCGGCAGTATAGTGTGCTATAGCGAAACCCCAAGATGTGGGCGGAATGCTTTATCCCAATGCCGCTTTTGCATCGTGGGACAGCCAATGAATGGACCAGCCTCATGCTTGGGGTTCCAAACGTTCCTTTCGGAGAGACATAGTGAGTGTGAGATTTGTCAGGATTGAAAGACATATTCCACGTGTTGGACCAGTTGGTGATTTTATCCAGATC
>CM068953.1:167795706-167813270 GCA_035128595.1 Eptatretus atami | reverse complement strand
CAATCCTCTTTAAATATTAAAAAATAAGAAAGAAAAATAAAACCTTTTGGTACCTCTCCTCTCTCTTCAACTTCTTGAAAATGAGAATCAGACTCATGATATTAAGCGAACATGGAAGTAAACATGTTGATACCTCCGTCACTTTTTCCGTGCAAAGTTAATGTAAAACGTATTTAGATGAGATGAGAAAATAAAATGATCAATATATTCATTTTCTTTGAGGGTGAAAAAGAAATATATATATATTTTTTTAAACCATTAAAACCAGAGTTGGTGTCAAAGCCACCCAATGCTCGCCTGTTTATACATTTATCGTTTTAAAAGACGAGTCTAATAATTAATATTTTTTTATAATTCTCTAACAATTTTTTTTTTGGGGGGGGGGGGGGGTGGGGAAATCACTTAAAACATGCAGAAATGCAAAAAAAATTCTCTAAAATTTTTTTTGGGGGGGGGGGACCAAGTCCAAAATCTAATGGCATGATCCTTGGACCATACCTAACCCCCCACCAAGTTTCGTCGAAATCCTAATCACTTAAAACATGTAGAAATGCAAAAAAAAGAAATCGAAATTTTGTTGAAAAAAAAGTTGCAAAATTTTTTTTTCTCTAATTTTTTTTTTGGGGGGGGGGGTTGGAAATCACTTAAAACATGTAGAAATGCAAAAAAAAAATTTTTTCTCTAACAATTTTTTTTTGGGGGGGGGGGGTTGGAATACTTAAAACATGTAGAAATGCAAAAAAAGAAATCGAAATTTTGTTGAAAAAAAAAGTTGCAAAAATTTTTTTTCTCTAACAATTTTTTTTTTTGGGGGGGGGGGGGGTTTGGAAATCACTTAAAACATGTAGAAATGCAAAAAAAAAAAAATTTCTCTAAATTTTTTTTGGGGGGGACCAAGTCAAAATCTAATGGCACATCCTTGGACCATACCTACCCCACCAAGTTTCTTCGAAATCTAATCACTTAAAACATGTAAAAATGCAAAAAAAAGAAATCGAAATTTTGTTGAAAAAAAAGTTGCAAAATATTTTTTTCTCTAACAATTTTTTTTTTGGGGGGGGGGGGGGTTGGAAATCACTTAAAACATGTAGAAAAGCAAAAAAAAAAAAAAATTTTTCCTCTACTTTTTTTTTGGGGGGGGGGGGGGGGGGGTTGGAAATCACTTAAAACATGTTTTAGAAACATGCTAGAAAATGCAAACGAGAAATACAAGAAAATTTTGTGTAGAAAAAAAAGTAGATTAAAAGAGACAAATTAATGTGTTCAAATTACTGTAATCAAAAAGTCTTTTGTTAAAGTTCAAAATTTTTTTCTCTAAATTTTTTTTTGGGGGGGGGGGGGGGGGGGGGTTGAAATCACTAAAAGTAGAAATGCAAAAAAAAATAAAAAAATTCTCTAGCAATTTCTTTTTGGGGGGGGGGGGACCAAGTCAAAATCTAATGGCATGATCTTGGACCATACCTAACCCCCCACCAAGTTTCGTTGAAATCCGTCGGAGTTTTTCCGTAATACAAAAAATTTAACATTTTCACGCTCACGCTCACGCGGGGGTATCGCTATAGCCTCTCTGTTCTTCGAACAGCGAGCTAAAAACCGGAAAAGTATTTTTTAATATATTTTAGGGATTTTAAAATTATATTGTAAATACACGTTAATACAAAATTACTAAAAATATTGAAAAAAGTTAATGCACGGCCACGCTTTATACACTGGAAAATACGGTATTTTCTTCCTGTAACATTTGCTGGGGTTGACATTTATTATTATTATATTGGTTAAACTCTAGGCATGTGGAAGAGCTATGACAGAACAAAATCAGAGCACACACCACAACACAACACAAAAGGGAATAGCAGGGGAAAGGGAGAAACCAAACAGCAGGGCAGTGGGAGAAAGTAGATGGAGCGCAGATAACGATAAGGGGTAAGGGAGAACGCTAAGGGTGGAACAATATGGATACATAAGCACAATTTTGAGGGGGGTGAAGGGTGGTTTAACGGGTATAGAACAGATAATTTTGGATGGGGATGACTTGAGATGGTGGTGAACAGCTATCTTGAAGACGTGGAGGGAAGAATGAGATTGAAGAGTGTGTGGAAGGTGGTTCCACAGGTGGGGGGAAAAAGAGGAATAATGAGTGGAGGTGAGCAATGCTTCTGGATTTGGCAGTTTCACTATGAGGGGGTTGCTGGTGGACCGCGTGCGTCCTGCAGATACCCTGGGGGGGGGGGGGACAAGCATGGAGAGGGCAGAGGGTACAAGTCCAGGAATGAGGTGGAAGAAGACAGAGTAAGACCACAGACCTGTCTGCGATGGCGAAGTGATAGACCCATAGACTCAGCGTTATCACGGAGGATTCCATGATAATAAAGGCCTTTGTTCCACAGCGTCAAGATGAGCAATATGTGAGACAGGAGAGCCAGCCCAGAGGGGAAAGTAGTACTCCATCAAGCTGCGGATGAAAGTGTTGCAGGTGGATAGGAGCTCAGGTGTGCCAAAGAAGGACTTTGTACGATCGAGGATGCCTAGTCGGCATCTGGCTTTGGAGGCCAATTTTGAAACGTGGCTTGCCCAAGAGAGATCATGGCTGAGAGTGAGACCCAAGAGTTTGAGTGACTGAACCTCTTCGAGAGAATTGTTGAGAAAGTAGATGGAAGGGTTTGCGGTATGGTCCTTTTTGAAGAGAGGGTGTGTGTGTGTGTGTGTGTGTGTGTGTGTGTGTGTGTGTGTGTGTGTGTGTGTGTGTGTGTGTGTGTGTGTGTGAATTCTCAGGATTGAAGACATGTTCCAAATGTTTGAGTAGTTTGTGATTTTTTCTCAAGGTCTGAGGGAGGGAAGAGGCTGCTGCCTGTCTGTTAGAAGGATGAGGATCTTACGGCAGAGTGTGGAGTCATCAGTAAAGGGATAGAGAGGATTTTCCATTCAATGAGATCATTGATGAAGATTAGGAATAGGATGAGGCCGAGAAGACCGTCTTTGGGCACTCCAGCCTTGACAGGGGGGAGGAGAGGATTCCGTTGAGAGGCACACATTGGCTACGAGAGTAGAGAAAGTCAGTAACCCAATGGTGGATCTGGTCTTTGCTGCCATAGAAAGAGTTTGGAGAGCAAGGCGGGGTACCGGACTCTCAACAGCTTGAGATATATCCAGAGAAACAACCCTGATATAATATCTGAGATTGAGGACTTTCATATAGAAGTGCATTTCATAATATACAAGTTTGTTTCCCCTTTCATTCCTTTGTGTGTCTGTCGACCGCCAGTTCTGTTCCATAATTTATAACGTTTTCTTCATCCTTTTCCACCAAATACATTGTGAACATCAAACACCATATTAGTGTTCAAAATATAACACTGAATTGAAATTGAGTTGTTCCCGATCATAACCTCACATTTGTGACAGACAGACAAAGTGAACCAATTGCTTAACCCTACTTTTCGCTTCACACGTGTGGGGTAATATAACCACACACTTCCAGGTGCGTGATCTTTGTGGAGCAAGTACTTGTTAGATGTGCAGAAAGCAATTGCACGTGATTAAGTTGCACGATCTCAAGAGGTTCCGCCTTTCATGAACCGACATTGTTCCACCTCTCATGGCCCATAGGTTGGGCTTTTTGCAGTACGGACTGCAAGATATAAACTTTTTAGACAAGTTGTTTCAAAAAGTTCTCCAACTCTTTTGTTGTGCAGAGGCACACCCCTTCCCTTTCCTCACAGGTACATTTCAAATTTTTTTTGTTTTCTTTAAAAGCTTGGTCAGCGGTTTCATGCTACAAATATGAACATGTCCAGGCCGCCCAACGACTCGTTATTAGGGGCTTCTGTGCATGCCCGCTGAGCAATTTGGGATGAATTACGTCATTTTGAAAGTCACGTTATTGCTTAACCCTGCTTTTCGCCTTGCGCACCTGGAGTAACAAACAATGATAAGAAACAAACTTCCTGCACGCTGTATGGATCAATAACATGTACAACATAATTGGAAATGTTATCAAGTTTGAAATGTGGTAAAAGGTAACTGAAATTAAATAACTTTGTTTTGTGGTTACTGTGGTAAAAGGCACTCGTGCATTTGCAGGCTGTGGAGCTGGGCATTAAAGAGTTTAGAAGGAAAGGGATGTCAGTGTTACTGATTATGAGCAAGATGTGCGGCTAATGTCCAACTCACTCTGTACAAAGCTGTGTTTAAGCTAATGTGTGTGAGTAATGTGGCAACTGTACTCCTACAAGAGAGGAACAGACTGGGGGAAAGAGTTATTATCTGGACCACGTACAGCTCCTATGAAGACAACAGCATGCAGACACCTCGACGTCAGGCCTCTGAGTGACCTTGTGTGAGACACAATAAAAGGACGGGCAAAGAGCCATTCAATGTAGGAGGATACGATGTGACCGGGGTGAGAAAGAACAGCTGTGTGCTGCGGCACGTCCAAGCTGAATTTCATTTTCCACCCGATTCAAGCAGCAAAGAGGGTAATTGAATGCTATAATGCTAACCACGACTGGTTTATCAACTCCAAAGCCCTGACTCAAGAACCCGCTGCACCCTGCGGATGCTGGTCGATCTTATCTGCTGGCTGGTTTGGTTTTCGACAAATCTACTGCCTTGTGGTGTCTCGGAGAATAACATCCAAGCAGGCATTTCCTATCTGGTCGCATCGAAAAGGCAAAGGGCTGTTCTCTCCTCACTCTTCAGTAGTTTGTCTGTTATGGCTCTAAAGGCGAGTAGTGGACTCAGATTCTTAATGGTTGGAGTAGTGGGCTTGGGATCCTGGATCTTGAGTTAATTCCCACTCAGTTGTTGACTTAATACCAGGTGGGGTTGACTTTACCTGTCATCCTTCCGAGGTCGGCAAAATGAGTGCCAGCTTGCTGGTATCCTGCGTCAGAGTGGTGACCTGTCCAGGATTGTGCCCAATAGCCAAGGAGACTGCTTCGGCAGCACCAACGCTCTGCACTGCAAGAATTCTTGATAGGGTTCGCCACCATCTGCTTGAGCACCAGTGCCCAGAGCAGTCGGGCTTGACCCCAAAGAGGTCAAACGATTGACATATCCCGCCCTTCCGGTCCTCACCGAATGCAGACGAGAGTTTCGGCAGAAGCCGTTTGCAGCCTATTTTGATCTCTGCAAGGGTTCAATTCAGTGAATCGGGATGCCCTCTGGAGATTCTTGGTCTTCGTGGGGTGCCACAAAAAACTGATCAATCTGATGTCTGAACTATACTCTGTGACATGTGGTGATACCATCTCTGACTTATTTCCAGTTGTTACTGGAGTTCATCAGGGGTGTGTACTGGCCCCCACACTTTTCAGTGCTTGTATGGACTGGATTCTGGGAGGATGTCAGAGAGATCAAGCTGCAGTGCATTGTTTGGAAAGGTCAACATATCTGACCTTGATTTCACTGATGATGCAGTCATCTTTGCAGAGACTCTGGATATCCTTTTGGGGCTCTCGAGGTGCTGAATGAGTAGTTGGAACCTCTGGGATTACAGGTTTCCTGGGTCAAAACTAAGATCCCAGCTTTCAATGACATATTGGATGCTGCTATCTTGTCTGTACCTGTTTCTGGTGAGGATGTTGAGGTCACGGAGAGATTCATTTACTTTGGCAGTGATATTCCTGTCTCTGCTGGCTGTGAGCCAGAGATCAATGGACATCTGGGTTGGGGCCTGGGAGTCATGGATTCACTGCATCATGGGGTGTGGCACTGTCGGTACCTGTGCAGGATCACGAAAGTCTGTGTCTTCAGGTCCTTGGTGCTTCCAGTCTTGCTCTAAGGATGGGAGACTTAGGAACTCTGACCAGGGATCTGAGACGGAGACTTGATTCCTTATTCGGGTCATCTCGCTCGCTCGCTATTAGGGTCGTCCATGTGTTAATTACCACAAAACTCACAATCAAATGTGATCATATAAAACGTACTGAGCTACTGGTGAGGAAAACATGGTAACTTGACACAAAAATTACAATCACAAATACTCCATCTCAAGAGCAAGCAAACCATACAGAAAACCCACAAAACCCAGACTTTGCAAACAGAAAGCACCAGACTTCGGGATTGGAAATCCATCAGACTGTTTAGGAATGAAAATCAAATGAGTTAGGAATGTCTTACCTTCCCCAAGGCCCATGCCAAGCTCACCAGGAGTGAACCGCTGATCTTGTGTTAACCCAACATACTTCCTGGACTTTATTGTCTCGATGTGCTCTGCATGTGTCGCATCAGTTCCTGGATCACAAGAACAATCTTACACAACTTATCACTCCACAATCCTTACACATTTACCATATATTCAACAATCCTTTACACATTTACCAAATGACATCATAATCCCCGACATAATCTCAATAATCGCTCATATTAATCATAGTTTGTTTACTCATCGCAAAAATCCCATCAATAAGAACAAACCAATTCCGTGTTATCCATGAGGGATATGAGATCAGCCTCCGTAAGCAATTTTGGAGGGCTGGTTTTCGCCATCAACCATTTCAATGCTGTTCGGCTGAAACTCTTGCCCCTGCTCGTAGACTGGGATCACCTGTTAATGGAAAAAAAAAAAGTGATTTACCTCGTACATTATTAAAATAGTTAATAATGAACTACAATTGCTTTTTTGTTTGCCTTCAATGCTCATCACTCTCTTCCTCATGTCAAGTGACAATATTTTTATCTGGAGCTTTCTAGCATGTGTTTGTAAAATAATTGTGTAAAAGTCAAAGTGAAAGAAGAAGTGACAACGTGCAAGTCCTCATTGAGGATACAGCTCCAAACACCTTAAAAATGTGATGCGTGATATTTTTACTTTAAATAACGAAATAAATGAATAAACAGAATGACGTCATGCATAGCACAATACATTGTGAAATCCAAATAAACAATAGTTGCCATGAAACATCATTTGGTAATTTTGAAAAATTTGGCCTGCTATCAAGTGTTTTACATGATTGAATGTTAGGCAATAACAAATTTCGGTTGGTACATTTTCTAATTCGGCCTGATCGGTGTTTTACATGTTCGGATGGCCTGACCGTGACATTTGACAAATTTTTACTCACATATACTACACGTACATACAAATAAACTGTAAGTTTCAATTTCATATCTTGAAATATTATTAAGGTATGTATAATAAATTGACAAAAAAACCCTTTGATCATGTGGGGAATTGTTGCATGGAAACCATTGGGCAGGGCTAAAAATGCTAAATCGATCGTCTGACTTTTAGTGAACCAATTCTGACCCATAATGCAAATCCTATTTCAAATTTCAAATACATAGAATGAAAATGTATGATTTTATGTGACTTGAGCTTTGACCTTTTTTGACCTCAAACAATGGGATTCAGTGACCAAATATACAAACCTTGTTCAAATCTCTTCAATTGGAAGAAAATTTTTGAAACATAATATGCTTCTAGGTTTTGATTGGTGAACTAATTAAGTGACCCAATGTGAAAATTCTGTTCAACCAAGCAGAGTACCACCCCGTCTGGATAACCTCCTTTCAAACTGTCCGGTTGTCAGTTTCTATTGGTTATGTACAGTGTGCTGCAGACCAGGGAGTTCACCAAACTGTTCTGTTATGAGTAGTGGTAACCACACGTACACCTTCCGTAACACTCAGCTGTATCTTGGAATCGGTGGCGCGTGGGGAAGCACAGTTCCTATCTGGGGTGTTTAATTTGAAGGGAAGGTACAGTGGGATTTGGACGCTGGACCAAAAGCATATAGTCATGAGCCAAGACCTCGAATTTGGATATCAGGTACACCCGGTGGTGACTAATTCTCTTAGTGTTTTAAGCTTGCTAGCATGTCTCTAGTTTATGTTTTTGATATGATGCCTTGCACAACGGTAGCTTTATGGTCGTTATCATCTTCTTGAAATAAGACACAACCCTACCGGAAAATTCAGAAAATTAAAATCAAATTTGGGGACAGGAATGCCTAAATGTCACTAAAATAAGATATAGTAATTGTCACATTTAACAAGTCCTGTAAATACACACTAAGCATGCCATGGGCTTGTACTTACTATTATGGCCAAATTACTTCCCTCCTCCCCCAATAATCCCATCTACGTTCAGAACTCGGAATCTGACTGATTGTGCTACCCGGCTCTTCTTCAATAGCCTTGTTTCTGGCATGTCTGTTAACCTGCAACAATGTCCGTACACTTGTTCAGGCCATTGTGAGGCAGTGCAAACTTAGGAGTTCGCATACCGCACACACTTGCAGGACATGTAGCTGCATAAAACAAGCATCTGGGCTGGTGAGCCTCGCGATCCTAGTTTGTACAGCAAGCTGCCCATCCTCATTGTCACCAGCCACAAGTCTGTTGGGTTCCGCAACAAATGGCTGGCCTGCAAGCTTCTCCTCCAGATCGCAGCCTGGTAGTGTTGAAGAGTGATGCATGAAGAGGCAGTCCTCACAAGGAGGGAGTTTGACTTGACTCCACCTCTCCACGTCTCGCACAGAACCTCATACCGAAGCCTTGTTCACCTAGTTGTGTGGGTAGATGGCAGGTTTTACATGGGGTGGGGCAGGCTGATTTCCTGTAGCTTCCTCAATAGTTTCAGGAGACCACCATCCCATGAGCGCCCAAGTTCGTGGAAAGCACCTGGTATGTCTTGTCCATTTCCACTGCTGATGTGTCTGTCATCTTCCCCGGCCAAGCGAATGCACTGACGGTATCAACAGCCTGTAAAGGCATGCATACCAATCAATGAAATCACACACAGCTGCATCCCAGTGTAAACGGCTCAGTGTGGTGAATATCCAGGAATCTGTCCGGTTTTCGTCCGCACTTTCTGGAACAGGTGGGATGGGAATCTTGTGGCAAATTCCCAGACACAGGACATGACATCTGTATCCTCTGCAGTGGATGATGACAGACTTGTATCCCAGATTCTGCTGCAATGAAATGCATGAGAAGGAAGGCGTGTGTCTGCTTCTTCCTTGACCTTGATTTAGCTCAAGAGCCCTTCCCACTGCTTCTTTGGTGATCTTGAAGCAGAGCTGCTCACAATGTGACATACAGCTCCTTGCCCTCGACTTGTCCCGTGCTGTGGTTTTTTCCATTCTTCTAACCGGAACTTGATGAGACTTGCCTTGTATGGAGGAATTACCGAGTAATTTCTCCACTGCTGGAATGTTGTGCCCAGTTGATGTTTCTGAATGGATCCTGTGCCTGCACTTCTGTTGGCTCGTCTGCATCTTTGATGGATGTCTCCTTGTAGACGTCAAGACACAAGATCAATGCGCCTGCTCTTAGCAACCCTCATGGACAACGTGCTCAGTGCTGTGCCTGCAAGCTGTGAAAAAGTTTTTCGTTTCCCTTCAGTTTCTGGACACAGGCTCATCCATCAATTATGGTAGCAGAGGCTCGGGGATCACCTCTGCAGAGAAACTCCTCTCCAACTCTCACTTGCTAGGGCAGCCTGTGGTCTTGCGGAGAGAACCATCACCGCTGGCAAGTGCCCATGCAAAAGGCCCCAGGGAATGAGCCAAGACCACATCATTTGATCTTTCTGTTCTCAGAATCAAAGGATCATCTGGCCAAATAGGTTCCTTGCGCCTTCAAGATCACCATTAAATTACATGGAAAACAAATTCACGCTCACGCTCACGCCGGGGGTATCGCTATAGCTCTCTGTTCTTCGAACAGGCGAGCTAAAAACCGGAAAAGTATTTTTTAAATATATTTTTAGGGATTTTAAAATTATATTGTAAATACACGTTAATACAAAATTACTAAAAATATTGAAAAAAGTTAATGCACGGCCACGCTTTATACACTGGAAAATACGGTATTTTCTTCCTGTAAACATTTGCTGGGGTTGACATTTATTATTATTATATTGGTTAAACTCTAGGCATGTGGAAGAGCTATGACAGAACAAAATCAGAGCACAACACAACACAACACAAAAAGGGAATAGCAGGAGAAAGGGGAAAACACCAACAGCAGGGCAGTGGGAGAAAGTAGATGGAGATGCAGATAACGATAAGGGGTAAGGGAGAACGCTAAGGGTGGACAATATGGATACATAAGCACAATTTTGAGGGGGGTGAAGGGTGGTTTAACGGGTATAGAACAGATAATTTTGGATGGGGGATGACTTGAGATGGTGGTGAACAGCTATCTTGAAGACGTGGAGGGAAGAATGAGATTGAAGAGTGTGTGGAAGGTGGTTCCACAGGTGGGGGGAAAAAGAGGAATAAATGAGTGGAGGTGAGCAATGCTTCTGGATTTTTTGGAGTTCACTAGAGGGGTTGCTGGTGGACCGCGTGCGTCCTGCAGATACCCTGGGGGGGGGGGGGACAAGCATGGAGAGGGCAGAGGGTACAAGTCCAGGAATGAGGTGGAAGAAGACAGAGTAAGACCACAGACCTGTCTGCGATGGCGAAGTGATAGACCCATAGACTCAGCGTTATCACGGAGGATTCCATGAATAATAAAGGCCTTTGTTCCACAGCGTCAAGATGAGCAATATGTGAGACAGGAGAGCCAGCCCAGAGGGAAAGTAGTACTCCATCAAGCTGCGGATGAAAGTGTTGCAGGTGGATAGGAGCTCAGGTGTGCCAAAGAAGGACTTTGTACGATCGAGGATGCCTAGTCGGCATCTGGCTTTGGAGGCCAATTTTGAAACGTGGCTTGCCCAAGAGAGATCATGGCTGAGAGTGAGACCCAAGAGTTTGAGTGACTGAACCTCTTCGAGAGAATTGTTGAGAAAGTAGATGGAAGGGTTTGCGGTATGGTCCTTTTTGAAGAGAGGGTGTGTGGTGTGTGTGTGTGTGTGTGTGTGTGTGTGTGTTGTGTGTGTGTGTGTGTGTGGTGTGTGTGTGTGTGTGTGAATTCTCAGGATTGAAAGACATGTTCCAAATGTTTGAGTAGTTTGTGATTTTTCTCAAGGTCTGAGGGGAGGGAAGAGGCTGCTGCCTGTCTGTTAGAAGGATGAGGGATCTTACGGCAGAGTGTGGAGTCATCAGTAAAGGGATAGAGAGGATTTTCCATTCAATGAGATCATTGATGAAGATTAGGAATAGGATGAGGCCGAGAAGACCGTCTTTGGGCACTCCAGCCTTGACAGGGGGGAGGAGAGGATTCCGTTGAGAGGCACACATTGGCTACGAGAGTAGAGAAAGTCAGTAACCCAATGGTGGATCTGGTCTTTGCTGCCATAGAAAGAGTTTGGAGAGCAAGGCGGGGTACCGGACTCTCAACAGCTTGAGATATATCCAGAGAAACAACCCTGATATAATATCTGAGATTGAGGACTTTCATATAGAAGTGCATTTCATAATATACAAGTTTGTTTCCCCTTTCATTCCTTTGTGTGTCTGTCGACCGCCAGTTCTGTTCCATAATTTATAACGTTTTCTTCATCCTTTTCCACAAATACATTGTGAACATCAAACACCATATTAGTGTTCAAAATATAACACTGAATTGAAATTGAGTTGTTCCCGATCATAACCTCACATTTGTGGACAGACAGACAAAGTGAACCAATTGCTTAACCCTACTTTTCGCTTCACACGTGTGGGGTAATATAACCACACACTTCCAGGTGCGTGATCTTTGTGGAGCAAGTACTTGTTAGATGTGCAGAAAGCAATTGCACGTGATTAAGTTGCACGATCTCAAGAGGTTCCGCCTTTCATGAACCGACATTGTTCCACCTCTCATGGCCCATATGGTTGGGCATTTTTGCAGTACGGACTGCAAGATATAAACTTTTTAGACAAGTTGTTCAAAAAGTTCTCCAACTCTTTTGTTGTGCAGAGGCACACCCCTTCCCTTTCTCACAGGTACATTTCAAATTTATTTTGTTTTCTTTAAAAGCTTGGTCAGCGGTTTCATGCTACAAATATGATACATGTCCAGGCCGCCCCAACGGACGTCGTTATTAGGGGCTTCTGTGCATGCCCGCTGAGCAATTTGGGATGAATTACGTCATTTTGAAAGTCACGTATTGCTTAACCCTGCTTTTCGCCTTGCGCACCTGGAGTAACAAACAATGATAAGAAACAAACTTCCCACGCTGTTATGGATCAATAACATGTACAACATAATTGGAAATGTTATCAAGTTTGAAATGTGGTAAAAGGTAACTGAAATTAAATAACTTTGTTTTGTGGTTACTGTGGTAAAAGGCACTCGTGCATTTGCAGGCTGTGGAGCTGGGCATTAAAGAGTTTAGAAGGAAAGGGATGTCAGTGTTACTGATTATGAGCAAGATGTGCGGCTAATGTCCAACAAATCACTCTGTACAAAGCTGTGTTTAAGCTAATGTGTGTGAGTAATGTGGCAACTGTACTCCTACAAGAAAGAGGAACAGACTGGGGGAAAGAGTTATTATCTGGACCACGTACAAGCTCCTATGAAGACAACAGCATGCAGACACCTCGACGTCAGGCCTCTGAGTGACCTTGTGTGAGACACAATAAAAGGACGGGCAAAGAGCCATTCAATGTAGGAGGATACGATGTGACCGGGGTGAGAAAGAACAGCTGTGTGCTGCGGCACGTCCAAGCTGAATTTCATTTTCCAACCGGATTCAAGCAGCAAAGAGGGTATTGAATGCTATATGCTAACCACGACTGGTTTATCAACTCCAAAGCCCTGACTCAAGAACCCGCTGCACCCTGCGGATGCTGGTCGATCTTATCTGCTGGCTGGTTTGGTTTTCGACAAATCTACTGCCTTGTGGTGTCTCGGAGATAACATCCAAGCAGGCATTTCCTATCTGGTCGCATCGAAAAGGCAAAGGGCCTGTTCTCTCCTCACTCTTCAGTAGTTTGTCTGTTATGGCTCTAAAGGCGAGTAGTGGACTCAGATTCTTAATGGTTGGAGTAGTGGGCTTGGGATCCTGGGATCTTGAGTTAAATTCCCACTCAGTTGTTGACTTAATACCAGGTGGGGTTGACTTTACCTGTCATCCTTCCGAGGTCGGCAAAATGAGTGCCAGCTTGCTGGTATCCTGCGTCAGAGTGGTGACCTGTCCAGGATTGTGCCCAATAGCCAAGGAGACTGCTTCGGCAGCACCAACGCTCTGCACTGCACAGAATTCTTGATAGGGTTCGCCACCATCTGCTTGAGCACCAGTGCCCAGAGCAGTCGGGCTTGACACCAAAGAGGTCAACGATTGACCATATCCCCGCCCTTCCGGTCCTCACCGAATGCAGACGAGAGTTTCGGCAGAAGCCGCTTGCAGCCTATGTTGATCTCTGCAAAGGGTTCAATTCAGTGAATCGGGATGCCCTCTGGAGGATTCTTGGTCTTCGTGGGGTGCCACAAAAACTGATCAATCTGATGTCTGAACTATACTCTGGTACTGAGAGTGCTGTGACATGTGGTGATACCATCTCTGACTTATTTCCAGTTGTTACTGGAGTTCATCAGGGGTGTGTACTGGCCCCCACACTTTTCAGTGCTTGTATGGACTGGATTCTGGGGAGGATGTCAGAGAGATCAAGCTGCAGTGCATTGTTTGGAAAGGTCAACATATCTGACCTTGATTTCACTGATGATGCAGTCATCTTTGCAGAGACTCTGGATATCCTTTTGGGGGCTCTCGAGGTGCTGAATGAGTAGTTGGAACCTCTGGGATTACAGGTTTCCTGGGTCAAAACTAAGATCCCAGCTTTCAATGACATATTGGATGCTGCTATCTTGTCTGTACCTGTTTCTGGTGAGGATGTTGAGGTCACGGAGAGATTCATTTACTTTGGCAGTGATATTCCTGTCTCTGCTGGCTGTGAGCCAGAGATCAATGGACATCTGGGTTGGGCCTGGGGAGTCATGGATTCACTGCATCATGGGGTGTGGCACTGTCGGTACCTGTGCAGGATCACGAAAGTCTGTGTCTTCAGGTCCTTGGTGCTTCCAGTCTTGCTCTAAGGATGGGAGACTTGGACTCTGACCAGGGATCTGAGACGGAGACTTGATTCCTTATTCGGGTCATCTCGCTCGCTCGCTATTAGGGTCGTCCATGTGTTAATTACCACAAAACTCACAATCAAATGTGATCATATAAAACGTACTGAGCTACTGGTGAGGAAAACATGGTAACTTGACACAAAAATTACAATCACAAATACTCCATCTCAGAGCAAGCAAACCATACAGAAAACCCACAAAACCCAGACTTTGCAAACAGAAAGCCACCAGACTTCGGGATTGGAAATCCATCAGACTGTTTAGGAATGAAAATCAAATGAGTTAGGAATGTCTTACCTTCCACAAGGCCCATGCCAAGCTCACCAGGAGTGAACCGCTGATCTTGTGTTAACCCAACATACTTCCTGGACTTTATTGTCTCGATGTGCTCTGCATGTGTCGCATCAGTTCCTGGATCACAAGAACAATCTTACACAACTTATCACTCACAATCCTTTACACATTTACCATATTATTCAACAATCCTTTACACATTTACCAAATGACATCATAATCCCCGACATAATCATCATAATCGCTCAATATTAATCATAGTTGTTTACTCATGCAAAAATCCCATCAATAAGAACAAACCAATTCCGTGTTTATCCATGAGGGATATGAGATCAGCCTCCGTAAGCAATTTTGGAGGGCTGGTTTCGCCATCAACCATTTCAATGCTGTTCGGCTGAAACTCTTGACCCTGCTCGTAGACTGGGATCACCTGTTAATGGAAAAAAAAAAGTGATTTACCTCGTACATTATTAAAATAGTTAATAATGAACTACAATTGCTTTTTTTGTTTGCCTTCAATGCTCATCACTCTCTTCCTCATGTCAAGTGACAATATTTTTATCTGGAGCTTTCTAGCATGTGTTTGTAAATAATTGTGTAAAAGTCAAAGTGAAAGAAGAGTGACCAACAGTGCAAGTCCTCATTGAGGATACAGCTCCCAAACACCTTAAAAATGTGATGCGTATATTTTTACATTTAAATAACGAAATAAATGAATAAACAAGAATGACGTCATGCATAGCACAATACATTGTGAAATCCAAATAAACAATAGTTGCCATGGAAACATCAATTTGGTAATTTTGAAAATTTGGCCTGCTATCAAGTGTTTTACATGATTGAATGTTAGGCATAACAAATTCGGTTGGTACATTTTCTAATTGCGGCCTGATCGGTGTTTTACATGTTTCGGATGGCCTTGACCGTGACATTTGACAAATTTTACTCACATATACTACACGTACATACAAATAAACTGTATAAGTTTCAATTTCATATCTTGAAATATTATTAAGGTATGGTAATA
The DNA here is from genome assembly GCA_035128595.1 of Eptatretus atami. Taxonomy (NCBI): domain Eukaryota; kingdom Metazoa; phylum Chordata; class Myxini; order Myxiniformes; family Myxinidae; genus Eptatretus; species Eptatretus atami. The sequence goes on along the minus strand of CM068953.1, from coordinate 167,797,999 downwards.
ATAAATTGACAAAAAAAACCCATTTGATCATGTGGGGAAATTGTTGGCATGGAAACCATTGGCAGGGCAAAATGACTAAATCGATCGTTCTGACTTTTAGTGAACCAATTCTGACCCAATAATGCAAATCCTATTCAAATTTCAAATACATAGAATGAAAATGTATGATTTTATGTGACTTTGAGCTTTGACCTTTTGACCTCAAACAATGGGATTCAGTGACCAAATATACAAACCTTGTTCAAATCTCTTCAATTGGAAGAAAATTTATGAAACAATAATATGCTTCTAGGTTTTGATTGGTGAACTAATTAAGTGACCCAATGTGAAAATTCTGTTCAACCAAGCAGAGTACCCACCGTCTGGATAACCTCCTTTCAAACTGTCCGGTTGTCAGTTTCTATTGGTTATGTACAGTGTGCTGCAGACAGGGAGTTCACCCAAACTGTTCTGTTATGAGTAGTTGGTAACCAACACGTACACCTCCGGTAACACTCAGCTGTATCTTGGAATCGGTGGCGCGTGGGGAAGCACAGTTCCCTATCTGGGGTGTTTAATTTGAAGGGAAGGTACAGTGGGATTTGGACGCTGGACCCAAAAGCAATCAAAGCATAAACCAAAAGCAATCACTGAAAACATGGAAGTACCGCTCACATACGACCTAATGATCCCATCGAGTGTGAACATCGAAAACAAAGCATTGCGACTAGATATCATACTTAGGTACAAAAACAGGAGAGAAGAAGGCATTGCTAAGTGAGGAGTTAATACCAGTGATTTTGGACTAAACAATGCACAAATCAAGAAAATGACCAAATACCAAGACCTCATGAATGAAGTGAAAAGATCCAGTGATAGTTGGAACTACGGGAATGATGACAGAGAACCTCACAGAGATATTAAAAACCATCCCTGGGAATACTACTACAAATAAACTACAGTTCGAAGCTGTTTGGGGCTCAGTGACAATCCTGAAGAGAGCCCTCGGCACAAATCTTTGAGAACAGAAAACTTCACAGCTTGGTCCATGAATCGTGCCGCTTATCGGAGAATGATAGGTGGTGTACTTTTGAACCCACCCTGGGAGGACTCCATGCCACACTCTGAAACTCACATATGTAGATACCAATACACCACACACACACACACACACACACACACACACACACACAACACACCACACACACACAACTGCCATTTGTGTAATATAGTTTATGTACATACACACATGCAAATGCACACAATGCCTGGGTTGTTGCTTAATGATTAGGGTGGTGGGCTTGCGATCCTAGGATCCCGAGTCAAATCCCCATCGGCAGGAATTACACCAGGTGGGGTTCACTCTGTCTGTCATCCTTCCGAGGTCGGCAAAATGAGTGCCAGCTTGCTGGGATCCTGGGTCGGAGTGGCGACCCGTCCAGGATTGTGCCCAATAGCCAAGGAGACTGCTTAGGCAGCACCAACGCTCTGCACAGAGTATGGTCCCAATGGATGGATGGAAATGTACACACATGCAAATGTACAACGCATCAAGTAAATAAAAACGACAAACAAATATTTACCTTGAAACAGCGTTCTTTGAAAGAGGATTTAAAATGGGTAATTCGCAAAATTCAATTAAAAAATGTGCCAAGACACAGAACACAAAATGTCGATCGACACTTTATGCCTTTACAGCGAGAACAAACATGGCGAACACCTGGTCGGATGGACCTTGTTGATTTTTTAACATGTATCGATGTCGAAGTGAGAGGTGGATAACAAATGGAGATTGCACAAAGCAATCCTTGCACATTTTCAGTGGATAAGAAACCTCCCAAGTCATTCACGGCACCCAACAAAGACGGAAACATACGTCTAATCGATACGAGATTGAAAAAACAACGAAGCAGCTTGGAGAGCGCTCACCAAGTGGCTTAAGCATTCAAGGAAGCACTCCAATGAAACGGTCGATATGAAACGGCTCCCTTGGCATGCAATTGGCAATCACCGACCCGTCATATTAAACATACACCTCCCGAAGACACTTGGAATATCACATATGTGAGAATTGGATAAATGAACACTTTTTTCGGAGTCAGAACTGCTTGTAAGTTCGATTCTGGAGCTTAAATTTTGTAATTCGTTTTAATTTAAGAGATACTCGTGGCAAACGCATATGCGGAAATGAAATAAAACAACGAACGCTGACGTCTCCAGGCATTTATAAACATTGCAATGCACCCAGCGATTCGTAGCTATGATGAACAGCAACTTCCAAGTCAGGGTGAGGTTGAGCAGGTCAAAAAACATG
>CM068953.1:167780342-167795681 GCA_035128595.1 Eptatretus atami | reverse complement strand
ACATGGTGGCTTCAAACCCCAGCGAGGTTACTTAGGAAACGACTTAAGACCCCAGACAGCGAGGTGGCCGAGGATCACCTGATGAAGGATATAATTAAATAAGGCCGTTAATTATCTTCAAAAGGGGTGTTATAATAACCCAAACACCCAATTTTCACTCTTGCACTTCCTTGGAGTTTTTTTAGTATGCATGCAAAGTTTCAGGCTGCTAGGTTTTATAGTTTTGTAGTTATCGGGGACACACACACACACACACACACCACACACACACCACACACACACACACACACACACACACACACACACACACACACCCTTTTATTTGTATGTATATATATATATATATATATATACACATACATACATATACCACACACACAACACACACTGCAAAATTGTGGTCCAACATTTGGCGGCAGATGTTAGATTTGTCTCAAAAGAGTGCAAAATATATCCTAGTTGTGAAATAAAGTTAGGCGTCAACATTATTAACCTCCGCCATCGAAGTTCGGAGGTTACTGTTTTCACCCTTTTGTTTTGTTGTGAACAGTATTACGGAAAAACTCCTCGACGGATTTCGACGAAACTTGGTGGGGGGATTAGTAGTGTAGGCTGTTATGTCATTTCGTGTTTTTTTTTGTTTAAAAGCAAAATTCCACTTGATTCCTTGTCTTTGGGTGTGACATGTTCGAAAAAATAGGTTGCTAATTTTTAAAATGGATTAAGGGTGTCAAATCCAAGATGGCCGCCAAAATACATAAATTCCATTAAAACTGGTATTCTGAACACAGTATGAGGTCCAAATTAATGATGATACCCATAATTTCAATACCAAGGAGTTCAAAAACAATTAATTTCAATATGGCAGTCAAATTCAAAATGGTGGAAAAATCCAAGATGGCCGCCACTTCTTAAATAACCACAGTACAAAAACTTAATGTTCTGATAACACAAATTGTGAATGATGAAATAGGTCCATTTTGGTGGTAATGCCCACATAAGTAATGCTAGGCCGTTTGGGAAACATGTTACTGATTCGTTGAAATCGGTGGATGCCAGCCATAGTGAGAAATAGTGAGAAAATCCAATAATATGGCTACCACTGTTTTACACAAAGGTCCCATTGCCTATAACAATGATAGCGTAATGTAATTTCCTGTTTGACCATATTTTAAATATTTCTGTCTCACAATCATCCCAACGTTTTACCTTACAAGTCCTCGTGTTCATCTCCACAATGTTCTGAGCTGATTGTTCATTGTTGCTACAGCCGTAGTTTCAAACAGCTACAGACCTCTGTGCATGGGAGTTTATTGATGCGGCAACTACAGGAGTTTCCTTTTGCATCCTGAGTTTGCAGCCACATCTTACCAGCTTAGTCACGGCCTCTAGTTGTGGAGGTTCAAAAACACATCACCGGAAGAAATCTTATTTCTCTGACTTCCATCCGTAGTCAGAGGGAGAAGGAAGGGATGGGTGACTTTTCGCATGCCTGCATCCATATCATTGCATATAATGTGCTCGCAGAATGAATTGTGGGTCAATGATCCAGAGGTTGGAGGCAGACTCTCTTCCCTCGGCCTGTCGTTGAGTACAAGAACCATCGTAGTGCATTTACTTTGGTGTGTGTGTTTGGATCTGTACAACAAGCAAACGAACCTTTCCAGTTGGTCAATTGCGTTTGGAGAGGGTGTAGCAGCAGATTTGCCAAGTGAAGCAAGTGATCCAGTATCATATCATCGCAAGGACATGAACACCTTCATCCACCAGTCCTTTGTCCTGCCGGCGAACCTGCCACACATATCTGATCCTGTGAAAGAATGAACCCGAGAATAAGCTAGGCGCGGTTAACTCCTAACTTTTCAAAGATAGGTTTGACTGCATTTTCCTATTCACTTTTCCTTTTCCGGTAAGAAAATATTGTCTCAGCAGGTAGCTGTGGATACATGTGGATCATCAGCAAGAAGGACATCGGTATCTGGAGGTCTATTACAAGTTCTACATCGCCGTTAACTGTTAGGGCATGGAGCAAGAGTAAACGTATCCGCTTTCTTCATGACCATGTTTTTACCAATCATCAGGCACACTTACATTGCCTTTTGTCTCAGTGACGAAGGTTACCATGAACTTTTCAATTTGTTGGCAGAGCTGTTGCTGTGATCCAGAGTCTTTGCAGCTTAAATACTCTACAAGTTCTGCCTTGGTTTTGACACTTGAAAGGAAGTCCTTCAAGTAAATATTCTGGATCAGTGTACTATCTTGGATGTTGATAGTAGGTCGAGTTTCCCTTTGTTCTCTTTTTTCTCAATTGCTCTTTCAGAGAACTTTCGACGTATCTGTCAAATACCAGTCTTACTTCGTTGTAGTTAGCTGCAATCCTTATAAGCTTTTCAAGAAATGACATGGCAAAATCACTGCATGTTTTCATTTTGTCTGTCTGGAGATGAGTTAACAAGGGCCATGCCATCTATGACTACAAACTTTAAATTTCTCAGACATGTCGGACATGTCAGTTGAAGCTTCTTGCTCAGGGCTGCCCGCTCTTGTACTTCAGGCGCCTCGCTTGGGGTGGTACTTCAGTTTGGAGATTTTCACTCAATACTTGGTCGCCAGAAACACTCGGTATGGCATAGCTGCGTATCGCTTGTGGCTTCTGTTGGGCTAGGTTGCCTCCTTGGTAACTAGCGCTTCAAGATGGATGAAGGACCTTAGCCTTGTCATATGCTAGGAGAAGTGACCCATCCAAAGCGAAAAGGGCACGTGGAACAATTCCAAATTCATAACTTCCCAATACAGTCCTTTAGATCAGGGTCTGGACGGCTTCTTTGATGCTACTATAAACCTCTGTAGGAGTCCTCGTCTTCTTTGACTTTAATGAGTTTGTCACCCTGCTTTCACTTTCTTCACTGTGTTGGCACTTTTGAAAGTGCCTAGGTTCTTTCTCTTCATTGGATCCCACAGACTGAAAAGTTTTCCTTCTGATAGGCGTTCTTTGACAAATGTCTGGAACAACTCGTTGTCCGTGCATCGCGCAACAATCTATATGTCCTTTACCTTTCATCAATTACTTCCTTGGTAAGAAGGTTACACAGGTCACTCTATCACAAATCGGGTCTCCACAAACACTCATGCACAACATACCTCTGTCTCTAGCGGAATTTCTCTTTACTCGGGTGTTCTTTCCCCCTGTATCTCGTTGGTGGTTGGTCTCTGGTTATCAGCATCTTCCATGCCATATTCTCTTTTAAACTCCTCTACTAGATTAGACAAGTCAGGTGCAATCAGGAAGAAACGGTCTGAGCTCTCTCAATTTGGGTTATTCCAGTAATGCCTCCAATGACTTGAGTTTGCGGTTCTCCTGCCTCAATTCCGTGATCTGGACCTATTGAAGTGAATGCAGCAATCCCCTTCGTCACACAAAATTTCTTTCAGGAGTTCTGCCCAGACATCTGGAAAAACTTGTTCTGTTTGCTGGCATTGTTGACAGGTACAAAGGGAGCAAACGTGCGTAGTTCAGGTGGTCGTGAGCAAAGAAGTACTTGATAAGAGCTTCAGTGGCTTTCCATATGCAGCAGCAGCGGTCCCGTTGTCTGGTAGCTCTAATATACTGAAGGATAGTTTCAAAAACTCCTCAAGTAGTTACGGATGTAGTGTTGAATTGGTGCTGGATTGCTTTCAAACTGTCCCAACTTTTGTGAGGATATCTCTAGATTCGAACATGGTCATGGATTTCTCATCCTCTCTCTTCTTCATGCCTGTTTTCCCATCATTTCAAAAGTGAACGTTGAGCGTCATTTCAAAAGTGAAATGCAGCACGAGAAGCGGGCACCGTAAACGAGAGACAGACAAACGCATGGACAGACATCACGGTTCACAACAATATATAATTTAATCGATGACTTTCCTTGCAAGGAACTTCAACACAGAAAGAGACCATTCGGCCCATGAAGCCTGTGTAATGGTTGCCAACCTCTGACTTTTTTGTATCCAGTCAAGGCTCATCGAAGGAGGCGAGGAACAGCTAAACGGGATCATGGACACAGACAGGTGAGCAACAAAGGGAGCATGTAGAAGGGGGGCGGGGGGGGCAGGCAAACAGATTGGTTTGAAAGGGACAAAAGGGTAGGGGAGCAATGAGTGCAAGCAGATGGATGGTTGGGGAAAGATGGGGGTTGGTAGCGGCGAATGAATAACAGAAGGTGAAACTTGTTATTACCTTCGGCTCGGCCCATCCTCCCTATCTCCCCGCTGAGCTCTCTCTCCGCTTCCCGCTTCGGCCTCCTCGCCACCCCTGTCTCTCCCTCTGCCTGAGGGTGGGTGAGCCTTTTCCCCGCTCCCGCTCCCTCCCGCGTATAGCTGTCCATGGTTCTATCGCTGTTTTAAACAGCTTTTAGGATTTCCTTTCGACGGTTGTGTTTGTTTTTTCTTTTTTTTGAGGCTGTCCCGCCCTGAGATTCATCTTGACTGGTTTTATTTGACTATTTAATGTACTGGTGTGAATAGGAAAAAGGAAAGTATATTCAGTATTCTCAGATTATATTCACTTGTTGTTGGTGACTCTTTAAGAAAAATTGAACACAGTATAAAATAAGGTCTTACTTTTGTACTGGAGTCAATTGATTGTCAGTAAATTCTCCCCCTCCCCAACAGTCTTTTGACTTCCATCATGATATAGATGAAAATACAAGTAAAGCAGAATTGTATCTTACTAAATCTTATGTGCTTTTATCTCATTGACATACATATAACCAAGACTAGTATCTCCAATGTTTAAATGGAACTGCCCAGCTGCTGAAGAAAAGAATACCTTGCTGCCGCCAAATTGTCTCGTGGAATTGAATAACTCCCGGAAGGCTACTGCAACAGACGCCTTGCTGTCTTAGGAAAATTAAATAATTTGATTGGCTTTTGATGGCAAAGGCCTTGTTAGCTGCATGAAAACGGGCTGGGTGTTTTGAGACAGCATGTTCACAAAGTACTAAGCTCATGACTTTGTATCCTTCCACCCACTCTCTGCCTTTCCTCCCCAAACTTATCATCCTTTCTTCAAGGCTGACCTGGCATTGAATCTGCAAACTGCCCTGAGTGTGTCTATCCTCCCTTCCCTCCAAAAGTGGCCATGTGTTGCAGTTCTTAGTTCTTTTGCCTTGTGCCTATCAGCCCTTCCTGAAGTTGAATTGCCAGATGTCTCACCCTCCCCTGTTTCTTCCTGTCAAATGAGTATAAAGGGGATTACTGTGTGTATTTTGGGCAGAAAGAGGGTCGTGATTGATATTGCTTGTGTCTTGTTTTTCCTTCTTTCTACATGCGCATGTTTGTGGTTGTTTGTTGTTAATAAATAGTCTCAGACTCCAACAGAGAAGAACTGAATTCTTCCACAGTACCATACTCATCACTGAGCGGGGCGCGGTAATTTGGTCACAGGAAATTTGGTCACGGGAAACTTGGTCACGGTAAAACGGTCACAAGGTTTAATTTTGGTCAAGTAATTCGGTCACGATGTGTAATTTGGTCCCTGGTATATTATTATATTATTATTATTATTATTCACTGATTAGGCCAGTAAGGCCTACCAAAGTAAGCAATAATAACATCTTTCATTCAATCGATTCTTCTCTCTCAACTTTTAAATCTCCGATTCCTTATATGTAGTCAGTAAATTTCAATACGTCATTATTCCACAAGATTCGCCGGTCCATGAATTTGAACAAAGAATGTGTTTATTACTGCTCTTGGGCCTTAATGGCCTAAATGCTTGAAATATAAATAATAATAATAATTAATACCGTTGACGAAATTACCTTGTGACCGAATTACTGTGACCGAATTACCGTGACCAAATTACCTCTGTGACCAAATTACTGTGACCAAATTACTTGTGACCGTTTACCGTGACCAATTACCTTGTGACCGTTTTAACCGTGACCAGGTTTCAGACCAAATTTCCTGTGACCAAATTACCTACATTCCACTGAGCAGCTGTGCCACCGATGCAGCTTCCTGAGCAAGAGTTATACTGGGTGATTTGCCATTGCCTTCCTAGCAAGAGTTCAGGCAGAAATTTGTAAGTTGTTCATGGTGCCGGTGATAGCTCGCCAATCTTCGTGAAGGACACCGTGGGGATCTTCAATATCCATCAACTAATGTCGGAAGACGGGGCAGCCAATTTAACGTCCATTGGAGGGACAGCACACACATTGATGATGACATTTTGCAGCTGTGTCAGGATTCAAACCCAGGATAGACAGCTTAGAGGTGAGGGTGGGTACCTCAAGGTCATCCTGTCAGAGGTGATATCTTGATGCACTATAAATAAACAAACTGTGCTTTCATGTTGTATTTATACATCAAAATGTAAAATAAAAGTCAAATCCGAATCCAAAAAGATCACTACTAACTGGTGTCCCTGGATGGTGTAATAAATCAAGAATCAGATCCAATAGTCATCAGTTTCAAAGGAGAGAAAAAATGCATTTTGGAGCACATGGAGCCATTTAAACCTTAGTAGCGACAGTATTAATAATTATATTAATATCGGGGGGGGGGGGGGGGCGGGGGGAATTGGCTTTTTTCGCATTTTTTTTTTTTTTTTCCAATTCATCTTGATATCAAAATAATTATTTAGGCAATGAGTCCAACCTCAATCAATATTGAATCACAATTTCGAACATTACTGCTTTTATAATCCTAGTAACGATACATTACTTTCAATCTGCCAGGAACAATCGCAAATTGCAGCCTAACTTACACAGCCAATCAGCATATAACCTCAGAACATATGACGGACAGCCATCTCTGTCATTATTATATATAATATTATATAGATATATATAATATATATATATATATATCATATATATATATTAAATCTATAATATATATATAAAATAATTGACCCTACACGGTCCCCAAAGGACTCTCTCTGCCAAGAAGGCTGCATAAAGCCAAGATCCTACACAAAGTAAGCACGTTTGCTTGTTTCAAACTTCCCAGAGTTCCTCCACAGGCTATAAAGATGTTTCAGTGACATCGTAACAACACATGAGATGCTACAAAGCCCAAGGTCTGCCAGACAGACCAGTTTCATCAGCGACAGCTGGGATCACAATGACATACCAATGAGGCCCAGATGTAGATTTTTGTGTGTGTGCTATTTGTTATTTCATTGTTTCTCACATCTATGATTAAGGAGTGAAAATGAAAGATCTGATCTACACATGTTATCAAAAAATTTTGTAAAAATACAGGTAATTTTTTTTCTAAGGGGTTAAAATTTTTTTCTCACCACTTGTAGAAATAAGCACGTTAAACATTTGAAATCAACAGAGATGTAAATAAAATAAACAACACAAAGACCCCTTTACCTTTTAAATTTATTCAAAACAGCAGGTGTTTTTTTTTTTTTTTTTTTTTTAAAACAAACAGCGAGAGGTGTTTTTTTTTTTTTTTTTTTTTTTTTTTTTGAAAACAAAACAGCGTGGGTGTCTTTCTTTTTAACAAAACAACGGGTGTTGTTTTTTTTTTTTAAACAAAATAGTCTTGGCGAGGTGTCTTTAAAAAACAAAAAAAAACAGGAGGTGGGTCTTTTTTTTTTAAACAAACAGGCGAGGTGTCTTTTTTTTTTTTTTTTTTTTTTTTTTTTTTTTATTTTTAAAACAACAACAGCGAGTGGTGTCTTTTTTTTTTTTTTTTTTTTTTTTTTTTTTAAAACATAACGGCGAGGTGTCTTTTTTTTTTTTTTTTTTTTTTTTTTTTAACAAAGAGCGAGTGTCTTGTTTTTTTTAATAAAAAAGACTAAAACACGAGGTGTCTTTTTTTTTTTTTTGAAAAAAAGGAAAAAAAAAACGACAAAAGCGGGTGTCTTTTCTTTTATTTTATAAAACAAAACAGCGGAAGGTGTCTTTTTTTTTTTTTCTTTTTTTTTTTTTTTTTTTTTTTAAAACACAACAAGCGAGTGTTCTCTTTTTTTCTTCTCTTTTAAAAACAACAAACCAGCGAAGGTGGTTTTTTTTTTTTTTTTTTTTTTTTTTTTTTTTTTTTTTTTTTTTTCTTTTTTTTTTTTTTTTAAAAACAACAGCGATGGGAAACAAAGCGAGGCTGTGTTTTTTTTTTTTTTTTTTTTTTTTTTTTTTTTTTTTTTTTTTTATTTTTTTTTTTTTTTTTTTTTTTTTTTTTTTTTTTTTTTTTTTTTTTTTTTTTTTTTTTTTTTTTTTAATTAAACACACGGAAAAATACAGCGAGGTGTCCTTTTGTTTTTTTTTTTTTTTTTTTTTTTTTTTTTTTTTATTTTTTTTTTTTTTTTATAACAACACTAACACAACATTTTTTTAAAAAAAAACAGCGAAGTTGTCTTTTTTTTCTTTTTTTTTTTTTTTTTTTTTTTTTTTTTTTTTTTTTTTTTTTTTTTTTTTTTTTTTTTTTTTTTTTTTTTTTTATTTTTTTTTTTTTTTTTTTTTTTTTTTTTTTTTTTTTTTTTTTTTTTTAAACAGATAAGATAAAGAAACAAGCGAGTGTTTTTTTTTTTTTTTTTTTTTTTTTTTTTTTTTTTTTTTTTTTTTTTTTTTTTTTTTTTTTTTTTTTTTTTTTTTTTTTTTTTTTTTTTTTTTTTTTTTTTTTTTTTTTATTTTTTTTTTTTAAAAAACCAAAACAGCGGAGGGTGTCTTTTTTTTTTTTTTTTTTTTTTTTTTTTTTTTTTTTTTTTTTTTTTTTTTTTTTTTTTTTTTTTTTTTTTTTTTTTTTAAAAGATAATTTTTTTTTTTCTGGTCGTTTTCTTTTTTTTTTTTTTTTTTTTTTCCCTTTTTTTTTTTTTTTAAAACATAAAAAAACAGCGAGGGTGTCTTCTTCCTCCTTTTTTTTTATTTTTTTTTTTTTTTTTTTTTTTTCAAAAGAAAAAAGAAGCACAAGGCTAAAAACAGACGACAGTGTTTTTTGTTTTTTTTTTTTTTTTTTTTTTTTTTTTTTTTTTTTTTTTTTTTTTTTTTTTTTTTTTTTTTTTTTTTTTTTTTTTTTTTTTTTTTTTTTTTTTTTTTTTTTTTTTTTTTTTTTTTTTTTTTTTTTTTTTTTTTTTTTTTTTTTTTTTTTTTTTTTTTTAACAAATTGTGAACAGAAAAAAATTTTTTTTTTTTTTTTTTTAATTTTTTTTAAAAAACAACTCAAATATTTTTTTTTTTTTTTTTTTTTTTTTTTTTTTTTATATTTTTTTTTTTTTAATTTATTTTAATAAAAACGCGGATCAAGCCAACGCACACAGAACAGTTACCAATAAAAACAAATAGGAAACAACAGCGAGGGTGTGTTTTTTTTTTTTTTTTTTTTTTTTTTTTTTTTTTTTTTTTTTTTTTTTTTTTTTTTTTTTTTTTTTTTTTTTTTTTTTTTTTTTTTTTTTTTTTTTTCCCTTAAAACAGATGAGGTGTGTCTTTTTTTTTTAAAAACAAACAGCGAGGTATCCTTTTTTTATAAACAAACACGGAGTGTCTTTTTTTTTTGAAACAAAACAGCGGGTGTCTTTTTTTTTTTTTTTAAACAAAACAGCGAGGTTTTTTTTTTCAAACAAAACAGCGAGGTCTTTTTTTTAAACAAAAACAGCGAGGTTTGTTTTAAAAAACAGCGAGGTGTCTTTTTTTTTTGAAAACAAAACAGCGAGGTCTTTTTTTCAAAACAAAAGCAGCGAGGTCTTTTTTTAAACACAACAGGAGGTTTTTTTTTAACAAAACAGCAGGTCTTTTTTTTTAAAAAAACAGCGAGGTCTTTTTTTTTCAACAAGAAACAGCGGGTCCTTTTTTTAACAAAAGCGAGGTGTCCTTCTTTTTTCAAAACAAAACCGAGTTGTTGTTTTTTTTAAACAAAACAGCAACGGTGTCTTTTTTTTATTTTAAACAAAAAACAGCGAGGTGTCTTTTTTATTTTAAAACAAAAACCAGGTGTCCTTTTTTTTTATCTTACAAGAGTGAGGTGTCTTTTTTTTTTTAACAAAGCGAGGTGTGTTTTTTTTTTTTTTTAAGAAAAACAGCGAGGTGTCTTTAAAAAAAAACCAGCGAGTTCTTCTTTTTTTAGCTGCCTGTTCGAAGAACAGAGAGCTATAGCGATACCCACCCCAAGGAGATAGAGCGTCCAGCGTGAAAATCGTTAGTTTTTGGTTGCAAGTTTTTTCAGCACGATCTAGCATATACATCATTAATATGTGTATAGGATGTGAATCTTATGCATAGGCAGAGATTCTTTTGGGGTATAGTTATTGAATGACTGGTGAGTTGAAATGAAAAAACATAATTTCCAAAGTGTTTTAAATTTTTGACCTGTTTTGAAACTATAAACTTTTTTGTAGCACTCACACGATAAAGTTTTTGGTGCGTTATTTAGAAGCTTGCCATTCATTTAGCTCGTCGCCTGTTCGAAGAAAGAAGTTATAGCACAGATACACCGAACGTGAGCGTAGCGTGAATGTATAAACACGATCATACTATACTGGTGCGTATCATATCTTTAAATAATGATTTTATTACCACCCACCCTTTCTTCATTTGATTACATATACATACAATATTTGCTTTAAAAATTATATTGGATCAGGTTCACTGCAATGCCTTTATAACAAATATTATTAGAACTATCTTTTAAAACGATAAATGTATAACAGGCGAGCATATGGCGTAGCTTTGACACACCCTCCTGGTAAAACAAACAGCGAGGTGATGTGGTTTTTTTAAACAAAACAACGAGGGTGTCCTTTTTTTTTTACAAAACAGCGAGTGTTTTTTTTTAAACCAACAGACGCAGTTCACTCTATTTTCTCTCACAAACAGCGAGGTGGTCTTACTCTTATGACAAGGAGCGATGATATATTTTTTTTTATAAACAAAACAGCGAGAGTGTTCTTAAAAAAAAAAAAAAAACAAGCGAGGTGTCGTGTTTTTTTTTAAACAAACACAGGTGTCTTTTTTTTAACAAACAAACGAGCGGTGGTTCTTACATTTTCCAACAAACAGCGATAGTTTACTTTTTTTAAAAAACCAGCAGGTGTTTTTTTAACAACCAGTATTCTTTTTATAACAAAACAGCGAAGTGGCTTTTTTCTTTAAAAAAAAACAAGCAGTAGGTGTCTTCTTTTTTTTCATACAAACCACCGACGCGTGTCTTATTTCTATTTAAAACCAAACAGTCTTTTTTTTTTTCAAAACAATACACCATTTAAGTTTTTTTTAAAAAACAGCGGAGGTTTTTTTTTTTTCTAAGCAAAACAGCGAGTGTGTTTTTAACAAACACATTTCTTTTTCAAAAAAACAGCGAGTGTCTTTTTTTTTTTTAAACAGCGAGGTTCTTTTATTTTAACAAAACAGCGAGTCTTGTTCTTAAACAAAAACACGAGCTGCTTTTTTTTAACAAACAGCGAGGTGTCTTACCTATATATTTTTCAAACAACAGCGAGCGTGTTTTATTTTTAACAAAACAGCGAGTTGTCTTTTTATTTTAAACAAAAGCATGCGGTTGTTTTGTTATTATTTAAACAAAAACAGCAGCACGTGTCTCTTTTTTTTAAACAATCAGCCGAGCTCTTTCACACAGCAGTTCTCATTTTTTAACTACGAGTGCTTTTTAAAAAAACATGCGCGGTGTTCTATTTTTATTTATTTAACCCAGCGGGTGTTCGTTTTTTTTAAACAAAATGCAGTTGTCTTCTTCTTTCATATTAAACAAAACGAGTAGTCTTTTTTTTTTAACTATAAGATCATTCTATAGGTTTTTTAAACGCAAAAACCGCGAGGTGTCTTTTATTTTAACAAACGAATGCAGCGTTCTCTTTTTTTTTATATAGCAAAACAGGGCTAGTCTCTTATTTTTCAAACACCAAAACAGGAGTTCGTGATTTTTTTCAAATATTATATACAAAACTAGGAGTTCTTTTTTTAAACAATCTGGAGCGAGTCGTGTGTTTTTGTAGTTTAAACAAAACACAGCGAGTGTCTTTTTTTTTGAAGACAAAAGTATTGTGAGGTGTCTTTTTATTTTTAAACAGCATGACGCGGAGGTCTTGTTTATTTTTTAAACCAGAACAGCGATGGTTTTTTTTTTAACAAAACACGGATGTCCTTTTTTTTAAACAGAATCAGCGAGGTTTCTTTTTATTTAAAAAAAACGCGAGTTTTTTTTTTTAAGAAACAGAAACTTAGGAGTTCTTTTTTTTTTTAAACAAAACGCGAGGTCTTTTTTTTTTTTCTAAAACAAAACACAGTGTGTTTTATTTTAAACAAAACAGCGAGGTGTCTTTTTTTTAAAATCATATAACAGCTAAGGTGTTAGTTTTTTTTTTTTAAACAAAACGTGAGCGGGTGTCTTTTTTTTTTTAAAACACACAGCGAGTTCTTTTATATTTAAACAAAACAGCGGAGGTGTGTTTTTTTTTTAAACAAAGAGCGGAGGTGTCTTTTTATTGAAACAACAGCGACGGTGTTTTTTTTTAAACATAACAGTGAGTTTTTGATATAAGTATTGCGTTGTGTGGTGGAAATATGCGCAATCCTGCGAAAATCCATAAATCTTAACATCCGCGACGCAGTATACGAATTACATATTCTTGTCTAATACACCCATCGCTAAAATGGTCAAGTTACTCCGAATGAGTCGTCTTTTTTTACAAAGAGTTTTTTTAACAAACCATGCGAGCAGTGTCTTTTTTTAAAACAAACGGCGAGGTGATCTTTTTTTAAACAACAACAGCGAGGTTGTTTTTTGTTTTTAACAAAAACAGCGAGGTGTTTTTTTTTTTTAACAAAACAGCGAGGTGTTTTTTTATTTGTAAAACAAAACAGCGAGTGTCTTTTTTATTTTTTTTACACAACAGCGGAGGTGTCTTTTTTTTTTAACAAAACAGTGAGGTGTCTTTTTTTTAACAAAAACAGCGAGGTCTTTTTTTTTTTTTATAAACCAAACAGCGACAGTGTTCTTTTTAACACAAACGCAAGGTCTTTTTTTTTTCTTAAACAAAACACGAGGTTGTTTTTTTTTTTTAAACAAACAGCGACGCGTCTTTTTTATTTTTTTTTTAAACAAAACAGCGAGGTGTACTTTTTTTAACAAAACAGCGAGTGTCTTTTTTTTAAACAAACACGAGTCATTCTTTTTTTAAACAAAACAGCGAGGTGTGTTTTTTTATTTTAAACAAAACAGCCGAGTGTTCTTTTCTTCTCTTAAACAATATATCGAGGTGTCTTTTTTTTTTTAACAAAACAGCAGCGGGTCTATTTTTTAAACAAACAGCGAGGTGTCTATTTTTAACAAAACACAGGAGGTGTGTTTTTTTTTATAAACAGAACAGCAGGTGTGTTTTTTTTTAAAAACAAACAGCGAGGGTGTTTTTTTTTTTTCAACAAAACAGCAATGGTGTTTTTTTAACAAACAAAACAGCGAGTGTTTTTTTTTTTAAACAAAGATTAGCGAGTGTCTTCTTGTAAAACAAACAGCGGTGTCTTTTTTTTAAACAAAACAGCGAGGTCTTTTTTTATAAAAACAAAACCAACGTTTTTTTTTTTTATAACAAAACATGCGAGGTGTGTTTTTTCTTTTTAACAAAACGCGAGTGTAGTGTTTTTTTTGAACAAAACAGCAAGGTGTCCTTTTTTTTTTAAACAAAACAGCGAGGTGTTTTTTTTTTAAAACAAAACAGAGAGGTGTGTTTTTTTTTTTAACACAACAGCAAGTGTGTTTTTTTTTAAACAAAATAGCGACGTGTCTTTAAAAAAACAAAAACGCGAGTGTCTTTTTTTAAAACAAAACAGCGAGGCTTCTTTTTTTAAAGCAAACAGCGAGGTATTTTTTTAAACACAAAACACGCGAGGTGTCTTGTTTTTTTTCAAACAAACCAGCAACGGTTTTTTTTTTAACAACAGCGTTCTTTTTTTAACTAACAAACAGCAGGTGTCTTCTTTTTTTTTTAAACAAAACGAGTGTTTGTTTTTTTTTTAACAAAAATCAGCGAGGTGTGTTTTTTTTTTAAACAAAACAGCGAGTGGTGTTTTCTTTTTTTAAACAAAACAGCAGGTGTGTTTTTTGTTTAAACAAAAACACGAGTGTGTTTTTCGTAAACAAAACAGCGAGGTAGTCTGTTTTTTTTTTAACAAAACAGCGGGTCGTTGTTTTTTTTTACAACAAAACAACGGGGTGTCTTTTTTATTAATTAAAAACACCGAGCGTGTCTTTTTAATTTAAACAAAACAGCAGCGGACTTCTGTCGTTTTTTTTAACAAAAGACGAGGTGTGTTTAATTTTTAAACAACAAGCGAGGTGTTTTGTTTTTTTTTAAACAAAAAGCGAGGTGTTACTTTTTCTCATTATTTAAAAAAAACCTGAGTTGTCCTTTTACTTTAAACAAAACAGCCGAAGTTTGTAAGTTTTTTTAAACAAAAGAGCGGTTGTTTTTTGTTTTTAAACAAAACACGAGGTGTGTTTTTATATTTTTAAACAAAAACCAGCGAGGTGCTTTTTTTAAATCAAAACAGCGACGAGTGTTTTTTTTATATAACAAAACAGCGACGTGTCTTTTTTTTTTTTAAAAACAACCAGCGAGGTATCTTTTTTTTAAACAAAACAGCGAGGGTGGTCTTTTTTTTTAACAAAACAACGAGTGTTTTTTTTTTAACAAAAACACGAGTTTTTTTTTTTTAACAAAACAGCGACCGTTTTTTTATTTTTAAACAAAACAGCGAGTGTTATTTATTTTTAAACAAGAACAGCGAGTTCTTAAAAAAAAACAGCGAGGTCCCTTTATGTTTTTTTAAACAAACAGCGAGGTCCTATTTTTTTACAATAAACAGCGAGGTGATTTTATTTTTAAAAAAACAGCGAGGTGCTAAAAAAAAAAAAACAGAGCGGTGCCTTTTGGCTTTTTTTTTTAATACTAAACAAGCGAGGTGTCTTGGGTTTTTAACAAAACACGAGGTGTTTTTTTTTTAATATAAACAAAGCGAGGTCTTTTTTTTTTTAACAAAAAAGCGAGGTTTTTTTTTTTTTTAACAAAAGGCGAGGTGTTTTTTTTTTAACAAAAGAGCGACGGGTGTTTTTTTTGTTTTTAAACAAAAAGCGAGGTTGTGTTATTTTTATTTTTAAACAAACAGGAAGGTGTTTTTTTTTAAACAAAACAGCGAGGTGTTTTTTTTTTTAAACAAACAGGACGGTTCTTTTTTTTTTTTTAAACAAACCAGCGAGGTGTCTTTTTTTTTTAACAAAACACGAGGTGTTTTTTTCTTTTACACAAAACAGCGAGGTTTTTTTTTTTAACAAACAGCGCGGTGTTTTTTTTTTAAACAAAACAGTCGAGGGTTGTTTTTTTATTTTTAACAAACACAG
>CM068953.1:167724845-167739822 GCA_035128595.1 Eptatretus atami | reverse complement strand
AAAAAAAATTTGCACGTACATTTTCAAAAATACTTAGAAATTTTTCGAAAATTTTTATGTCTGGCATACGAGTAAACTACCACTTTTTTCCAAATGAAGGTATACTTTTTATTAGCAGCGTCTCGCGTAGCGAACGCTGCTCATAGAGAGCTCGGCGTTGTTCTTCTTCTTCTTCTTGTGAAGACAAAACCTTAATCTCAAGGACTCGGCTCTTGTATATACACGTTCCGGATCTCCTTAAATACTGAGCACTTGTACACATCCTCACAGTGCCTTTTGAGAGCGTCTATCATGAACTTTTAAATATATTCGGACATTTGCTTTAAAGTTTCGAAAAGTTCACGTTACTATTTAAAGATTATTCCATTTATCGTATTGTAATTTCGTAAATACATTATTTATTTCGTAAATACACGATATATCGTAAATACGTAAATACATTATGACGCGTTTCGCTATTGGCTTAATCAAGGCACGTGACGAAATATCGGAAGTTGTTTTTTTTAATTTTTAAAAAAAAATTTTTTTTTTTTAGCCGACAAAATCTTTAGGACGCTGCTCGTGGACACATTTGTCCTTGTTGCATATATGGATAGAGAACATCGAGTGTACCAAAAATGTAATTGACCCACTTCCGGTCTGACTTCCGGTTTACGAGTTATGGCGGGAAATAAGCCTATTTGAAGTTTTTCACGTATAAAAGCGATGCAACTCGGATGATAGGTTCATACCATACAACATACAATAAGAACCGTTGCTATGGATGCTTTTGTTGTCTAGTAACGGCTGAAAAACGACTAAATTTGACTTGATCGACTACCCATGTCCGCCTACCGGCTTGTTCAGTTATGGCCTCGTTTTACCACCTGTCCAAGGAAGCCAGCCAGCTTTGTGAAGGAAACAGGATATTATTGATTGATGGACCCTGACTCCCATCTCAGACATATAGAGCCTTGCAGATCTTTCAAAGTGATTGTTGGATTTACAGTGACATCCCGAACCAATTTCCTGCTTGTCCAGCTGCTGAGTTTGGATGGGCGACCTGATCTGGGGAGAGTCTCGGTGGTATGATACGTCTTCCACTTCTTTATGATGGATTTCAACGTACTTAAAGGGATAATGAGTGACCTTGAAATCTTCTTTTACCCTCTCCTGAATGGTGCTTCTCCACCACTTAATGTCTGACTTATTGGGAAAGCCCCTTGGTCTTCATGTTGGCCTTGTTGGTTGACCAAGTGAGTTGCACCTTAAAACTCATTGGATAATTGGGGGAGCTTGTTAAACCACTGAAATTATCCAGGTGAAACCTATTACACTTATTGTGTAACCTTTCAAGCAAATAATTTACTCCTGAAGTGATTTAGGATTAATTAGGCAAAGGATCTGAATACTTGTGCAACTGTCATCTGATTTTCTCTTTCAATCTAACTTATTCACATTTTACCTGCATTTTTTTTAGCTTTATCACTGTGGAGTAGTTTGTGAAGATTCTACATATTAAGTTTGAATGAGCTTTATCACTGTGGAGTAGTTTGTGAAGATTCTACATATTAAGTTTGAATGAGCTTTATCACTGTGGAGTAGTTTGTGAAGATTCTACATATTAAGTTTGAATGAGCTTTATCACTGTGGAGTAGTTTGTGAAGATTCTACATATTAAGTTTGAATTGAAAGCATCATGAAGCGATAAGGGCACTCAGCGGAGCGCATACCTCCACCATGTAATGCCTGATCCACGAGAACATATCGGGCCCAATACATTTTTGAAATATCATGCTATACAGTACTATATCGTTTTTGGCCCCATCTCTCAATGGTGAAGAATCAATTTGAAAATTAAATAATTCTCGTATCCAGATCTGGATATTCACCAAAATCAACCTTTTCATCCTTGTCACACACCCAACCAGTCCACCAAGTTTCATCCTAATCCGTCCACAATTTTTTGAGATATCGTGCTAAATATAGTTTTTGGCCCCATCTCTCAATGGTGAGGAATCACTAAAAAATTCTAGTAGCCGGATCCGGATCCAGATCTTCACCAAAATCAAACCAGTTCGTCCTTGTCACACACTGAACCTTTCTACAAAATTTCATCTGAATCTGTCCACAACTTTTTGAGATATCCTGCACACAAACAAAGAAACAGAGAAACAGACAGAAAGGGGTGAAAACATAACCTCTTTCACCTTTGGTGGCGGAGGTAATAAGTGCACACGGGCCTCTCTATTTGATTTCTCCATTAAATCTAAGGACATATAAAAGCGTCATCGTAAGGCTTTGAAAACTGAAAATATTATCAACTCAAACGAGACAGCATTTCGTGTTTTATTGGCACATAAACTTTAAGTCTGAATTTCTTCCACGTCTGGTACTGGTACTTACATGAGTTGTACGTTCAAAACAACGTTGTTCATCAAGGGTCGTAAGGAATCGTAAAACAACGTTTTTCATCACGATCAGAAAATGGACACGCCAGTGAAGCGTCGATCATACAACCGTGAAAAGAAGATCGAGATTATCGCGTTTTACAACTCTTGTACGAACCAGCAACAGACGTGTAATAAATTCGGACTTAACAAGAGTGAAGAATGAGGAAATAATTGTTCAGAGTGCGAAAGGTTTGAAGAAGACAGGGAGCAGAAGACGGGCCTTTTACCCGGACATGGAAAATGAACTTGCCGTGGAGTTTAAACAGATACGTGCTCGAGGACTGAAAGTGTATTTAGTATTTGTTTTCGAGGTACAGACAAAATTGCAATGACGTAAAAACTGACATCTATGCAGCCAATCTGAAGAACCTTTACCATCATAAGCGCATGGCATGGATTTTTGAATACGTATAAGCGCATATGGAAAATAAGCGCATGTGTGTGTGTTACACAATCTAAAATCAGGCGCGTATGCTTATTATCCAGATTGTACTGCATCTCAAAACGTTATGGACAGTTTATGACAAAACTTGGTGGATGAGTTGGTGGGTGACTAGAACAAGTCAATGAGATTTTGGTTCAGGTCTGGATGCAGATGCAGCCAATCAGGGAGATACAAAACGTAACTCTGTTCAGCTTAGCGGTGGTATGAGCTCGACCGAGTGCCGTTCTCGTTATCCCCATGCTTTTGAAAAAAAACAGGGGAATATTGTAATCTGCTCCATTGGTCTAGCTGTCACACTATCGCCTAAACGGTTGTGCAGAAATTCACCAAACTTGGTAAATATTATCACCACGTGGCAAGAATGTGCGAGAGCAGCACCATTTTGGGACCCACCCCCCTGTGGCAGGTCAAAAGGTGAAATACCAAAAAATGCAATTACAGGCACATTTTAAACATATATAAATGAAACTTTGGATATGCAATCAACATTGGGGGACGCATGAAATATGTAACGATTTTTTTGGATTTCACCATCGGTTCAGGTTCATGGGTCAAAACGGGAAAACATTTTTTGTAACTCAAGACTTGATATTGGGTCGTTTCTGGTGGAACTTTCGGTGCATTCGGTGGGAAGCGTGGGGGATTTGTGATGGTGTGCCATCAACTTCACTCGTTAATTATGGAACCTGCTTATTTGAAATCACAACACTGGTTTTTGAGCTGCAGAATCGCCCTCTGGCATACCGAGTTATCATTTAAACTGAACGCGCATGCCGAGCCCCAGCACATAGGCCTAATGAAGAAATGTTTAACCATATCACACTGCCGACTTGCCGCGCCTGTGTAGCGTACCACTGCTCGGGGTTCCTGGGAGTTAATCTCCGGTGGTCTCACGGTGCCCGGTCCTCGACAGTATATAACAGTACAGTAAAACCCCGACTGTCACAGATTCACAATCCATGAAACCCAATTATTCGTGGGTTTATATAATATGTATGCTGTTCCTACTTTTTCGGCCCTTGTGCTTTCATATACTTCGCAGTTTCTTGAGGCATAACCAATCCCAACCCACCCACAGGTCAGGGCAGGTATGGGAGCATGTGCCAGAGCAGCGCGTCGCTGCGTCCACTTTCCGGCAGTACTCCAGGGGCCTCCGTCTGGCCATCCCCCAGGCAGATACCTGGCCCATCCTCCATCTCCTTGAGATGCCGATCAACCTGCTGCAACCACAAGGCACGTGGTCGGCCCATTGGCCTCCTCCACTCACAAGACTTCCTCGCTGAGAGAATCTGGTGAGCAGGATCAGCGTCAGGAAAACAGCACATGTCCATACAGCCGCAGCTGATTCCTGGACGATGCAGGTAACAAATCTATTTTGAGTCTCTCTCAGCAACCGCTCGTTGGACACAAAGTCCGACCAGCGATAGCCCATGATTCTCCGAAGAGACTGTGTACCAAAGCAATTAAGTCTCCGTCTCAGATCCTTGGTCAGAGTCAAGTCTCGCACTCCATAGAGTAAGACTGGAAGCACCAAGGACCTGAAGATCGGACTTTCGTCCTCCCGACACAGTACCGGCAGCGCCACACCCCATGATCCAGTGAATCCATGACTCCACGCCCGACCCAAACGTCTATTGACCTCTGACTCACAGCGGCAGAGACATGAATATCACTGCCAAGGTAAGTGAATCTCTCCACGACCTCAACATCCTCACCACAAACAAGCACAGACAGGACAGCAGCATCCAAGACTCATTGAAAGCCTGGATCTTAGTTTTGACCAGGAAACCGTAATCCAGCGGCTCGACTCCTCATTCAGCACCTCGAGGGCCCCAAAAGGATTTCTAAAGTCTCCGCAAAGATGACTGCATCATCTGCGAAATCAGGTCAGATCTTGACATTCCCATGACGCATGACCCACATACACTCTCTCCTGACATCCTCCCTGGAATCCAGTCCATACGAGTGCTGAAAAGTGTGGGGCCAGTACACATCCCCTGACAAACTCCAGTGACAACTGGAAATAAGTCAGAGATGGTACCACACATCTCCCAGCACTCTCAGTACCAGAGTAGAGTTCAGACATCAGATCGATCAGTTTTGGTGGCACCCCACGAAGAACAAGAATCCTCCAGAGGGCATCCGATTCACTGAATCAACGCTTTACAGAGATCAACATAGCTGCAAGCAGCCCCTGCCGAAACTCTCGTCTGCATTCGGTGAGGACACGAAGAGCAAGGATACGGTCAATCGTTGACCTCTTTGGTGTAAAGCCTGACTGCTCTGGACGCTGGTGCTCAAGCAGATGGTGGCGAACCCTATCAAGAATTATCCGACAAAGACCTTGCCCGGCACTGAGAGCAGCGTCACCCCTCGGTAGTTGTTGCAGTCTTGGCGATCACCCTTCCCTTTCCAGAGAGGGACAACAAGGCCCTCTTCCAGTCAGTTGGGATGATGCCTGTGATCCAGGCAGAGCACAGAACTGCATGGAACGACACGAGTGCAGCATTTCCACCAGCCTTGAGAAGTTCAGCATGGATGCCACAGATCCCTGGAGCTTTACCCCATTTCAACCGGTTCACCGCAGCCGTGTTTTCACAAGCGAAGGTGGACCACAGTTGATTGAGGGTAGCAACAAGGATTGTAACACCCTGACGTCCAACTCGACAGCTGGTGGATCAGCCTGGTACAACCGCTCAAAGTAACCGGCCCAGCGGGCCTTCACTTCAGACTCCTCTGTCAAGAGCCTACCACTCTCTGCTCTGACTGCAGTACACCGAGGGATGGGCTTGTGATGACGCAATGCGCGAATTGCCCTGCAAGCAGGACAAGAATCACTTGACCACAGGTGATGCTCTACCCCCTCAGATTCCTCGCACATAGGCCTCCTTGTCCACCTTGGTGCACGTACAGTTTTACGCCTCAGCTCCCTGAACAACTCAGCTCTGCCATTCAGCCTGGCCCTGCGACTCTGGTCAATGGTATCCAGTGACCCTTGAGAGACAAAATTCTTCTTTGCCCTACGGTGAGTTCCAAGACATCCACTGGCAACATCAAGGACCGTGGTCTTGAAGGCACTCCACAACTCTTCAGGACCTCCCAAAGCACCTAGACCCCCAAATCTCCACTCAGCTTGTTCGCAAACTCCTCAGCTACCCTCTCATACTTGAGCTTGCCAACATCCAGCCTAGGCTGGGATTGTACTCTCCTGGCTTTAAGGTGCAACTTCAGAGTTGTTACAAAAGCGGTGGTTTGTATTGAGGAACTGAGCACTCCGGTAGACCCTGCAGTTCTGGATCATCCTCCAGCGACCATCAACGAGGACATGGTCAATCTCCTTTGCCACACGCCAGCGAGTGATATACCAAGTCCAGCGATGAGCTTGTGGGCGCCGAAACCATGAACCGGCCACCCTAAATCATGACTTCTTGCAAAGTCAAGGAACTTGGTGCTATTCTGGTTCATAGTTCCTGACCCATGGGGACCAACACACATCTCATAACCATCCCTATCAGTTCCAGTCGATGCATTGAAATCCCCAAGACTAGAAGTGTATCTCGTTGGGGCACTGATCAACCACAGACTCGAGCGTAGCGTAGAATGTGTCCTTCACGGGAGGTCACTCGCCTCAGTCGGAGCATATACAGAGACCAGGGAAATGACACCCAAGGAGTGACGAATCCTTAGTCTCATAATACGCTCGTTGACCGGTGTTACCTCAATATTATCATTGGAGTCAGCGTATTGAACACAGCTACAGCAACTCCTTGAGTATGGTAACCATCAGAGTGACCAGACCAATAGTTGATGTCACCACCCACCATGATCTCGCCGCAATCCGGTCTCCGAACTCAGAGAGTGCTGCAATAACGATGTCCAAACGCTTGAGCTCAGATGATAACAGACAGGTGATCATCTTTCTTCGGGATAGGCATTCCAGGCACCCACCCGAAGGGACCGCCTCAGGTTAACCCAAGGAGACCGCTGGTCTCTGGTGGACGACACCTCAGCACCACTCCGACACACTCTCCCGCAATCTGATCCAGGATGTTACCCCGTGGTTTCCCTCCTATCATCAAAGATTGGGGCCCGAAGGCTTTGCCCAAATCCCGTCATCCGGTGAGCTGCTCTGCGAAGGGAAGCTGCACAGGAGGGACTCCCACGAGAGTGGGTTTTCAGATTTCTTTACGTTTTGTGTTTTGCGGAATGAAGTGTTTTACGGTGGCCGGAGTGCAAATCCTGCCACCAACCTCCTAATAAGAAGCAAACCAACTGCAGGAGGACGTCCGCAGACACAGTTGGGCACTAGATATGGATGGCAGTTGGCTCACAAGGAGCTCCTCCGCCCTTTGACTGGTTTTGTTTTTAATCCTGCTGGGTGTCCATATCCAACACCCTCCTCGCCAGAAAACCTGGTGGGGAAGACGGTTTAGTCACCGACAACCCGACACGGAACAGAGTTAGTTCAGGTTTACATGGTACCTGTAGCAAGTCATGGATCTAACCTGGCCTGACCTGCCTGAGGTCCCCCCAACAACATCTGACCACCCACAGACCCCCCAACATTGTTGGTATTTTTTGTTTAAATAAAAAGCCTGGCCCACAGAGACGATTGCCAACCATCTGCACGGGAAGAAGAATATTATGGATGGGTTATAATGTGGGGAGGGTGGTTTGCTTGGTTTCTTGCATAATTATTACCATATATTTTTTGATCGGCAACTGCGAGTGACTAATGATATATCTCTTGTTTAGTTTTAAGTCTCACGATTCATTTAGTCACGCACACGATTGAAGTGTAATATACAGTATGTGTGTGTAAGATTAAAGTGTAAATATCGAGTCTATCAGCGAGGCTGGTTCACGGTCAGTTAAAATGAATCTTTATTTTAGATCTAAAAAAGAAGAAAAGAAATTTCAACACAAGGACGATGATGCCAGGATGTTTAAAATTATGCAAATTAAACTCAACGTCTATCTTCATAAGATAATACAGAATATGTTCCTTCAAGCTTAAACTCTGAGCAGTTAAGACGGCAACTATTTCCGGGATTAAGACGCGCTTTGCGGACCACGCAACATCGAAGCAAAACAAACGGGTCATTTTCAATAAATTAACATGACATTCGCGGCGAAAGAGTTCATGAACCTTTTGGGATTGTTTACTGTATATATTTTTTATTTATTTGAAAGTGTTTTTGATGAAACAAATTTTGTGCCTTAGTGTTCTTAAACTTAAAAAAATTTCCCTTATGAATCTCTAGCCCCAGTGAACATAACCCACTTTTTCCCATTAAACCAATGCCTGGACATTCGCGAATTCACGATTCGCGACAGTTTTACAGACCATATCCCCCGCGAACGTCGGGGTTTTATGGTATAAGAGAAAGTGAGAGCGTAAGAGAAAGTGAGAACGTAAGAGCTTTTGGGTCTCATTTTCTGCCACGACCTTTCCTGGGAAAGCCACACACATCTCCAAGCTGACCTCCAAAGCTAGTCGCCGACTGGGCATCCTACGTCGTGCAAAGTCCTTCCTTGGAACACCTGAGCTTCTAACCACTTACAAAGCTTTCATCCACAGTCTGATAGAGTACTGCTCCCCCCTCTGGAGTCGTGCTTCTGCCTCACACCAAGCCTGACTTAGGCCTAAGTCACATTTGCTCTACGGCGAGGATACGGCGGCCGTACGCCCTCTGAATTGACAGAAACGTGCGGCGGCCGCAGAGTTTCTGCGGTGGCCTCAGGGTGGCCCTACGCCGTTTGGCTATATTTTACAGGCCGTAGGGGTCGCCGTGGAATTATAACGCGGAGTTATAACTTTTTTCATTTCTACGTTCGCCGTAGCAATTCGACAAGCCGAAAAAAAAAAACTGGTTAAAAAAAAATTTAAAAAAAGGAACCCACTCGTTACCGTCCGTCTGGCCGCACGTACGCCTTAGGGCCCCCTTGCGGTCGCCTTGCGGGCACCTTGCGTCTGCCTTGAAAATTATATGGCCGCCGCAGGAACGCCCTAAGGTCACCGTGCGACATCAAATCAAAGACCGTACGGCACCCCCACGTTTTCGGTCTCCACAATTCATAAATACGCCGTGCGGCTACCCGAAAAATAAAAACATATGTGACTGCTACATTGTGTGACCGTGGAAATACTGCGGCCGTCGTATAATTGCTAGTGGCCGTAGATTTTGGAGACCCCACGGCTGCCGTGGCAAATGTGACTTAGGCCTTAACACTGTGGAAACCAAGGCTTTTAGGATCATTGGTATCTCCCACAATGAAGCTGAGTCTTTGGGTCTCTCACTCTCTCACCGGAGGGCAGGTCGGTGGTCTTTCTGTCTTGTACCGTCTCCGCTCCGGCCTTGACCCCCCTGCTTTGTCTGTGATCTGTCCCCCCCCCCATATTTCCTCAGGGCGCTCAAGATCCACCAAAAAATCCCTTCTGGTGAAACTGCCAAAATGAAGAACCACTAATCACCTTCACTCTTTCATTCCTCTTTCATTCCTCCAGCCTCTGGAACAAACTCCGACACTCTCTTCAATCCCACTCTTCCAGGTCTTCAAAACAGCTGTTCACCACCATCTCAAATCTTTTCCCATCCAAAATCTTCATCTTGACTACCCCCTGTTCATCCACCCCAAACCCACCTCCTTCAAATTCCCTGTTTTCCTTCCTGAGAGCCCCTGTAGTACCATCTTGTTTACGCTGTGTACCCCAACCCATCCCTCTCCCATCCACAGATATCCTATTGTCTTTGTTCCCCACTATTTTGTGCTTCCCTCTCCCGCTCCTTGTCTCCTCCCTTGTTATACGTCTGTGTATCAGCTCTTACATGAACCTCGACTTGATATACAAAAAAAAGAAAAAAGAGAAAAAGAGAAAGTGAGAGTGCGAGGGGACAATGCAAGGATGCGAAAAAGTCATTTTACCATTTGCTGTGTGATGCCTTGAATTCAAAGTTGAAAAGATGACCAGAAACAGATGTCATGATGATCGTGAAATTCTGGTGAACACATAATGAACCAAGTTATTCAGTGATAATGAAAACCACGTTTTATTCAACAAACCTGAAACCTGCTCTGCTGCTCTTGCACATCATTTCTCTGCTGCTCTTGCACATCATTTCTCTGCCCTTTTCACCCTATCATTTGAAATCCACACAATCTTCCATCTGCTTAGAAATCCACTAACATCACTGCATTACATAAAAAAGTGCAAAAACAGATCCCCTCCCAACAGACTGATCAGCTTACTTACAATAATCAGTAGTCATGGAATCCATCATCGCAGTTGATATTAAATCCTTCCTTTTCTCCAACATCTCAGCTCACCAATTTGGTTTCAGACCAGGTCACTCCACCTTGGACATGTTGCCTCGACTCACCCAATAATGGATGGAGGCCCTCAATGTCAGGCCTGAGATCAGGGACGTTAAGATACTGTATATCTCGTGCTTTCGATACAGTCTAGCATCCTCCCTTACTCTCCAAACTGTCTGCCTATGGCATCCAATGCCAAATCCACACATGGCTTGCTGAATACCTCTTCTTCAGTCGCCTCTCCCTGTGAAGGCTGGAGTGCTCCAAAGCAGTGTTCTAAGCCCCATCCTATTCCTAATTTGCATCAATCTCTTGAGAAAATCCTCTATCTATTTGCTGATGACACCACCCTCTTTCTGCTATGACATCCCTCATCCTTCAGATAAGCAAGCAGCAGACTCTTCCCTTTCTGCAGACCTTGCCAAAATCACAAACTGGTCAAACATTTGGAATATGTCTTTCAATGCTGACAAATCCCACACTCACGACATACATGACACGTTGAAGGCCACAAAAACACGGGTTGGTAGGAATCGAAAGCGGGTTTTTATTTTTTTACCTTTTGCGTGCTGCGGTCGCAGATTTGCGACGAGATTAAAAAAAAAATGAAACAATTTTTTTTTGTTTTATTTTGGTTATTCATCTAACTTGACACCCAAGTTGTGGTTTTTTTTGCAAATACTACTTGAAATTCACAGCCCTAGTAAAAAATAAATAAAGCAACAGGGAACCATGCGGCCGTAAACAATGCAGCACGCAATGGGTTAACCAAACGTGGTAAAACACAAATCGATATGTTGACTAATCAGTCATGACAAGGAGGTTCCAAGTAAGACAACATACATACATACAGAACATTTCTCAAACAAAGAACATTTCTCAAAGTTTTATTTACTTTTTTCGTTTCCAGTTGTCGCCTGTGACGCACGACGTCACTTTTATTGCAAATAGCGTCCTCACAATAAAGAGCAGTGTTGCCTGGTTTATAGAGACCAGGTGATGATAAATGGTGATGAATGCTGTACGACGATCTTGACAAATCGTGACAATAAAAGTTTGAGACATGTTCGTTCATTTACAAACATCAAACTGAATCATGGTATCCCATTTCATTCATTTTTTTATTTTTTTATTACGGTTTGAATTTGGAACGGGAATTTGTGGACACCCTGGATACGTATGAAAACAATCCGAATCGAATCCTAGCATTCAAAATACTCGAAAGCACCGATAAATATCACAGTGAGAAGTCGAAGAGCGAATTGGAAAGCAAATTGGCCTACCCATTGATTCGGGGTGATGACAAATGGTAGATGAGAGGAAATGACAATGAGTACAGATGAGGATTGAAGGAATTGGTCAGTTGGGTAAAGCTCATGACGTCACACAGCCAACCGAGTCAGATTAGAGTGGTCCCTTGCATATCGGATAGAGATCGCTACAGATCTGTCACTGTGTGTGAATCCAAGCGAGTAGAATGGAAGCTAAACATTGGGTTTTTGAAATTGTTTGTACTTTCCCTCCAATTCAGGTTTTAACGATACTAAAACGGGTCCACGGGTTTAAAGAAAGAAAACGGGTCAAACCCGCAAAATACAGGTCACTTGCCATGTATGTCACCATTTCTCTCTGAAATAACCATCTGGCAAACCCTCCCATCTATTTTCTTAACAACCCTCTTGAGAAAGTTCAGTGACTCAAACTCTTGCGCCTCGGTCTTTCTTGGGAAAACCACATTCCAAAGTTGGCCTCCAAAGGCAGCCGCCGCCGACAAGGCATCTTCCATCGAACAAAGTCCATCCTTGGCACACCTGAACTCCTATCTACCAAAAGGCTTCCATCTGCAGCTTCATGTATTATCACTCTCCTCTCTGGGCTGGCTCCCCTGCCTCACAACTTGCTCAGCTTGACGCCATGGAAACCAAGGCCTTTAAGATCAATGGAATCTCCCACGCTGAAGCCAAGTCTGTGGGCCTAACATTTTTCCATCGCGAACAGGTCGGTGGTCTCTCTGTCTTCAAGCGCCTCCATTATGGTGTTGCACCCTCTGTGCTTTCAGTGTTCTGCCTATTTCTGCAGGGCTTACACGATGCACCATCAACCCCCTTCTGGTAAAACTACCTAAATCCAGGATCACTGCTCACCTCCACTCATCCGTTCCTCTTTTTTCCACACCCGTGGAACCAATGTCCACATTCTCTTCAATCTCATCCTTCCCTCCAGGTCTTCAAGACAGCTGTTCACCACCATCACAGGTCATCCCCCATCCAAAACCATGACCTTTTCTACACCTGTTATCCATACACAAGCCCACCTCTTTCCACATCTCCAGTTTTTCCTTCCTTGGTTTGCTTCTGTATTATTCTTGGCTGCACCGTGCATCCTCCCCTACCTCTCATTCTTCGCCACATCCCTTATTTCTCCAAGTCTCCCACCATTTTGTTGCTCATCCCTGCTGTTGGTGCATTTCTCCCCTCTCTTTCCACTGTTCCTTTTGTTTTGTTACGTCCTGATCCTTTCTTTGTTCGAGCTCTTCTCTGTAATTAGAGTAAGGTTATTGGGCTTGAGGGGTGGGGTGCAGGGACCCAGATCACACCTGTTATTGCAAAGATTATATTTTTCCATGATTATAAAATTACCCTCACCTGTTTGAATCAACACTCACCTGCCCAAGCAAGTTGTGTTCGTATTCATATATTTTGTTAAATCTCGATTGCCCCTCCCGCTGAAAAAGAACAATTTTGACATCATCAGAGGTTCAAACTTGACATGGACTTGATAAAATAAAAGACAGAGGTATGTGTATAGACTAACAACTTTTGAGGGAGTACAGTGTATGATTACAATGTTGATTAGCAATGTTTTTGATCTAATGCTTCCTGCTTTATTAAAAGGGATGAAAGCCAAGATGGCGACAGAGGAGAGAACAAGCAAATCAAGATGGTGGTAAATGAGATAACGAGGAGGGTGGAACCAGTGAGTTTATACAAAATTGTTGGTGAAGGGAAACACAAAAGCTGTTCACATTTACACACGATTGGCTGCAACAGTGTGTTGATTATTGCCCATCAAGAACATCCACACTTGACCTGTTCCAAACATTTCAATGACGAATGTGAGAGTGTGCAGAATAAATGACAAGCTCAAGAGCAGCCACATCAATCAACAAACGATTTTAAAATATCGTTTGGATTTGAATGAACAAGTGAGCGGTACTGTTTTGCAGTGTTGAGTCTATCATTCAGAAGAAGTTGAATCCAGATTTCCTTCGGATACAAAAAAAAACAAAACAAAATTGAGGCTCATTGAACAGCGGGGAGACTTGAGAGTAAAAAAGGTAAGAACCTGGGAGGAGAACAGCAGCAGCTGGACATAAGCAAGGTAATGAACAAACAGGTAGAGAGAGAGAGAGACAGAGGGAGAGGAGGGGAAGAAACGGTGAATGTGCAAGTAAGGTGGTGCCATCCATCCATTTGTGCACGTTGCATCATTTGCTGGTGGGACAAAGGGGTGCACAGAGCCACTGTTGCAGTGTCCCATGTAGGTTAGAGCAGGAGGTTGGAATTTGGGCAGGGTGCCGGCAACAGCTTGCCTACTCTTCGCGAAGGACACCATGGGATCTTTAACATCCACCAACTAATGCTGGCAGACGGGACGGCCAGTTTAAGGTCCATTCAGTGACGTCACACACATTGATGAATCACCCTGCCCGTGAAACACCAGGATGACAGTTTACAGCTGGGTCAGGCATCAAACACAGGGCAGACAGCTTAGAGGTAAGTGGAGTACCTGCAGGATATCAACTAGCTCCTATGGCCTCTAGCCCTAGACAGTTGGCCTAGGTAGGGTTAATGGGGAAGGAAAACACCATGGGTATGGACGAGGGATTAAGACTACATGGTGACAAATTGCCTGCTCGAAGCCCTGGAATGATGAATGGGATTGAGCAGCTTCAGGAAAGCAGATCCACGAGTGCGGAACAAATGAGGAATAAAGAGTGGGAGATGCGCAGTGAGCCTGGATATTTGGAATGTAACTACGAGGGGGTTACTGGAAAAATGAGTGTGTCCTGTACAAGTTGTGGGGAGAATCAAAGATTTGAGAGAGCAGATAGAAGACACGTCCTTTACAATATTCCTCCAACCCTCATTCGACTCACAACTGAACCCACTCGCCTCGCACACTCACACAACAGGAACCCACTCGCACACTCACACAACAGGAACCCACTCGCACACTCACACCACAGGAACCACTCGCACACTCACACAACAGGAACCACTCGCACACTCACACAACAGGAACCCACTCGCACACTCACACAACAGGAACCCACTCGCACACTCACACAACAGGAAACCCACTCGCACACTCACACAACAGGAACCCACTCACACAACAGGAACCCACTCCGCACACTCACACAACAGGAACCCACTCGCACACTCACACAACAGGAACTCACTCGCACACTCACACAACAGGAACACAGTGACCAGTCTTTGCCAAAAAGGCCTGCAGCTCTTTCAAAGTTGCCATTGGCCTCTTGGTGGCCTCTCTGACCAGTCTTCTTATTGCTTGGTCATCTAGTTTGGAGGGACGGCCTGATCTAGGCAGGGTCTTGGTAGTACCATACGTCTTATACTTCTTAATGATTGGCTGGGCTGTGCTCCAAGGGATATGCAAGGACTTTGAAACATTATATTTATCATAATATTTCAAAGGCACATATCCCCTGATCTGTTCCAGGTTTCCACAACTTTATCCCAGAGGACTTTTGAAA
>CM068953.1:167685711-167711544 GCA_035128595.1 Eptatretus atami | reverse complement strand
AAACATGACATTCATAGAAACCACCCGAACACTTCACTTTTAGAAACCTCACTCGAACACTCACTTCATAAAACCCCTCCGCACACACTTCATATAAAACCCAACTTATAGGAACCCACCCGAACACTCACTTCATAGAACCACTCGAACACTCACTTCATAGAAACCCACACCGAACACACTTCATAAACCCACCGAACACATTCATAGAAAACCACCCGAACACTCACTTCATAGAAACCACTCGAACACTCACTTCATAGAAACCCACCCGAACACTCACTTCATATGAACCCACTCGAACACTCACTATAACCCACTCGAACACTCACTTCATAGAAACCCACGCCGAACACTCACTTCATAGAAACCCACTCGAACACTCACTTAGAAACCCACTCGAACACTCACTTCATAGGAACCACCCGAACACTTCATTTCATGGGAATAGAAACCCACTCGAACACTCACCCTGCGGAACGTTCCTCTTGACATAATATCCGCGATATGTTTCGCTGCGTCGTTTTTCTCAGCCACACAGAGCACTCTCCTGGCTCGGGCGGACATGGCTCGGGCGGGAAAGGTGTGCAGGAGCCGGGAGAGTTCACTCAGCATTGATGTCGACGCGGGAACGGGAGAGGTGCACAATGTAAAGAGTTTACCCGGAAAACGGCGCGGACACGACAAACGGTCCCACGCGGTTCCACGCGGTTCCCATCGCTCGTTCGCTTCATGAGATCACCTGTCAGGGAAGGGACGAGGGAGCGCGACGAAGGTCACCGTAAACCAACAACAACAACAAAAAATAATAATAATAAAAAATAATGATTATAAACTTGGGAGTCACGAGCTGAGAGGGAGGGAAGTTCCACCCCAACTGGTGATCCTACTGCTATACACCTCTGTCTTTGAAAATACAGGTGAGGCTAGGAGAAGAAAAAGCGGGAGAATGGAAAGGATCGGCGGGTGCGAGGGAGCGAAACAATCGAGGGGTGGGGCCTGGGAGGAGAGATAGTGGCTCTGGTCAGGGAGGGTGGGAAAGGTCTGGGGAAAGGGGTTTCCTCACCCCCTTCTCAGGTAGGGGAATCTTGTAAATTTTAACCTTAACTTTGTGCATTCGAATACACTCTTTAATGTAAAATTAAATCAGAATGTTTATGTTTTCCTGATGAATTTACACCCGAAGGTCGACAGAAACTTTGTCACATGAAAATCGAGCAAAAACTTCCATGAGAGGTATATTCGTTTGTAAAGCGTTATTTTCACGATTATTGGGGAGTAACAGGGTTTTCAGAGCATTCCCGTCATGTCGTGCGCGCCGCCATGTTGGTTTTATTCACTTCCCGAGCAACGACATCATCAGTAGCTCGACAATCTATCATGTTCATCTCGTTATTCTGACTCGCTGCAACGGAAGGTTTCGCCACTTATTTCGCCTCGTTTACCTTTTCCCGCTTGTTTGGCTTGCCAACCAAAATGGCGCCCGCGCATTGCATCATGGGTACTGAAACCTCCTCAATAAGAGCGGGAGGTTGTTCACGAATTTACAAAAACGCGACAGACTACCGCCTAAAACGGGAGATTAAGCAACTATGTAAATTGTAGTCGTGTCTTCAGAACCGCGAGGATCTATATTCCATACAAGATGCGTCACGATCGAAAATAAGTCGTTAGGAGAGAGGGGCACCGACTACCTGGGGAGGTAGCGTGCAAACTCCTCAGATGTCTACACCAATGACCAGCCGATTGGTAGCCCCAGCCCCAGAGACCAAAACCTTCCGCTTACATAGTTACCAAAAACAATTGGTGTGTTCAGTTACCAAGCAAGCCGTTTCTTATCCAGTGTTTCGAATGGAGTGCTTCAGCCACTTGGCGAGCGCTCCACAAGAAACTTGGTCACTGAACACACCCCTGGTCTCTGAGGAAAATTAAAGTCATCCAACAGGTTTTTTTGTCTGCCCAGAGTGCAGACTGATCCTCGTACTACAAGGTTGCAAAAATTGTGAAGATGATAAATACAATTCCTACTCAGTCGTTGGTATTCACCATTTATTATACAAGTACGTGGCCGTACGTGCAAAAAAAAGAAAAAACTTTCAAACCGCAAGCCAGAAACAACCACACAGGCCAACGTATTTTGCCTTCGCTCTCGCGTGCCCGTACGTGCGTGGCCCGGAAGTTCGCATATCGCAGTTACGATTATTCGCAATTTAGTTTTAATGGCCAGATATTCAATTAGCGCCAACGTATTTTGCCTTTTCGCAATGTCATCGCAAGGAAAAACACAAAGAGAAGAGAAGAGAAAAAAAACAAAAAAAACGTACGTGCAAAAAAAAACAAAAAAACTTTAAAACAACCACACAGGCCGTTCCTTCGCTCTCGTAAACGACGACTGGATTGGGGCATTGTGTTTATCTATAAATGCGCATAAGAAATCGAGAAATTATTAGAATACACGGTCATCACTTTCCGGAAGTCCGTACGTTGTAACCTGTAATGGGGACCGCGGCTGAGGTTCTCTTCCCCATCGGCCACGCCCACGCAGCAACGTGTCTTGTCATTGGTTGGTAAATAAATGGCCATAACTTGGGAAGCACTTGTCCGATTAATATCAAACCTTGAAAAGGCACATCCTCAGGTCCCCAGCAATATACCTGGCAAGTTTCAATTAGATCGGACAAGTGGTTGTCGAGAAACAGCGGTCACACACACACACACACACACACACACACACAGATTGCTGGAATTATAGATAGATGGACTGAAGAACAGTTGGAACTGGAGAACTGCACTCGGTAGAGCCCGGACCTCCGTCAGGCTGAACAGTTAGGGTTAGTGTTCGGATGGTCGAGAGGTATGCATGCTCGCTTTAAGCCGTCCAGCCTGGGTTTGAATCCCGACCCAGCTATAAACTCTCAATCCGGTGTTTCACAGACAGCGTGATTCATCAATCTGTGTGCCATCCCTCGGATCGACATTAGACGGATGTCCCGTCTGCCAACATTAGTGAACGTTAAAGATCCCACGGTGTCCGTCGCAAAGAGTAGGTGAGCTAAGGGGTCACCATCGCCAAATTCCTGCCCTAACTAGTCAAATGTCAGGCCTGGCCAGCCAGTTCATGAAAACTCGAGGCACGCTTCCCCTGGCCGACCCCACAAGAAAACGTTGGTTAATAGTGGACGTTAAAGAAGAAGGGCTAGATCTGATGGGCTTGATCTGCATCCGGACCTGAACCAAAATCTAATTGGCTTGTCCTCGTCACCTACCCAACTCATCCACCAAGTTTTGTCATAACTCGTCCACAACTTGTTGAAATATCGTTTTTGGTCCAATCTCTCAGTTATGAAGAATCACTTAGGAATTAAAAAAAGAATAATTTATCTTATTCGGATCTTCACCAAAATCAAATCAATTAGTCCTCGTCACACACCCAACCTGTCCACCGCGTTTCATCCGAATCAGTCCATAACTTTTTGACATATCCTGCTCACAGAGACCCACACACAAACAAGATCAAAGACATGCAGAGTACGATACTTGCGAAATACCTAAAACAAATTTGACCATAAAAATAGTTGGTCGTTGAATTCAGTGACCTGATATGCAAATCCTCTTCAAATTTCAAATCAATTGGATGAAAATTGAAGAATCTATAAATCCCACTGAAGTTGTTGACTTTCAGCCTATTTTGAACTTTTGGCCTATGTTGACCTCAAAAATAATTGGTGGTTGAATTCAGTGACCTGATATGCAAACCTTGGTAAAATTTCAAGTCGATCGGATGAAAATTGAGAAATTCTAGAAATCCCACTGAATTTGTTCAACTTTGGCCTATGTTGACCTTTTGACCTCAAAATCAATAGACTTATTACTTATGACAAACTCTACCATTCGTGGTTTCATGAAGATCGGTTTAAAATTGTGACCTGTAGGCGATTAACATAAAAAACAGACAATCACAGATCTTCAGTGGTGTATAGTACTTGCAAATCTTCGATTCAATACCCATATAGTACTTGCAAATCTTGCAATATAGCAAATCACCAACCAATATAGTACTTGCAATATAGCAAATCACCAACCATATAGTACTTGCAATATAGCAAATCACAACCAATATAGTACTTGCAATATAGCAAATCACCAACATATAGTACTTGCAATAAGCAAATCACCAACCAATATAGTACTTGCAAATCTTCGATTCCGCAAGTACCAAATAGCCAGACAAACACGGGTGAAAACACAACCTCCGTCCACCTTCAATGGTGGAGGTAATAGACGTTCACAGGTGAAAATTCTGCTGCAACCTCATAAGAAAACCTCCACTCGGGAATCACGATATGAAACAAACGGCGAGCAGTATTAAGAAAACTAAATAGCTCACGAAAAGTCCCTGATAATACTGTATGTCTGAGTCCTCAGAGACAAACCCCTTCGGGAAGACGTGCAATGGCGGTTAGTAAAAGAAGAACACTTCTGGCAAGCACAAGTATGGTGAAAAATTCAAGTGATAAAGTAGAATCCGCAAGCAGATTGTGTAAGAGACGTCCCAGGAAAAGTAATGCTTCGCTGGGTATAACTCCAATTTGGTGGGAACTAGAATTGAACTCCCCGTAAGACCGTGAGTCCTTCCGTCCTCTTCGCACCATCCTTTACATTGTTCGAAGTGACTTCATTCGCTCTCGATGAAGATCGGCCGAGAAATAAAATAAATCGCCTTTTCATCTTCCGAAACCAAGTCAAAGAGTGGAAAAAGCACCTCGAAAGAAAAACGATGATTGGGGAGTAAAAACGGTTAATGCATGCTTCACGGTAAAGGTCACACTGTTGTCATAGCGTAGCAGATGGCCGGAGACACTAAAAGGTAAACCAGCTTTGTGCTCACAGCGAACCTGACCAAGACACTCAAGTCAGCCTTCATCACCAACGGAACCGCGGTACCAACAGGACATTGACCATCACCTGGGACGGGGTGCCACGCACCCAATGCTGCAACCCAGTTTACCTAAATAAGGATTGAGCACAGCCAAATAACCATTGCGTGGCCTTTTATGGGCCTAATGGCCACCTTATGTCAAGTTCCTTGTGTAAACAACCCTGCTCAAGTAATCTACCCTGGCATTGTCCTTCCCCTTAATCCGCTCTGTCATAAACCGATAGTTTTTGAGAAACGTGGTCCATCTCATGATCCTATCATTGAGAAACTTTGTTTTACTGACAAATCACGTCATTGCTGTACGGAAACAAGGCAAATTCAGTCCCACAAAGACACAGCACAAATCTCTTAATACTCCCCACAAGCCCTTTTTTCCCCCATGGTGGAGGAGTAGTTCTCATGATTCATCAGATTCTTGCTCACAAAACTCACAGGGAAAAGTCTTCCCTCGTGTCGCTGCAATAGAACAGCTCCAATACCAATATCAGTTGTTGGTCCTGAGTGCAAATGGCTTACTCAGGTTCTGTAGCCTCAAAATGGGCTTGCTGATTAGTTGCTCGAGGGCCATGCAGCCCTTCTCTTAAAACACCCCTCATACCACTTATCGAGTCACTCCTCATTGTCAAATCCGTAAGTGACACAGCGATTGCCAATACACATATCTAGTGATGTTGATACAGAATTGCCCCCAACATCTCAGATCATCCCCAATCCAAAACCATGACTTTTCTACCGTTGATAACCCCACCTCAGTCCCCCCCCCCCTCTTTCCCAATTTCCAGTTTTCCCTCCTTGGAGTTTCCATTTGTCCTTTCCTGCCCCTCATCCATCCCCACTTGTTTGTCAAGTCTCCCTCTATCTTGGCCTTCAACTCTGATGTCTGTCTCTCTCTGTTGCTCTCTCATCCTGTTACATCCTGATCATTTCAGTGTACTAGCTCTTCCACTAGCCGCGACTATGTATAAAAATAAAATAAAAATAAATATTGCAAGTTTTGCAAATTGTGTTTTTAACACAAAATGCTGTTGTTTCAATAAAAGAGCAAGTTCCGTGGCAGATATGATATACCGTGCCAACTTGGTACCCTTTTGGATATTGATGCAACATTTTGCAGGTATATGTGACCTTATTACAGGTAAGTGCGACCGTGATCCCAGGGTGTCCTTCGTGAAGAGTATATGCACACATAATGCACAGTTGGTCATTCAGTCAGCTTAGCATAGTGTGGACTGCACTATCATTCACGTAACAATATAAATATTGAATGTTGTGCGATACAGGATTGTAAAATAGAGCAAAAAATATTTTCTACTCTTTTTAGGTCATCTCTAACGAGATGACCTAATAAAACCAGTCTCGATGTCCGTTCGTCATACGTACGTCGTCCCATTTTTTTCTTCCGATTTTCTTGATATTTGGTATGTGGGTAGATGTCGATGAGGGATGCACGACGGTATGACCTTTGACCCCATTGAAGGTCAAGGTCAACGTCAAGGTCACTCCAAAGTTGCGAAATCGTCATTTTCAAAATCTATCTCCTCCCGTTTTTGATCGATCTTCGAATTCTTCGGATTCTGATATGGAACAATATCTAAATTTGGTCAGGCCGGTTTTTTGAAATTTGTCCTGGTTATCGAGTCACGTGTCTTTTAAAGTGAAAATCGTCGATGTGATAGGTCAAAAAATTTCACCCGATCTTGATGAAACTTGGTACGTAGGTGGGTCGATGAGTGATGCACGACGGTATGACTTTAGACCTGATTGAAGGTCAATGTCAAGGTCACCGATGCTGTAAACTTGTGAAATCATCCATTGTCAAAATATCATCGCCATTTATGACTCAGAAATGCGGTTTGATTTCTGAGGTCCGGTTTCTATCCTTTTGAAGACACATTGATCATAAATGTTCCAAATCAACCATTTTCAAAATCTATCTCCGGATAACTCAGAAATGTAGTTTGATTTCTGAGGTTTTCTATCCTTTTTACTCCCGGGCTTTGTCTGTACGTTGAACCAAAAGACAGACGACATCGAAGCCATTCTAAGCCGATCAGAGTCCACATCTACAGAGCTTCAGAGATGACCGTCACCCCAACGGGGGTAATTTTTTTATCAGGGTTCCAAAGAAGAGTGTGGTTCTTGCTACGTCGAAGCATACTGCAACTAAGGCCTAAGTCACATTTGCCACGGGGCCGTGGGGTCTCCAAAATCTATGGCCACTAGCAATTATAGGCGGCCGCAGTATTTCCACGGTCACACAATGTAGCAGTCACATATGTTTTTATTTTTCGGGTAGCCGACGGCGTATTTATAAATTGTGGAGACCGAAAACGTGGGGGTGCCGTACGGTCTTTGATTTGATGTCGCACGGTGACCTTAGGGTTTCCTGCGGCGGCCATAGAATTAAGGCAGACGCAAGGTGCCCGCAAGGCGACCGCAGGGGCCCTAAGGGAGCATGCGGCCAGACGGACGGTAACGAGTGGGTTCTTTTTTTTTTACCAGTTCTTTTGTTTCGGCTTGTCGAATTGCTACGGCGAACGTAGAAATGAAAAAAGTTATAACTCCGCGCTATAATTCCACGGCGACCCTACGGCCTGTAAATATAGCCATACGGCGTGGGCCACCCTGAGGCCACCTCAGAAACTCTGCGGCCGCCGCACGTTTCTGTCAATTCAGAGGGCGTACGGCCGCCGTATCCTCCCGTAGAGCAAATGTGACTTAGGCCTAAGCAAGAAACACGAGCCCCAGACTAGATCCATGGAGAGCAAGTATCAATGGTTAAGGAATTGTCAGCATTGGAGGAGACATTAAAAGAGCCTGAGAAAAAGCATCTGCTGGGACGTAAAATACATTCTTATTAAGAGACCTTGCCTCCTATGATTTAATCCCACATGCCTGAAATGATAAGGAATGGTTTTTTACTTGCTGTTATTTTGAAAACGGGCATTGTGAAAAAAAACAACCTCATTATTTTATTAATCATACAATCTCACAAAAAGGCTTACGACAACTCATAATCCCAAAAATGTCCATTACAACTCTTCATCATCCCAAAATCGTTTTGATTTCAAACAAACCTTTTAATTATATTCTCATTTTTTTGTTATACACAAGCAAATGTGTCGTCACAAACATAATTATACATCATAATCACAATGTCCAAACCACAACCTCATTCTAATGGGCCAACCTCTTGATAATTATTCGCATTTCGTGTTTTAAGAACAACGATGGAACAATGTGCAATTTTATGATTGTATTATTCATTTTCCACTGTTTACATGTGATAGACATGTTAAAGGGTCTAGGATTATCAGGCCGCCATCTAAGGCCCTTTGGTTTGTGCGGTTGGACTTTTGAAGGCTCCACTACCCAAACACGAGCCTGGGTCACAATATCCAGGCAGGCCCGAGGGACCCGGCGAGCCGGGTCGGCCAGGTGGGCCGCGAGACCCGTGCGGCCCTTTTTCTCCATCACGTCCATCTTTTCCTTGGCCGGGAATGCCTGGCTTTCCTGTGGTCAGAAAACAAGATGTTTAACATCTCTCCGATTCCTCGAATGCGGCTCCACATCTCTCACAGCATGGCTTAATACCCAGCGACACAGCACTCAAACCATGGCTATACACCGAACCGACTTTATAACGAATTACACAACTCTGATACTCTGACTTTATACATATACATTTAGCCTACATATACACAAACACTTATACACATACAAACACCGTACATGCCGATAGATATGCTTTCATAGAGCACTATCAGAAGGTGCTCAACAAAATCAAAATAAGAATAAAAAGAATAAACAAATGAGGAATGTGAGATTCAAAAAGTCAAATGGAATAGATTGGATTGTAAGAAGAGTTGGATTGGTGAGCAGTAGGGAGTTTGAGTTAAAGGGAATTTAAAATTAGTGGAGCAATGGTAAATGTGGAGATAGTTCCAGAGCTGTGAAGCACGTGTTGAAAAAAAAAATTACTTTGGTCATCGTGTGATCAATTGCAAGTTTTTATGAATGGCTGTTAGGCAGTGTATTGTGTTATGTTCATTGTTTAATGCTGGTATACCTATGATTTGATTACGGAACAAGTTGTTGATTAGATAGGACTTTATAATGTTGCTTGAGGCTGGACGCTAATTGTTTTCTTCAGAGTCGATGGAGACCCGAATATAAGGGGATTTGTTTTAGTCTCATTTGGCTTTTACTACAACCCAACAGATGACAAACAAGTGGACAAAGGACTAATGCACGCAGGATTTCCTGAGTGCGTGCGTGCGTCTGTCATTGGTTGTTATCTCCATTTGCGGGTCTTTAGGAGATGGAACAAAGTCGTCCCAGGACTCAAAGTATCCACCTCCGCTTCGGTAAGGGATCACGGACCACGGACCAAGCTGTTGAATTTTTGTTGTTCTCAGAGTTTTGTTCCGAGGGCTCTTTTCAGGATCGTCACCGAACCCCGGACTGCCTCCAATTGTAGTTAGTTTGTGGTAATATTCCCGGGGATGGTTTTCAAAATCTCAGTGAGCTTCTTCTTTATTATTCCTGTTGCTCCAATTATCACTGGAGCAATTTTGACACTTCAGCTTCCAAGATCTCTTGATCTCATCTTTGAGGCCCTGGTATTTGGTCATTTTCTTGATTTCTGCATTATTTAAGCCAAAATCGCTGGGTACCGACATCTCAATCAGCAATGCTGTCGTTTCCTTTTTGTTCCTAAGTACGATATCCGGTCACAAAGCTTTGTTTTCTATGTTCACGCTCGATGGGATCATCAAGTCGTACGTGGGCATGACGTCTTTATTTTCAATGATTGCCCTTGGTTCGTGTTTCCACGAGTTTTCTGGAACTGGGATGTTGAATTTTTTGCAGATATGCCAATGAATCACTTTGTATACTTTGTTGTGCCGTTGTGTGTCAGCTTGTTCTGATAGATTTTTGCATCCTGAAAGCAGGTGACTTGTACTTTCTGTTTCTGTCTTGAAGAACCTACACTTGTCCGTCTGGCTCAGTCCCACCACCTTTTAAAATCCATTGGTTTAGTGTCCATGATCTTGGACATTTATTATGATTTGTTCTTTGTCCCAGTTGAGTTGACCTCTTCTGAGCCATGGAAGGCATCATCTTAACCATTCAGGAGTGAGATATAATTCCTTATTTTTCATTGGTTTTTCAAAACACATAAATTAACACCTAACTTGTTGATATGAATGTTCAAATAAGCATCTTTTTTCATGTTTACAAGTACAACGATGTAAAGTATGTTACTATGTTTATTAAACATTTTTTCATCATAGTTTATTTTAAGAAAGATCGTGCAAAAATAGCGACACATTCCCAGTTTCTTTTTACACTTCAAAACCTCATTCTTATTACTACATGGAAAATGTACCTTGTTTTTGTGTAGCACTTAAACCTAAAGCTTTGATAGAGTTTAAAGTTAAGCCGTTTAGTGTTTAGGTTTAAAGTAATTCAGCGAATCGTTAAAAGTGCACTCTGAAAGAACAGAATGTGTTTTGAATCGTGCGCCATTACACAAAGGTACCACGTTCGCGTTTAATATCTCTGAAAATCTGGAACATCAGTCAGAGTTATTGGATTCGCTATATATGCTAGATATCCCTTATTGTCGGGTTTTCCGTGTGTGTGTGTGTGTGTGTGTGTGTGTGTGTGTGTGTGTCTGCAACGCGAGGCTCCACAGCACGAACCAGCAAACCGATTTCGATGAAACTTTGCCAACAGGTGCCCATATGATCTGGGAATGTGCGCGTTTGAATTTCGTTGCCCAGCAACCACCCGTTGCTGTGCAGCGGCCGAAAAACGCGTACAGTATTTTCAATACTTGTCCTTCAGTTTTGAATGTAGAGAAACGAGACTTCGGAATTAAACACTTCGAGATATTTAGAAAATTTTACTCGAGCCGATTTTTGATTGAGGTTTTTATCAAATGGAAGTCCTTCAAAAATCGTGTGTCTATTTACCGTCATTTTTATGAGGGGCTTAGGAAAGTGCGCGGAGCTTAGGGAAAGTGGACGTGGTTGATGAAAAGTGGAGTGGCGTAGGAAGTGGGCGTGGTTTATGGAAAGTGGGCGTGGCTTATGAAAATATTGTGTGGCTCAGGAGGTGTGGTCAAACAAGAGCATTGAGAGAAGTTTATCGGGTTTTCCGTTGTGTGTGTGTGTGTGTGTGTGTGTGTGTGTGTGTGTGTGTGTGTGTGTGTGTGTGTGTGTGTGTGTGTGTGTGTCTGCAACGCGAGGCTCCACAGCACAAACCAGCAAACCGATTATTTTTCAAATGGTAGTCCTTCAAAAATAGGGTGTCTATTTACCGTCATTTTTAATGAGGAGTGCCAGTTGGCAAAATACGCAATAGGAAAAATCTTGCCAGGCAGAGGAACAATTGTATGTGAACCAATACGTCTTGGCAATGAAT
Source organism: Eptatretus atami (assembly GCA_035128595.1). NCBI lineage: Eukaryota > Metazoa > Chordata > Myxini > Myxiniformes > Myxinidae > Eptatretus > Eptatretus atami. Next base: position 167,700,173 of record CM068953.1, on the reverse strand, counting down.
CTTCGGCGGTGGCACTCCGGGTCAGAATGAAAAGCATCGTATCCAGCGCTTCGATCCTAGCGAATCCCTCGTCGCCTACCGGCTTGTTTTCATTTTTCTCTGCGCAGGATTGTTTGATTCTGTCCATTAATCCTTTATAATCACCTTCTTCACGGTTGCACGGTATGAGCGTTTTCGCAAGAAACCAATTAGGTCTGGTTACTATACGTGCGGGTTCTTGCTGCTGTACATTTTTTATTTCTTCTTTTTCTCTTCTTTTAACATCCACTTATCATGGCGGCATGATGAGATCTTTCCAGGATTCTCAATGAGACATAGAATTGACTGCATAAACGCCCCTCAAGCTTGGGTCCTTCTCGATGATGTCTTGCAGGGTAGTTAGGCGACGACCCCTTCTCCGTGGTTCTACAGGCCTCCAGAGTAGAACTTTCTTTGCAAGTTCGTCACGTCACATGACCAGTAAGGCGAAGGCTGCGTTCCCTCACAATAGCAGATATGCGGCAAAGAATCATACAGATCCGTATCAGTGATATGGTCTTGCCAACAAATGTTCAGAACTTTTCGAAACAATCGGGAGTATGTACCATCCAGTGATTTCTCCAATGTTTGGGTCAAGGTCGAGGATTCACACCCATAAAGAAGGATCGACTCAACCTTAATTTTGAAAACTAAGCTTACTCTGTCTGCAAATTGGAGATCTCGTCAACTTTATGGAGGGCGTGAACTGCTGCCCATGCCTGAGCTTTCCTGCATTCTAAGTCACACTGTGTGTTGGTATAAGAGCCGAGGTACTTAAAGCCGTTCACTTTATCGGATTTCCAGGAACAGTAAAGTAGAGCACACTCAGCAGAAGGATTGATGTGTAGATGTTTAGTCTTTTCAGCATCGAGAACGTGCCAGATAGACCAAACAGCAGTTTCAACCTTGTGAAAGAGAAGTTCAGCTTTGCATAACATGTTTGAAAAGAGCGCTATGTCATCAGTAAAGTCGAGGTCAGAAATGTGCTTGGTTGGATGTCTGCTACTTCTACGCTGGGAGAGAGTTAAACCATCCCAGTTTTCAATCACAGTTTTTAGGGCATAGTCCAAGGCAATGGTAAACAGGCAAGGAGCGACTCTGTATCCTAAAAGTTTTACTGTACACTAAATGTTGCCGGTCTCGAGCCAGAATCAGGGGGAGTCTGAGTTCTTGGCCTTCAGAGTACAAGTCCGAGCCCCCTCAAAAGTGGACTTGAGTCCGAATCCAGACTCGAGTCTGAGTCCGAATCCAAACTCAAGTCCTGCATCACTGGTTCGGGTGTATCTGTGTCCTTGTTTGGTGTTAAGGTTACTCAATGGGTCCAGAGCCAGACAAAACAAGAGGGCCCCACCTCCCTCTTGTTCTGGGGAGACTGTCTCCCTGGAATATCCCATGCTATATCGTCACATCTGTTATTTTAATATTGTGTGTGTGTGTGTGTTTGAAGAACAATGGCATTCTTCAACTGGAGATATGAATATGTCATCAAATTAGTATGTAGTTGTTATATTTGATGTCTCGAGATGGTTTCGAGAATGGAAATAGTGATGACAATTTTCAGGGTAGATGTTGTAAGTTGCTGCTGTTATTCATTAGCTTTATAATGTTTGTAATAGTAGGAGGAAGAGGAATATTAGAGGATGTATTATGGTTGAGATTCGTGAGGGTTTAAGAACAGTTTGTTTTTGATTCTAACTGAATTCTTTTGTTTAAATTGAAGTTCGCTCTAAACAAGGCTGAAAGCCACTATTTGTAAAGGTCTATAAAGAAAAGAAGAAGAGGAAAACTGGAAAAACTTCACCTAGTCCTGAAACAAGGAAACCTCTTCACAGGACCACTGTGCAGGAGGGGTAACTAGGCCAGGTGGAAAAAAAAATTCCTACCCCCATTGGGGTGTTTTGAGGAGAAAACCATTCTCCATACTGGTTGGCCATTGGCTCCCGAAGGGAGCTCATCTGCCCTTTGTCAGTGTTTATTTTCATCCTGCTGGGGTGTCACAGTTACCCCCCCACTAGCAAGGCAAGTGAGGGGTGTCGGTTTAGTCGCCGACAACCTGACCATGCGGCAGGTAGCACTGGGTTACATGTTCCCAGTGGCAGTCCAAAAGACTGACCTAGACTGAATGATTGATCTCAGAGAAATTAGCAACAGGTAAGCACTGAAATAAATAATTAATGTAATTGATGATCCAGGTATCCAAATGAGTTCATAGAAGCATCTCCTTATGAATTTCATCTGAAAGGCGACGACAATGACGACGACGACGATGCTATGTCCCTTAATGGAAAAGTAATGTTGCAATTTAGGAGTTTGTTCAATATGGAAAACAGCGACTTGAATTTCAAGAATTCCATTGCATTCCTAAGTCACACACAGCACATGGATTCTGGTTGTATCACTTCTCAAGGGCATAGCTGTTCCACTGATGCAGTGCCTCCTGTAGGTTGCAGAGCAGGAATTTGTAATTTGGCCATGGTCCCAGCAATAGCTCAGCTACTCTCTGTGAAAAACACCATGGTATCTTGAACGTCCACCAACTAATGCCAACAGGTGGGATGCCCAGTTTAACATCCACAGCACACACATTGATGAATCACCCTGCCTGTCAAACACCGGGATGAGTTTAAAGCTAGGTCAGGATGGTAGACAGCTTGGAGGGGATGCAAGGCCATGATATCGTTTTTGTCGTCAAGCTTTCTACCCAATTACATGGTATTCACATCATGACTCTGTACCCAAATATGTGCTGGCTTTCTGGAACTCTGCATGGCGTGCATAACTTTGTACCGTTCAATGGAACCGCTGATCCAAAGCTAAATTTTATGTCACTGCATAGAGCATTTCCTGATGTTAGAAGAGCTGCAAAAGCAGCAGAAGGAAGAGGCAAAACCTTTCCATGTAATCAACATTTAGACTGGGGACCACTCTAATGAATATTTATGGAATGTTTAACCATTTCAATTCGAGCGGTCGTTTAACCGGCCGCTATTCAAACCTCCATATACCCGAGCGGCCGGATTTTTCTCCAGGGAGCTCAGGGTGGGGGAGCTGAAAGTCCAAGGAGCTCAGGGTTCAAAGGTTTAATGCACACAAGGGTAAAATAAAGGACAGAAAAGATGGCTAAACACTCAGTTGAGAGAGGCAAACACAAATCTGCTAATTGATTCAGCGTGAGTGTGGATGACTAAACCTGCAGCATGGTGTGATTGTGTTTTTTACACTCCACCATCTCCACTGCCACAAACAATGGACATTTACCTGGAATTCCTTGTCGACCAGCAGGGCCTGTAGGTCCCCTTAATGACTCTCCTCTTTCACCATTATCTTGTTGATCACCTATTCAACACAGATCATCGCAAGATGATGTATTAACTTTGCAAAACAGGGAAAAAGGTTATCTGTGTCTGTCTTGATCAAAAAGACAAGGTAAATTGCATGTACAAAGAAGCTATTCATCCAAAGGTATGCTTATTGCAGGTACATCCATGCATATTGTTAAGGGAATAGTTATTTCATTATCCATATTCAGCATAAGCACATGTAATAACAGGCAGGATCGAGTTTGTTTGTTTAAGTAAAAATCCCTTCGTCTTCCCTTCCAAATGTTCGTTTCTCAGGCCCAGTTTCCCACCTTTATGTTCCAAGTGGCTTTTCCCCAGTGTAATCTGCTATTATATGTTTTCATTCAAAATAAATAATCAACACAGTTTCCACATGGCCTCAATGAGTGAGGTGGGCTTCAAGATCCTCCCATGGGCAGACTCCGAGAGGTGGGGGTCTACTCCCCCACCCAGAGAGCAGCTAATTGGGCGTGCGGTGAGTGGTCATAGGTCCCACCCTGCATGGAGTATATAAACACGCAACAGGCAGAAGCTAGCAAGCTTATTTCCGGTGGCCATCTGCAGCAGAGCCTTTCCTACCCATACTCTCTTGTGGACCTTTCCCCACCCTCCACCTCTCCTCCCCCCCCCCAGACCTGCTTTCTTCACCATGTTCGATTCCCACAGCACTCTGGTCTTGCAGCTCTCCCGGTCCGTCATTGGCATCGTTGACATGAGGGTTCATTATTCTTCATTGGCTTCATTGTCGTGTTCTTCTATTCTCTCTAGTCTCCCTATTTATTTCTTGTAAATAAATAGTTTGACAATGAGAACCAGTTTTGTGGTCTTTGAAGGAACGGGGGCTATGTAGTGTGTGAGTTAATTTGGTACATAAACCTGTATGTGGGAAATTCGTAAGTGGCCTGACAATGCGCCTTTCGTTAAGACCAAACTGCCCTTCCGCATCGCTTGGCCAAATTTGGGAGGGCGGCTTCGGAATGGCGCATGGTTTTTAAACTACCCACCAGCAGCAAAATACGGGCAGATACAGTGATGTCTTGTCCCCTACCTGCTTAGCAGTTCATTGGTGGTTGAACACCTTGCAGCCATAACAATATATTATACTTGAAGCACATCTGTACATATGTATAATTTCAGGAATGCCTCCCACTCTGTACTAATTTGCCACTGTACTGTTTAATGCCAATGTTATATAAGAGCTTGTACATTTACTTTACAAGGAGTTTTAAACATTTCTTGCAACAAGATACAATAATCCAAGTAACATCAACTTTTCTTACTTTTTCAATCTACTGTCCCTTGATTTCAATGCACTTGCTGTACTTTTCTTTTTTAAATAAAAAAATTTCACCTGAAAAAACAGACTTGAAAATGTTGTAAATGTGGGATTTTGTTCTTCCCGCACCGAAGCCAGAATACTGATGGTGTTTCCCCACTGGATGACCAAGCTCAGTCGCTGCTTAAACCAGACCAGTTGCCTTGTATCACTAGTGGATGCAACGAGCCTTCTACCGATATCATTAATGATGGTGGACGTAGATCGGCCATACACTCCGGTTGTTTCGATCGTGATTGGTTCAAATAAATAAGTTTGGTTGAGGCCGGTGTCGATGCAATTTCTCCAAAATTAGCATAATGGGTTGAGAGTGATAAAAACAATAATAAAATGCTGAGAATTAGAACTTGATATTAAAATAAATATATTGTTATAAAACTGTAATGGAAAATGTACTCAAATATGGTATGATTTTATGTGTTTGAACATGTATCAACTTTTGAATTATATAATCATATCTTTCCTTTGTATTGAAAGATGTTCGACCTGTCTAGTAAAGATATGATAAGCAGGCCGACCTTTCAAATAAGCTTAAATTCAGCATACAAAGAATTGCCTATTATTTAAATATATTTTTACTTACGAAGGGATTTTATTAAATGATAGATATGAGGTACCAGCAAAACTTGATATGAGAATGTTATTTTAACACAACTGGAATGATGGACCAAGGAAAATGTCCAGATGTATTCACTAAACTCTAATTGCTTCATATTATATATAATTGCCTCGACTGTTAAAAAGCGGACTGAACTTTTCCCTTCCATACCATAAATGGCATGTGATCGATCCATCAAGGTTCCCAAAGGATTTCAGTTGTGATGTCATTCTGTGCTGAGAGGGATTTTACACATCTGGTTGAAACATATATATATATTATATATATATAATATATATATATATATATATATATATATATATATAATATATTATATATATACAATACAATCCTTAAAAATAAGGCTGACTGCTGCACAAAAGCTGAAAATGATTTCCACCTGGAAATACATCGACCTGACAAACTGTGGCACCAGCGTTTAAAATGACAAAGCGCTGTGTTTCACTGAACACTATATAAAATAACTAAAATTCTCCATGCATTTTAGAGATCTGGAGCAAGTCTGTGTTTAGATCCTCCATATGCACATATCTATGTGTTTGTTTGTATTTGTTTATGTTGTTTGTTAAATAAATGTCTCAAATGTGTAGGATGACTTAGAAATTTCCTCTACACCGGCTTATTTATTGCGTTTCAGAACTTCCACAGCCGCTCCAGCCGTTGAGGCTGTATTATAAACGGGCGATTTGGCGAAAGTGTCGACACAGGTGCAATCTCAGGCTAGGCTTTTCCCATTCCTGTATGGGATGATGGTCAAGCCATCAGGGCGGGTGCTTTCGCCAAGGTCTGCACCAAGGGGTTCCAGGACAGACGGTATCCCTGCCCCATAAAGGGCATGTTTGACCACATCGTTCAAGGCCGAATGTCTAAAAGATCAACGGGCACTGAAATGGCACGACAGACCATGGTGTCTAAGTGTATCCATCATATTACCGCATTGACATTTATGTTGCTCACAGACTGATGCTCCAACTTGTAGCGCAACCGCGACCCGTAAAGACTCAGGGTCAAGCTGTGTTTCCAAAGAGGGAAAAGGGACTACATGAAGCCACATCCCACTTTCTTTAGTGGCTGTTGCCAAAAGACGGGCTCTGGTGACCTGATCTGCGCTGTTCATCAGGCTGACAAAAGACACTCTTGCCGCCTCAACGCCCCATGCTTTTTGGCTGAGCTGGGACAGGCCTTCGGGTTCGCAAACGCCGATATGGGATGAACTCCAAGACAACACTGCCACTGTCAACTCCCCCGTTTGTGCCAAATCGCGTACACGGGACAGAATGGCATCAACTAAGGGGCGGACTGCCAGCAATGAGGAGATGAAATCAGGGAGGGCAATGTCAATAGCCCTCTTGAAACCCAGACCTCCCTGCTTAAATGGGAGTGTGGCTTGCATCCAAGCAGAATCGTTGAAAGCAACATTGGAGATTTTATTAATGGTTTCGCAAATGGTGCAGTCAAAAGCTCCTAGCTGCACACCATTCAGGTAGAAGGGGGACACATGCAAGATATACAGGAGCTTGGGCAGGGCAAAACAGTTTTTGAGCAGCTCAAATGCTTCATGAGCATCAATTTGCTCCAGACGGCCAGCCATTTGGATCAAGTTGTCATGCTTCTCGATAATAGCTTTGGACGAAGGCCTTGAGGAGATCGGAGCACCAATAAGAGTACAGTCATTGATCAAGGCAATCTTAATATCAGGGAGCACTACCTTAAATATGGCCTCAGTAAGTTGACAGTCATAAAACGATGCATGGTTGAGGATGGTCAGCTCACACTTGCCACCATTTATCTCAAGGCCAATGTCGGTCAACCGGGCAATGACATTCTGGAGGTCAGCCGGCACTTTCGCGGGTTCATCCCCAAATGATGCGTCGTTTGAAATATATTGAAATATATTGATGCAGGAAGAAATATATTGAGCTCTGACTGAACCCCCCTGGCTATTGGGTCGATGCCCAGGGAAAAAAGACCTGGCCCAGAGAAAGAGGGTGAAAAATCACACTCACCTAGGGAGGAAAGAAAAGGATGACCTCACACACCTGGACAGGAAGAAAGAAGATGACTCATCACACACACCTGGAAAAGGAAGGAAACTGTAAGTAATCACACCTGGGAAAGAAGTAAAATGTAAATAATCACACCTGGGAAAGAAGAAAAATGTAAATAATCACACCTGGGAAAGAAGGAAAATGTAAATAATCACACCTGGGAAAGAAGGAAAAGTATGACTAACCATACCTGGGAAAGAAGGAAAAGTATGACCAATCACACGTGAAAAGGAAGGAAACACACACACACACGATAAAGGATGAGTATTCACACACATGGGCAGGAAGGAAGCAAGAGGTTGACTTCCCACACATACCTGAGCAGGAAGAATGAGGATGACTAATTACACAAACCTTGGCAGGAAGAAATAGCTCTTCTTAAGTAAGTGTAAGCTTAATACTCAATGGTTCACTTACTTCTCTCACCTCTGGTACTGTCGCCTCCAGTCTTTTGTCCCAAGTTCTTCCTTTAAGATCCATAAGTTTGCTGCCCAGCACTGCCTCATAGCCTCTTTCCTTTCTATCTCAGAGCTTTACTCCACTTGCTGAACCCCATTATCCCTTTCACCTGCAACTCCTCTCTTTGTGCTGTTGTGCAGCACTGCATTCTAGTACACCTGTTTCACTTTTGCTTCACTTTGTCTGTTGATGAAATCTTGCCCTCTATTGTTCTGGTAATCGAAAATCATCGACACTTGTAACCCCCCCCCCCCACCCCCACCCTACTCCCGTCTCCATTTTGCACACCTAATAAATAAATATATGAGCCCTTTATTATTGAAAAAGTTGGCATGAAGTTACATTTATGGTATATTAATATAAGATATGAAATAGTGCTTTGGTGTGATGACATTAACAAATATGTTGGGATAATAGTGTGTGGTGTGTTCTACTTCTGGTGTGAACTTCTGTGTGAGCATTCCTGTGCTTTCCACTTGCACTGCCCCTAATACATTTCTCTGACATTACACCACTTCATCCTCATTACATGCCCTGCATGGTTCATCACACTGATTGCATTCAAAGGTCTAGTTATGCCCTCCACAAATTCACCTTTGGGTCCAACAATTCCGACGGATCCGACATTTCCTTGCAGGCCAGGAAGGCCCCGTGGCCCGACGTGACCTTTGGCGCCATGGATACCAGGCTGGCCCGGCGGGCCAGGAGGACCGGGCGGTCCTCGGTGGCCGATTGGGCCTTGGTCTCTGCCCATCATGTTTGAAGCGAGGTGTGCGAGCTTTTCTTTAAATGACAAAAGTTCAAAGTTAGACCCAACGCCATAATCAATAATCCATTCATTACCATTAAAAACAATTGCTTAGTGTCAGGAGCATTTTGCAATTCGAGATAAGATCAAATAAAAATTGCAATCAAACGACAAAGGTCATAGCAGTGAGAGATCACCACCATGAGTTTAATATCATAGAAATGATTTAGTATCTGGATTATATTTAAAATGTAGAATAAAATCATATAAATCATTTAGAATGTGGATGATATTTAAAATAGAGATTGAAATCATCTAAATGATTCTGAATGTGGATTACATGAAAAAGAGATTAAAATCATAAAAATGCTTCCGAATGTGGATTACATGGAAAAGAGATTAAAATCATAAAAATGCTTCCAAATGTGGATGATATGTAAAATGAGATTAAAATCATATAAATGATTCCGAATGTGGATTATATGTGAAATGGAAGTTAAAATCATAAAAATGATTCCGAATGTGGATAATGTGTAAAATGAGATTGAAATCATCACAATGATTCCGAATGTGGATTGTATGTAAAATAGAGATTAAAATCATAAAAATGATTCCGAATGTGGATTACATGTAAAATAGAGATTAAAATCATATAAATGATTCTGAACGTGGATTACATGTAAAGTAGAGGTTAAAATCATAAAAATGATTCTGAATATGGATAATGTGTAAAATGAGATTGAAATCATCACAATGATTCCGAATGTGGATTGTATGTAAAATAGATTAAAATCATAAAAATGATTCCGAATGTGGATTAAATGAAAAATAAATATTAAAGTCATATAAATGATTCCGAATGTGGATTATATGTAAAATAGAGATTAAAATCACAAAAATGATTCTGAATGTGGATTACATGTAAAATAGAGATTAAAATCATAAAAATGATTCCGAATTTGGATTATATGAAAAATAGAGATTAAAATCATAAAAATGATTCCGAATATGTATAATGTGTAAAATAGAGATTAAAATCATAAAAATTATTCCGAATGTGGATTATTTGTAAAATAGAGATTAAAATCATACAAATGTTTCCGAATGTGGATTATATGTAAAATAGAGATTAAAATCATATAAATGATTCTGAATGTGAATTATATGTAAAATAGAGATTAAAAGCGAATGACTCGGAATGTGGATTATATTTAAAAGAGATTAAAATCATATAAATCATTTAGAATATGGATTATATTTTAAAATAGATTAAAATCATATGAATAATTTGGAATGTGGAGTATATTTAAAATAGATTAAAATCATATCAATCATTTAGAATGTGGATTCCATTTAAAATAGAGATTAAATTCATACAAACTCGGTTGAACCTGTCGCTTCACTGATGTTGAACAACATAACTTACAGTCTATATGTTGCAGTGCAGTAATATCGTTTATTGACAGTCAATATTTGCAATTTTGTTAGTCCAGTAACATTTTGTTTACTGCTAATAAGCCAGTTTTAATTTTTGTAATACGCAAACTTATTCACGAAAAATACATGATTAATTTGTTTTATGTTCCCATGGATCAGATGTTATGTCATTTTCTTTTACAAGTTGCAAAATGCAATTCTCTTTGAGGCATGATTAATGCGTCAACCCAACACCGAGCGTCTGGCATTCAGCCAGTTGCCTACGGACGTCAGATAGTCAGGTATATAGGTTATGGTGTTCAATATCCGTCAACGAAGCAATGGGATGAGTTGAGTGCTGGATACCAGGGTGATGTGCACATCCATAGAGGCCTAGTTGAGCGCTAGACATAACGCCATAATGATGTTCTTGACCTAACGCCGTAATGAAGTCTCAGCGAGTAGTGTGACCAACATAGGGATAGACAGATGGAGAAATCCAGCCACTTTAATATATAGATGATTCAGAATGTGGATTATATGTAAAATAAAGATTAAAAACCCAGAAATTATTCAAATCCATTAAGAAATGTCAGATCTGAAAAATTCCTTCAACTTGGGCTTTGCCTTTGATGCCCTTTGAGATATAAAATTTCAAACCACGAACCATACAATAATAATTCGTACAACAACTCTTACACAGACTTCATACAACTTTGACAACAACATAAAGAGAAACTTAATTGATGAGAATTAACAATCAGAAGTCATTGAGATTGGTTGTGTTTGGTTGGCTGTCACGGTTGTGTCTTGTACTGTGGTTAGTTGTGTATTGTACTGTGGTTAGTTGTGTATTGTACTGTGGTTGGTTGTGTATTGTAATATGGTAGTTTGTATACTGTGCTATGGTTGGTTGTGTGTTGTAGTATGGTAGTTTGTGTATTGTAGTACGATAGAGTGTGTATTGTGCTATGGTTGGTTATGTATTGTAGTATGGTAGAGTGTGTATTGTGCTATGGTTGGTTCTGTATTGTAGTATGGTAGTTTGTGTATTGTAGTATGGTAAAGTGTGTATTGTGCTATGGTTGGTTATGTATTGTAGTATGGTAGAGTGTGTATTGTGCTATGGTTGGTTGTGTATTGTAGTATGATGGTTCTCATTGTCTGTAGTAGTTTATATTATTACCCTGCATGACTCTCATACAAACGTCCAAGATGTTCTGGTCCGATGGTTCTTGTCCCTAAAGGGTGAAAACAAAATTAAATCTGGAACACGAGGAGTTTCATTAGAATCTGTTGTTTTTCTCTTGATAAAAATGAACTATTAATTTAGTAATTTCATTTTTTCTTTTAAACATGGTGTTGTCTATGTATGATCATCTTTTCTCTCTTTTACACTTTACATACTGTATCTCTCTGTGCTATTTCATATATAATATATTTTTTTTTTTAACATTATGTTTGCCACTGTAAATGCTTTCCTTTAGCAATGCTTTTGCCTGTTTGTTTGTTTGTTTCTTTACAGGAGCAAGGATCATGGAAGAACAAAGTAGAACTGCCAGTGGGACCACCATCAAGTGCTTGAACGAACACGATAAGAGGGGGAGGGACACTAAAACTATCAAAAGATGTTTGGGTTAGAAGGGTAATATGAGGTTAATGAGGGTAATAAGGATTATGGGTCAGAACTGGGGATAACAAGAGATGGTGGTGTACTGTTTGCTGGAGTTGCTGGAAGGAAGAGTAAGATTAGAACAGCCTCGGCAAGACAGTACCATATATTGGAAAGGTGAGTCATAAAACAGTTGAGGTGTGCCGTCAGTATGGATTGTAGAAGTTCAACCAGGAGGAAGTTACTGGAAGAACATGTGCATCATGGAGTAGACAGTAAGGATTGGCGAACTGAGACACCAAAGGAGAAATATTGGAGGAAAGGTGGTTAAAAAAAAAATACAGACCGCTGGCTTGCCCATATGCCTGGTGTTGGCTTAATGGTTAGGGTGGTGGGCTTTGGATCCGAGGGTCCTGAGTTCAAATCCCACTTGGCTTTTGAATTAATACTAGGTGGGGTTGACTCTGCCTGTCATCCTTCCGAGGTCGGCAAAATGAGTGCCAGCGTGCTGGTATACTGTGTCGGAGTGGCGACCCATCCAGGATTGTGACCCATCCAAGGAAACTGCACCAACGCTCTGCACAGAGTATGGTCCCAATGGATGGATGGATGGCTTGCCTGTGATGTGAAAGCAGCGGACCTTGTGCTTCAGCCTGAGCACAAGAGTTTCCAATAATTTTCAGAGCTTTAGATTCCACAGAATCAAGGAGAGAAGGATCTGATGCTGGGGCACCAAACCAGAGCAGATAGCTGTGCTACATTGACCTACTGACATGAGCCTTGTAGATTGAGTAGCTCTGATTTTCGAACGAAACACTTGGATTGACAGAGGACGCCCAGTCTGCAGCTGGCTTTGAAGGCCAGCTTTGCTCTGTGTTTAGCCCAGGAAATCTCATATCTGATGATGAGGCCTAGAGGTTGAAGAGACTGAACCTCTTGCAGTGGATGACCAAGGAAATAGAGATGGGTTTGTTGGACGATCATTTCAGAGCGTTAGGGTGAGACTGCGATTTCACAGGCTTGAAGGAGATGCTCCATTTATCAGACCAGACCAGTGTCTCATGATGTATATATGTTTGGGAAGGAAACGGCTAACCACCAAGCATATAACCCATGCCAAGGAACTGCTTCAGCAGCTTGCAGGATGGCCTAGAGGTATGCACACTCACATATAAGCTGTCTAGCCTGGTTTCGAATCTCAGCGCAGCTATCAAATGTCATTGTGGTGTTTCACAGGCAGGGTGATTCATCAGTGGGTGCCATTCCTTGGATGGATATTTAACTGGGTGTCCCATCTGCCAGCATTAGTTGATGGATGTTTTATTTAGTTATTCATATGCAGCCTGTGGCAGCATCATTTTCTGGGGGCACAGCTGTGCCACTGCTACAATGCCCCATTACCAGTAAGTTGGTACTCATTATGCCGACCTCAGAAGGATGACAGGCTGAGTCAATCCCACCTGGTGTCAATTCAACAGCCAACAGGAGCTCAAACTCAAGACCCTAAGATCTTAAGCCAGCCACCTTAACCGTGAAGCCAACACCAGGCTTTTGTGGACGTTAAAGATTCCACAGTGTCCTTGATGAAGAGTAGGCGAGCTATCTCCGGCAACATGGCCAAAATTCCCGCCATAACTCCTGCTGGCAAGGCAATGGCAAACCACCCAGTTATAACCCCTGCAAGTAACTGCTTTGGCAGCACCGACTCTCCATAACAAAGTGTGTATGATACCTGAGAATATGTACAGTCGCCTGCAAAACATTCACCCCCCCCCCAAAGTTTTCGCATTTTGATGCACCTGAGCTTATTTATGCCTGGTGCTGGCTTCATGGTGAGGGTGGTGGGCTTGGGATCCGAGGATCCTATTTTCCAATCCTGCTCGGCTGTTGAATTAATACCAGGTGGGGTTGACTGCCTGTCATCCTTCTGAGTCGGCAAAATGAGTACCAGCTTGCTGGTATTCTGTGTGTCAAGGCGCTTATTCCAGGATTGTACCCAATAACCCAGGAGACTGCTTAAGCAGCACCAACGCTCTGCACAGAGTATGGTCTCATTGGATGAATGGATGAGCTTATTTCATGCTTTTAAATCAAACTTAATATATAGATAGAGTCTTCACAAACTACTCCAAAGTGATAAAGCTAAAAATGCAGATAAAATGTGACCAAGTCAGATAAACAGAGAAAATCAGATGATTCTCAGTTGCATTCAGTATTCAAACCCTTTGCCTAATTAACCCGAAATAACCAGATAAAATTATTTGATTGAAAGGTTACAAAATAAGTGTAATAGGTTTCACCTGTATGTAATCAGTGGTTTAACTTAAAAATTAAGCTCGCCCACTTATATGAGAGTTTTAAGGTTCAACTCACTTGGTCAACCAACAATGCAAACATGACCAAGGAGCTTTCAAATAAGTCTTCAGGAGAGGTTACAAGAAGATTTCAAGTCACTCATTATTCTTTGAGTACGTGAAATCCATCATGAAGAAGTGGAAGACGAATCATACCACCCAGACTCTACTCAGATCAGGCCCATCCAAACTCAGCAGCTGGACAAGCTGAAACTGGTTCGGGATGTCACTGTAAATCCAACAATGACTTTGAAAGATCTGCAAAGCTCTATATGTCTGAGATGGGGGTCAGGGTTCATCACTCAATAATATCCTGTTCCCTTCACAACGCTGGCCTCCTTGGACAGGTGTCAAGAAAGAAGCCATTTCTGAAAAAGACGCATCTAAAAGCTCGTATGGAGTTTGCGAAAAAGCATCTTAAGGCCCTGTCACACCTTGACAATTTAGCCAGCGTATGTCGACGTATGAAAAATTTGTCTAAAACGCTGGCACACGTCGAATACGTTATGGG
>CM068953.1:167642000-167653505 GCA_035128595.1 Eptatretus atami | reverse complement strand
TGCAGCCTGAAACCTTGCTTGCATACTAAGGGAACTTCAAGGAAGCGCATGAGTGAAAATTGGGTGTTTGGGATAATTATAAAATGCCTCTTTTGAAGATAATCAACGACCTTATCTAATTATATCCTTTATCAGGTGAATCTTTGGCCACCTCGCTTCTTGATCCGAGGTCGGCATCTTGGTTACTCACTGGGTATTCGCCATGTTTTTTGGCCTCTTCAACCATGCCTTGACTTGGAACAGGCCACAACGATTTCTTAATGATAAAGTTTTTTTTTTTCACTTTCCTCACTCATATTATTAATGCCTATTCATCATACCTACGAATCGCTGGGTACATTGTAATGCATATAGACACCGGAGACGCCAGCGTTCTTGGCTTTATTTCATTTCGCCATGCCATACCCTGAAAGATCTTTTAAACTAGCTGAATTACAAATTTAAGTTCAGAATTGAACTTAGCAGCAGTTCCAACTGCTAAAAAGTGTTAATTTGTCCGATCGGACATATTTGACATTTCGGGCGTCTTCGGGAGGTGTGTGTTTAATATAACGGTTCGGTGATTGCTAATCGCTTGCTAAGCAGCGTTCCTTATCAACCATTCTATTGGATAGCTTGGCTGAGTGCTTAAGCTACTTGCTGAGCGCCATACAGTCGATAGCGGTACAGTTCGTGGCCCAGTCAGGATGTACAGTCGGCAGTTGCTACAAGTTAGAGGTACATTATTTACAAAGGTTATGTGGTTTCTTTGTGAGTTTCAAAGCAAAATATATTTGATAACACCCGATTTCCGAGCCGTTTGCTGTATTAACTTGTTTTCTAAATTACAGAACTAAATTATTTTTCCACCCGTCACACGACAATTGGCAGCACATCTCGTTGAAGCATCTTTAACACAACGTTGTTTTTATGATTTGTTCATTGAAATTCCCCCCAAAACAATGATGAAAGCTACTCAAGGTTTTTGGGTTGTAAATAGTACATACTGTAGTCGGTAATCACACTGACTACAATCAGCCGGTTTCCGAAAAATTGCCCATATTGGCCAAGCACTAATATTGTTACGAATCTGGAAGCCATGAGCACTCAACATACCAGGTCCATAGCTGTTATTTCGAGAAGTAAATGTGGATAGATAGCTCCTTTCCCTTGTTTAATGGTAATTAAATGTCATGCGCTGCAAAGTTATTTGATAGTTAGGATTTTTACATCTACAACTACAACAACAATGCCATCTTCGCTCTCACAGCGCCAACCCTCTGCTCCGGCATTCTCCGCGCGCTCGCTGGTATGCGGGTGTGTTCGGAATTCGTTCGGGGATGGAATTCCATTCCCAAATATGGTCATGAACCGGTTCGCTTGGCTGCGCGCCAAATAAGGGAATGCGTCATGTCCCCAAATGAGAGCGGGCCATGATGAGCGGACCGTGCCCGAGAGCGACAAAAGGAAAGGAGAGCAAATAATCGGGTGGATCTGCTCGAGCAGGTAGAAAAGAATCTGCGCCCGCGTCTTCCCGAGCGTGGTGCTCTGGTTCCCGGCTCATCTCGTCGCTGGCGTCGGTCTGCGTCGGCTGCTCTTGGTCCGTTAATGCTGACTGGTGCTCCGGGAAGTGTGTGGACGTCGAGCCACGCACTAGCGGCCAGGTAGCCAGCCACTTTTTGTCCTCTCAGCTCGACTTCCCTCGAGCTGAAGGGATAATAAAGACCATTTTGGGTCCGTTTCTTTGGGTGTGCATCTGTCTGTGGGCCCATCTTAAGTAGGAATTGTTTAAGTGCTTGTGTGTAAATTTGCATTCTCTATTAGTCGTGATAACTCTGCCTTACGTGCTTCCCTCGTTCCCCGATTACTGTGAATAAATACCCCATTTGTTAAATGTATCAGCTCGTTTCTGTGTTTCTTCCATTGGCTTAGCATGGCACGTGTTGGTGAATTACAAAGGCTGTTGCCGCTGTAAATGTACATTTGGACCGACAGGACTTCGGCAACCATCTGCTCGGGTTGCGCACGGGTCGGGCACTAACTGCTCGACTCGTCGAGTGCTGTCGAGGGTGTGAATACTCGTAGGCCGTGGGCTGTCCGCCGCTATCGTTCCGTTTCGTTCCGTGAAAAGGGTGCGACTTATTTTCACTCACAATATGGTCGAAATGATATTTGCTGTAACGTGTAAAAAGTTCTCCATGTGAACAACGCCCAATTCTGGAGCATTAATTAGAAGTTACACGCACTATTTTTCAAAGTGTAATCGGCGATTAACTGCGTACGTTGGCCGAGAAGTCGGCCAGCTGGCGTAGCAATATCAGCTGCAACCAATCAGCAGCCGTATTTTTGTAAACACGGGTACTACTTGTACTGTACTGGCAGCTTCTACATCAGCCTTAACTTAGTGATGTCCGAGCAATCACAGGAGAAGTCGCCTTTTGTGTGTTTTGCATCTGGCATCGGTACAAGACAGAATGTATGTCCATTTACTGAGGTTAGATGGGGTAAATATCGCGAGTGCTTGGGAAAATGGCTAGTTTACCTGGGTTGGTCACATCGCCGGCCTCGCGTTATCACAGTTCATGCTGGCATTGGTTCAACTATTCCACCGAGTGCTGGTTACCATCCGACATGCTACGACGGTTCACCGATAAAAAGAGACAGCTTGCGAGTAAGAAACGATACTCTGCACGCTTTTGAGGGAGCGACTGAAGTTCTGCAGTAGATGCTTCTGTTCAAAAGCTGGTGTGGCTGTCATCACCAAAGAAAGTCTGCGATCAAGATCGCATTGCCAATCTCTTCACAAGGCCATATCCTCCACGTATTTGCATCATTGGCAGAGCACGTTATCTTAACCGAGTCCGGGGCCAAAGGTGATAAACTAGTTAAAGCTGAAACACTCCACAGCAGGTACGTACCGAGCTATTTGTTATGAGCTAAATCAAATTTGATCATTTTGATTTGCCATCTGGCTTTGTTTAAGAATAATTAATATTCTTCCCACATCTTAAGTCCTCAAATTATATTTCAGGACGTCTGATTGAAGCTGCCAAACTGAAAAAAGATGAAAGTGTATTGGTCCACACTTGGAGATCTGGTTGTGTTGCTGCAGAAGTCAGTTACCATAAGTTATGTTTTGTACAATACACAGATTTCTCAGCAAGGACAGAGGGCAGCAGTCGGTACATCTCCAAGTGAAAGGTATGACTACATATCACATCAGTTGTGCGAAATAATTCCTTCTCATTTCTTCCTGTGGGACCTTATTTATTCAAACTGACAGATGAATCACTTTTACTTTTCTCACAGCACCTTATATGCGGAAGCTTACAGAATGTTGTGCCAAGATGTGATACAGACAAGAATCATCAACAATGGAGAAGTATTCAGACTGACAAAACTTGTGGATACATTCACAAAAATGGTGAAAAAACATCAATGGTGTCATATTGTCAAATATGAGGTGAGTGTTTGAGTCTGTATGCTTGCTCATGCTGCCATTTTACTGCAAAGTGTAAAGTTGTAAGTCATGATGTGATTTATATTTATCCTTTCCAGGAATGATCTCATGAAATCCCTACTGATGCAGACATTCCCACAACTGATTTTTCATCAACCACCACGACGGAATATATCACTGCTGGTGTTTACAGACACTTTTACAGCAAAAACAGTGGCCAGTCAGTGTGCATCAGGATCATCAGACAGTAGTGAATCTGAGACAAGTGCTGCTGAAGTGAGTGACTGTGACATTGGCACTGATGCAGGTCCTTCATCTGCAGGTCCTTCATCCAGCCGACCAACCCGTCAGAGCAATGCAGTGCCCATATCAGGTCGGGAGATTGATGCTGATATTGTCCGCATTATTTATAATGCAGGTATGTTTCTCAAGGCAGAAGTGAATGAATCTCCTGGACTGTTGTGCCTTTGGCCACCTTTAGCATCTGATCTTGGTCTATCTGCTGTCAAGGGCTTGGTCCCAGTAGCTTTATACAACTTCTTAGCTTGGGTTGTTGGGGCTAGTGATGAACCAGCCATTGAAGATTTCGTCCACTTACCCGAGGATGTAGAGCTGAAATATTTTCACTCTGCAGGACATTATCCTGCTTGCATCCAAAGGTAAAAAACAAACACCCAAGTCTCTGTGTTTGGGTATGACCATTCGTCATTTGACAGGGTCATCCCAGTTACTGAACGTGATGAACAAATTTGGTCATTGTGCATCACGGGAAACTGTTGTCCATTATGAGACTAGCATAGCTGAACTACAGATCCAGCAGTCTGCTAATTCCATTCCCGCAGGTTTCTCTAGGCATGTGCCAACAACTATTGTTTCGGAATTGTGAGGATAGTTCGAAAACACCGACCGAAGAATTATTCGAAGGGGGAATGAACAGGACGACGACGCCGATGATGATGCTGATGATGGTTAGATGAAAATAACTAATGCACGGATTCAGTATAACTAATGTCACATACCACAGCTTTTCGTCGACATCCATCTTCCTAGTCCTTCCAGTAATAATCTAGTCGTGGCATGGCATTTCAGTAACGCATTGCCTTGATGTAGCAGCTTTGTCTCTATGACAAATAAGGTTCATTCTATAAGGTTCATTATCCATTCACTTAAGGCTCAGTAAACAAATCCGAGGACCAATAAGGTTCCACCTTGCCATTGCGAGATATTGATCATTTTTGATTTGGTTTCCCACCGATGTGTGAATTTCCATTCGTGTTTCAGTGAGATTGACAGATTGTGATACATGGCTTAATCAGTCATAGGAAGATAATTAATAATTAATTAGTAATTTTGTGAAGATGATTCTGTGTAGTCTTCCTTAGCAGAATGTGGTGTAGGTTAGTTAACAGCTTCGCTGTTCACATTTCCATTTCTGTTTGCACAGAAAGTGTATAAGATGAGAATGTTATCAGTCTTTAATGACGAAGTGCCTAATTACTGTCAGAGTATGATGGCGATAATTAATCCATTAATGTTAAGTAAGCAGGTGGTTGTATCCGTATGCGTAGTTTCAAATCTCTAGGTCAGTCGATGTGGAAGATGAAGCCTTGTCAATATCGAGATAATTAGTAATAATAAAAATTTGATCGCGCTCGGGCTAAAGTAACGATTTGCATTGTTTATATTTTCCACATTGGCCACCCCAGGACCACGATATTTCCTAAAGTGGAAGATAGTAGTACGTTCTGTGGTCTTCAGTCATTTCAGACATCTCGGTCGGTATTGGAGGTAGATACAGGCTCGTAAAAATGAAGGAATTCCTCAAAAATCACTTTTTTTCTGAATGATGCACCTTGTTGCAGTTTTCATTATCTTGACAATAAAGTGTTTACATGGTCGATACTTCTGATTCGTGAGCTATGTGTGTTGTGTCTGACGCCCCTGTAGAGTTAAGGCTTGGGAGATGTATATTCGCCGAGATATACGATCGGCAAAATGGGAAAAAAACGCCAAATGCCACTTTTCGCACCCTGGCGACCAACTTCGACAGCTCACTGTGCCTTATTGGGCTAAGATCTCGGGAGAACTTTTGTCCTAATGTCCACCAAACACGTGTCTACAAGCAGCCCAAAGTTCACCTCACACCCCTTCCTCAGAACGAAAAGTGTTTTTAGGGCCTTTTCATAGGAACTGCCCACGCCCTATCGGTAACTCGCCACGTGGATCTCTAGGTATTTTGAAGATTGGCAAATAACCATGTACCACGTGGTGGAATTATTGACGATTCACGGTCCGGTAAGGGATCCGTACCTCGAGTTTTCCGAAAGGTACGATCTAGATTCCAGGTGTTCGGTAGAGTCGACCCTACTGCCCCACCTAGCGTCGTGCTCGCAGCCGATACCCGGCCCGCAACAATGGTGTGTGTGTGTGTGTGTGTTGTGTGTGTGTGTGTGTGTGTGTGTGTGTGTGTGTGTGTGTTGTGTGTGTGTTTCATAAAGCATAACATATTCTCTCTGTTAACTCCCCTATCACCACCTCTTGCTTTTTGACCCATCCTCACTTTACCCCCTCTCAACAAAGTGCAGCCAGCACCCTCCTGTGACATCAATCTACAGTATATATTATATAATATATCTCTTCTCTCTCTCTCTCTCTCTCTCTCTCTCTCTCCTTCTTCTCCTCTCTCTCTCTCTCTCTCTCTCTCTCCTCTCTCTCTTCTACGTATCCGGTTGGTGATTATGTCTGGACAGTGGTTATACCCATACGTGTCTGGACGGTGGTTATGTCCGGCCGGCATTTGTCTCCGGATATCTGGGCAGTGTTTGTCTCTGGACGGCTTGGTTCCCGATGTGTCCGGCGGTGTTGTTTCTCCGGACGGTGTTTACATCCGGATGGGAGTTGTTCTCTGGACATGTCCGGGCGGTGTTTGTCTCCAGACGGCTTGGCTCCGGACGCTTCCAGGTGATGTTTGTCTCCATATGTGTCTGGGCGGTGTTTGGTCTCGGTGGTATTTTTAGGATGACCGGTAGAAATGGATTTCAGACATTATTTTGTTTCCATCTTTACGTTATTTTATGCAGAATCATTTTGATGGGACAGTATGAATCATAATTAATACTCCACCACACGTCTGCCTTCCCTTGCTCTCACCTCACATTGTTTTCCCTTTCCCCACCATCCTCACTCTCCCTCCCTCCTTGATCCCCACCCTCTTCCCTCCTGCTCCCTCCTCTCTCTCTCTTTCTCTGTTTGTCGCCTCCACCCCTCTTTCTCTCCCCCCTCTTTCTCAACCCTCTTGCTATTCCTGTCAGTGAAGCAACGGGTGGTATTTGCAAGGATATTACTAAAAAGGAGCAGTGTCCATCCGTCCGCATGTGTGCGAGTCCATCTACGAGTCCGTCCATGTGCGAGTTTGTGAGTCCTTCCGTGGTGTGTGTGTGTGTGTGTGTGTGTGTGTGTTGTGTGTGTGTGTGGTGTGTGTGTGTGTGTGGTGTGAATCTGTCCGTCCATGTGCAAGTTCTTCCATTTGTGTGCGAGTCCTTCCATCTGTAATGTGAGTGAGTGAGTGCATGCATCATGCTTTATTCCATAGTGTTCTTGCTATCAGAGAATAATAAGAATGGTACCGTTGGAAAGCTGATTATGGATTTACTTGGAATAAACATTACAAAGTTGTAAAATGACTTTTCCATTTAATCATAAAATTGCCTTTTTGCAGAATTTGGAGCTTAATGTAGCGGTTACAATAGTACCATTTTTATTATGCTACGACAGGAGGAAGGCTTTGGAATAAAGCATGACAGATACAAAAGAGCACACAAAATTATATATTGTAATACTTCTCGAAGAAATTGAAAAATATATAATATTACACGGAAGGAGCACCCAAACAAGATCAACCACAACCACAACAAGTACATGTTATAAAAGATCCTTTTTTCGCCTGTTTAGCGTCATTTTACATCCTCATTGAGACACACAGATCGGCATGCAATGTTTGTGAAGTATAACAGGCTGTCTTTTGATTAAACTCCTCAGGTCTAATATGGTAGTCCATCATGAAAAGATGAAATGAAAGAAACTCATACCGGTCTCCCATCTGGACCGACATCCCCAATAGGGCCCGTTTCACCTCGGTCACCCTAAAGAACGAAAGGATGAAGAAAACCGGTGCTTTTGAATCATTTAAACACATGGATTCGGATTGAGGTTCAATTAAATGGAGGGGTAAAAATCTGAAACTTTATCTTTGATCATACCTTGTCCACCATTATGGATGGACAATTACATGTTCTGCAGGTCCTCAATCAGCACTTGGTGTTATTCCATTTTCCTTAGCATATAAAATACACTTAGACACTCTCGGTTACCGTCATTTGTGTCCAAAAGATGTTTAGAAACCTACCTTTGCAGCTCTATCACCCTTTTCACCGATATCTCCAGCATCCCCCTGCAGATAATAACACAGTCACAGTTTGAGCATTCTTACAATGCATATAGTTTGACCAATCCATAATACCTTCACATTGTACACTGTTGCAAAATATCTGCCCAAGATATTAAGATAAATTGCCCATGATAAATGAAGACAAGTAAATAAATACTCATGCTTACCGTCAATCCCTGAATTCCTTTTTCTCCGTCACTTCCAGCCATTCCAGGATCCCCCTGAGATGGAAGTTGGGGCAGAAAGGGGAGCAAAACGTCACGACATAGATAGAGAGATGAAGATAACATTTTGATGAGAAAGAAGTGCAGGGAATGAAATGTTCTTGCTGATAAAATAAATAAAGCGTTTGGTGAAAGCGAATCGAACAAAGCTAAGGCTTTACCTTTTTACCATGAACACCAGGAACTGCTGCTTGTCCTTTAATACCAGGGAGTCCCTGTAATGATGAAATGTAAACCAATCATTTTAATCAAACCTCAGGTGTAAAGTTCATACTGGAGAACAATAATAAATATTGTTACATTCGTGGGAGAGGGGGCCGTAGTTAGTTTGAGGCCTTGACCACCGTTGGTCTTTGTGCAGTATTGTGATTTTTTCAACCATGTATTAAGGACATGTGGTAGGGTTGTTGTCCTTTGTGTGGTTTGCCAAGGGGATGAGCATTATCTATCTTACACTAAACAGGTTAAGATATCTTGTTCAATAGTGGGGCAACTTAGCATAACAATTGTGCATTTTGTGAGGAAAGCACCAAATTTGGCACACTAGTAGCCTAACATATTATGAACAGATTTGGATATTGGGCCATCTCAAATTCAGCCGCTGATGGCTGTGGCAGCCATTTTCCACTGCCATAAAAAATTTTGATGGCCCAATATCCAAATCTGTTCATAATATGATAGGCTACTAGTGTGCCAAATTTGGTGCTTTCCTCACAAAATGCACAATTGTTATGCTATATTTAGCTAAGTTGCCCCACTACAAGTGTTCCCTCTTTTCCCTCCCACCAACAACAGAAGAAAGCTCCTCCTCTCGGGTGTCCATCAGCGTGTGGAAGGTGAGCATTGGACAATTCCCGGCCGATGATTGGTTGGTCTCCCAGATCGGTGGTTCTGGGAATATATGGTGATTGGTTGAGTGCCATTAGTTTGCGAGGATGAGAGAGCTGGCAATAACAGTGCATAATTGCCCCTCGCTCGCTTTCTTGCCTGCTCTCTTTGGCCTACTTGGAAGCCCTCCTCTTGCCTCCTCTTGCCTTGGAACATGGCGCTTTTATACTCTCAAGCTCCATCAGCTTCGCTGTGACTCTTTGGTCTGATCTTGGCCATGCTCACTATGCTAACATTACGAGTTCTGCAACAGCCTGAGGTTCTTTACCCCATGTTTTCCTCTCTTACTTGCTGTGTTTTTTTGTGCGTGTGTGCTTGCTCATATCGGTTTGACGTGATAGCCGCGGGATAGCTTATTTATGTAATAAGTATTGTGTATTTATTAATCGTGTAGTTCTATTGTGTTTGAGATTTTATTCCGTGTTCTTATATGTCCAATGAGTTATTTATTTGTTAAAGAGATGTGGCGTGCCTTGTGGTCCCACTATTATGCCTGGCCGACAGATTGGGTTATTTGATTACCCTTTGAGGATTGAATTGGTATTAATCCTGAGTTTGGCAACTGTTGTGTTAGAACACTCACGGGATACAAATGACATTCGTGGTTCAATTCGTGCAAATTAATAATCATTTGGTAATTATTGGAGCGGGTGGTTGATGTCCATGCAACATTGTTTTTTGTTAATGGAAATGTAAACTGATCATTACAATCAAACTATTAGGTGTAAAATTGATACCAGAGAACATTAAAATATAGTATTTATAACAAAGCACATTGCAACTCCCTTGGTGGAAAAATAGTAGTCCTATAGTGTGTTCAAATAATGCATTAAGGCCCTGGTTACAACTGCAATGATAACTATTTATAACTTCAAGCACATATGATTCTGGATGCCATCACACCACAATGGAAAATATCTTCGATAGAAGATTTATCATGTGTCGATCAACATGTACTTCCTTTATCCTTCAAGATGGAAGAGGATAGAGACTAGGACAGTCTCCTGTTGCCTTGATTCTAGAGAAGACGTGGAAGGGAAGACTAAGATGGGTGCGTGACATTTTACAACGTAGAGTTCAAGGAGTTGGGTGTAAAGTTGCCGGTGCTTCTCTTTCTCCATATTGATGACAAAATGCAAGTGGGCCTGAATTCATATTCGAACACAGTCACTGATTGGCCAGGAGCCTTTAACATTTCAGTGCTTGCAGAAAAAAAACAGAGATCACTTTGAAAGTGTTCACAATGATAGACTATGTCCATCAACACAAAACGCAATGATTTATTTTATTGTTACAGATGGAAATTTTTTTTATCATTATCATCACCGTTATAGGTGTGACAGGCTTTACACCATTCGCACACCAAAGCATATTTACCATTCAATAAATCCATGACCAAGGAAGGGTACCTCACCTTTAATAAATCCATCAGCAAAGGGTTCAAATCTTGAATAAATTCGTTAAATATTTCAAAAGTTGAACTTGTATGATTATAATTGTTGGGAAATCAAATCACATTATCAAGAAAAAGACTGAGTCACTGGTTGGGAGTGAGACATTGTTTAAATTTTTACCTCCACCACCGAAGGTGAAGGAGGTTATGTTTTCGCCCCTTTTCTGTCTGTTTGTGTACAGGATATCTCAAAAAGTTGGAAATGGATCCGGATGAAATATTGTGGACAGGTTCGGTGTGTGACAAGGACGAATTGATTACATTTTGGCGAAGATCCGGATTCGGATCCGACTACTAGAATTTTTTAAGTGATTCTTCACCATTGAGAGATCGGGCTAAAAACGATATATAGCACGATATCTCAAAAAGTTGCAGATGGATTTGGATGAAACCTAGTGGACAGGTTGGGTGTGTGGCAAGGACGAATTGATTCGATTTTGGTGAAAATCTGAATCAAGATCTGGATGCGACAATTATTTAATTTCTAAAGTGATTCTTCACCATCGGAAGATTGGGCCAAAAACGATACATGGCACGATATTTCAAAAATGTATTGATTGAGCCCGATATGTTCTCGTGGATCAGGCATTACGTATCCACCGAGTACCCTTCTAGTTCATTCTGTGATGTTCAGCAGATTATTCAAACCCTTGTGCCCCATTTTGTAAATGATAATCTTCACCCAGGTTCAGGTGTGGTTCAAAGAAAGAGTATATAGATGAGATCATCTCCATTGATAAATCAATAATTACTCATGTATGATGGAAAATCCAACATTTTGTAAATCCTTACGGCATCTCCCTTTGGTCCTGGAAAACCGAGGAATCCTCGGAGGCCTCGACCACCCTGCAAAGCAAACAGAAAGGTCACTTTAAATGGCAAAACCTTGCTAAGTATCAAGTCTGATCATTTGAGTAAGACCTTGCTTGCAAGTCCAATCGTTCCAAACAATGGAGCTCTCTGTTTATGGTTAAGTGTTGAGAGCACTCACAGAGATGCCTTTGGGTCCTGGTTCACCAGTTTCTCCTCTTTGCCCCTCCACTCCCTGAGGAAC
>CM068953.1:167620243-167633267 GCA_035128595.1 Eptatretus atami | reverse complement strand
TCCGACTACTAGAATTTTTAAGTGATTCTTCACCATTGAGAGATCGGGCTAAAAACGATATATAGCACGATATCTCAAAAAGTTGCAGATGGATTTGGGATGAAACCTAGTGGACAGGTTGGGTGTGTGGCAAGGACGAATTGATTCGATTTTGGTGAAAATCTGAATCAAGATCTGGATGCGACAATTATTTAATTTCTAAAGTGATTCTTCACCATCGGAAGATTGGGCCAAAAACGATACATGGCACGATATTTCAAAAATGTATTGATTGAGCCCGAATGTTTCTCGTGGATCAGGCCATTACGTATCCACCGAGTACCTCTTATAGTTCATTCTGGATGTTTCAGCAGATTATTCAAACCCTTGTGCCCCATTTTGTAAATGATAATCTTCACCCAGGTTCAGGTGTGGTTCAAAAAAAGAGTATATAGATGAGATCATCTCCATTGATAAATCAATAATTACTCATGTATGATGGAAAATCCAACATTTTGTAAATCCTTACGGCATCTCCCTTTGGTCCTGGAAAACCGAGGAATCCTCGGAGGCCTCGACCACCCTGCAAAAGCAAACAGAAAGGTACTTTAAATGGCAAAACCTTGCTAAGTATCAAAGTCTGATCATTTGAGTAAGACCTTGCTTGCAAGTCCAATCGTTCCAAACAATGGAGCTCTCTGTTATGGTTAAGTGTTGAGAGCACTCACAGAGATGCCTTGTGGTCCTGGTTCACCAGTTTCTTCTTTTTGCCCCTCCCCCTGAGGAACAAAAATAAACTAAAAACAAGGACATGGGCGAGTCAACGAGCGGGCGGGGTCATGTATTTAAATGATTCAAAATATTGCCCAATATTTTTGTCAAAGTACTGCTAAAGGCCCTGTCACACTTGACGATTTAGCCAGCGTATGCCGATTTATGAAAAAATTTGTCTAATACTAAAACGCTGCACTACATCGTTGAATGATCGATTTGTGGAACATTTTGTATACATTAGAGCACACTGAAAAACACTGCCATACGCTCAGTTAGTACGCTGGCTTTAAACGTTGTACTTTTGGGTTTTCCTCAAATTTTTTCATGCTTGAAATTTTACGATGTATGCCGGCGTATGACTCACACGTTCCGCTACGCTGGCCATAAGTTGTAGGCACGTTATGCGATCGTTGACACACGTCGAAACACGTTACTTGTAAGTTACTCATAAGTCGAAACACGTCGAGGTAATGTTTAGCGTACCCGAAACTTATTTCTACACTATGAGTAATGTTTTGTAAGCACGCTACAACGAACGTTGTTCACGACTTGTGCAACACGTTTAGTGAAATACGTACTACTACTACTAACTACTACCAACATCGACATCACTAAATTCTCTCGAACTACAACTACTACTACTACTAACATCGACATCACAAATTCTCTCGAACTACGACTACTACGACTACACTACATCGACATCATAAATTTCTCTACGAACTACTACTACTACTACTAACTACTAGACAACATCGACATAACTAATATCTCTCGAACTACTACTATACTACTAATACATCGACATCACTAAATTCTCTCGACTACTACTACTACTACTTACTACTACTGCTACTGCTACGGACATTGACATCTACTCAACATGGAGTCTGGAACACTGACGGGTTCAAATTGTGAAGCCCATTTGTATATACCAATTCCCCTAAACGCTGCGCATACGCCATTATACGGTAGCTGTAAGTTAGAAACACGTTAAGTAAGTTCTGTGGTCGTCCGGAAGACGTCAATCAAATTCGTCTACATACGCCAATGTGCGTTTGAGATACGTTACACATAGGTTCAAAGCACGCTACTATAGGTTCAAAGCACGTTACTCGCTAGGATAAGAATTAAGTTTCGGGTATGCTAAAATTACCTCGACGTGTTTCGACTTATGAGTACTTACAAGTAACGTGTGGCCGACGTGTGTAAACGATCGCGGAGCGTGCCGAGAACTATATGCCAGCGTATGCGGAACTTGTGAGCCATACGTCGAGTACATCGTAAAATTTTCAGCAGCTTGAAATTTCACGACGTACTAGACGTACCACGGAATATGCCAGCGTACTTCATTGTTTTTCAGCGTGCTCCTAACGTATACACAACTTACCCATACCGTATTCGACGTGTCCCAGCATTTTAGACACATTTTTCAAGGTCGGCATATGCTGGCTAAATCGTCAAGGTGTGACTGACGATGTTGACACTTCCAATTTTCAGGCGGTTATGATTAAATCGGCGTGCGCCAGGTTTTTAACAGAGAACGCCACGAGTTCGTCGGCGATACGTGCAGCGCGCGTATGACTAAGTAAAACTATCGTTGGGCATAGGTTGTGAACGCCGACAACAGGCTAAGCATTCGTTGGTATAAAGTTATCTTTAACACAACGAACGTTCTGTGCCCGTTACTAATATGTTATGCATACGACCACCACGTTATGAATACGACCAAAACTTTAAAAAAAAAAACTCAAAACTTCAGCGTACGCCAACGTTTTACGTGCATTTTTATACGTTGCCATTCCTGGCTAAAACGTCAAGGTGTGACAGGGCCCTAAACGGAAGGGTTTTGAAAGGGCTAAAAAGGTAATTTTGAGTCATTCCATTGAAATCACCAAATTAAGAAAATGTTCCCAGTTGACCCCCTCAGATTTACTTTAAACTTTCATAAAATAGTTCCCAGGTATCAAAATGAAGCTGCGTAAAATTTAGGTCCATAGATGCGCGGTCAACTCGAGATATTGAGGGTTGAAAATGTGGTTGGTGGCCCTATTTTTATGGTCATGCAAGCATCACAAAATGAACGGCTACTTTTAAACTCCACACTACTTTTAAATATTAATGCTTGAGCCTTGAAATTTTCAGAGATTATTCTTCTATAACTGCTCTGTAAGAAACAAACATAAAACGGAGTATACCTCAATTAAATTTTATGACCTGATCAGTTGAAATCCAGAAAAAAAATGTTGGTTTGTATGAAGACCCAACTTTGAGACCCCATATATTTTATTGACCATCCCAGAAGCTTGAAATTTTTTGCATGTAATAACTGTATGGTAGTAGTATTCAAATACATGTTTACTTTTCTTAATCAGTCTATATATAACAGTCATGATCCTCAAAATTGAAATTTCATTTTCCCCCGAATTTCAGGTGAGGATTGCAAATATATGACAAGGTATACCACTTCAAATTGTTCACCATTGGAAAGAGCATATTCAAGTTTACAAACGTGTCAAATATCAAAGTGGTATATTTTTTAAAATATATTTTCTATTTTTTTTAAAACTGTTGTTAACACAGTCGTGAATACATGAAGTGTGTACATGGTGTGGGCACCAAGGTAATCATGAATGATTATATTAGTTCTATAGATTCAAATTAATAATCACAAAAATATATCACATACTGCAATAACAATGTAATAAAACATTTCACGTAAATGATTTGAAAAGGTCCTTGATCTGCTTTCCAAGTCAGTGCGAGCTTGTACTGCCTCCCAGTTGACGTTAGGGGAGCATCAATAACTTTCATCACATGGACCAAGGAACCCAACAAATGTCCTCCCTTGAATGTAACTAAACACTGCTGACATCAGCAGATCAGCCACTATTCTGAGGTCTATTTTAGCCCAGCCAGATGAGTTTAAGCTCTGCTATTTACAAATGAGAAACAAGAATTACAAATTCAAATTTCAAAGTATTGTGTTCATGGTATCCTAATAGCAGATGATATGTATGTACATTGTATATACATGTACTACACATATGTACTACATGTAAAAGGACTGTTCATTAAGGCTTAAGTCACATTTGCTCTACGGCGGCGAGGATACGGCGGCCGTACGCCCTCTGAATTGATAGAAAATGTGCGGCGGCCGCAGAGTTTCTGCGGTGGGTTCTAGACTTTACGCGGACGCAAGAGAGGACTGATTGAGTGCCAGGCGGACATGATGCGCGCGTATTAGTGAGGCGTAGATACGTGGGTGTTTGACGGGCCGAGTGAAGCGGTTCAGCCGTGCGAGTGGAAGTGTAGATATGGAGTCATGATGTGAACAGGGGTTCGGGGGATGTCTACGTAATTTTGTATCGATTTCCTACGTTCGCCGTAGCGGAAATTGCGCCCACGCATAGCGTATATCGACTAGTGGGCATGACTAGTCCGCAGCGCGCGCAGTTGCTATTGAGTACGCGGTGCTGATCGCTCGAGTGTGTGAAGT
Source organism: Eptatretus atami (assembly GCA_035128595.1). NCBI lineage: Eukaryota > Metazoa > Chordata > Myxini > Myxiniformes > Myxinidae > Eptatretus > Eptatretus atami. The sequence continues at coordinate 167,629,015 of CM068953.1, read as the reverse complement.
CTCAAGATGGAATACGGAGAGGATATTGGAGAGAGCCAGAGAGACGAGCTAGTAATCAGACGCGGTGCACAGATAAAATTCAATGTTTTCAGCAGCATTGTGTTACCGGGTCCGTGGGGTCTGGCCGCAACGTCATCCGGCATAAGGGCGCCCCTGCGCGGTCGCCTTGCGGGCAACCCCGTTAGTGTCGATGCTATGCTACCTGATACGTATCTGAAGGTTCGACGATGAGTTCTCGTTGTATCCATCAGACTCTGATGAGTCAAGTGCGACAGTGAAGCAGCTCGTCGTTGGGCAGTAAGATATTGAATGTCAGGCTTATTGTACCATAGTATCTCGGACGCATTATGTGGTAGCAGAGTACATGTGGTCGCAGTCGACTATGATTCAGGGATCATAGAGTGGAGCGTGACGAGATAGTCGCCGCGATGTGGTCGAGGATGACGTCGGAAGAGAACCTATCGTGCGTAGAGCTTTACGCATATAGCAGGTACTGACACGCGATGTCGTCCCATACTCGCTTACGAATGGCGCTATGATGACGTCCAGAACAGCGGTCACTCGATCGCGTTAGGTGATGAGACGATATGCATTGGTCGTAGAGAAGTCCAATGTATTCGAAGATGTAGGCGTGGCGCGTGGGTGCGCTCAGGAGTCGACGATGGGATTCGCACGTGGTCGCGATGACGGATCAGCGTCAATTGTATTAGCGCGCTGAACGACTAGATGGCGGGGGAGCAACGACTGGTGGTCAGCTGAATGTGTGGGCTCAGGTGAGTTAGTGCGCGCGGCCACTGTAGTCTGGGTGAGTCATGGTGATCGTTTCGATGCGGCAGCATAGGGGGACGTCTCAGGGTAGCAATGGTACGTCAGTGAGATTGTCGTACGAAAGAGCGATCATAAGGGCCGTAAGTCACATTTGCTCTACGAGGCGAAGCGCGACTAACGGCTCGGCGTGGGCCGGCGCGGTTGAGGGACGTCGACCTCGCGGCAAGACTTGGGAAGAGCGAAGGATCAGTGACAGATATGCAGTACGGGGGCGGGGGCCTGTATGATTTGAGTCAAGAAGGTGGAATTCAGCTGTGAAGTAGGGATCCATAGTTAATACAAGGGTGTGCCGGCTGAGCAGGGGTGACCGGGTGATGTGCTTTATAAGTGCGGGACTATATGTGAGTCAGCTGAGTAGCGATGTGAGGAATGTCAAGCGTCGCCCGTGGGTATATATTGGTATAACGCGGAGTATATAGAACTATTTTATTCATATCTACCGTTGCGACTGTAGGCAAAGTTTCGAGACAGACGCTGTGCCGAAGAAAAAAAACTGTAGTTAAAGGCAAAATTATTAAAAAATTAACCCATGTCGTAAGTACCTAGGGAGGGAGGTACGCGTGTGTCGAGTGCGTATGGCGATCGCGTATCGGCTCAGTCTAGATGGAGCTGACCATGCGCAATCGTTCTGGGTTGTATAGTATGTGGTGAGACGGGTCTGCAGGTATGTTTCGAGGCGACCGGGTGTGGATCTGTTTGGCGGTTACTGCCACGTCTGAAATACGTTCCTTAGCGTAGATTGGCCGCCGCATGGGGCAGAGATACGACGCTGTAAAGGTGTCTCGAAGGCCGAGGAGCGTCGAGGTCACGGGATACATTGCTAAGTCATAGAGAGCCCGTAGAGCGATCGCATGACGATATCACATCGGGCTGGGTGCCGCGCGCGATTGATAGTTTAAGCGTTTGCCGCGCCTCTGACAATGTAGTTCAGGCCCGAGAAAATACCATCGTGTTACATGCATCGGGTTCCCGTGCGGCTTCCCCGAAAAATAAAAAACATATGTGACTGCTACATTGGATGTGACCTTGGTGGATAATTAACTGTCCGGCCGCCGTATAATTGCTAGTGGCGCATGTAAGATATGTTTTTGAGGGAGACGGCACGGCCGGCCGTGGACAAAATGTTGACCCGAGGCCTCGAATAGCACACACAACGTGCACGCACTGGCAGAACAGTCGCTTTAATGTAACGATAATTTTTAAAGATATGATAGACAAACATTATACCACTTGAATATTTTGAAACACTTTCCGTTAAACTTGAATATGCCCATTGTCAATGGGACCAATTGTTGAAGTGGTAATACCTTGTCTATATATTGCACATCCTGTACCTTGAATTTTCGGGAAACAATGAAAAATTGTATCAAGCATTTTAGGGAGTCTGACTCGTATATATATGAAACTGATTTAACGTAATAAGTAAACAAGTATTTGTATAATACTACTACCAATACAGTTTCATGTACTGAAAGAAATTATCAAAGCCTTCTGGGATGGCGTCCAATAAAAATATATGGGGTCCAAAGTGGTCTATTATACAAAACCAACGATTTTTTTTTTCTGGATTTCAGAGCTGATCAGGTCATAAAATCATAATAAGAGGTAGTACTCAGTTTATGTTTGTTTCTTTACAGAGGCAGTTATAGAAGAAATAATCTCTTGAAATTTTCAAGCTTCTAGCATTTAATATTTAAAAGTTGTGGAGTTTACAAAGTTAGCCCGTTGAGATTTGTGATTGCAATCGCAACGACCATAAAAATATAGGGCCACAACCACATTTTCAAGCCCCTCAATGATCTCGGAGTTGACGCTGCAGTCTATGGACCCTCAATAAATTTTAACGCCAGAACAGCTTCTTATGAACCCTGGGAACTAATTGTATTGAACAGTCGTTACAGACATGTGAAAATGCAGTGAGGGGGTACTGGGAGGGGCTCTCGTGGAGTCCTGTGGGAATTCGGACTGACGCAATGTGGCTTCGGATCGTCAGCAGTGGTGCGAAAGGAATGTAATTTGGCTTGTACGGAGAAACTGGCCCTGTGAGTTGGGAATACTCTAAATATAGATTAGCTGCAGATCCCCCATGTAAATGCGCTGTTAGCTAGTTTCGGTGGGTAAAAAAGGACGTTATATGGTTGTCGGGAGTGTGTAGAAGGGCTGTTTTGTTGTCTGAGCGGGTGGTGGTGGAAACAAGGGGCCCCCTTTCCTTCCTCCCCTCTCACGGACGATAGGCCGCGCCCAGTATGGCCTGGGAGTGTGGCCGCAAAGGAAAGGATAGTGTGGAGCTAAGGGACGGAAGTGACGCGAAGGACGGGCGCGAGCCTTTGGTCGGCCAGTCGCCAGAGAGAGGGTGCTCGTGGAATCGCAAAGGAAAAAGTGAGCTCTGATTTGGAGAAAACGAGTCGCAGAGGAAGGCGTCCTCGTCGTGGTCGAGAGGAGCTCGGGTGTGCGAAGCGAGCAAAACGATGTATAGCTGTCGGATAGAGCAGGCAGTTTGGGTAGTGAAAAGACTAAGGACGGACGAGTCGCCGGGTCTCGAGGCGTGCCTCGAGCTAGGTGCAGAGGAAACGGTCGTGAGTCTTCGAAGCGAGCGAACGACGGAGGCATAATGTTGATCTGCCGGGAGAGAACGCCTGAACCGACCTGCACTGTCGAGGATCTGGCCGTGAGAGGGACGCACGCCGGCTTTGAAAGAGGACCAAGCGAGAAGAGGACGGTGAGGTTTAGCTTCAGGCGCGTGGAGAAGATGAGGGCAGGAGAGGAATGATGGCCCGGAGGAGCTTCTGATATCGGTATGACTCAGTTGCTACTAATGATGGCTGGAGCGAGACGCGAGGCCCAACGGCGGCGACAGCGGCTTTGTCGACCGCCTGCGAAGCTCAGGAAACCTGCGAGTTGGGGCCTTGAGTCTGGATGAAGCGGGGCCAGCCTGGTTTGTATTGCTGAATTCTCTGAGAGTAGATGGCTGAGCACATCGTTGATGTCTGGCGGATGGTGGCCGTCGAACGATTGCCGGGCGCAGAGCAATGTAGGCGGGAGACCGCACGCGTGAGGTGCCCTGCACGACAAAAGGACAACGCCATTTTTTGCCAACAGCACAGCGTGGTTCGGCTGGGGAGTTCGAAAGCCCGTTGGAACACCGGGCGCTTGTTATGAGCGAACATTTTATGGCTTCTTCGACGAGCTTCCCTCTCGTCCATCGGAGCATCACCAAGTACTATGCTCTGGGTCTTGTCTTGCATGCATGCTGTTTGTCTTTGGCTGCACGTGTTGTATAAGGCATATTACGGTAGCGATCCCTCGAAACCTGTAGACCGTGGTTCCCCAGTTAAGAACGGGTTGAAAGGTTGTTAATATAAAACCATTGTCGTGAATGTTTGCTTGTGTTGTGTTCGCGCTATGGTTCCCGCAATAAATCTGGTTAATTCGTGATGAAGTGTGCACCAAAGCATGGATTAAATCCTTTTGTTGTTGCCGTCGAACGAACGATCCGTTCGATTGTCATATAACATCCGAAAAATGGATACAGACTGGCAGAAAAACGCATGCGGGCATCTGACAAAACCAGTCTTAACGCAGGGGTTCTGATTCGTTCCCGACTGGCAGGGTACCACTAGGATTACCGATATCGGTATCGCGATTGCAAGGCGCGTGACCCAAGGCCTGTGCTGGAAGCCGGCGGACGGTTTACCTTAAAACCCGGAACGGTGGTGGTGAGGGTGGCGCTCTAGGACCCGGGGTGATGTAATCGCCGCCACCCTCCACATCAAGTCGTCTCCCGGATTCCGACATACAATATAAATTAAATAGTAAATAAGAAAATGAAATTCTTACGTAGGGTGAAGTAGAAGAAAAAAAACAAGTCCGGAGTGTAAGTCGACCGGCTTTGATGCAAGTGCTTCGCTATTCTTCCACACCACCTTATTTAACACGTTACATTGGTTATCCGTGCCTGTTCTTTGTGTCCTTTATGATGTCCTTAAAACAGTAAGTTTCTTGTTTGGAATGATTTTCAGTTTTGTTTGACTGCCAGATGAGCAGACAGAGTAAAAAAAATTTTTTATCTTGCTCCTCTCTGCACATACGTGATCAGGACAAATTCAGTGGCAAAGTACTGTTAAACTACAGGTTTGTTTTCTCATTCATGTTCAAAATAAAACATTCAATTGAAATCAAGTTGTTCCTCGATCATAAACTGATGTTTATAGACAGACAGATAGAGAGGCATAAGTGAACCAACAACTTAACCCCCTTTTTGCTTTGTGTGTGCGGGGTCATTATGTCACAATGCCACATATGTATTCCACGATAATATTGTTTAAAGGCATACAATAATTTGTACTGACATTATGGTGATGGCATCTATTACAAATCTATTATCAGGGACCCACGGAAGTGCCACGTAATGTTAAAATCTGACTTTCAAGTCCACAACCACCACCCACCCCAAGCTTCAAACCCCTCCCACCTTGTCTTCAAATGCCTCTTCAGTACAAGTCTTCAAGCCCTTGGCCCTCTCCACCGAAAGCCTCAACCCCCCCCTCTCCACTCTGTCCTCTCTCTGCCCCCCCCCAACCCCCAACTCTGTCCCTCTCTGCCCCTTCCCCAACCACAATATCGTTCCTCCTCATCCCTTTCTTCCCATTCTTAACGTCACACAAGAATACACAAGGAACTTCGGTGCAAGAGGCCATTCAGACCTTCTTCTTGCATGGTTCCTGTTCGTTCAGAACAATGTTAAAAGAAATAAAAAATTTGTTGAAACCACAATCTCGTGAGATGATGGAATCGTGATTATTCAGTAAAAATGGGCATAAGTAACCGAAATGATAAAAAACATATAAGGTCGTTGGTAATGGAAAATAATATAACAACCGCAAGGAATCTTGAACAAAGACCGCATCAATCATCATCCATTGGGACCATACTCTGTGCAGAGCGTTGGTGCTGCCTTAGCAGTTTCCTTCACTGTTGGCCACAATCCCTGGACAGGTCACCACTCCGACACAGGATACCAGCAAGCTGGCACTCATTTTGCCGACCTCAGAAGGCTGACAGGCTGAATCAACCACACCTGGTATTAATTCAACAGCTGAGGGGGGTTTGAACTCAGGATCCTAAGATCCCAAGCCCACCACCCTAACCATTAAGCCACACCAGGCATAATGATATTGGTTTATGGTGCCTGGTCCAGTCGTTTAAGAGAAAATTGTTGGATACACATGGAAACAAACAAACAGAATAAGTGTATTATTATATAGGATAAATGGACTTGAACTTCCTTTCACCCATGCACGTACTATGGCGTGTGTAACGGAGAGATGTGCTGGTTTGGACTACAAAGATAAATTTTTGCCATCGTGCTGGTTATGCGTTTGACTTAAATCATCTGAGACAATGAAAAATCTTGTTTTATTTTTCAGATCTGGGTGGAGATTTCCACAATATAACGCCCAGGGCAAAAATAACATTCCTATCCTGTAGTAATTCTCTGCAGACTACTGTATTATATGAGAGTACAACTCTAATATACTATATTTCTGACTGTAGCATTTTTGCCTGGGAGGGCATTACCATTGACGATTACCCAAATGGGTCATTGTGCAATGCTCACATGAACACCAACTTCGATATGTGTTTTGCCCAAGAAAGATCATGGCTGCTAGTGAGGCTCAAAAGTTTGAGTTACTGAACTTCTTTAAGATGATTGTTAAGGAATTAGACGATCCTTCCGGAGAGATAGAGTGAGAGTGTGAGATTTGTCAGGATTGAAGAATACAGTATATTCCAAACGTTGGACAAGCTCCTGATTCTCTCAAATTCGTTGGCAGATACAGAAAAAAGGTGATTCTGTGCATCTAACTAACCTGCTTTACATGAAAAAGGGTAAAGGTCTTAATCCTCTCATTCCGAGTGGCCGTTTTACTGGCCGCTATTCAAACCTCCATATACCCGAGTGGCCGGGTTTTTCTCCAGGAAGCCCAGGGTGGGGGTGCCAAAAGTCCAAGGCACTCAGGGTTCAAAGGGTTCAAATATATTTGTATAATGAAAACATATTTATAATGACAGAAATAATGATAATCATCCTCTATTGGTGAGTGATAACAGCCAACATGACCAAATTGTTTCATTGTTCCTCAAACGTTTGGTTTTTAAAACTTTTCATTGAGTTAAACTTGTTCTGTTCATATTTTCCACTTTTCTCAGGGGGCCTTCACTGGTTGCCATAATACAATGGTCTCTTGACTGAATTATGTCACGACATGTTTACCGCAAAGAATTGTGGGATACAGCTGAGGTCAGTTTCGTCCAATATGGGGATGGGATACCTTTTTTTTTGTATACATAGTTGAGGCTCATGGAAGAGCTAGTACTAGTATACTGAATGGATCAGGACACAACAGGACAAACAGAAGAATTGAGAGAGGGTGAAAACACCAACAATAGAGTTGAAGGCCAAGATAGAGGTAGACTCGGACAAACAATGGGTGGGGGGAGGAATGGGGGCAGGAGAGGATTCATGGGGTGGACAAGATGGAAACTCTCAGGTGAGGGAAATTTGGAAGGATGGGGGATTGGGTTAACGAGGGTAGAAAATATCATGGTTTTGGATCGGGGACAATCGAAGATGATGGTGAACAGCTGTTTTAAAGACTTGGAGGGAAGAATGAGTTTGACGAGAGTGTGGAAGTTGAATCCACAGATGGGAAAAGAGGAACAAATGAGTGGAGGTGAGCAGTGATCCTGGATTTAGACAGTTTCACAAGAAGGCGGTTCATGATTGACTTTGTGAGCAGCAGAAACCTGGGGGGGGGCAAAGCACGGAAACAGAAGAGGGTGCAAGACCAGAAAGGTGGTGGTAGAAGACAGAGAGACCACCGACCTGTCTGCGATTGAAAATTGATACACCCATAGACTCAACTTCATCATGGACAATTCAAATAATCTTGAAGGCCTTGGTTTACACGGCGAAATACTTGTTTTGAAGGAGAGATATTGATGGTTCTACTTTACCACGTTCCGTGATTGCCAACATCCAGCTGATGATCTGCGGTGATGGCTGTGGACAAAAGCTACAGAGAAGTACGCGTGAGTTGGCTGCCTCGCTTCTGAAGCTCATGGATGTTGTCGTCGTGAAAACTCAATCCCGTCAATGTCCAAGTTTTATGGAAAATAATAATCTGGTTTGCGAAAGTTATCATATAGTGTAGTGATATCAACATCGGAGTAAATGATTGATGGATTATACTGTATATTAATTTAAGTCTTACAACAGCGTTTACCAACATAAATACTGAGTGACATCATTGAGGGTGAGGTCCATTATTCACATTTGTTTGCACCCATCACCTACCACATATCCCCCATGACCCGGTAAACCTATTGCTCCGTCTCTTCCACTGGGACCCTGCAATGATATTTAAAAACGTCATAAAAATTAACATTTACCAGGAAATAAATAAACAGAGTATTGAAACCCTTGTTCAATAATTTTTAACATTATGTTGGTTCTACATATTTGTTGAACTTTGAGAAAACTCACTGTGTCTCCTTTAGATCCAATCCTGCCAGGTGGCCCAGAAATCCCAAAAGTGCCCTGATCACAGGAAAAAGGGAATAAATGATTAGACAAAAGGATGAATTCAACTGAACATGACGTTCCATTATGTATAACGAGGATCAGAATCACTGAGGCCTGTCTGTGTGCCTTGTATTGTCAAAAATAAAACGAAACCCCATTGCCCCCTTTGTGATGTGAGAGTCATATTTCCTGCTGGTTTGTAAATGAGATTAACAGGAGAGTCTGTGGTTAAAAATCCAGGTGCACATTATGTAGAATTGCTGTTTGCACAATACAGGTTTTATAAACTTTTTCTGGAGGTAAATGTTATATTTATTATTTTATTAATATCATAATATAATCATCTTTATATACCCTAA
>CM068953.1:167601683-167619243 GCA_035128595.1 Eptatretus atami | reverse complement strand
CGAGAGAGATAAAAAAAAATATTATGTATTCAGCCTGGTATTTAATGGGAAACAAAGAATGTGAGAAATATCAAATAAGTTTATTGAGAAATAACCGGGGTAAAAGTAGATAAACAAATAAGCGGATAAATTTAATTAAAATAAGTTGAGGATGTAAAGAAAAAAAATATCCTGAATTGGACTGAAAACTTTGATGGTTATATTTGAACATGGAAAAACAATTTACTACAATCTCAAATGATATTGTGGCCAGGAGGTGGTCAAATAAGAGCATTAAGAGAAGTTTATCATTTCATTCTGCTCAACAAAGACACTTATATCAAGAACCAAGTTCCAAGTTATTCTTTGTGAATGTACTCTGATGGAAATGAATGTTATAAGAAAATTAAGTTATTCCCTAAAGTAGAACATGGGCAAATATTCGTTGGTTCGCTCTTTGAGTGGAATGAAAATATGAAAGGGAAGAAGTGCTTTAATCAGTAAGTCTCAATCTTCATAGTCTCAATTTTACATTTGCTTGTATGGGAGGGAAGGGGATAGGTGGGGAGAAATCAGTCTCCTATTTTGGGCTTTTGGGACTTGATCAGAAAGTTTTCCCTTTTCCCCCATTCATTTGAATGGGAGTCCCAGAAACCCATTTATCATCTACTGTGCTGGCCATTCTATGATTGAAGCCTACCATCTTGTTCTTTTTCTCTAAGGTAGTTCTGACATTGCCTGGAGGTATGTTTTGGGTCGTTATCTTGCTATAGGATGAACCCTGAACCAACTAGGCATAGATCAAGAGGTATTTCCATGGCGCTGCAAAATGCTGTGGTACCCTTTTGGTTCAGGGTGCAGTCACTCTGTGCAAGTCGCCGACTCTGGATCCAGCAAAAGAGCCCCAGATCATCACACTTCCTCCTCCATGTTTGACAGTTGGTGTCACACACTGAGAACATCCTTTCACCTACTCGATGGCGTACAAAAACCCTGCGTGATGAACTGCGATTTCAAATTTTGATTCATCGTCCATAAGACTTCTTCCATTTTCAGTAGTCCACTGGCGTGCTTCATCGGCCAGGCAAGCCTCTTTTTCTTATTTTTCCATCTTTAGCAATGGCTTTCTTACTGCCACTCGACCTGTCAAACTTGCAGCTCGAAGGCTTCTCTTCACAGTTAAAACTGAGACTTCCTTACTTCGACCAGTGTTAAGCTGTGGCTTGAAGCTGCTGTAATGTAGCTGCCTATCACGCAAGCTGTTGACTCTCAGAAACTTGTTTTCTGATTGTGTTGTGCCTTTGGTCTGCCAGACCTCTTCCTGTGAGAGTTTCCTCCAGTTTCCAAGTGCCTTTTGATGGTGTAGGAAACTGAACTCACTGCCATCTTGGCTTCCTTTGCAATTTCTAAAAGGAAATACCTTCACTTTTAAGGGTTATAATGGTCTGTCTGTCTTCCTTTGTTAATTGTCTTTTCTCACCATTGTGATAGCAATATACTACTTCCTGCAGTGCAATTTGTCCAAATAATGCTTCAGAGGGTGTAGCAACACAGTCTGTTCCAACACTGCTTTATACAGGCAGAGGGTTTGTAACTATTCAAGGCTTAATTTACTTCCATTGCTGCAGAACAGCTGCAGTTGCTCACCCATTACTTGTTCCCTGAAAAGGGCCTTTTTAACAACTCTGAAATTTACATTATTTTTCAGTTTTTGGTCACCTAAACTTGTTGTTTTTTTTAACTCTGGCAGTTTATCACTTAGCTTTGTACCATTTCAGGTTATTCACTGGACTTGAACTGCTTAAATTTCAGTAAAAACTGAAAAATTGGGGGTGTTCTAAAACTTTTGACCGGTAGAGTATATTGTACAAATGTATAATTCAATTCAAATAAAATAAAAGTTTTAAAGGCAGTAGAAAAACAACAAAAACAACAACAACAACAACATTGAATCAGAAGTTCACCGCCACTGATACATCCTCTTTTACACCACCTTACTTAACACGTCAAATTAATTATTCGTGTCTGTTGTTTATTTCCTTTATTATGTCGTTAAAAACAGTAAGTTTGTGGTTTGGAATGTTTTTAAATTTTGTTGAACTGCCAGACACACAGACTGAAGCAATTGGTTTACCACGACTCCGCACAATTTGTCAAATTCAGAGCCAAAGTTCTGCTAAATTGAAATTTTGTGTTTCCATTAATGTTGAAAATATAATATTCAAATTAAGTTAAGTAGTCCCTCGATCATAGACTGACATCTGACAGACAGACAGACAGAGTGAACCAATTGCACACACCGCGTTGCACTACATGCAGGGGTAATAGTAGTCATGAGATCATCTGAGTATCCAGCTGCTGGATTCAAACATGTTCTTTTCCATTTAAAACCTGCTCTCGATGAAAGAGGAAGTTGTGCTCAGTTTTGGATGAATGCCCAGACCCTGCTGTCTCCAAACTGTGGGCTTGTGTCACGCACTTCCGCTTCATGAACAGCACGACAAACCAGTCTGGAGTCAGTAAATTCTTACCTTTTAGAAAGATACTTTAAATTTAGAAATATTTTTGACATGGTTGAAACCAATATTTTTGTTTGATCAAATTAAATTGTCACTAAAGGGTGAATGGAATTTCCCCCATTCTGAAGTAATCACATGACTGGAAGGTGAATGGAATTTCCCCCATTATGACGAAATCACCTGACTGGATAGGACATTGGAATTTCCCATTGTGAGGTAATCACCTGACTGGATATGGGAATTAAATTTCCCATTGTGAACTATCACTCTGACTGGAAGGTGAACGGAATACCCCCATTGCGTGATGAAATGGAATTTCCCCCATTCTGAAGTAATCACATGACTGGAAGGTGAATGGAATTTCCCCCATTATGACGAAATCACCTGACTGGATAGGACATTGGAATTTCCCCCATTGTGAGGTAATCACCTGACTGGATATGTGAATTAAATTTCCCATTGTGAACTAATCACCTGACCTGGAAGGTGAATGGAATTTGCCCCATTGTGACCTAATCACCTCACTGATTGGTGAATGGAATTTCCCATTGTGAGCTAATTACCTGACTGGAAGGTGAACGGAATACCCCCATTGTGAGGTAACCACCTCACTGGATATTTGAATGGAATTTCCCCCATTGTGAAGTAATCATCTGACTGGAAGGTGAATGGAATTTCCCCCATTATGAGGTAAACACCTGACTGGATTCTATGGTTCTCTGGCTGGAAGGTGAATGGAACTTCTGCCATTGTGAGGTAATCACCTGACTGGATAGGTGAATGGAATTTCCCCCATTGTGAGGTAATCACATGACTGGAATGGTGAATGGAATTTCCGATTGTGAGCTAATCGCATGACTGTAAGGGGAATGGAATTTCCCCCATTGTGAGATAACCGCATTACTGGATTCCCAGGTTCTCTCACAGAAATGTGAATGGAATGTACCCATTGTGAGGTAACCGCCTGATAGGAAAGGTGAATGGAATTTCCCCCATTGTGAGGTGATCACCTGACTGGAAGGTGAATAGAATTTCCCCCATTGTGAGCTCATCACATGACTGGAAGGTGAATGGAATTCCCCCATTGTGAGCTCATCACATGACTGGAAGGTGAATGGAATTTCCCCATTGTGAGTGATCACCTGACTGGAAGGTGAATAGAATTTCCCCCATTGTGAGCTCATCACATGACTGGAAGGTGAATGGAATTTCCCCCATTGTGAGGCAATTACATGACTGGAAGGTGAATGGAATTTCCCCCATTGTGAGCTCATCACATGACTGGAAGGTGAATGGAATTTCCCCCATTGTGAGGTAACTGCCTGATAGGATAGTGAATGGAATTTCCCCCATTGTGAGTGATCACCTGAATGGAAGGTGAATGGAATTTCCCCCATTGTGAGGTAACCACATGATTTAAGGTGAATGGAATTTCCCTCATTTTTGTGACCACCTGACTGCATTCCATGGTTCTCTTACTGTAAGGTGAATGGAATATCCCCATTGTGAGGTCATCACCTGACTTGATTCTATGGTTCTCTGGCTACAAGGTGAATTGAATTTCCCTCATTGCAAGCAAATAAGTTACCTGGTTACAATGTGTGTAAATTAGCATATTAATATTACTTGCCAGATTTTGTTTGCTTGTGTTGGTGTGGTATTTGGAATCACCTTATTTCCTGGAAGGCCAGGAGGTCCAAGAAGACCCTGTCGTCCCTCCTCTCCCTGTAAGTCACAAAAATGATGTCATACCAAGATGATGTTACATTTCACAATTGCTATTCCTTTTGAAATGAAACATCAGTATTGTTTTCTGCAATTGAGAAAAATCAAAAGTGAGAAAAGTATGAGAAGGGAGGATGGTATGGTAGCTGGGAGGAGTGGGTACAAAGGGGACAGAACCTTGGGAAGTGGTGAAAGTAAGAGGGCAGATGAGGCACATATTGAACATATGGGGGGATGGTGTGTACAAACCTTTGTCATGTTACGATTGCAATAATTTTTTTGGTTCTCCAGAAGTCGAGGCTCATGGAGGAGTTTAATGACAGAGGGTGGCAAGGTAACAGACCGACAGAGCAGCATAGGAGAACAGACAGCCAAAAAACACACAAGTACATTACAGTATGAGAAGAGGAGTGGCAGGGTAAAAATGGGGTTAGAGAATCAGTTTGAGAGGGCGACAAGCAGACCCTGAGGACTCGGCCTCCTGCCAAGGGATAACAATCATACAAAATATTTGGACTTGACTGCCTCCAGGGGAACAAGATGGGAAGCATCTGCACCAGCTCAAAGTGTGTAGCCAAACTCCATGATACTTATGATGCATGGCTCAGAATGGATTTGGCTCTGTGGAGAATACCAAGGTGATGGCCAGCTTTCAAGGCCAGCTTGGAAATATGGTTCACACAAGGCAAGTTATAGTTTATTGTGAAACCAGGCACTGTACTGCTCCATTTTGTTGGCCAGATAAGTAAACAAGGAGGGTTTAACAGCTTCTTGTTCGTCTTTCATATGCGGCACATGGCTGTGGGTCGTATAATTTGCTGGGCGGCACAACTGTACCGCTGATGCAGTGCTTCCTGTAGGTCAGAGCAAGAATTTGTAATTTGTTCAGGGTGCCAGCAAGAGGTCACCTATTCTCCGTGAAGGACGCCGTGGGATCTTTAATGTTCACCGACTAATACTTGCAGACGGGACGGTTTAACAGCTCATATTTATGGAAAAAGAGTGAAAATATCTGACTTTCCTAAATTCAACGATGTATTCCAGGTACTTGACCAGTGACTTGTTTTTTTTTTCTTCTCAGATCTGTGGCTAGTGATGCCATGGAAAACTGTTGCATTGGGAGAGTGGGAAGAGCTGGGACACTTCAGATTTCCTATTCTAATGCTCTCAATGTTGGAGCTGGCCCAATGACAGGCTATTCTTAGCTAATGGTTGATGGGGGTGAAAAACCTGTCTAAGTATGGTGCTTTACCAGTAATGCCCCCCTTCTCCCCACCACACTTCTACCACAACCCCCAAATGTTGTGCACAGATTGGAGTCATCAACAAAATGATTGGAGTGAAGATTTTCCAGGGAAACGAAAAGGTCACTGACAAAGACCAAAAAAACAAATCATCTGCAGTGAAACACCAGACTCAAGAGGCAGAACATAAGACAGAATGCCATCCAGAGTGACCTGCTGTTTGTGCTTGCAGAGAAAATTGATAGGCATTCAAGGAGGGTACCCTGAATACCACTGGATGACCCCTTAGAAAGCAAGGCTGGGGGCCGGATAGTCATCAAGGCACGAGAGATGTCCAGATTGACGGCCGTGAACTCGTTTGACAATTGGAACATCCATTCTATGTTGGTTTCAAAGAAGCAACATGTCCAGAGTGAGAATAACTGGGGCAGAAACCAAATTAAGAGAACAGAGAGTTGCTGAAGAGATATACAAGACTTGAGGTCTGCAGCAATGACAGATTACATTACTTTGCATATGATAGGGGGAAGGTTGTTTGGTCTGTCGTTGAGAGGATCAGTCGATATTAGTATCCTTCCTGTGAACGGAGTTGATGTGGGCAACTTTTCAAGATGAAGGCAAATGACCATCAGAGAAAGATCTGGAGAAGAAGAAGAAAGAAAGAGAAGATAGGGTTGAATGATAGGTTTTGAGAATTAGAGTGGGAATACCATCTGGTCCAGTTACAGAGGATTCAGGGTTGGTGAGAAACTTATCAACATTAGGAGAGGAAAGGGCCACATACGCAAGGGACAACTATACGAGGTGGTAAGCATGGGAATGAAAGGAAGATATTTAGGACATCTGCCTTTCCTGTTCAAACAGAACTCAGACATTCGGCTCTTTCATAAGCTGTGTCCAGCACGACTGGACCACAGAACAGAAGGGACTAAAGAGGCGGGACAGAAGAGATGACTACGGAAGTCCATGGAAAATTTTCTAATCAAGTCTCTTATATCACAAGAGAACGAGAGAGTATTCAGGTGAATAATAGACTCACCTTATGGCCTTGTTTTCCAGGTTCACCACCACCACCTTTATTGCCTTTTTGACCCTGTATTGTAGAGGAAACCATTTTGTGAATTTGTGGTAACTGATATGTTGATGCAGTTGGATAAATAATATATGTAAGGCCAAATCATGTTTTGTTCTTTATATACAGAAATGCTTACCTTCATTCCTGTGAGGCCAGCTTGTCCTTGGGCAGCAGGAGGACATGAGGCTGCACACTTTGACGACAGACATTTTCCTCATGATGTTGAAAAGGACTCCACTCAAATCATTTTAAAAGTCAAGCTTCACATAATTCCACGTGGTATATTCTTAGCGCACGTGCTCCACCAGACTCTACAATGGAATTAATTATCTGGGTCTATTTCATAGAATGGGCAAATACAATGAGAAGCGTGGCAGGACATCAGCATCATCTAACGAGGTCTATGACACGTACCTGAGGTCCATCCAACTCATTCTCAATGCCTTGCAGTCCCTGAAATGACAATTTTATGGTAAATTGAATGAGCTGAATTACACGATAAGTTAAAACATAAGTTACAGAGATCAGAGAAAGCGTAACACATTAACCTTTGACCTGTCTAGTCTGGGTTTCATTACCATCCGTCGGAATGGTGCTACGTTGGGCAGGGCATTGGTTGTAGCACAAAGTGTACCGTCCCTCGGATGGACGTTAAGCAGGTTGTCCAGTTTACCATCACAATTTCATAGACATTCGTTATTCCACCGTCTTTCGTGAAGAGTAGGCCATTGTGTGCCAGTACCCTGAACAAATTCTGAATTCCCTTATCGAAGGGGAGTAGTGCATCAATGGCATAGCTGTGCCCCCAGAAATGATGCAACTAACATGAGCCAGATATTGTGTATGCCTGAATGAATGAAGCAGTAATTCAAGATGAATGTGACAAATGACAACAGATGTTGAGCATCATCGGAATGAAGCGTCATCATTGCCAAACCTTAAGCAAGTGCCGGCAAGAAATGGCCTACTCCTTTCACTAGATCATGTGCGATCCTTGGCATCCAAATAAGACAGCGGCTTTACATCCCTGTCCGATGGATGACATATGCTTGAGATGCAGCCTCCCCCTTCTAGCACCACACCAGAACAGAAGTGTATAGTTAAAATGGATACTGTTAGGGATCAAACCCAGTTTAGACAGCTCAACATGGCAAGTCCCTCACCAACTGGGACATCCTGCAACCCTAATACTTGTGTTGTCAATTCTTCTTCTTCTTCTTTCTTCTCTTCTTTTGGCTGCTCCGTTAGGGGTCGCCACAGCGGATCATCCGTCTCCATTTCGCTCTGTCCTCCACATCTTCCATTGTTACACCAACCACCCGCATGTCCGCCCTCACCTCATCCTAAACCTCCTCTTTGGCCTTCCTCTTCTCCTCCTACATGGCGGCTCAATCCTCAGCATCCTTCCTCCGATATACCCCGCATCCCTCCTGTGCACATGTCCAAACCATCTCAATCTCGCCTCTCTCACTTTGTCTCCAAACCGTCCTACCTGCGCTGTCCCTCTAATATACTCATTTCTAATCCTGTCCATCCTCGTCACTCCCAACAAGAATCGCAGCATCTTTAACTCTGCCACCTCCAGCTCCGCTTCCTGTCTTTTTGTCAGCGCCACCGCCTCCAAACCATACAACATAGCTGGTCTTACTACCGTCTTATATACTTTCCCTTCACTTTGCAGATACCCTTCTTCACAAATCACTCCTGAAACTCTTCTCCACCCACACCATCCTGCCTGCACTCTCTTCTTCACTTCTCTCCACACTCTCCGTTACTTTGGACAGTTGATCCCAAGTATTTAAACCCATCCACCTTCACCACCTCAACTCCTTGCAACCGCACCATTCCACCACCCTTCCTCTCATTTACGCACATGAACTCCGTCTTACTCCGACTGACTATCATTCCCCTTCTCTCCAGTGTGTACCTCCACCTCTCAAGGCTCGCCTCAGCCTGCTCCTACTCTCCCTACAGATCATGATGTCATCCGCGAACATCATAGTCCATGGCGACTCCTGTCTGATCTCGTCCGTCAACCTGTCCATCACCATTGCAAACAGGAAAGGGCTCAGAGTCGATCCTTGGTGCAATCCCACCTCTACTTTAAACCGGTCCGTCATTCCTACCACACTCCTCACCGCTGTCACACTGTCCTCATACATATCCTGCACCACCCTCACATACTTCTCTACCACTCCTGACTTCCTCATACAATGCCACAACTCCTCTCTTGGCACCCTATCATAAGCTTTCTCTAAATCCACAAACACACAATGCAACTCCTTCTGGCCTTCCCTATACTTCTCCCTCAACACTCTCAAAGCAAACATCACATCAGTGGTGCTCTTTCCTGACATAAAACCATATTTCTGCTCACAAATCATCACCTCTCCTCTCAACCTAGCTTCCATACTCTTTCTCATAACTTCATGGTGTGGCTTAACAACTTTATCCCTCTGTAATTCCACAGCTCTGCACATCACCCTTATTCTTAAAATCAGTACCAGTACAACTTAATCTCCACTCCCAGTCATCCTCTCACTTTCCAAGATTTTATTCAACAATCTGGTTAAAAACCCACTGCCATCTCTCCTAAACACTTCCATGCCTCCACTGGTATATTATCTGGGCCAACCGCCTTTCCACTCTTCATCCTCTTCATAGCAGTCCTCACTCATCCTAACTGATCCACCACACTTCCTGATTCACTATCTCCACCTCTTCCAACCTTCTCTCTCTCATTTTCTTCATTCATCAGTTCCTCAAAGTACTCCATCCACCTTCTCAACACACTCTCCTCGCTCATCAGCACATTTCCATCTGCGTCCTTTATCACCCTGACCTGCAGCACATCCTTCCCAGCTCAGTCCCTCTGTCTAGCCAATCGGTACAAATCCTTTTCCCCTTCCTTTGTATCCAACTTCTCATACAGCTCGCCATATGCCTTTTCCTTAGCCTTCGCACCTCTCTCTTCGCCTTGCCACTCCTTCTACTCCTGTCTACTTTCTTCATCTCTCTGGCTATCCCAATTCTTTTTGCCAACTCTTCTCCTTATACTTTCCTGTGCTTCCTCGTTCCACCACCAAGTCTCCTTGTCTTCCTTCCTCTGTCCAGATGTCACACCAAGTACCTTCCTAGCTATCTCCCTCACCACTTCTGCAGTAGTTGCTCAATCGTCCCACACCTCTTTACACCATCCAACACCTGTCTCACCTCCTCCCTGAATTGCATGCAACAGTCTTCCTCCTTCTGTTTCACCATCTGGTCCTTGGTTCAGCCCTCACTCTCTTCCTCAACCTCACCACCAAAATCACCTACAAACACCATCCGATGCTGTCTAGCTACATTCTCCCCTGCCACCACTTACAGTCTCTAATTACCATTCGCTCTAATTACCATTGTCATTACCATTCACCATCTTTGTCTCTTCCTTCATTGTCTTGTCATACAATGGAAGAAATGGATGATAATATTGATATCGTGAAAGAATAAGTGTGCCCACCATGAGCATTACTCGAAGTAGTGTGCATCACCGTAAACAGTCCCAGTGAAGAGATGAATATTAACAAGAGAAGACACCAGATGCTGTTTGTAAAAGGTTGTTTATAAACAATGGCCACAAGAAAAGAACCTACAGCAACCTCTGGTGTCTTTTTACCTCCCGGTGGTAATCAAACCGATTTTAAAACGATTCACCGTTTCCACTCTTCGTAGCAAGACTGTTCTACAAGATCCATCAACTGCTGCCGTTCCTCGAGGACAACATTCCGAGCCTTTAGTGCACCAGTGATGTGATCTGCCATCGCAGGCTGACCATTTGTGGATCCTCAATGTGCTGTTGCACTGATATGAGATTAGGAAGGGTCATGAGTGTATGAGAAGAAGATTGACCTCATGTTTACTCCATACAGCAAATCTGGCCAGGATGTAGTCTTCGTGCAAAGGTCTACTCTTTGTAAAAGAAACGACAAGATACAAATTTGCTTAAAAATAACTGAGCAGAAAGGACAGCCAGCTCCATGTAACCTCCAAAGGATGGTGTGCTCGAAGATAAACTTCCCCTGATTGCACTATTTGGTTCCAATAGAGGTGTTGGGTTAGGGTTAGGTACATGGTAAAAAAAGAACAATGGACGAGGTATGGGAACGATTGACTGCAACAAATACGTACCACCATTCCAGGAGGACCTGGTAGTCCTGGTTGGCCAATTGGTCCAGTATCACCCTGAAAAATAAACAGTGCATTGATGCTTGTGTTTCTTTCAACTCCAATGATTTTTCAAAAGTTTTTACTACATATTGAAGACAAATTATTATGCTGTTCAAAGTGCTTATTCTGTTAGAGTAATCTGACAAAGTCCTTTCACTGTCACTTGAAAAATAACATGACGCATTTCCTTGTGATTTAAAACTCATTTGGTGTTGCTTCATGCAAATGACGCATCTGTATGTACTAATCACTTAATTTAAGTACTCAGGGCTCATTGTGCTTAACATGCACTCAATATCTACTCCATTTTCTGATTGCACGTACCAAAGATGCAATACAGGTTCGAACACACTGAGTCTTGCGGAGACACAATATGTAGCAAGTCGGTGTACTCTGTTTATCAATCAACTAAATCCAAAACCGACCTCCTCAAGCACTGTCTTACCAACATTAACGATGATTAGTGGGGCAATATTATCGATAATTAAATATCTCGATGTATGTTTCTGACTTACCTATCTAGTTACCCCGCACACACGAAGTGAAAAGCGGGGTTAAGCAATTGGTTCATGTCCATCCGTCATTCTGTCTTATCAGTTTAGTCAGGTTTATGATCGTCAGAAACAACTTATTTAAATAAAATGTTATATTTTGAACACGAATTGGTTTATTTTGCGATTTGATCAAAGATGGCCGACTGGTAGACTGGCGGCCATGTTAGTTGAACGTAACTCTGGACTAGCCCTTTAACTCCACCCAGCAAAATTACTAAAACAACGGGGGCTCTGATATTTTATGTCATTTTCTACTTGTTTAAATTGAATTATATACTTGAACACTGTAGAACACAAATCACCTTCCTAATACTTCCAAGAACCATGCTATATATCGATATATAGCATGAGAGGGCATGACATGTGAAAGAGTCGGGGTGAAGAAGAGGCCAAGTAACGCTGGGTTCGATGGTGTTCAATAAGACCTACATCTCCTAAACTGTGACTCAACATCGTCTTATTACAGTACAGTTTATAAGTGTGGGTTTTTGCTGTGTACACAGTCGAGGCTCGTGGAAGAGCTGGTATTAGTGCACTGAACGGATCAGGACAAAACGGACAAAAAGAACAGCAGAGAGAGAAGGGGGAAACACCAACATCGGAGTTGAAGGCCAAGGTAGACGTAGACTTCGACAAACAATGGGTGTGGACTGGGGCAGGAGAGGATGCATGGAGTGGACAAGATGGATATAGAAGGAAATGCTCAGGAGGGAAAAGTGGAAATTGGGAAAGAGGGTTTGGGGTGGGGGTGGGGGCTTAACGAGGGTAGAAAAGTGATGTACTATACAAGACTGCTTCGTAGCACTAAACTTGCGGATTATTTTTTTTCAACGATCTTTAAAATTATTATTTTATTAAAATGAAATATTATACCTGAACATTGCGTGGAGTATCATGTTCTACGAACTCTTGAGTTGCATCATGAGTTTGTTTTCTGCCAAAGTCACTTCTTCTTCTTCTTCTACTCCTTCTTCCTCGAGCACATGGGTAATATGAGGTGCGCTAAAGTTAAATGCCTAGGTTCTGCAGCCATGTGGATGCCTCAAGGGTAAGTTGGTAGACGGCTAAAAGTCCTCCTGGTAGCTTCCGCAAGGGACTGTGCGATGAAGAGATGCAAGGGACATCGTCTGGACTCATCCACAGTCGCAGAGTGCATTTGACCTCATCCTCCATTGGTGGAGTGTGCTGCTGCAACGACCCTGTCCAGTGTGGAGCCTGTTGAGGTCTGTCCATTGCCTATGTGGGAGTGTGAAACCGTGTGGAGCAATGGTTGGATCATATACAATATGTTTATTAGGAGCTGTTTGCCTGGTGTTGGCTTAATGGTAATGGTAGTGGGCTTGGGATCCGAGGATTTTGAGTTCAAATCCTCCTCGGCTGTTGAATTAATACCAGGTGTGGTTGACTCTGCCTGTCATCCTTCCAAGGTCGGCAAAATGAGTGCCAGCTTGCTGGTATCTTGTGTCGGAGTGGTGATCCATCCAGGGTTATGCCAAATAGCCAAGGAGACTGCTTAGGCAGCACCAACGCTCTGCACAGAGTATGGTCCCAATGGATGGATGGATTAGAAGCTGTGTCAGCCTCCCAGCTGGCCCTCCACAAGTCAGCTTTGCTTTGATGGGCTCTGGTAAGGAGCTCGGTGCGGGTTCCATGGTGGTTTTCGGGACTTGAGGCAATAACGCGGATGTTCAACTAGAAGTCACTGGGCTGGAATATTGATAGCCGAAATACAGCCGAAGTATCCGGATGACAGCACATCCCTTCGGATGGCTGGCAGAGCAATGTTGGAGAGGATAGGAAGCCACTCAGTCTTTGTTGACTTGAGGGTTCCAGACACTGTTCTCATCGTGTCATTTAACTATACGTTGATGGCCTTCGTATGGGCACTCACCGACCAGGCTGGCATGCAATACTCTACAGTCGAGTATATGAGGGTGAGAATTGCCATGCGTAAGGTGTTGGCGCCGGCTCCCCGCGTCGTTCCGGCCAGTTTTTGGATGAGGTTTACCCGTATCCTGATCTCCTTGCATCTTTGCAGGTGTTCTTTGGAGGTCAGGGTCCGGTCAAGTGTAATGCCAAGGTATTTGGGGTAATGGCCATTTTCAACATTCATAGCGCAGAATGTCACATCTACCTCCACATTTACTGTGCAGTTACATCAACCACAAGTCACGTATACTGGGTATGACAAAAATGTACCTTCTCTACATGTCCTGGTGGGCCCTCACAACAAATTATGGAAGCCTTGAAGCTAAAACAAAAGATTAACTTATTATTTTGGGACAACTTTATCATATTTCAATATCCAGCCTTCCTCATCAAACTCGACGAGATAACATTAACACACATTCACTCATAGAATATAACTTCATCCCTGCTCTTGATAATTAAGGAATAACCATCCCATTGTATTTTCTTTCATGATGTTCCTTCCAGCTGCTGTTCTTAGGTTTCTAAACTTGTTTCTCTTCCATGTGAGTGTCAGAAAGCAGTCTCTTTCCTGGAATAATCCTGTGTTTAACCTTAAAGATAAATCCACTTAAAAGATGAATAAGTCGCAATCCCTAAAAAAAAATCTTTCAGAAACTCCCTCTTCATTTTGAAAATGTTGCATTCGTCTCAACTACCTGAAATTTGAAGCAAACACACATTGTGTGCTATCTACCTTTTATGTTATCGTCACCATGTAACTTATCAAGGCAAGTCATAAAGTTCACCTTTATTGGTGTAATAAGTGGGATTCATGAAGTATAATGTGGTACTCATCGGTATACCTTTGCCCCAGGAATCCCGGTCTCTCCTCCAAGTCCTTTTGGTCCACGAGGTCCCTGTTGAGAGTTGATGCCTTTAAATGCATTTTTACGCAACTTTGTTGTATTTGTATTCCAGTATTTATATGATGTGAGAATGAAACCGTACATAGTTATAACATATTAATATTGAAAACAAACGCATGTAGATGGGAGAGGACATTTAAAGGGGAAACTTTATGGGATATTTAGATCTCTAAAACAGACGCATCTGGTTTAAAAGAAACTATTCCTGGATGTGGAAAATATCCCGACAAATAAGGCGTGTAAATGATCCCAAGGCAAGGAAACAATATCGAGACGTGGTGGTGATCCGAAGAAGTGGAAATAATGCCAAGAAATGGAAACACTAAAAAGAAATGGAAACATTCCCTACAACACAAAACAATCTCAAGATAATTCAAATCTCAGATCCATCTCAAGAAATGGAAACTATCCACAGACATGAAATGACCCCCCCCCACCACCCCAGACGTGGAAATGAACCATCCGAGGCGTGCAAAGCGTCCCGAGGCGTGCAAAGCGTCCCGAGGCGTGCAAAGCGTCCCGAGCGTGCAAAGCGTCCCGAGGGCGTGCAAAGGCGGACTCAGCGCGAGGCGTGCAAAGCGACCCAGGCGTGCAAAGCGACCGCGAGGCGTGGAAAGCGCCCGAGGCGTGGAAAGCGACCCGAGGCGTGGAAAGCGACCCGAGGTGGAAAGCGACAGGCGTCGGAAAGCGACCGAGGCGTGGAAAGCGACCCGAGGCGTGCAAAGCGTCCGAGGCATGGAAAGCGACCGAGGCGTGGAAAGCGACCCGAGGCGTGGAAAGCGACCCCGAGGCGTGGAAAGCGACCCGAGGCGTGGAAAGCGACCCGAGGCGTGCAAAGCGACCCGAGGCGTGCAAAGCGACCCGAGGCGTGCAAAGCGTCCCGAGGCATGGAAAGCGACCCGAGGCGTGGAAAGCGACCCGAGGCGTGGAAAGCGACCCGAGGCGTGGAAAGCGACCCGAGGCTGTGGAAAGCGACCAGGGCGTGAAAGCGACCAGGCGTGAAGCGACGCGAGCGTGGAAAGCGATCCCGAGGCGTGGAAAGCGACCCGAGGCGTGGAAAGCGACCCGAGGCGTGAAAGCGACCCGAGGCGTGGAAAGCGACCGAGGCGTGGAAAGCGACCCAGGCGTGGAAAGCGACCCAGGCGTGGAAAGCGACCCCAGGCGTGGAAAGCGACCCGGGCGTGCAAAGCATCCCGAGGCGTTGCAATGCGTCCCGAGGCGTGAAAAGCGTCCGAAGCGTGCAAAGCGTCCGGCAGGCCCGTGCAAAGCGTCCGAGGCGTGCAAAGCGTCCCGAGCGTGCAAAGCGTCCCGAGGCGTGCAAAGCGTCCCGAGGCGTGCCAACGAGGCGTCCCCGAAAGCGTGGACACGCTGTCCAAAACTAATGCATTGAACATCTTATCCAGTGAGCCTCGAAGTGAGGTGAGAGAAAAATATTTAAAGACAAGTGGAGTTACATTCAAAGTACACTGCCTCCATGATAAATACATAAATAACAAATCCTCCAGCGCACGACATTGCCGGGGCGCCTCGCAATGCCGCCATGCAACACATGGAGACGGAATTGGGAGGGAGCACTGTACAAGAATTTTTGATGAGTTGATTAATTGCATAATGAAAATAAATAAATAATAATGTAAAATAATAAATTTCTTCTTCAATTGGCTAAAAGCATACCTAAACCACCACTGTTTCATCCGAATCTGTAACTTTTTGAAAATTAATTCATCGAAAAATGAATAATTCATCGATTAATTGATTAATCTATGAATGAATAAACGTTTGCGAGAACAAAATTTGAAAACAGCAGAAAGAAGAATAGACATTGTCAAAGCTTTTCGTCTTGCACCTCATCAGGACACTGGATATGCAGACACAAAATGAAACAATTTATTTGTTCAGACAGTTGGGGATTGGTTCCTTGGACCGTTACTGACACAAACATACACATCATGGCCTTGAGGCTCTGAGGGGACCCGTGATCACCCATTTTTCCATGGATCCAGCTCAGAACAGGTGCATTGTTTGCCCAAACTCTTTTTGTTTGCAAAGATCAAGAGCTCGTGTGTGTATAAATGTGGCTTCAAGAACACGTAAATGTGCTTCAGTACGTGCACGTGCCACAATCTGGAGCCAATCGAGTATATGTCCTGGTCCTGGGCACATTCAGGATTGTTCAGGAGGTGGTGACCAATGGCAGAATCACTTTGAGCAGGCATTCTTGTTGGGTTCTTGCAAGCATGGAATGGTTGAATTCGACCAATTTCCAAGTTGTTCCGGATTGCTAATGGATCCTCCAGTCTGAGTGAAGTGCGACCTACGGACCTGGCATCACACCGGCACTGAAATTCATAAATAACATTGTTACCCTCGCCAGAGGATAGGGCATTGCATATGGGTCTGTTTGTTTGTCTGCCTGTCTGTTTGTTTGTCTGCACAGAACTTTCATGGTTTTCTCCACAACCGCTCGAGAAGAAATTTCAACGTTGTGTGGACTACTCATTTGGAATGTTTTAATGATAATTATGACGTCATAGGTCACGTGGTGTGCAGCCATATTGGAAAAACAGAAAACTTTGGCCTCTGTATCTCTGAAACCGCATCAAGGAAAAAATTGAAACATGTCACTTTGCAAGTACTCCTCATGCAGAATGAGTGTGATTTTTATGTCATAGGTGCCCTCATTATGACGTCATAATTGCATATATAGAACACCACATCCGAACAGTATGAACATTTTTGAGGGTCATCTAGGGATAAAATGGTCCACAGAAAAAATTTTCATTACATCATTGGTCACGTGATTTGGCAGCCATATTGTTTAAAATAAAAAAAACCTTCACAAACTCCTCTGAAGTGGCTGAACAGATCGAGGCGAAACTTTACATGTATGACCGCCTGTCCATGAGGAACAAAAGGTTCACACATATATCATATCATAGGTCACATGGTTTGGCAGCCATATTGGATTTACCCTAAAACCCATAAAAAATACACCACCCAAAAGAAGTCCTGGCAAGGGTCTGCAATCTCTGATTGCTCTTTTTCTTGTTCAGTTTTGTGGTAGGGAGTACTCGGATGTATGGGTTACCCAAAATACATAAAGAAGGTGTCCCGCTACGTCTGATACTGTCTATCATTGGTTCTGCGCAGCATAAACTCTCCAAGTGATTGAATTATTTCAACCTGTTCTTGAGGAATTCTCTGAGTACGCAATTAAAGATTCATTCACGTTTGCCAAAACCATGCGTGAATTGGAGCAGGACCATAATGCTGTGACCATGTGCTCCTTTGACATATCCAGCCTGTTCATGAACGTTCCTCTCCAAGAAACCATCAATATATGTATGGTATCGCTGTTTCATAGCAACCTTGAACCACCCTGTATCTCTGAAGCGGTCTTTGTGGAACTCATGAACGT
>CM068953.1:167579622-167600462 GCA_035128595.1 Eptatretus atami | reverse complement strand
TGTTTGTCTGGGTGAGTATTCAGCCATTCCTTTGAGTAGGAAGCTGAAATTTGGGACAGAAAGTGGAAGAATGTGCTTTTGGAAAAAAACGTTATTATTTATTTCTTGATTATCTGAATTTTTTTTTTTTTTTTTTTTTTTTTTTTTTTTTTTTTTTTTTTTTTTTTTTTTTTTTTTTTTTTTTTTTTTTTAGTTTTTTATTATTGATTAATATTAATTATTCAGATTTATAATATTGATTTTTTTATTTTCATCTGGCAATACCGGCCTTTGAGTGAGGAGCTGGATATTTGGACAGGGACAGTGACCAAGTGATTTGGCTAGTAATGATATGTTTGATTATTTGATTAATCAATTCTTCGATAATTATTTTATTTCGTATGTTGGATGCGATATCTAGCCATCCTTTGATTAAAAAGCTGAAATTTGGGGACAAAGTGAAGATTGGCCTTTTTTTGGCAAAACATTAGTTTTTTATTTTTGATTAATAATCATTGTTTATACTTATTATTATCGGTTTTATATTCATTCTTATTTTTTTATTTCTCATCTGCGGCAATTCTCAGGCACCTTTTGAAGCTAGGAACTGATATATTGGCAGAGAGTACTTGAGACTTTGGTATAAAGAGTATTTTGATTTATGATGAGAAATAGTAGAAAAAGAAAGACTTGCTCAAGCTTTCGTCTTCTGCTCGCTCAGGACACATGCAGAATACTGGATATTGCAACAACAAAGAAAGACTTACTTCGTATCGACAGTGGGGATCGGTTCTATGACATTCTTGACACACATTACACAAAGTAGCTTGAGGCACTGGTTGGGAATCCGCGAGACCTCCATTTTAATGGAATCAGGTCAGAATAAATGCAGTGTTTTCACAACTAATTTTGTTTCCGAAGAAACAGGAGCTAATGTGTGTTAAATGTAGCTTCAATAACACGTAAATGTGCTTGGTACGAGCATGTGCAACATCTGGAACATTCAAGTGTGATAGTGCTGGGCAATCGGGATTGTTCCGGAGTGCCGAACAATGCAGAACTTTTGGAGCAGGGCATTCTTGTTGGGTTCGACAGTAGTCCAAGTTGTTCCGGATTGCAATGAAATGTGCTGCTTGATCCGATTCTCCATCTGGAGTGATATGTGACCGACATATACTGGCATCACAACCGGGTACTGCGTGAATTAATAAATACATTGTTTCAGTTTGCGGTAGGAGCAACACTCTTTCTGGTCTTGGGGGAGCAGTTGTGGGTAGTAAAAATCACTTCGTTGCAAACAAGAGTTGTAAATTTGTGAAACGCGCCGTTTACTGTTGTTCAATCAATTTTGAGATAATTTTACCTCTCCTTGGCAGCTTACAGGTAAACGGACATTTCTGTGGTCCAACCAGTTTCCCAGACCATTGGCAGTTTTGCGCTGTATGAACCCACAGATGGTTGCCCAGGGTAGCCATTGTTATGGAGAATGGTTTTAATGCACTCAATTTCAGCAGCAAGTGGACAGGGTGAGCCATATGGCCCACACTTTTATTGGGGTTATCATAGGCAATCTTAGTAGCATGTTGAGCTTAAAGGAGTCGCACCGTGTGTAACTGCCCAGTAAGTAGCCTTGCGGTAGATTGTCATCAGAATCCTCCTGCAGTCCTTCTCGATAACAATCTAGAAAGGGGAAGTACATTTGGACTGCTGCGGTCTCACACGCAATACTTTATGCAGCGATGGAGCAGCACTGAGACCACGAAAGTCAGTACCGCGGTAGAGTATTTAAAAGATTGCAAATATGTCGCACAATATCGGTAGTATACCGTAGGTCACGTTCATCGTCTTCATGGAACACAGCTTCTCATGAAAGCACAAAAATTTTGCGAGCGGCTGGACCGAATTGGTGTTCCCATCGCTACTCCGTCTACTGCGTATACATGTTTGTCATTGAAGCTGAAACTCCACTGCTCGATCTTGCCAGCGTTCATGAGTTTCCACAAAGAACCCGCTTCGAGATACATGGGTGGTTTCAAGGTGCTATGAACAGCGATACAATAACATAATTGATGGTTTTTGGAAGAGGAACGTGCATGAACAGGCCTGGATATGTCAAAGGACACAGGTCAAGCTTATGGTCCTGCTCCAATTCACGCATGGTTTTGGCAAAACGTAATGAATTTTATTGGTACTCAGAGAATTCCTCAAGAACAGTTGAAATAATTCAATCACTTGAGAGTTTATGCTGGCGCAGAACAAGATAGACAGTATCAGACGCTAGCGGGTACACCTTTTTATGTTTTTGGTAACCCATACATCCGAGTACTCCTACACAATGACAGAAAGAGCAATCAGAGATTGCAGAACCGCTTGCCAGGACTTCTTTTGGGGTGGTGTATTTTTTTATGGGTTTTTAGGGTAAATCCAATATGTGCCACCAGTGCCTACTGAATATGATATATGTGTAACCTTTTGGTTCCTATGGACGGCGGTATACATGTAAGTTCGCCTCGATCTGTTCAGCCACTTCAGAGGAGTTTGTTGAAGTTTTTTTTTATTTACATAATGGCTGCCAAATCACGTGAACCAATGATGTAGAAATTTTTCTGTGGACCATTTTATCCTAGAATGACCTCAAAATGTTCATACGTCGGATGTGGTGGTTCTATTATATTGCAATTATGACGTATAAGTGAGGGCACTATGACATAAACAATCACACTCATCTCGCATGAGAGTACTTGCACAAGTGACATGTTTCAATTTTTTGCCTTGATGGCGGTTTCAGAGATACAGAGGCCCAAAGTTTTTTCTGTTTTTTCGCAATATGGCTGCCACACCGTGACCTATGGACGTTCATAATTTCATTAAAAATTCCAAATGATAGTCACACCCAGGTGACATTTCTTCTTCTCGTCCGACAGCGGTTGTGGAGAAACCATGAAAGTTCTGTGCAGACAAAAAAGCAGACGGCAACAAACAAACAGAGCCCATTGCAATGCCCTATCTGCTGGCAGGGTAACATGTTACTTATGAATTTGCAGTGCGGTGTGATCCAAGGCTTCGTAGGTCGACTTCACTCAGATGGAGGATCCCTTAGCATCCGGAAAACTTGGAAATTGGTGCGATTCAACATTCATGCTTGAAGAACCAACAAGAATGCCTGCTAAAGTGATCTGCAGTGGTCACAACCTCCTGAACAATCTGAATGCTGGCCCAGGACCAGGACATTATACCGATTGGCTCCAGATTGTGGCACGTGCAGACACTGAAGCACATTACGTGTTCTTGAAGCCACATTTATACACCACGAGCTCTTGACTTCTTTGCAAATCAAAAAGAGTTTGGGCAACAATGCACCTGTTCTGAGCTGGATACCATGGAAAAATGGGTGATCACGGGTTCCCCTCAGAGCTCAAGGCCATGATGTGATGTTTTGTTCAGTAACGGTAAGGAACAATCCCAATGTCTGACAAATAAATTGTTTCATTTTGTGGTCTGCATTCCAGTGTCATGATGAGGTGGCAGACGAAAAAGCTTTGACAATGTCTATATCTTCTTTCTGCTGTTTTCCAAATTTTGTTCTCTCGCAAACGTTTTATTCATTCTAGATTAATCAATTAATCGATGATTATTCATTTTTCGATGAATTAATTTCAAAAAGTTCAGATTCGGATGAAACAGTGGTGGTTTAGGTATGCTTTTAGCCATGAAGAAGAAATTATTACTTACATTAATTATTTATTTTATTTTCATTATGGCAATTAATCAACTCATCAAAATTCTTGTACAGTGCTCCTCCGCAATTCGTCTCCATGTGGTTGCATGGCGGCATTGCGAGGCGCCGGCAATGTGTTGCGCTGGAGGAATTTGTTATTTATGTATTTATATGGAGGCAGTGTAACTTTGAATGGTACTCCACTTGTCTTTAAAATATTTTCTCTTTTCACCTCACTTGAGGCTCACTGGAATAAGATTTAATGCATTAGTTTTTGGGGAACGCGTTCCACGCCTCGGGAACGCTTTGCACAGCTCTCGGGACGCTTTGCAACGCCCGGGATCGCTTTGGCACGCCTTCGGGAGGCTTTGCCGCCTCGGGACGCTTTTTGCACGCCTCGGGGACCGCTTTGCACGCCTCGGGATCGCTTGCACGCTTCGGGAGCTTTGCATCGCTCGGAGCATTGCAATGCCTCGGGATGCTTTGCACGCTCGGGATCGTCTTCCAACGCCTGGGGGTGCTTTCCAACGCCTTGGGTCGTTTCCACGCCTCGGGCTCGCTTTCCACGCTAGGGTCGTTTCACGCTCGGGTCGCTTTCCACGCCTCGGCGTCGCTTTCCACCCTCGGGTCGCTTTCCACGCCTCGGGTCGCTTTCCGCTCGGGTCGCTTTCAACGCTCGGGTCGCTTTCCAGCCTCGGGTCGTCTTTCCACGCCTCGGTGTTTTCCAACTCCTCGGTCGCTTTCCACGCGCCGGGTCGCTTTCCATGCCTCGGGTCGCTTTTCCACGTGCTCGGGTCGCTTTCCACGCCTCAGGGTCGCTTTCACATGCCCTTCCGGGACGCTTTGCACTCCTCGGGTCGCTTGCACTCTCCGGGTCGCTTTCCACGCCTCGGGTCGCTTTTCCACGCCTTCGGTTCTTTCCCACGCCTCGGTTTCGCTTTTTCCACGCCTCGGGTCGCTTTCCACGCCTCGGGTCGCTTTGCACGCCTCGGGTCGCTTTGCCGCCTGCGGGAGCTTTGCACGCTCGGGACGCTTTTGCACGCCTGGGACGCTTGCACGCCTCGGGACGCTTTGCACGCCTCGGGACGCTTTGGCACGCCTCGGGACGCCTTTGCACGCCTCGGCCGCTTTGCACGCCTCGGGATGGTTCATTTCAACGTCTGGGGTGGGGGGGGGGGGGTTCATTTCATGTCTGTGGATAGTTATCCATTTCCTTTTGAGATCGGATCTTGAGATTTGAATATCTTGGATTGTTTGTGTGTGTAGGGAATGTTCTTCATTTCTTTTATGTTTCCCACTTTCTTGGCATATTTCACTTCTTTCGGATCACGCACACGTCTCGTATTGTTTCCTTGCCTTGGGATATATTACACCCTTATTTGTCGGGATACTTTTCCACATCGCAGGAATAGTTTCTTTTAAAAAACAATGCGTCCTGTTTTAGAGATCTAATATCCATAAAGTTTCCCTTTAAAATTCCTCTCCCATCTCATGCGTTTGTTTTCAAATATTAATATGTTATAAATATGTATCGGTTTCATTCTCACATCAATAAATATCTGGAATACAAATACACAAGTTGCGTAAAAATGCATTTAGAGGCATAACTCTCACAGGGACCTCGTGGACGCAAAGGACTTGGAGGAGAGACCGGGATTCCTGGGGCAAAGTATACCGATGAAGTACACATTATACTTTGAATCCACTTAATTAACCAATAAGGTGAACTTTATGACGTTGCCCTTGATAGTTACATGGTGACGATAACTAAAGGTAGATAGCAACAATGTGTGTTTTGCTTCAAATTTCAGGTAGTTGAGACGAATGAACATTTTCAAATGAAAGAGGGATTTTCTGAAAGATTTTTTTTTAGGGGGATTGCGACTTATTCATCTTTAAGTGGATTATCTTTAGGTTACCGGATTATTGCAGGAAAGAGACTGCTTTCTGAACACTTTGCGACTCACATGGAAGAGAACAAGGTTTAGAACTAAGAACAGCAGCTGGAAGGAACATCATGAAAGAAAATAACAATGGGATGGTATTCCTTATTATGCAAGAGCAGGGATCGAAGTTATATTCTATGAGTGAATGTGTGTTAATGTTATCTCGTCGAGTTTGATGAGAAGGCTGGATATTGAAATATGATAAAGTTGTCCCAAATAATAAGTTAATCTTTTGTTTTTAGCTTTCAAGGCCTTCCATAATTTTTGGAGGGCCACAGCGACATGTAGAGAAAGGTAATTTGTTCATAACGCAGTAACGTGGAACTTGGTGGTTGATGTAATGCACAGTAAATGTGGAGGTAGATGTGACATTCTGCGCTGATGAAATGTTTTGAAAAAATGGGCCAATTAACCCACAATACCTTGGCATTACCTTGAGCACCTGACTCAAAACCCTGCAAGATGCAGGAGATCAGGATCGTGTAACCTCATCCAAAAACTGGCCGGAATCGAACCGCGGGCAGCCGGCGCCGAACACTTACCATGGAATTCACACTCATATACTCGACTGTAGAGATTGCATGCCAGCCTGGTCGGTGAGTGCCATACAAGGCCATCAACGTATAGTTAAATGACCGATGAGACAGTGTCTGGAACCTCAAGTCAACATAAGACTGAGTGGCTTCTATCCTCTCCAACATTGCTCTGCCTAGCCTCCGAAGGGATGATGCTGTCCATCGCGATACTTCGCTTGTAATTCGCTTATCAATAATTCCGCCGCGTGACTTTTAGTTGAACATCCGCGTATTGCTCAGTCCGAAACCACATGGAACCCGCACCGAGCTCCTAACCAGAGCCATCAAAAGCAAAGCTGACTTGTGGAGGGCCAGCTGGGAGGCTGACACAGCTTTGCTAATCCATCCTCCATTGGGATCCTATACTCTGTGCAGAAGCGTTGGTGCTGTCCTAAGCAGTCCCTTGGCTATTTGGCATAACCTGGATGCATCACACCCGACACAAGTACGAAGCAAGCTGGCACTCATTTTTTGCCGACTTGGAAGATGAAGGACAGAGTCACCACCCTGGTATTAATATTCAAGCAGCCGAGGAGGATTTGAACTCAAAATCCCGGGGATCCCAAGCCCACTAACCATTACCGATTAAGCCAACACCCAGGCAAACGCTCCTAATAACATATTGTATATGATCCAACATTGCTCCACACGGTTTCACGACTCCTCACATAGGAATGGAAAAGACTCACAGGCTCCACACTGGAAGGGCGTTGGGCACGCAGCACACTCCACCAATGGAGGATGAGGTCAATGCACTCTGGACTGTGGAAATGAGTCAGCGATGTCCCTTGCATTCTTCATGCAGTCCTTGGGAAGTACAGGAGGACGTCTTAGCCGTCTACCAACTTATACCCTTGAAGCTCCACATGGCTGCAGACTAGGCATTTCTTTAAGCGGCACTCTTTACCCATGTGCTCGGGAAGAAGGAGTAGAAGAAAGAGAGTGACTTTGGCAGAAAACAAACTCATGATGCAACTCAAAGAGTATCGTAGAAAAACATGATACCCAAAGCAATTTCAGGTAAAATATTTATTTAATAAATAATAATTTTAAAATGTTGAAAAAAATAATCCGCAAGTTTAGTGCTACGAAGCAGTTTTGTATAGTACATCAACTTTTCTAACCTCGTTTAAGCCCCACCCCCACCCAAACATCTTTCCGCAATTTCCATTTTCCCTCCTGAGCATTTTCCTTCTATAATCCATCTTGTCCACTCCTGCATCTCTCCTGCCCAGTCCCACCCTTGTTTGTCGAAGTCACGTCTACCTTGGCCTTCAACTCCGATGTGGTGTTTCCCCTTCTCTCTTGCTGTTCTTTTTGTCGCGTTTTGTCCCTGATACCGTTCAGTGCATCTAATACAGCTCTTCCCGAGCCGCGACCTGTGTAACAGCAAACCCAACTTATAAACTGTACTGTAATAGACGATGTTGAGTCACAGTTTAGGAATGTAGGTCTTATTGAACACCATCGCACCCCAGCGTTCTTGGGCCTCTTCTTCACCCCGATCTTTCAACTGTCATGCCTCTCAGCTATAATATGTATAACTAGCATGGTTCTGGAAGTATTAGGAAGGTGAATTTGTGTTTCTACAGGCAGTATATATTCAATTCTAAAAGTAGAAAATGACATAAAATATCAGAGCCCCCGTGTTTTAGTAATTTTGCTGGGTGGCAGTTAAAGGGCTAGTCCCAGAAGTACGTTCAATAACATGGCCGCCAGTCAGCAGTCGGCCATGACTTTGATCAAATCGCAAAATAAACCATTCGTGTTAACAATATCAAATTTTATTTAATAGTTGTTTCTGAGATCATAAACCTGATAAACTGATAAGACAGAATTGACGGATGGACATGAACAATTTGCTTTAACCGCTTTTTCACTTCGTGTGTGCCGGGGTAACTAGATAAGGTAAGTCAGGAACATACATCGAGATATTTTATTATCGATAATTGGCCCCTAATATCGTTAATGTGGTAAGACAGTGCTTGAGGAGGGTCGGTTTTGGTTTATTGATTGATAATCACAGAGTACACCGCTTGCTACATTGTTACGGCTGTGGAAATTCGCAACCACCATTTCAGGGTCCGTAGGGTGAGATATCT
This sequence comes from Eptatretus atami, assembly GCA_035128595.1. Lineage (NCBI taxonomy): Eukaryota > Metazoa > Chordata > Myxini > Myxiniformes > Myxinidae > Eptatretus > Eptatretus atami. The sequence continues at coordinate 167,592,142 of CM068953.1, read as the reverse complement.
TTTAAGTACATGTATAGTTAGCCCACCCATTGTTTAGATGGAATTACTGTGAATCCAGTCGGGCGCGATCCCCAGTTATCGTTTTCTTTCCCTATCTTGATTTCAAACGACAAACTGCCAACGATGCTGGTGGGTTTTTTCCGCGCCTCTTTCTCCATTCGGGTGTGAGGGAAGAGGGGGAAGGGCAGCTCGCGTCGATTGGTGATGGACAGTGTGAGAGCGGTCGGGGTGAGGGACGCCCCTTTTCCAGCACCTCGTCGAAGAGGGTGGAGCCAGAAAAGGGGCGGAGTGAAGGGCGGAGCCCCCAGGCTATAAAAGGTCGGACCGGGCCGGGGCTCTCTCCTCTTTCGGCTCTTCTCTTACCTCTTGCTCTCATCCTGAGCGGTCTCGTCGTTCGTCTTGGATGGTGGTCTGGTCCTGGTTTCAGTCGCGAGCTTGTCGTTCCTGTTCCTTGCATTTTTTGATTCGCCGAGCCTGGGACCGTGCAGAGCGAGGAGAATAGCAGCGAACAACCCTTCGCGTCCGTTTCCAACCGCGTCGAGCTGTTGGCGGACGACGCGAGCTACGCGGCACGAGCTCGTGCACCAGCCGGAGAGAGCTTTCGCAGACGGAGAGGAGTTTACGGTCGCCAGAACTTGAACACGACCAGGGAGTCGCGACTTCCATTTTCTTTGGGGTTTTGGTGAACGTGTGTGTGTGGCGCGTGGTCTTTAATAGTAATTGTATAATGTTGCGAGTGTTCGCGTTAGTCGGTTGTAGCTCTGCGTCGTCGGTGTCTATCTTTTATTTGATAATGTTGCATTTGTGCTATAACGGTGCTTTGTGTCGTCTGGTAATAATGTTGCTTGTTGAATTGTTTCCACCGTTTCGCTGCGTCCTTTCTTTGTTGGGTCTCCATCTTGCTTCACGTAAAGGGTTCGAGTGGGCGCGGACGCCCGATATTAAATTGGAAACCGTCAAGGTCACGATAACTCGCTCGGTTATCCTGTAGCACGGAACGAGCCGCTTAAGCGGTTCGTGTCGAAGTGACCTGTGGCATGGTACAACTCGGTAGGCTTACCGTGCGAGTATTAGTATATCGACTTTTCGGCGATTCACCCTAGCTCGCCGGGTAAGAATGCGGACTGGGTTTTTGTGTGAGGTTAAACCCCACCCGCGACTGGCTTCCGGCATTAGTCGAAGGTCAACTGAATTGTCCGTTCCGGTGGCGAGGCGGCCGCAATTCGGTCACGTGGCGATCGCACGCCGGCGGGCGGAATTCCGCAAAATATTGTGGTCTCCGCAAGACTCAGTGGTGTTCGAACTGTATTACATCTTTTGGTAATCGTGCAATCAGAAAATGGAGTAGATATTGATGGATGTTAAGCACAATGAAGCCCTGAGTATTAATTAAGTGATAGTAAATACATGATGCGTCATTTGCATGAAGCAACATCCAAATGAGTTTTTAAACACCAAGGAAATGCGTATGTTATTTTCAAGTGGACAGTGAAAGACTTTGCAGATTACTTCAGATACACTTTGAAGCTAATAATTTGTCTTACAAATATGTATAAAACTTTTTGAAAAAATACTGGAGTTGAAGAAACACAAGCATCATGCACTGTTTATTTTTCAGGAGTGATACGGCGCAAATTGGCAACCAGGATACAGGTCCTCCTGGAATGGTGGTACGTATTTGTTGCAGTCAATCGTTCCATCCTCGTCATATGTTTCTTTTTTACCATGTACTAACTAACACAACACCTCTATTGGACCAAATAGTGCATCAGGGAAGTTTAACTTCGAGAACCATCTTTGGAGGTTACATGGAGCTGCTGTCCTTTCTGCTCAGTTATTTTAAGTCATTTGTAATCTTGTCGTTTCTTTTTTTACAAGAGTAGACCTTTGAGAAATAATCTGGCAGATTTGGCTTATGGAGTAAACAGAGGTCAAATCTTCTTCTTATACATCATGAACGCCTTCCTATTATTAACAAGAAAACAAGAAAAGAAAACAAGAAAAGAAAACCAGAAAACAAGAAAACGGAGTGAAAACCGAGTACTGCCTTCTTCCGGAGCCCGGCAATTGCGTCATGCATCGCCGGGCTATGGAATTGGGAAGGAGCGATGTACAACAAATTATATTTGCTATTGTCAGATGATATTGATAAACAATGTTAATTAGTAATTACTGATATTTACTTTTATAGTTTCGTGTGAAGTTGCTCTTTGAGGCAATTAATGCATTTTTAGGCAAAAAATAGTTGTTTCACTAAAACAAACCATCACGATATGTACAAAAATTAATCTCCAGACAAGCCTGTCGGCATACTTACCAGGCGTCCACGAAGCATCTCTCCCTGCATGGAATTGTATATAAATTAGGGTTTTTAAAGAAAAAAGAAGTTTGTCAAAATGACTATTCTTAATATGTACATTTGTTTCACATCTAGGCTGTGGATGAGTGTTACACAGATACACAGACAGTCACCAATGCACAGGAAAAGGCCATTTTGAGCATATACACGTTGGTGGGTAACTGGTGGTTAGCAAAAGGTGATTGTGTTATAGCCACAAGATAATTCCACACTCACCTGGTTAAAAAACAAGTGAGTGCGTAATTATTTTGTTGTTAGCTGCAGGTGAATATGTATCCGATTTGTGGTTAACTGCAGGTAGTGATGAAACCATCTGGTGGATAGCTGCAGGTGAGTGTTCGTATTATTATTTATAGTGTTTGTGGGGTCATGCATGAAGTGTGTGAGTGAAGATGCACTGTTTTTCATTATTACAGCGGCATGCGCTGTATACAATTGCACCGAGTTTGAAATGTCCCCGCCGGCGTTACCACGTCTCTAGTCTCCCGTGTCCCCCCCCCCCACGTGCCTCAAGACAGCCAATGACGGCCCTCCGGTAGATGCAGTGCGTAACCTCGACGGAAATGGCGACAATTGACGGAAATACCCGAGTATTTCAATGGAAATTTATGAAACTAATGTGTTATATATGTGAAAACCATTTAATTTATTGCTTGACGGAAAAAAAACGAAGAAACGCGCCCCTCATGTACGAACGAACGAAAGAGTCATTCCGCCCAACATGGCATTTCGCGCCGAAAGACGTCACTTCCGCCCACCATCGCATTTTGCGCGTACGCCGAATGCTGAAAGCTAATGTTCTTCTTATGCTATCATTCTTTTGCGGCCCCCTGCCACGCTGTATCGAACGATTTCATTCCTTCTGTTATATATAAAGGTGCTTATCACAATAATAACAAGATTTTTACATTTCAAATATTAAGTACGCTTTTTAATTGTTTTCAACTGAAAAAGCATAAATTGCATATTTTAACATTAGTGTACTCATTTGCTTCACCACATGCGCTGTATTGAAGGATTTCACTTGTTTATTTTTGATATTGTCTTTTTGGTGGGGTTTCTGATGATACGTTGAACTTGAGTTATGAAGTGTGTGGAAGGGTGTTGTGTTGTCATTGTGTGTTAGCCTATGTTGGGTAAACAAGTTTCAATCCTCAAATATGTGAATACAATATAGTGACAATCTTGTACATGGAAAAATGAACAACGGTGTAAGAAAAATCCACCTGTGCACCTTATCGAACCTAGGATGAGAGAGTGAGACAGAGAGAGGGCGAGAGGGCGAGAGGGCGAGAGGGCGAGAGGGCGAAAAGACTCACAGTCAATCCAGGAGGACCAATAGGACCGGTGTTCCCCTACAAGAGAGGTGAAAATCATAATAACCTCAAACAGTGTGATCAAGTTAATGCATCTAAAGCAAATAGAAACTACCGGTTCCTGTTTAGCTCAGGGGTGTGTTCCATTTCCAAGCAGCTTGCAGAGTGCTCACCAAGTGGCTTAAGTACTCAAGCAAGCATACTCCAATGAAACGGTTGATAAGGAACAGCTGGCTTGGCAAGCGATAGTAAGCTTATTGGTGAAGGAACACACCCCGGGTAAGGAGCAGTACACAAAATACGTGACTCTCTTTGGGCAGTTTTTTGACACCGCCCTCCCCCCTGGAACACTCGGTGACACTTTGCCTGACCCACACCCGAAAAAAAATTACCCATCTCTGTGAATGAGAGCAATGCCGCCTTTTTTAAACTAGCAAGTTGCCCGTAGCCACACAGGATTCTAAATGTGGTAGGGAAGAAGGCGGCAAAAATGCAAATGGCATCTTCCATCAGAGCCGGCAAGCTGGGAGCACTAATTCACATTTATCGCCACAACTAATGTAATTTAAACGCTCTAATGGTGACGAGGTGCTCTGTTTAAAACTGTTGGTTCGATATATGTAGCCTTTTTGATGCCTCGGGTCTGTAATAAAAATTTCTATTGGTGTCAAAGCCAGTGACCAATTATTGCAAATTAATAGTATGATTTTGATCAACTTATATTCTGCAAGTTTTTTTGGTTTGTTTCATTAAATGTCAGTGGCATCTGACAGCTCAGTCATTGTGATGGTTGGTGTTGCCCTTCAGCTCCCTCCAAATTTTACAAACTTCTCGTTGAACTTCCTGCTTTCTCCTTTTCAGAAACACCCTCTTGTAGCTTCGAATTATTGGTTTAAACAGGACCTCTGCCATTTTTGGATGCGGTCAACCGAAAGCAAGGTCATTCTAAATTGACATGTCCTGTTGTGGTGAAGGGAAATCCAAGAGGGCTGGGCCCATTGAAGTTGGACGAAGGTGGCGTCTGTGGACTGTAGCTTTGCACCCTCCTTCCGCCCCCCGCCACTCGTGACACTTTAAGAAACACCCCAAACTCCAGCATCACATATTTAGGTAGTAGACGGCCGACAAAGGGGGTATCAAAATGTCTTTTTTTCATATACGAATCCCCATGTAAGCTTAGCCAACCATACAAATCCGTAAACTTGTCATCAGTGAGAATTCCACCTACAGGGGACCGATGCTGATGAGGTACCACCGAAGCAATTATATATATATCTACTATATTATATATATATATTATATATATATTATATTATATATATATATAATATATATATATTATATATATTACAGTTAGATAGGCGTAAGTCGTCACCATCGGGAGATGAAAAAAAGTGCCGACCTTAGACATGTGACGATCTTAACGCGTACTGCGAACATTCATGATGACTGTGGCGTGAAGATGAAGTCGCGCGTGGCCTGGACAGACGTTGTGAGAGGGCGCAAACAATCTCTAAGCCGGCTATTGTACCAATGCGGACACAATCTCGGGAACATCGTGGAGGTTCACTTGGGAGTTGGAGATGATCAAGCAAGATGAAGAATCAATGAATCACTTTATCAAAGTAAGTAATGAACAACTGTTAAGACACTCATAACATCGGTGACTGTATCATGACCAGTTGACAAATGTGGGAATGAGATGGCTGCTTAGAATGTCATTCATGGAATGAATGGTAGAATGAATTTCATATGGAATGAAAACTCATTTCATCATCGCACAAATTACATGGACCACAGTCATCGGTTGTGACTAACCATCAATACCTATGTGAAAAGTGATGATGGTGTGTACAAACACAGCCAAATAAAACGCATGTCGGACTTCGACCGAAGCTCGATCATTCCTTTACTCCCTTCGCCAGGACTTGCATTGCGCCCTGTCTACCTCTTCAGATGCATGTGGGACGGCGCACTGACTGAGCTGAACGCAGCGCAGTATAAATAAGCCTATCACTGGCGGTGCTACACATGAGCGCGGCATTCACGATTCCATTGAAAATCAGGGCTTCTCATAGTAGAAGTTCGTGTGACGAGTTAGCGTTGGTAATTTACTTGAGTTTCATTCCAGGGGAGCGGAAACATCTGCGACTTAGAGACAGTGACGACCTTTAGAGATGAGAATTACAGACTTTATTCAAAGGGATTTAAATTCGATAAATCGGGATTTGACGCTCCGACTTAGGCGACAGTGCGGTACACCACGCTGACCGACACGCTGTCTTCTGTTATATATGTAATTATACTGTTACTTATATATATATTTATATAATTATATCTTTGTATTACCAGGAGGCAGGATTTGGTTGCTGCTAACATATGCCGAGAGCTCTTTCAAAATTAACTCGACGGCACTAGTCGAGCGCCATACTCCTTCAGCTGACAGATTTTCGTTTGTTATCACTGTGGGCAGATTGGTTACGGGGACCCGAACCAAAATCGAATCTGATTGCTCTTGTCACAGAACAAACTCATCCAGTAAGTTTTGTCATAATCTGTCCACAATTGTTTGAAATATCATACTATATATAATTTTTGTCCCTATCTCTCAATGGTGAAGAATCACTTCAAAAATTTAAAAATTCTCGTATCCAGATCCGGATTCAGCAAAAACAAATCAATTCGTCCTTGTCACCCAGCCTGTCCAAGTTTCAGCTGATTCCGTCCACAACTTTTTGAGATATCCTGCTCACAGACAAACAAACAGATGCACAGACAGACAGAGGTGAAAACAGAACCTTCTCCCACCTTCCATGGCGGAGTTAACGTGAGCTTTAATAACCACACATGCAAGTTCTACAGACAAGACACACTTTATCGACCCTCTGGTATGACGCATTACATACACTAGAAGCACCCACTCCCTATGGGAGCAGCCCAAACACACACACACACACACACACACACACACACACACGTCCGTGAATTATAGTAAGAATGCTTCGATGACGTGAGATTACATGATGGATGACATAGGTGTTATGTATGAAACAAACTCACTTGAGGTCCCATTTCACCAGGAAATCCAGGGAGGCCTGGCAGCCCACCTAAGGCCTGCAACAACATAAAATGTATTACAATGGGATGATGGATAGGTCAGTGGCCTGATATTAAAAGTGAGTGACTGACAATAAGTGTGTGTTAAAAAGGGAAGCTCTTCATCAATTTAGAGCAACACTTTACATTTGGTCAATGAGGACCATCTTGGCTGCTCCACTGAAAGCAGCTTTACCTTGTAAAAACTACAGGTTCACTTTTATCACCTCTGTGGAACTGACCACCTGTGACTTTGTCTCCTCTTCTTTTCTCCATTCTTTCAAGGCTGCTGCCTCTCATCAGCTCATGGTGTCTCCCGGACTCAGTCATGAACCTTCTCCACTCACTGACACCATAACCCCTTTTGCACCCTGCTACTCATATTATAATAAGTTTGTGTGTTTTTCTCCACCTGTTACTCTCTGAACCTCCATCAGTTTGGGCACCTGTTGCTCTCTAGGGTTTAGCATCTCTATCAGTCTTGGCATGAGTCTTGGATTGATGCTAGGCAGAGGATTCTCTTATGGAGAACAATGGCTATGATCACCTGTTTAGTATTAACACATGCCATGAAGAAGGCAATGGCAAACCACTTCCGTATATGCAAAGAAAGCAATCATGATCAGAAATATCTAAACCTAATGTGCCCGTTGATGAGCTCCCTCAGGTATGAAAGTACTCAAATATCTACTGGGGAAGTGCAAAGTGTTTTGACGAGTCAGACTGGCCGTTGTGACGGTACTAGCTAAAACCCACAAGGAAATCCAGTCACTGAGGTCGCCAGAACTTAAAGTCGAACTCTGACCTTGTCAAATGTTCACATAATTGGAACACGGAATGTAAGGTCAATAAATAGGGGAATGTTAGATAGTATAAAGAGAGAGTTTTTTGTATACATTGTCGAGGCTCGTATAAGAGCTAACACACAGAACATATAACAAAGGGAGCAGGAGACCAGAGGGGTGAGGGGAAGGGGGTGAAGCACAAAACAGTGGGGAACAGAGACATTAGGAAATCTGTAGAAGGGAGAGGGAAGGGGCAGGGTACACAGGGTAAACACTATGGATACTACAGGGACTTTCAGGATGGAAATCAAGGAATATGAAGGATGTGGGTTTGGGGTGGATTAACAGGAGTAGGAAAGATCATGGTTTTGGATGGGGGGGAAGATATGAAGATGGTGGTGAACAGCTGTTTTTAAACCTGGAGGAAGAGTGGGTTGAAGAGAATGTGGAGTTTGTTCCAAAGGCTGGAAAAAGAGGAATGAAACAGTGAAGGTGAGCAGTGATTCTTTATGTGAAGTTTCACCAGAAGGGTTTTTTGTCAGACCTTGAGTGCCCTGTGGAAATATGGGGGGGGGGTGATAGATCACAGATAGAGCAGGGGGTGGCAAGGCCAGAGAGGAGATGGTAGAAGGCAGAAAAGACACCGACCTGTCCTGCGGTGAGAGAGTGAGACCTCAACCTCATCATGGGAGATACCAATGATCCTAAACGCCTTGGTTTCCACAGCATGAAGCCGAGCTAGGTGCGAGGCAGGAACTCCACCCCAGAGGACAGCAATCCTCCATCAGGCTTTGGATGAAAGCTTTGTATGTGGTTTGGAGCTCAGGTGTACCAAGGAAAGGACATTGCACAAAGGAGGATGCCTAATCAGTGACTGCATTTGGAGGACCAGCTTGGAAATGTTGGCTTTCCCAGGAAAGATTGTGGCAGATAGTGAGGTCAAAAGCTTGAATGACAGGACTTCTTCAAGAGGATCGTTGAGAAGTAGATGGGGTGGGGGGGGGTTCCAGACTGTCCTTTTGGAGAGACATAGTTGAGAGTGTAAGATTTGTCAGGATTGAAAGACATGTTCCAAGTGTTTGACCAGCTTGTGATTTTATCCAGGTCTGCCAAGAGTAAAGAGGCTGCTGCTTGCCGATCTGAGGGATGAGAGATGGTACGACAGAGGGTGGATTCATCAGCAAAGAGGTAAAGTGGATTTCCCAGAGAGTCAGAGAGATCATTGAGGAAAACCAGAAAAAGCACAGGGTCCAGAATGCTGCCTTGTGGAACTCCAGCTTGGACAGGAAAAGATGAGAGATATGGAGAGGATAAGAACTGAATTTTGGGATATGTGAACTTAGATGGACTGGTTTTGGGGCATTTTCAACCTGACGATAACAAAGTGTTCTTTTCTTGTCATAAAACCTGTGAAATTGGAGAATTGGAGAAATTGGAGAAATGGAATGGTAGTGATTTGCAATTAGTAGATGGCATGGTCAGTACTAGCATACAACCCAGGCAATGATAGGTTAATATCAGTGAGGTTGAGAGGACATCAGGTGAACACCACCATCATTCAGATGTATGCTCCAAATTCAGCAGTAGATGAAGAAAATGGGGAGGTGTTTAAGGAAAGTTTCAGGAACTGGTAGAACAAGTGCCGAAATGTTTTAATTTTTATGGGAGACTGGAATGCAAAAAATTGGAGAACCAGGAGCACCAGGGATTGCAGGAAAGCATGAACCTGGTACCTGAAATGAGACTTGGGAACGAATGCTGGAGTTCTGTGTGGACAATGAGCTCATAATTGTAAACAAATAGTTCAAACAACCCAAGCGCAGACTGTACACATGTTCTTCACCTGATGGGCAACATAGAAATCAGATTGACTACATTCTAATCAACAGAAGACGGAGAAGTGTTGTGAAATCTGCCAATACTCTCCCAGGCACAGACTGTGGGACACATCAGGAACTCCTTGTGGCAAAACTACGAGTCAAACTGAGAAATGTGAAAAAAAAATCAAAAACTCTGACTAGATTTGACCTTGAAAACGTATCTAAACAATGGGCAATAAAAGTAAAAAAAATAAAAAATGGTTTGCAGAACTGGACTTGTTTGACAAAATGCCAGAAAAATTGTGGCAAAAGGTTGAAGAGATTGTTAAAAGAAGAGACCAAAAATAACATCCAAAAAGCAAGCAGAAAGAAGGCTATATGGCTGTCAGAAGAGAATAAATATTTCAGACAGAAGAAGAGAGATGAAAACCAAAGACGCATCAAGAGAGGACATGAAGCGGCTAAATGGCGACTTTCAATGACAACCTCGGAAAGACAAAGATAAACATTTCAAAGAGGCATGCATAGAGATAAGAAGTGACAACAGAGCGGGAAAAATGAGATTAAAAAAAAAAAAGATCAGAGAGATCACAGGAAAGTTTAGGTCGAGGATTGGGGTCCTTAAGAGTAGAACAGGAAAAGATCTGGCAGAAGAAACACAGATGAAATAAAAATGGAAGGACGACACCGAAACTCTATACAAACAAGATAGCAATATAATGACAGCTTTCAAAGAAAGAGAATACGAGTAAGAACTTATAGTGATAGAATGTGAGGTACGTAGATCCTTGAAAGAGCTGGCAAATAGAAAAGCACAAGATTCCGATGAAATTCCAATCAAACTCTTTAAGATAGTTGGGGCGGCTGCAATCAAAATTTTAACATCCATCTGTACACATATCTCGAGCAGGATCGTGTGACCCAAAACGTGGAAGCAGTCATAAAGGGGATGCAAAAGGTGCATACCATTGCCAAAGAAAAGGGAATGCAAGAGAATGTTCAATTAACTGAACCATTGCCTTGATTTTACATGCTAGCAAGATATTACCAAAGACGAAAGATCATTCAACACAGAATGGAAGACTTCATGAAGCGAGAAATGCCGGTTGAGCAAGCAGGTTTCAGAAGAGGAAGAGGTACGAGAGATCAAAATGCAAATCTCAAGTGGATCATGGAAAAAGCAAGGGAATGTCTAAGGAAGGTGTATCCCTGTTTTATAGATTACGAGAAGCACACGATCCCTACGGGAGCGGCCATGGGGGTTATGTTATTATCCTTATTCAAACATGTAATTCAAAATACCTCTCCAAAATACCTCTTGCTGTGTAATTCAAAACACCTCACTGCACTGGAAAACACAGGGACCGGAATACTGCATTGTAAATGGTTGGACTTGTAATATCCGCTTCCCACCTATAGATGGTGATACACGATACACATTTGCATAGAAAATTTGCACCCCTTCACCCCCCCCCCCACCCCCAACCCCAAGACCACCGACAATGATAAAAACAACCCTAACATAAATTGGGGTGATGCTGATCCTATGTATCAAGTCTGGATGTAATCGGCCCAGAACTGTCAGAGAAGTAACGTGACAAACAAGCAAACAACACACCAGTCCGTGAATTATCGTGAGGAGAACAAAGTTATCGACTGGTGTAGATCATGAATTTATGTGGATTATGCTGAGATAAATGGTGATGTTGGGGCATCTGATATATCTGATAAGAAGCCTGTCCAAGAAACGCGAATCTACAGTACGAACAGAGTATGGAGACATAGAATGGTTTGGATTTGAAAAGGGGGTCAAACGGGTGCATTCTCTCTCCTTACTTGTTCAATCTGTAGCGTGTGAACATCATGAGGAAATCAAACTTGGATGACATAGAGGCAGGATTGGAGGAAGATGGATCAACAATCTAAGGTATGCTGACAATACCACTCTGTTGGCAGGAAGTTAAGAGAACATGATGAATTTTTATTTTATTTTATTTATGTTGAAGGCTTCAGTCACAGACTAAATAGTCATCATCGAGGCGAAGCCTTAAATAAAAGAACTGATTGATAGAAAAGTAAGGAAAGAGAGAATAGTCGAAGAGTTTTTGAGGAAGTAAAAAAAAAATCTTTTTGAAAAGGGGAAGGTCATAAGTGTTTGGGAAAACATGAGAAGGTAAAGAGTTCCAGAGTTTAGCAGTGGAGGGGAAAAAACAAACCGTAACGACCCACCCTTGAATTGTCGATGGCCACAAAATAATCAGTGATGTAGTGGCTTGTCGAGTATTCCTTGGTCTCGCTAATGGTGGAGGTACACAAGCAACAAGTTCTTGCGAGCAGAAACCGAAGTAATATCTGTTGAAAAGAGAAAGAGAGTCTACGATGTGGCGTAATTTGAGCGGTTCGAGTTTTGAGGTCACATTGGTAGAGTTGACAAGTCGAATAACTTTGGATTCAATTGTGTCCGTAAGGATGTGGAGCTTGGAAGTGAAGAATAAATCCAAAGTATTGGTAGTGTGGTCATGACGATCTGGGATATGTGTAGGGTGGGTGATAATTTGTTCCAAATCATTTAGAATGGAAAATGTAAGAGCTTCAACTCCCCCAACATCTGTGTGGGAAGATTTCAGCCACTCACTGTGGTGAACATTGAAGTCTCCGAGATAGAGAAATTCTGCTTGAGGGTGTTCGGATGTCATGGCCTCGTGGCAAAAGTTAAGATAGTCATCTAGCTGTAAAGTTTGTAGAATTGGGAGAGCAATAAGTGAAACAGAGAAAGATCGTGATGGTCGGGAGACAAATCTTAAGCCAGATGACATCAAAGTTGGAGATTCGAGGTCCACAAGGCGTATAGCAGGCGTGTTGATGTTGGAGTAGACACAGACTCCTCCTTTGAAGCGGAATTGTGAGTGAAGGTCGTAGTATAGTTCGAAATGTTACAAGAAAGAACAAGAACGTCATGTGATAATTGGGTCTCTGGGAGAAGCAAGATATGAGGAGAGGAGCTTGCTTGATGATGTTCAACAGAGGAAAGATTCGAAGAAAGACCACGGATGTTGGTGAAATGAATTGAAAAACAGTCACGTTGGTTCAAAAGGCAAGGTTCTTGGGAGGGACCGATACTACTCCTGCCTGAGCACCCCCCCC
>CM068953.1:167549227-167560137 GCA_035128595.1 Eptatretus atami | reverse complement strand
TACATGTTTACTTTTCTTAATCAGTCATATATAATACAGTAATGATCCTTCAAAAATTGAAAATTTTCATTTTTCCCCGAAATTCAGGTGAGGATTGCAAATATATGACAAGGTATACCCTATAAACCACTTCCAAATTTCACCATTGGAAAGACATATTCAAGTTACAAAAGTGTCAAATATAAAGTAGTATTTTAAAAAAGATATATTTTCTATTTTTTTTTAAAACCTGTTGTTTAAGGCACTGTCCACTCTTGACGATTTAGCCAGCGTAATGCGCATATGAAAAAATTTGTCTCCTAAAAACGCTGGCACACGTTGATACGTTAATGGGTAATTTTGTATACGTTAAGAGGCAACGGCTGAACGCACGCTGGTATACGATCATAGTACGCTGGCATACGTCCGTAGTCGCCAGCTCGTCGACAAATTTTAATCTTGGCTTGAATAATTTTGCGACGTAATGCCAGGGATGACTCACCCAACGTCCGCATACGTGGCCATATAGTTTGTAGCCAACGTTACGCGATCGTTGACACCTCGTACAACCGTTACTTGTAAGTTACCATAAGTTGAAACAGCGTCAAGGTAATGTAGCGTACCCGCAACTATTTCTAACCTATGAGTAACGTGCTTTGAACGCTATGAGTAACGTGCTTGAACCTATGAGTAACGTATCTCCAACGCATATCGAGGAATGTAGACATATTTGACGTCTTCCGGACGACACAGAACTTACTGAACGTGTTTTCTAACTTAACAGCTACGCTTAATGCCAGTATTAGGCAGCGTTAGGGGAATTGCGGTATATAAATAATGGGGTTCACACGAGGACCAGTCAGTGTTCCAGCTCCATGTTTTTATTTATTTTATTTATTTGTTTTGTTTCTTCGGCATGACGGTGATGTTGACACTTCGATTTCTAGTGGCGGTATAATATAATATAATTAAAAGGCTGCCGCTCACGATTTAAATCATTATGCGTGGAGAACAGTTCCTCATAGGTTCAAAGCACGTTACTCATAGGATCAAAGTAGGTACTCATAGTCTAGAAATAAGTTTCGGTAACGCTAAACATTACCGCGGGACGTGTTTTCGACTTATGAGTAATTACCAAGTAACGGTGTGTCGACGTGTGTCAATTGATCGCGTAACGTGGTCTACAACTTATGGCCAGCGTTGCGGAACGTGTGGCGTCATACGCTGGCATACGTGCAAAATTTTCAGCATGCTTGAAATTTTGCGACGTACTCGGCGTACTACGGCGTTATACCAGCTGTGCTGTCAGCGTTGTCTTAACGTATACAAAACTTACCCATACGTATTGACGTGTTGTGCCAGCGTATTCGGCAAATTTTTCATACGTCGGCATACGCTGGCTAAAACGTCAAAGTGTGACAAAGGCCTTGGCCACTTCGATGTCTGTGCGTGTATGATTTGAATCGTTCCGTGCGGTAAGCCTTTTAATTAGGCTACGCCACGTGATCGTTCGGCGATACGTTGCCGGCGCTATGCATACGTAGACTATCGTTGGGCATAGGTTGTGAACGCCGACAACACGCTAAGCATTCGTTGTATAAGTTATCTATACAGTGATGCGAAACGTCTGTGTACATTACTAATACGTATGCATTACGTCCAACTCATTAATGAATTACCCAAACTATAAAAAAAACATCAATAGTTTCAGCATACGCCAGCGTTTTACATACATTTTCATACGCGGCATACGCTGGCTATACACGTCAAGGGTGTGACAGGCCTTTAACAGACAGTCGGAATACATGAAGTAGGTGTGCATGTGTGGGCACCATGGTAATCATGAATGACTTAGTTCTTATGATTCAAATCAATAATACAAAAATATATCACAAACTGCAATACAAATGTAATAAAGACATTTCCACGTAAAATGATTTGAATAGGTCCTTGATCTGCTTTTTCCAAGTCTCAGGTGCGAGCTTGTAACTGCCTCCCATGTTGACGTTAGGGGAGCATCAATAACTTTCATCCACATGGACCAAAAGGAACCCAAAAATGTCCTCCCTTGAATGTAAACTATATACACTGGCTGAATCAGCGATCAGCCACTATTCCTGAGTTCTATTTTTTAGCCCCAGCCAGAATGAGTTTAAGCTCCTGCTATTTACAAATGAAAACAAAGAATTAACAAAATTCAAATTTCAAAGTATTTGTGTTCATGGTATCCTAAAAGGCAGATATGTATGTACATTGTATATACATGTACTAACATATTGTACTACATGTAAAAGGAAGGGTTCATTAAATACACACACACGGCGCACAGCACTGGCAGAACATCATTTATTCAATATTTTTTAAAATATGATAGAAACATATAAACCACTTTGATATTTGACACTTTTGTAAACTTTAATATTGCTCTTTCGCAAATGCAGTGAACAATTGAATGTGTATACCTTGTCATATATTTTGCAATCCTCACCTGAATTTCTGGGAAAAATTGAAAATTTTCTAATTTTGAGGATCATGACTGTATTATATATGCTTATTAAAAGACAAGTTAAACAAGTTATTTGAATACTACTACCATACAGTTATTACCTGGGAAAATTTTCAAAGCTTCTGGGATGGGGCAATAAAACATATATGGGGTCTCAAAAGTTGGGTCCTCATACAAAACCAACATTTTTTCTTGATTTTTCAACTGCTCAGGTCATAAAATTTTAATGAGGTATACTCAGTTTTATGTTTGTTTTCTTACCAGAGCAGTTTATAGAAGCAATAATCTCTGAAAATTTCCAAGGCTCAAGCATTAATATAAAAAGTTGTTGGAGTTTTAAAAGTAGCCGTTTCATTTTGGTGATGCTCGCAACGACGCATAAAAATAGGGCCACAACCACATTCTTCACCTCAATATTACTCGGAGTTGACCGATCTATAGACCTAAAATTTTGCGCAAGCTTCATTTTGATACCTGGGGAACTATTTTAGAAAGTTTAAGTAAATTTGAGGGGGTTTTTTTTTCCAAACTGGGGAGGGCCCCCGTGTGATATGAGGTGGAATGACTGCCACACACATATAACGTGACAATTATATGGAGGTGATACACACATAATGTGTTGTGCTTGCGACATTGTATACCATTTAATGTTAAATTGTATATTTATGTACACATATTATATGTGAAATATTACACTTTGTATATTGTACACACATAATGTTTATTACTGGTATATTTATGTACACCACATAATGTAATTTGGTATATTTATGTACACACATATTATATGTGACATAATTTACTGAAATTATTTACACACATAATTTTATACTTGTAACATTATATACACACATATTGGAATGACATATTGATGGTGGTATATTACATAACACCCACATATTATACGTGACATGTTGTACTATATAATATCACATTACGATGTGACATATTTATACTGTATATTATATACACACATAATATACAATGACCATGTTGTACTGTAACCTTATATACATATGTATTGATATGTAACGTATTGAACGCTAAGTTGTTTGTGAAATTTTCTCCTTTTTTATATAGATAGTGCGGGCCCCCCGTAAGGGCGTGCCCCGTAAGGTGTTGCCAGTATGGCACTTCGCTGCCTGCCCAGTATCAGGTCACCCAGCATCAATTGTGACGTCATTATCAAACGAAGAAGAAGATATTGTGACGCCCCCCTCTCTCCGCCCCCTCCCCACCCCCCCCCCCCCCCCCCCCGCCCCCCCCCCCCACTCTCCCCCTTCTCTCCCCCTCCTCTCTCCCCCCTCCTCGTCCCCCCTCCACTCTCGCCCTCCTCTCTCGCCCCCCTCTCTCGCCCCCCTCTCTCACCGCTTCTCTCTCAACCCCTCTCTCGCCCTTCTCTCTCCCCCCCTCTCTCGCCCTCTCTCTCTCCCCCCATCTCTCCCTTCTCTCTCCCCCCCTCCTCTCTCGCCCTCTCTCTGTAAAATGTATTCAACAATGTCTACCAAGCACAACAATAATAATAAATAATAAGGGCACATTACTCAGGTCCCCAGTGTCGATTGTGACGTCATACCAACGAAAGAAGAAAAAGATTGTGACGTCAATCGTGCCCCCAAAAAATAAATAAATAAATAAATAATGTAAACAACATTCCATTGTGACGTCATTCGTGACGTCATAGCATCGCTGTCCTGTCATTGGTTGACAGATAAATGGCCGTAACTTGGGAACCGCTTTGTCGCGATTGATATCAAACCTTTGAAAAAGGACATCCCGCGGGGCACCGGCATATTCCTGGCAAGTTTTCATATCCGATCGGACCGTGGGTCCGTTGGTTATTAATAATTTGGGAAAAAAAATGGCATTGATAAGTGTAGAAGGTGGAACGACACCTTCGGCTGCC
Source organism: Eptatretus atami (assembly GCA_035128595.1). Taxonomy (NCBI): domain Eukaryota; kingdom Metazoa; phylum Chordata; class Myxini; order Myxiniformes; family Myxinidae; genus Eptatretus; species Eptatretus atami. The sequence goes on along the minus strand of CM068953.1, from coordinate 167,555,746 downwards.
CATATATACACCTTTTCAAACACTGCAAAAAGCAATAAAACTGGCCGTACTTTGGGAACTGCTTTCCGATTGACATCAAAACCTCGAAAAGGACATCTGCGGGGCCCGGCAATATTCTCTGGCAAGTTTCAATCAGAATTCGGACCGGCTGGTTGTCGAGAAAAACGGCGGGCAGACAAACAAACAGACCAGGACAGACACACATGAGATTGCTGGAATTATAGATAGATAAACCTGCAACAAAGATCATATTCACTCTCTTATGGTCATTGTCTGATGATTTAAGTTTGTTACTTACAGATAGAATCCTGATCGACCTGGTGGGCCTGGCATCCCCCTGAAATAAAAACAAAAGGCAGAAAACAAGTTATTTTAAAACACAAATCTTCTTGTATCAAAAGAAAACAAATCAGAAATATCAGAATTAAAGTTCATCCAACCAGTGATGTCCAAGGATCCATGTCTATGGGAATGGGGAGAACAGAGTAAGACTCACAAACATCCCAGACAAATTCCTTGTTTTAATGTAAACTGTTTTTATCCTTTGTTTTAATGTAGAGCTCTTTTTTTTAATGGAACTGTTTTTAATCCTTTGCTTAACAATTTTGTCCGCACCTGAGTGAGTACTGCTCTCCCGCTCAGAGCTGTGCTCCTGCCCTCTCACCTTTCTCTGGCTTCACGCGTGGAAACGAAAGGCATTTAGGATCATTGGTATCTCCGTTGATGGGGCTGAGTCTTTGGGTCTTCTCACTCCTCTCACGCCGGCAGCGTCGGGTGTTCTTAGTGCCTTCTACTGTCTCCTCTCTTGCGTCGGCTCCTCCTGCCTGCTCTGTCTACAATCTGTGCCCCCCCCATATTTCCGCAGGTGCTCAAGGTCCACTTAGCAACTCCTTCTGTAAAATACCAAAATCAAGAATCACTGCTCACCTCACTCTTTCTAAATCCTCTTTTTCCCGCACCTTTTGAACAAACTCCACACTCTCTTCACCCCCTAATCCACTCTTCGCCTCATCTCTTCAAAAACAGCGTTTCACCACAATCTCTTATCTTCCCCATCCAAAACCACAATCTTCTTACGCCTGTTAATCTACCCCAAACCCACCTCCTTCAAAATCCTTGCTTTCATTCCTAAAGTCCCTGCCGTGTAAGACTTGAAAGTCCCTGTATGTCCATCTTGTATACCATGGTTCCCCACCACATCCCTTCTCCCTCCACAGAGCTCTAATGTCTCTGTTTCCACTGTTGTCCTTCCCTCTCCTGCCCCTCTTGTCTCCTGGCCTTCCCCTGTTGTACATTCTGTGTGTTAGCTGTCATACAGGGCTTGACATTTATTACAAAAAAACTTTTTTTCATTGCTTTTAAATAAACTTTTTTCATCCTTTGTTTTAATGTAAATGTTTTTATCATATGGTCTTAAATGTAAATGGTTTTTATCTTTGTTTTAAATGGAAACCTGTTTTTAATCCTTTTTTTAAAAATGTAAACTGTGTTTTATCCTTATTTTAAGGAAAACTGGTTTGTATTCCTTTGTTGTAATGGAAACTTTTATGCTTTGTTTAATCCTTGTTTACTGTAGCTGTTCTTAATCCTTTTTTAATGTAAAAGAAAAATGATCCTTTGTTTTTAATGGAAACTGGTTTATTATGCTTTGTTTTAACCTTTGTTTTAATGTAACTGTTTTTAAACCTTTGCTTTTTTTTGGCTGTTTTATACACCAATGTCGACGGCTCGTTTAGAACAGCTAATACACAGAATATATAACAAGGGGAGCAGGAGACAAGAGGGGGCAGGAGGAGAGGCGATGCACAAAACAGTCGGGAACGAGACATTAGGAGACCTTATGGAAGGGAAGGGATGGGGATGGTTCAGGTACATGGGTAAACAAGTGGACACTACGGGTTTTCAGGAAGGGAAGCAGGGAATTGAAAGGAGGTGGGTTTTGGATGGATTAACAGGGGTAGAAAAGATTATGGTCTTGTGGAGGAAGATAAGAGATGGTGGTGAACAGTGTTTTGAAGGACCTGGTGGGAAAACAGTGAGATTTTGAAGAGAGTGTGGGAGTTTTGTTATAAGGTGGGAAAAGAGTAATGAAAGAATGAAGGTGAGTAGTGATTTGATTTTTTGGTAGTTTTACCAGAAGGGGTTATTGACGGACCTTGAGCACCCTGCGGAAAATTATGGGGGGGGGGGACCGATTGCAGACAGAGCGAGGGAGGGAGGCTGGAGGTGAGACGGTGGGAAACAAACACCACCCGACCTGCATGTAGTGAGAGACCGAAAGACAGCCTCATCGTGGGATATACCAATGATCCTAAATGCCTTGGTTCCACAGCGTGAGCTGAGAAAGGTGATTAGGCGGGAGCTCAGCCCAGAGAAGAGTGCAGTACTCCATTAGGCTGTGATGAAAGCTTTGTGCAGGGGTGCGGCCAAAAGTCACTGAAGGTTTTTCTGTTTTTTTTTTTAAATACCTTTTAAAAATAAAGAATTAAAAAAAAGTTATATTGAATTAAATTGCAAAATGGCTAGGTTAATTCAGGGAATTTGTTTGTTTTTATTAAATGTGAAAACAAATGTCCTGCAAAATGGCCCCCATTGGCTTCTCGAGTCTTGCTCTTTCCAAAACGTAAACATTACAGAGGGCAAAACTCCTTCATCAATTGCTGCATTTCTCGGAAATGTTGTTTTTCAAATTTCCTCTCATGTGTGTGGCTTGTTGACATTTCCAAATCGTTTTTCTCATAATTCGTTCTCGAAACATTAAATGATTGCGGAATTTTTCTTTGATTGAATTATTGATTCCCACTGGAGTAATTAAAAATTCAACCAATTTTCGCGTGACTGTCATTGTTATATATTACCTCACCACCAAGGTGAGGGAGGTTATGTTTTCACCACTTTCTGTTCTGTTTGTTGGGTGCAGGATATCTCAAAAAGTCTGTGAGGGACTTGGATGAAATTTTGTGGACAGGTTGGATGTGTAACAAGGCCGAACTGATCTAGATTTTGTGAAGATCCGGTACGAAATTCTTGATGGTCTTGATGGTCGGGGGAATTCAAGCCATTGGAGAAGAGGAAGGATTTAATGTCAGAAGCGATGATGAATCCATAACCGTGCTGATGATTGGGAGAGGCTGATTGGTCTGTAGTTTGCATGGATCTGTTTTTTGCACCTTTTTATGCAAGCGGTAATGTTGCCGATCCAAGCAGGATGTCCAGATGACCTTGAGCAAATAAGAGAGTTGGAAAAGAACAGACAGAGGGTGAGCAAGAGTATCAAGAGCAGGTTTTTAGGACATTGGCTGATGCCATCTGGACTGGTTGCCAGTAGGTAAAATTTAAAAGGTAAACTTTTTTTTTTTTTTTCCTTAATTTCTATATCAAACTATTTTTTAATCCTTTGTTTTAATTTAACTGTTTTTTTATCCTTGTTCTTAAGTAAATTGGTTTTTTCCTTTGCTGTATGTAACTGTTTTTATTCCTGTTTTGATGTTAAATTGTTTTTTTTTTATCCTTTGTTTTAATATAAACTTTTTTTTATCCTTTGTTTTAATATAAACATTTTTTTAATCCTTTGTTTTAATATAAAATTTTCTTATCCTTTGGTTTTAATTGTGTTGGAAGAAAAAGAATATATTCATATACTCTCAATTATAAATTGTTGCTGGTACTTTAAATTTAAATTTTAATTTTTGTATTGCTATAGTCTAATTGGCTGTCAGTAATGTTCCCCTTTTCCCCAAGAGTCTTTTGAAAATACATATTGATAAAAAGAATATTCTTACTATGAAAAATGGTTCGCTCGCTGCATCGAAAACAAGCGTGACCTGGTTCGATACATTCTCTCCAACTCCCACCCAAAGTGACCACATATTGGCAGGTTTTAGTTATTTTGCCTTCTTTTGAGTGATTCTCACCCTCCATTCTGTGGAATTGTCAAATTGTGTATAAGAAGAATTGCTTTCAGGCTTTTGTTTCCAGTGAAGTCATTCAAATGTTTCAGTGAATCATCAATGTTCTTCCTCCGTATATAAACAAAATTAAAGATTCTCCGTGTATGCTGATCCAACTTGTGGGAAATAGAGTTCTTTCCACCACAAATGTAAATGTTTTTATCCTTTTTTTTTTAGTGCAAACTTTATTCCTTTGTTTTAATGTGGAACTGTTTTTTTGATTTGCTTTTTACATTAAACTTTTTTTTAATCCTGTTAATATAAAATTGTTTATTATCCTTCATTTTAATGCAAATGGGTTTTTTATCCGGTTTGTTTTAATATATTTGTTTAATCCTTGCTATAATTTTAAACTGTTTTTAATCCTTGCTTTAAATGTAACCGTTTTTAATCTTTGCTTGGAATTTAAACTGTTTTTACCTTTTGTTGAGGATTTCGCTAGATATCCGTTATCGTCGGGTTTTCCGTCTGTGTGTGTGTGTGGGTGTGTGCTGTTGTGTGTGTGTGTGTGTGTGTGTGTGTTGTGTCTGGCAACGCGAGGCTCCACAGCACCAAACCAGCAAACGATTCGATGAAACTTGGGCGAACAATTTAAACTGTTTTATTCTTTGCTTTAATTAAACCGTTTTTAATCTTTGCTTGGAATGTAAACTGTCTTTTTTTACCTTTTGTTGGGATTCGCTAGCATATCCGTTTATCGGTCGGGTTTTCCGTGTGTGTGTGTGTGTGTGTGGTGTGTTGGTGCTGTGTCCTGCAACGCCGAGGCTCCACAGCACAAACCAGCAAAACCGATTTCGATGAACCTTGGCGAACAGGTGCCATATGGGCTGGGAGTGTTGCGCGTTTGCAGTTCGTTGCTAAGCAAACCACCGTTGCTCATGCAGCGGCCGAAAAACCGCGTGTTAAGAACCCAAACGCGTAAACTGACTAATGCGCGGGCTTCTATGATAGGTTAGAGCACCGGACCCAACTCCTGCCTATTCCTTGCATCCCCATCTAGTTTATCGCCGACAGCATAACGTTCTCATCTCTCCTAGTTTCCGAATGCAGCCCTCCGAATGCGGAAAGGTGGCTTGAACCAGGGAATATGTTAAGTGACCTTGACCTCGGGAAACCCGTTCGACGGCAGAACGTCTCAAAATTCGCGTGTATGGATAGAGTTTAATAACTACTTGGCAAAAATTGAATCGCCAGCATTTTTCCAGATTCGATCACCAAGGGTGTCGGGGCTGAAATACGCAACAAAAATTCGGAAAAAAATACTTTTCTCGCACCTTACGTTTACTAATTTTCAATACTTGTCCTACAGTTTTGAATGTGGAGAAACGAGACTTCGGAATAAACACTTCGAGATATTTAGAAAATTTAAACCTCGAGCCGATTTTTGATTTAGTTTTATTTTTCAAACGTTAGTTCCTGTGAGGAGTGCCAGTTGGCGCAAAATACGCAATTAGGAAAAATTCTTTGCCAGCAGAGAAAACAATTTGTATGTGAACCATACGGTCTTGCAATGAATCTTCGTCTGTGGATCGTGTCAGAATGAAAAGCATCGTATAACCAGCGCTTCGATCCGACGGATCCCCTTCGATCGCCTACGGCTTGTTTTAATCCTTTTGTTTCAATGTAAATTGCGTTTTTTTTATCCTTCCTTTTACTATAAACTGTCTTAAATCTTTGCTTTAATACAGCTGTTTTTAAGCCTTTGCTTTGAATGTAAACGGTAAGCTTTGCCGGTGAAGATCCGGGTAAATGTGTGTATTAAAAGCATGGTAAACTCATTGGGAAATGCGTGTAGCTAAAAGCATGGTAAAACTAGAAGCCATGGTAAAATACATGTACTAAAGTATGGTAAAAGGCATGTAATAAAGGTTCATGGCAAATGTCTCTGTAGTAAAATATGGTAAACTTCTGTTGTACTAAAACACCGGTAACATTTCTGTGCTAAATGCATGGTAAATGCCTGTAACTGAAAGCATGTAAAATGCGCTGTACTAAAAAGCATGGTAAAACTCTTTGTACTAAAGGCAGGGTAAAACTCAAGTGCCAAACGCATGTAAAACTCCCCCAAATAAAGCACGGTGAGCGCGCCTGCACTAAAAACTCAATGATTAAAAACTCACTGCTACAAAAGCATGGCAACAATCATGGTACTAAAGGCAATGCAACAATCATGTACTTAAAAAAGGCCCATTGCAACAATCATTGTACTAAAGCATGGTTAAACTCGTGTACTAAAAAGTTACAGTCAAACATCTGTGCAAAAATATTGTGAATGTAGTGAATTCAAGAAGGCAAAGAGTACAGTAATGTACATCTGTTAAAGAGTAACAGTTATAATGTATGTGCTGGTTAAAACAGTACAGTGATGTTGTGGAAAATGAAACAAAGTTAATTTGTGTGCTTGGTGGATTTAATAAAATAATCCTGTTGCATTACGGCTGGAACCAATGATCCACTCACAACACAACAACAGCAACCTTCAGCTTGATGGATGTTCTCCCAACAGCCAGAAAACGGTTTCCCACCATCAGACACTTAGCTCGATGCGCAGGCCAATCTCTCTCTTTTT
>CM068953.1:167524433-167536409 GCA_035128595.1 Eptatretus atami | reverse complement strand
CCTCCGTATATACAAAATTAAAGATTCTCCGTTTGTATGCTGATCCAACTTGTGGAAATAGAGTTCTTTTCCACCACAAATGTAAATGTTTTTAATCCTTTTTTTTTAGTGCAAACTTTTTATTCCTTTGTTTTAATGTGAACTGTTTTTTTGATTTGCTTTTACATAAACTTTTTTTTAATCCTCTGTTTTAATATAAATTGTTTTTTTATCCTTCATTTTAATGCAAATGGGTTTTTTATCGTTTGTTTTAATATATTTGTTTTTAATCCTTTGCTATAATTTAAACTGTTTTTAATCCTTTGCTTTAATGTAAACCGTTTTTAATCCTTTGCTTGAATGTAAACCTGTTTTTACCTTTGTTGGGATTCGCTAGATATCCGTTATCGTCGGTTTTCCGTGTGTGTGTGTGTGTGTGTGTGTGTGTGTGTGTGTGTGTGGTGTGTGTGTGTGTTTGTGTGTGTGCAACGCGAGGCTCCACAGCACAAACCAGCAAACCGATTTCGATGAAACTTGGCGAACAATTAAACTGTTTTAATCCTTTGCTTTAATGTAAACGTTTTAATCCTTTGCTTGAATGTAAACTGTTTTTTTTACTTTTGTTGGATTCGCTAGATATCCGTTATGCGTCGGGTTTCCGTGTGTGTGTGTGTGTGTGTGTGTGTGTGTGTGTGGTGTCTGCAACGCGAGGCTCCAAGCACAAACCAGCAAACCGATTTCGATGAACCTTGGCGAACAGGTGCCATATGGCTGGGAGTGTGGCGTTTGAGTTTCGTTGCTAAGCAACCACCCGTTGCTATCAGCGGCCGAAAAACCGCGTTTTAAGAACCCAAACGGAACTGACTAAGCGCGGCTTTATGATAGGTAGAGCGACCGGACCAACTCCTGCCTATTGTCCTGCATCCCATCTATTACGCGACAGCATAACGTTCTCTATCTTCCTAGTTTCCGAATGGCAGCCTCCGAATGCGGAAAGGTGTGAACCAGGGAATATGTTAAGTGACCTTGACCTCGGAAACCGTCGACGGCAGAACGTTCAAATTCGGTTGTATGGATAGAGTTTAATAACTACTACAAATTGAATCGCAGCATTTTTCCAGATTCGATCACCAAGGGTGTCGGGGCTGAAATACGCAAAATTCGAAAAAATAACTTTTTCTCGACCTACGTTCACTATTTTCAATACTTGTCCTACAGTTTGAATGTGAGAAACGAGACTTCGGAATTAAACACTTCGAGATATTTAGAAAATTTTACTCGAGCCGATTTTTGATTTAGGTTTTATTTTTCAAATGGTAGTCTGTGAGGAGTGCCAGTTGGCAAAATACGCAATAGGAAAAATCTTGCCAGGCAGAGGAACAATTGTATGTGAACCAATACGTCTTGGCAATGAATCTTCGCGGGTGGAGCGGTCAGTATGAGAAAGTCATCGTATCCAGCGCTTCGATCCTAGCGGATCCCTCGTCGCCTACCGGCTTGTTTTAATCCTTTGTTTCAATGTAAATGGTTTTTTATCCTTCCTTTTACTATAAACTGTCTTAAATCCTTTGCTTTAATACAAGCTGTTTTTAAGCCTTTGCTTTGATGTAAACGGTAATGCTTTGCGGTGAAGATCCGGGTAAAATGTGTGTATTAAAAGCATGGTAAACTCATGGTGAAATGCGTGTGCTAAAAGCATGGTAAAACTAGAAGCATGGTAAAATACATGTACTAAAGGTATGGTAAAAGGCATGTAATAAAGTCATGGCAAATGTCTGTAGTAAAATCATGGTAAACTTCGTGTACTAAAAGCACGGTAACATTTCTGTGCTAAATGCATGGTAAATGCCTGTACTGAAAGCATGGTAAAATGCCTGTACTAAAGGCATGGTAAAACTCTTGTACTAAAGGCAGGGTAAACTCATGTGCCAAACGCATGGTAAAACTCCCCCAAATAAAAGCACGGGAGCGCGCCTGCACTAAACTCATGATAAAACTCCTGTACTAAAAGCATGGCAACAATCATGTACTAAAGGCATGGCAACAATCATGTACTAAAGGCATGGCAACAATCATGTACTAAAGGCATGGTTAAACTCGTGTACTAAAAGTACAGTCAAACATCTGTGCAAAAATATTGGTGAAATGTCAGTGAATTCTAAGAAGGCTAAAGAGTACAGTAATGTACATGCTGGTTAAAGAGTACAGTATAATGTATGTGCTGGTTAAAAAGTACAGTGATGTTGTGGAAAATGAAACAAAGTTAAATTTGTGTGCTTGGTGGATTTAATAAATAATCCTGTTGCATTACGGCTGGAACAATGATCCACTCACAACACAACAGCAAACCTTCAGCTTGATGGATGTTCTCCCGAACAGGCCAGAACGGTTTCACCATCAGACACTTAGGCTCGATGCGCAGGCCAGCCTTGTGTGATGGTAGTGCTGAGCTGTTGAAGCGCTGGACCAAGTGATGTCTCATGTTGTTGTACCTTCATTCTGCTAGTATTGACTAGAAGCTCAATGACTAAATGATGTACGTGAAGATGTATGTTGTCTTCAAACATCTGATTGCATAGAGGCGAACTAGATGGCGCTCTGGAGAGTGTGTCTGCGATGTATAGATACTTTCCTGGGATGTCCTGCACTGACACAGTGTATTAGAGAAGGTGAAGCATTATGAGCTGAAGTCTGGGTGAGGGCATGTGCAGTGGCTTCTTGACGATAGCCACCAGTGGCTTGTGGTCGGTGTGTACGGTCATGTCAAACCCGTAGATGTACTGAAGAAAACGCTCTGCCCCAAGTACAATTCCAAGAAGCTCCTCCTCTATCTGGGCATAGTTCTGTTCGGCAGGTGTTGGAGACTGAGAGGTATATGCTCCAGGATGCTCTTCTTGCAGCAGGCATGTGCCCAACCCAGCTGAAGATGCATCAGTTTGAAGAACTGCAACCTTTCCAGGGTCAAAAGAACTTCAACAAGGGCCACTTGGGGATTGAGTATTTTGACAGCTGGTATGCTGCATCATGCTTTCCGTGCCATTCCCAGGTTGCCCCTTTCTTTAGCAGCTGAAGCAATGATGTTGTGATGGTCGACATCTTGAACATGAACCCACCGAGGTAGTTGACCACACCCAGAACTCGCAGCAGCTCGTCGTGAATGAGGAGTTGGCAGTTCCAACATGGCTTGCACCTTATCTTCATTCGGGCGAACGCCAGCAGAGGGGAGGACATAATCCATGTATTTTACCTCTGCAACCTTCCACTGGATCTTGTTTGGGTTGAATTTGATATTCTTCTTTGATGTAGGGTCCAATACCTTGTGTACAATGGCATCATGCTCAACAGGAGTGGTTGTAGCAAGAATCATGTCATCTCCATCCATCCATTGGGACCATACTCTGTGTGGAGCGTTGGTGCTGCCTAAGCAGTCTCCTGGCTATTGGGCACAATCCTGGACAGGTCGACACTCCAACAGAGGATACCAGCAAGCTGGCACTCATTTTGCCGACCTCAGAAGGATGACAGGCAGAGTCAACCCCACCTGGTATTAATTCAATAGCTGAGTGGGATTTGAACTCAGGATCCTGGGATCCCAAACCCACTACCCTAATCATTAAGCCAACACCAGGCATATAAATAATCATGTCATATGCGATGCAAAAAACTCCATCAATGTCTCCTAATGTACTTTCATTTCTCTTTTGGAGAACTTCACTGGCTGATGTGACACTGAATGGGAGACGGTTAAAACAATGATGCCCCAGAAGATAATTAAAAGTGCACCTAAGGGCACTCTCCTGGTCTAATTTAACCTGCCAGAATGAGTCCTTCTGGTCAAATATACCGAAGACCTTATTTCTGGCGAGTTGACCCATGACTTCATCTGGTGTAGGGATGGGGTGGTACTCACACTTCATGGCATTGTGGAGATTCCTGGAGTCGAGACACAATCATGATTTATCTTTCTTCTCAACGACGACGAGATTATGCACCTAGTCAATTGGTCCATCCACCTTGGAAATGATGCTCTGCGCCTCCATGTCAAGCAATTTGGCCTTCAAGCACTCGTGTAGGCTGAGAGGCACGTGATGATGTGGCTCGATGACTGGCTGAATGGACGGATCCAGCTCAATGTGGTATGGTGTATCGAATTTCCCCAGGCCAGTGAACAAATCTGCATAGCAAGCCTGGACATTGTCTAGGCTAGTGTAAGGTCAGGCTGCGGTGAAGCCACTGACATCACAAGTGCCATGCATGTCGACGCGTGAAGACTGAGAACAGGAGGCGCATTGGTGTTGACCGCATAGAAGTCAAAGTGCCCCGTCGACGACCCAGCAATGCATTGTAGCTTGGCCACTCCATGATGAGGGATGGTGCCCCCACTGTAGGTCTTCAATAGGATCGGCGAGTCGATAGTCTTAACAGGCTTCTCCATGGAATTGAATTCTGACACCATGTCATGACAAGCCTGGTGTTGGCTTCACGGTTAGGGTGGTGGCTTGGGATCCTAGGGTCCTGAGTTCGAGCCCCGTTTGCCACTGAATTAATACCAGGGGTTGGCTCAGCCTGTCATCCTTATGATGTCGGCGAAACCAGCACCAGTATACTGGGAATAGGGGCACTGTATCAGTGGCAGAGCTGCGCCCATAACCAATGGTGCAACCAGCAGTCAAAAAGGCAACACACAATGGGAACGATGTCATGGCAATAGACACTAATGGATTCACACTGCAGGGACCAACTGCTGGATTTATTAGCGCATGTGCACAAAATGTATGTGCATTTTACAGATGTATGTGCAAGGCCAGATGAATACAACCAATCAAGCAAGCATATGATTCACCAATATCATTACAACCAACAAAAAATATCCACATTATTTTGAGTCATATGTCCTGAGATGATTTTAAAATATCTATCCCTCTCTTTTTCCCAGCCTATCCCTCTCTCTCTCTCTCTCCCAACCTTATCCCTCTTTCTCTCCCAACCCTATCCCTCTTTCTCTCCCAACCCTATCCCTCTTTCTCTCCCACCCATATCACTCTCTCTCTCTCACCCACCTCTGTCCCCCCTCCCCCCAGCCCTATCCCCCTCTCTCTCACTCTCTCTCTCCCCTATCTCTCTCTCTCCCCCCTATCCCTTTATATCTCTCTCTCCCCTATCTCACTCTTTCCCACCCCTTTTCCTCTCTCTCTCCCCCTATCCCTTTCTATCTCTCCCTCCTATCTCTCTCTCTCTCTCTCTCTCTCTCCTTCTCCTCCCTCCTCTCTCCCTCTTCCCTCCACCCCCCCTTAATATTCCTGTCAGCGAAGCGATGGGTTGTATTTGCTCGTTAAAAAATATAATGTAAAATGCCATTTCGCCAAATCAAGTTGTTTTTTTTTGGTGATTTTTCACCCTTTGTGGGGAATCAGTTTGTTGCTGACACCTTAAGCTTTATATTGAGCATCCTAACCTACTTAGGGACAAGCATGGCCCAAGACAGGTTGTCTGAATTTGACCTCATGCACATTCACTACCACTTTGGTGTTGATGAGGAAAGGTTGCTGAATCAGTTTGCCAGGAAGCATCTTAGAAGGCTGGAACTTGTAACCCTGCTGAAAGACGTGGCAAACAATAAGTAGCTGCCACGGTGTATTTTAAAGATTTCCTCAGATCAGCTCATTATGCTGAATCTGGCCTCTTTACCTGTAAAATTGTCATTGAAAAATCATGCTTTTGATCATTAAATTCGTGTCCAACACATATAGACTTGAATAATATACTTACTTGTAATATTGAAACAAAAGTATAATGTATCCACATCTGTGTATTCATATTACATGGTGCTTTCCTTTTCTAATATTGTGTCTCCTGTCACAAATTACTGAGTGAATTGAACTTAAACTCGAACTTTGATCGGTATTCGAGACTTCAATCAATGAAATATTACTTTATATGCTGCCATGTTGATGCCATACTGACATATGGCCTGAAAACACCCCAAAATGATAACGCATTGCTTTGAATCTCTCTTTCTCTCTATTTTCGACATTGCGATAAAGCAGAGGCTGCGTAGCATCCCATAACAGGCATGATGGTGTTGCACTATCATGCTCTCAGGGGTCCAACTTTTTGAAACTTCACCCCACCCCCCCCCCCCCCCCCCCCGCAACGAAAATGCTGCATACGGGCTTGTACGTGCTGGTTGTAAAGAGTCCGGTGATGTACGTGCTCGTTGTAAAGAGTCCGGTGATGTACGTGCTGGTTGTAAAGAGTCCGTGATGTACGTGCTGGTTGTAAAGAGTCCGGTGATGTACGTGCTGGTGTTAAAGTCGGTGACTGCTGGTTGTAAAGAGTCCGGTGATGTACGTGCTGGTTGTAAAGAGTCTGTATTGTACTGTGCTGGTTGTAAAGAGTCGGTGATGTACGTGCTGTTGTAAGATCGTATGTACGCTGGTGTAAAGGTCCGTGATGTATGCTGGTTGTAAAGAGTCCGGTGATGTACGTGCTGGTTGTAAAGAGTCCGGTGATGTACGTGCTGGTTTGAAGAGTCCGGTATGTACGTGCTGGTGTGAAGAGTCCGGTATGTACGTGCTGGTTGTAAAGAGTCCGGTGATGTACGTGCTGGTTGTTGTAAGAGTCCGGTGATGTACGTGCTTGTAAAGAGTCCGTGATGACGTGCGTTGTAAAGAGTCGGTGATGTACGTGCTGTTGTAAAGAGTCCGTGATGTACGTCTGGTTTAAAAGTCCGGTGATGTACGTGGTGGTTGTAAAGAGTCGTGATGTAGTGCTGTTGTAAAGAGTCCGGTGATGTACTGCTGGTTGTAAAGAGTCGTGTATTTACGCTTGTTGTAAAGAGTCCGGTATGTACGTGCTGGTTGTAAAGAGTCGTATGTACGTGCTGGTGAAGAGTCCGGTGATGTACGTGCTGGTTAAACAGTCCGGTGATGTACGTGCTAGTTAAAGAGTACGGACCTGTATGTGCTGTTCAAAAAGCAATAAACCAAGCTGTTTAATCAAATACTTTTTTTAAGAGGTAAACAAGGTGAATGATGATAAGACAAGGGACTTACATCGGCTCCATCGACCCCCGGCGCACTGGAGGCCTGGAACTCCCAGGCTGAAGCGATCTCGTCAGGCTGTCAAACACGCACAGCCGCATTCACTCATTACAGAGTATTTCACGGGAGAGTCAACAGCAACACAGCACGGCTTTACAAAGCACGGCTTCACGAAGCACATTCAATAAAAGCACGGCTTCACGAAGCACATTCATACACAGCACGGCTTTACGAAGCAACTTCAATACACAGCACGGCTTCACGAAGCACATTCAATACAGCACGGCTCACGAAGCACATTCAATACAAGCACGGCTTCACGAAGCACATTCAATACACAGCACGGCTTCACGAAGCACATTCAATATAAAGCACGGCTTCACGAAGCACATTAAAACAAAGCACGGCTTTAGAAGCACATTCAATACACAGCAAGGCTTTACAAAGCACCTTCAATACACAGCAAGGCTTTACAAAGCACATTCAATACACAGAAAGCTTTACAAGCACATTCAATACACACGCAAGGCTTTACAAAGCACATTCAATACACAGCACTGCTTTTTGAAGCACATTCAATATACAGCACGGCTTTACGAAGAACATTCAATACACAGCAACGGCTTCACGAAGCCACATTCACTATAAGCACTTCGAACACATTCAATACACAGCAAGGCTTTACGAAGCACATTCAATATACAGCAGGCATTTACGATCACATTCAATAACACCCGCTTCACGAAGCACATTCAATACAAAGCACGGCTTCACGAAGCACATTCAATACAAAGCGGCTCAGCAACACATTCAACACAGCACGGCTTTACGAAGCACATTCAATACACAGAACGCTTTACGAAGCCATTCAACAAAAAGGAGCTTCACGAAGCACATTCAATACAAACCACGGCTTCACGAAGCACATTCAATACACAGCACGGCTTCAGAAAACCCAATCAATACATACACGAGCTTCACAATAACCCAATCAATACACAGCATGGCTAACAATACCCAATCAATTAATAACACGGCTTCACAACACCAATCAATACACACAGGCTTCACAACAACCAATCAAACAATAACACGGCTTCAAACAACCCAATCAATACATACACGGCTTCACAACAACCAATCAATACATAACACGGCTTCACATAACCCAATCAATACATACACGGCTTCACAATAACCCAATCAATACACAGCATGGCTTAAAAATAACCAATCAATACAAAACACGTTCACAACAACCCAATCAAATACATAACACGGCTTCACAATAACCCAATCAATACACAGCAGGCTAAACAATAACCCAATCAATACATAAACACGGCTTCACAACAACCCAATCAATACAAGCATGCGCTTCACAATAACCCAATCAAACAAAACACGGCTTCACAACAACCCAATCAATACATAACATGGCTTCACAATAACCCAATCAATACATAACACGGTCTTCACAATAACCCAATCAAATACATAACACGGCTTCACAAAAACCCAATCAATACACAGCGTGGCCTAACACTAACACCAATCAATACATAACACGGCTTCACAACACCAATCAATACACAGCATGGCTTCACAAACAACCCAATCAATACATAACACGGCTTCACAACAACCCAATCAATACATAACACGGCTTCACAACAAACCAATCAATACATAACACGGTCACAACAACCCAATCAATACATAACACGCTTCACAACAACCCAATCAATACAAAACACGGCTTCACAACAACCCAATCAAAACATAACACGGCTTCACAAATAACCCAATCAATACATAACACGGCTTCACAATAACCCATCAACCATAACACGGCTTCACAATAAACCCAATCAATACATAACATGGCTTCACAATAAGCCAATCAATACATAACACCGCTTATCAATAACCCATCAATACATAACACGGCTCACAAAAACCCAATCAATACATAACACGGCTTCACAAAACCCAATCAATACATAACACAGCTTCACCAGAACCCAATCAATACATAAACACATTCACAATAACCCAATCAATACATAACACAGTTCACAATAACCAATCAATACATAACACAGCTTCACAATAACCCAATCAATACATACACAGCTTCACAACACAATCAATACATAACACAGCTTCACAGAACCCAATAATACTAACACAGCTCACAACAACCCAATCAAATACATAACACAGCTTCACAGTAACCCAATCAATACATAACAAGCTCACAATACCAATCAATACATAACACAGCTTACATAACCAATCATACATAACATGCTTCACCATAATCCAATCAATACATAACACGGCTACAAAACAATCATACAAAACACGGCTTCACAACAACCCAATCAATTACATAACCGGTCACACCAACCAAATCAATACATAACACGCTTCACAACAACCCAATCAATACACACACACAGCTTCACAACAACCCAATCAATACATAACACGGCTTCACAACAACCCAATCAATACATAACACGGCTCACAAAAAACCCAATCAATACATAACACGGCTTTACAAACAACCCAATCAATACATAACACGGCTTCACAAAACCCAATCAAACATAACACGCTTCACAACAACCCAATCAATACATAACACGGCTTCACAACAACCCAATCAAAACATAACACCGGCTTCACAAAAACCCAATCAATACAATAACAACGGCTTCACAACAAACCCAATCAATACATAACACGGCTTACAACAACCCAATAAAACATAAACACGGCTTCACAAAAACCCAATCAATACATAACACGGCTTCACAATAACCCAATCAATACATAACACGGCTTCACAACAACGCAATCACTACACAACACGGCTTCATAAACAACCCAATCAATACAAAACACGGCTTCACAATACCCAATCATACACAGCATGCTTCACAACAACCAATCAATACACAGCCTGGTTTATTGATAACCAATCAATACACAGCATGCTTCACAACAACCCATCAATACACAGAATGGCTTCACAATAACCAAATCAATACACAGCATGGCTTCCAATAACTAAATCATAACACAGCACGGCTTCACAATAACCCAATCAATACACAGCAGCTTCACAATAACAATCAATACACAGCACGGCTTCACAATAACCCAATCAATAACAGCACGTTTCACAATAACTAAATAAATAAACATAGAAAATATACGAACTATACAAGAGCACCATGCAGAAAGAGGCATTACACAGCATAGAGTATCGCATAACATGAATGTAACACAGCATGAGTATCACACAGCCATGAGTATAACGAAGCAGAGTATCACACAGCATGAGTATCGCATAACATGAATATAAACACAGTATCACAGTATCACAGATGAATATAACACACAGCATGAGATATCACACAGCATGAGTATAAACACAACATGAATATAACACAGCATGAGTATCGCATACATTAATACAACACAGCATGAGTATCGCATAACATGAATATAACACAGCATGAGTATCACACAACATGAGTATCACACAACAAACTATCAAACAGCATGAGCATTCACACAGCATAGGATCACACCTGTATGAGGATTACACAGAATGAATATCACACTGTCTGAGGCACAAAGCATTAGGATCAAACAGCATGAATATCATGCTGAATGATGATTACACAGCACAAGTATCAAACAGCATGCTTGCATTGTATGAGGATTCACACAGCATGAGTATCACACTGTATGACGATTAACAGCACGAGTATCATGCTGAATGAATATCACAGTTTGAGGTTACACAGCATGAATTATCATGCTGCATGAGGATGACACAGCATGAGACTACACTGTGAGGATTACACTGCATGAATATCACACAACATGAGGATGACACTGGGAGGTATACACAGCATGAATATCACACTGTATGAGGATTACACAGCATGAATATCACACTGTATGAAGACAACATGGCATGAGGATTACACAGCATGAGTATCACACTGAATGGATATTATACTGTTTGATTACACAGCATGGATATCACTGTATGACAATAACAGCATGAGTATCAAACAGCATGAATATCTCATGCTGTATAATGATTACACAGCACAAGTATCAAACAGCATGAATATCATGCTGTATGAGGATGACAGTCTGGATATCACACTATATGAGGATTACACAGCATGAGGACGACACAGCATGAATATCACACTATTTGAGGATGACACAGCACGAGTATCAAACATAATGAATATCACACTGTATGAGGATTACACAGCATGATCATCACATTGTATGAGGATTACACAGCAGGAACATCACACTCTTTGGGAATTACACAGCATGAATATCACTGTATGAGGATTACAAAACTTGAATATCACACTATTTGAGGATTACACAGCACGAGTATCAAACATAATGAATACCACACTGTATGAAGACGACATCTTGAATATCACACTGTATGAGGATTACACAGCATGAGGATTACACTGTATGAGGATTACACAGCATGAGGATTACACAGCACGAGTATCAAACAGAATGGATACCACACTGTATGAAGACGACACATCTTGAATACCACACTGTATGAAAATTAAACAGCATGAGGATTACACTGGATGAGTAACACACTGTATGAAGATTACACAGTATGAGTATCACAATGTATGAAGATTACACAGTGTGAAAATCAAACAGCATGAATATCATAATGTATAAGGATTACACAGCCTGAATATCACATTGCATGAGGATTACATAGCATGAATATCACACTGTATGAAGATGACATCTTGAATATCACACTGTATGAGGATTACACAGCATTAATACCACACTGTATGAAAATTAAACAGCATGAGGATTACAGTGGATGAGTAACACACTGTATGAAGATTACACAGCATGAGTATCA
>CM068953.1:167489606-167521884 GCA_035128595.1 Eptatretus atami | reverse complement strand
AGCGATGAGCATCAACACTGTATGAAGATTACACAGCATGATTATCACACTATGATTACACAGCAATGAGTATCATACTGTATGAAGATTACGCAGTGTGAATATCAAACAAGCATGAATATCACAATATGAGGATTACACAGCCTGAATATCACATTGTATGAGGATTACACAGCATGAGCATCAAACAGCATCGAATCAACAACAGCATGAGCATAAACATCATGAATATCACACACGTATAAGATACACAGCATGAGTACTTACAACAGCATGAGCATATCACACTGTATTGAAGATTACACAGCAGAGTATCAAACAGCATGAATATCACACTGTATGAAGATTACACAGCATGAGCATCAAACAGCATGATATCACACTGTATGAAATTACACAGCATAGCATCAACACAGCATGAATATCACACTGTATGAGGATACACAGCATGAGTATCAAACAGCATGAATATCACACTGTATGAAGATTACACAGCATGAGTAATCAAACAGCATGAATATCACACTGTATGAAGATTACACAGCATGAGCATCAAACACAGCTGAATATCACACTGTATGAAGATTAACAGCATGAGTATCAAACAGCATGAATATCACACTGTAGTGAAGATTACACAGCATGAGTATGAAACAGCATGAATATCACACTGTATGAGGATTACACAGCATGAGTATCATACAGCGTTACTGAAAAAGGACCATCCTCATGTTATGTAGACCAAATAATGCTTGAATGACTTCGCTTATGCTCGAACAAATGAGTATTCATTGTCGTTTATGTGAAGATATTGTGTAACCATGACCACGTAAGTATGTATCTACACGGGAACACCGCTCAGGCCTAAGTCACATTTGCTCTACGGCGAGGATACGGCGGCCGTACGCCCTCTGAATTGACAGAACGTGCGGCGGCCGCAGAGTTTCTGCGGTGGCCTAGGGTGGCCCTAACGCCGTTTGGCTATCTGTTACAGGCCGAGGGTCGCCGTGGATTATAACGCGGAGTTATAACTTTTTCATTTCTACGTTGGCCGTAGCAATTCGACAAGCTCAGTTGTGACGTAGTTGTGTTCCACGTCGACCGTACGTAGGGCGTACGTGTGGACTTGCGTTATTCGTGCGGCTGCCGTAGTCTATCAATGAAAATGAATTTTGCCCTAAAAACCGAATACATTTTAAAAACCGAACACGACGTAGCGTTCATGTTTGTCACGCTCTCCCCACCTTTCGAGCCGCATCTTCGCGCTTGTCCATCCAGTTCGTCGGTGGAAGTCCTCGTGAAAGCATCTCTCGTGTGTCGATCGTTACTTTACCTCATGTTTTCACTCATTTGTGCTGTTTTTTTTTTTACTCATTTGTGTTAATTAATAACAAAAAGCAATCCGATAACGTGATGTGACGGGCTGTCGGGCAAGGATTAATTTCACAGAAAAACCGGTTGTAATTTGGAATATCCATGATTACCTCAGCCCGATGCGTTTGATGAAAGTGATTGTGTTCTGGGGCATCATGTTGAGACTGCCCTGGGGCAGCGCTGCGCACTGCAGTTGCAGCGACGACGATCGAACCCAGGCCGACTCGAGCCTGTGTGGACTTTGGATGTGAGTGATTGTACCAGTTTACATACAATACACCGCCACCGACAAGGTCATTTACTCATCTTATTTTACCTTAAACATGGGAATTTCAGTTGAAAGTGTCTTGAAAGTGGGTTTCTTGGGGTCCAGGAACAGATTAATTCACTCCATTATTCTCTATTGGGAAAAATGTTGGGAATCGAACTTTTTGCTATCCGAACAGCCTCCTGGGACGAATTCAATTCGGGATTCTGGGCACCACGTACTGGTATGTTCCGAACTGTGAATTTTTATTTCAGTAAAAAAGAACTGTATATCATACCCACTCGGTACGTCCTCTGCCGCACGTTCGCCTTAGTCCCCTGCGGTCCCCCTGCGGGCACCTTGCGTCTGCCTTGAAAATCTTATGGCCGCCGCAGCAACGCCCTCAGGTCACCGTGCGACATCAAATCAATGACCGTACAGCCCACCACGTTTTGGTCTCCACAATTTATAAATACGCCGTGCGGCTCCCCGAAAAATAAAAACATATGTGACTGCCAATGTGTGACCGTGGAATACTGCGCCGCCGTATAATTGCTAGTGCCCGTGATTTTGGAACCCACAGTCGCCGTGGCAATGTGACTTAGGCCTTAATATCGCGTTTCATTGATTTGAAGAGAGAAATAAAACATTTATGAGATTAGTATCATGTAGTCTATTTGTGTATAGGCTTAAACAATGTATACAATATCATACATATGGCTTACACAATGGGTACAATGATCACGTATACAGATTTACACAATGTATACAATGCAGTACGTGTATGGACTTACGAAAGTATAAATTATCAGGTGTATGGATTACACAATGTATACAATGATCAGTGTATGGACTTACAGAAAGTATAAAAATTATCAGTTATGGATTACAACACATGTATCACATTGATCAGTGTAGGATTACACAATGGTATACAATGATCGCAGTGTGTATGGACTTACAGAAAGTATAAAATTATCAGTTTATGGGATACAACAATGTATACATTGATTTCAGCGTGTATTAGGATTACAAAATGTATACAATGTCAGTGTATGGATCTATACAGAAAAGTATAAAATTATCATGGTTAATGGATACACAATGGTGTACAATGATCAGGTGTATATGGACTTACATGAATATAAAATTATCAGGTGTATGGGACTTACACAATGTATACATTGAACAGGTGTATGGGATTACATCAATGTATACAATGATCAAGCTGATATGAGACTATACAGAAAGTATAAAATTATAGTTAATGATTACACAAATGTATACACTTGATCATGGTATGGGATTACACAATGTATAAGCAATGATCAGAGTGTATGGACTTACAAAGTATAAAATTATCAGTGATCAGGATTACACAATGTATACAATGATCGAGTGTATGGACTTAGCAGAAATTATAAAAATATCAGTGTTATGGAGTAACACAATGATACATGATTCAGGTGTATGGTATTACACAATGATATCACAATAATCAGGTGGTATTGGATTATACAATGTATACAATGATTCAGGTTGTATGACTTACATGAAAGTAATAAAAATTATCAGGTGTATGGATTACAACAATGTTACATGACAGCTAGTGTATGGTAATATTACACAACTTATTACAATTATCAGGTGTATGGATTACACAAGTATACAATGATCAGTGTATAGGACTACAGAAAGTATAAAATTAATCAGTGTATGGTATTACACAATGTATACAGATATCAGAGTGAGGGTTACAAAATGCTATACAATAGATCAGGTGTGTTAGTGGGATTACACATGTATACAATGATTCAGTATATGGGATTACACAATGTTACAATGATCAGGCTTATGAGATTACACAATGTATACTAAAGATTGGATCAGTTGTATGGGAATTACCTACAATGTATAACATATGATCAGGTTTATGGGTTACACATATGTATACAATGATCAGGTTATAGGATTACCACAATGTATAACAATGATAGAGGTATGAAGATACACAATGTACACAATGATCAGGTTATGGATTACACAGTGTATACAATGATCAGTGAATGAGAGATTAACAATGTTAATCAATGATCAGGTGAAAATGAATACACAATGTATACAATGATCAGGTGTATGGGATTACAAATGTATACATTGATCAGGTGTATGGATTACACAATGTTATAAACATTGATCAGGTGTATGGGATTATCTACAGATGTATTATCAATATAGGATACTGGGATTACAGCAATGTATAAAGATCAGGTGTATGGATTACAGAAAGTATAAAATTATCAGGTGTAATGGGATTACACAATGTATACATTGATCAAAGTGTATGGTATTACAGCAATGTATACAATTGATCACGGTGTAATGGGATTCACAGCAATGTATAAGCAATGATCAAGGTGTAATGGAACTTACAGAAAGTATAAAAATTATTCAGGGTATGAGATGTCACACAATGTATACAATGATCAGGGTAGTAAT
This sequence comes from Eptatretus atami, assembly GCA_035128595.1. Taxonomy (NCBI): domain Eukaryota; kingdom Metazoa; phylum Chordata; class Myxini; order Myxiniformes; family Myxinidae; genus Eptatretus; species Eptatretus atami. Next base: position 167,517,764 of record CM068953.1, on the reverse strand, counting down.
GACTTACCAGAAAGTTAAAATTATACAGGTGTAACTGGAATCACCAATGTATACATTTGATCAGGTTGTAAGTTACACAATAGTAACAATGATCAGGTGAATGAGATTACAAATGGATATACAAATGATCAGAAGTGTATGGGATTACACAACTGGTATACATAAATCAAGGTGTATGGATTTACACCAATGTTAACAATAGATCAGGTGTATGAGGATTACACAATGTAAGTAAGCAATGATCAGGTTATGGGATTACACATGTATACACATGAAAATAATCAGCCCGAAATAAATGGACTACCCACTTATACAAGTAATAATTATCGTGTATAGGATTACACAATGTTAACATTGATCAGGTGTATGGGTATTACACAAATGTATACAAATGTCAGGTTATGGATTACACAATGTATAACATGATCAAGGTGTAATGGAGCTATACAAAGTTCATAAAATTATCAGAGTGATGGGAACACAATCTATACATCGATACTGGTGTAATGGATTCAGAAAGAAAAAAAATTATCAGGTGTTAATGGGATTAACACATGTAGTACATTAGATCAGGTGTATGGAGTTACACATAATGTATACAATGATTCAGAAGTTATGGGATTTACAAATGTATAAAATGATCAGGTGTAGTGGACTTATACATAAAGTATATAAATTTACAGTGTGGGATTACACAAATTCTGTATAACAAATCATGTGTATGGGATTACACAATGTATTATCAAGATCAGGTGTATGGGATTAACACAATGTATACATATGATCAGTGTATGGGAATAACAACAATTAATACAATGAATCAGGTGTAATGGATTACACAATGCTATACAATATCAGGTGTAGTGGGATTAACACAATGTATACAATGATGAGTGGTATGAGATTACACAAATGTATACAATGATCAGGTAGAATGTTATTATTCTACTAAACATAACATTAACCCAATTAACACATGTGTGGAAACGGACCTTACGATACCACGCTCGCGTTCGTATACGTTAATTCGTTAAACTACGAGATAACGGACGATGTGGTCACAGTTCGGTGGAAAGTGCACGATCCGTGAAATAACAAACGAAATTACCGTGACGTGTCCAAAGCAAAAGTGAGCGAAAGAAGGGAGGCGAAATTTTTTCCAGGAAAGGGATATTTGAAGTTTTCATTAATTTGGAGAAGGGGGGTTTTAACGGGGTCCCCCACGGGCCCACGTGGCACAGTCCCACGGTTCAGCGTCCGAGTTCTAGTCGCTTGCAACAACGTGCCAGACAGAGCCCTCCGCACAAAAGCCACGAGGTCCTGAGTGACCACACACAAAAGGCCGCCCTGTAAAAACACCTCTCTACACGCATCTTACTCAAAGACCAGATTTCATGCAGTACATAGGAGACAACACGAAACCGAAGTTCTCCACACCTCAACCGTGCGATGGATGGCTTGCAGGGTCCGCCGGACAAGGGACAAAAACTAGGAGTACACGTGAAACCTCACTTGAAATAGACACACAATCAATCGTTTTTAAACACACCACGAACAGACCCATCATCGACCGCACCACGTCCAATCCCGCTTTCCCCATTCATTCAAACCCCCAATTCTCATCTCCCGATTCCCACCTGACTGCCATCTCACTACCAGTCCCTAAGACACCAAAAACCCTAACAGCTCATTACCCCAACCCAAACACTGCATTCTCAGACAATATCCACCTCTCACTACTCACCTTAAATGCTCTTCCATCCTACATTCTCGAGACATTATTAACAACAAAGAGCAATCGGAGATTGCAGACCTTCGTCGCCAGGACTTTGGTTCTGTGTTTGTACTACTGTAGTGTGTTATGTAATTAATAACAGACAAATTAGAACTGTCACTTTAAATGCTGCCAGTGATGGACACGGGTACCAAGACGTCCCCTTTGATTGGAACCCTGATTCCTGACCCACGACGTTATTATTATTATAAATTTAATGCTAGAATGGCATTTAAAATAAGTTCATTTAAAAATCAAATGGAAACCAAATAGGTACAAGTCCTGCATTGGAGTAATAGAAGGAAACTGAACAAGCAAAAATCAAAGATGATCATCAGGAGGAACCTGGATAGGATTCACATTTCAGCTGGAACTCTCTACCCTCAAACCCATACGGCACAGCAAAGTGAGTCTAATTCAAAAAAAAATCAATCAATCACCACTCACTCAATCACTATGATGGCTGCCGACATGCCGTCCAATCAGGTTGAAATTGGAAAACATTTATATTCCCATCACCACTCACTCATTTGAAGTTTCACTCGATCAAATAAAGCGGTTCAAGAATTTATTTTTATTTTTTTAGATTTTCGTTCAGTCTAAAATGGCTGCCAGACCGTGTGGACCTATCACTTATTCGTGACAACTGGATCCCAAGGCTTGGGGAACTTGTGTGAAGTTTCCATCAATCTGTTCAGCGTTCTGGAGAAGATTTTAAAAGGTTGATGGTAAATCCAATATGGTTGCCAAACCACGTGACCTATGACATCACAGGTGTGAAACGTTTTGGTCTTCTGTGATTGGCGGTCATACCTGTTAAAGTTTTACTCAACTGTTCAGCCGTTTGGAAAGATTTTTGAAGGTTTCTTTTTTTTAAAGTATAGCTGCCGAACTACCTGATTGATAGCCTGGTGTTGGCTCAGTGTTAGGGTGCGGCTTGGGATCCTAAGGGTCCTGAGTTCAAGTCCCGTCGGCCGTTGAATTAATATACCAGGGGTTGACTCAGCTGTCATCCTTCTGAGGTCGGCAATGAGTACCAGCAGTGTGATGTACTGTAGAGAGCACTGCATAGCGACACAGGTATGCACTTCAAGAAATGATAGTTACCACTTAGCAGCTAAGCTGCCATAGCGACCACATGACTATGAGACGTCATCCATTTTTTTTTTCTGTCGACCAATTTATATCACCTTCGATGATCCTCAAAAACATTTTATACTGATCAGATAGTAGTGTTCTAGGTTATGAAATAGTCTTATAGACGTCATAAACAAAGCCACCACATGACATTAAAAAGAAAAATTAATACTTATTTCCCATGTGGATGTCTTGACATTGTGCCAAGTTTCAAATTTATTTCCATGGTGCAGTTTCAGAGATACATTCAACGTTTTTTCCTTTTTCCCAACATGGCTGCCACATCAATGAACCTGTGCAGTCATAATGATAACAGTAAAATAATTGCATGATATTGCTCCTGTTGTGATAATTTTGTGTCAATCCGACAAACGGTTTGAGATAAATCATTACTTTTGTAACGAAACAAAAACACAAGTCTGAAGACGACGAGGTATACGACAATAGACGATGTAATTGTTCAGAATTCAAGGATGAGACAATGTATAATATTGACCAAGTTTATCAAAAATGATCAAACATGATTGGTACGAGTACAGTTTAGCGCCATCTAATGTGCTGAAACCCTGGTTTCTTCTCAACAAGGACTTTTTACAAAATCCAAAATTTGACCTGTTGAGTATGACTTTTATTCTGGCCAAATCACAGCTTACTGGTCTGGAAGTTCACCTATAGACCAAATTATCACCAACATTGTGTGGGACGAAGCATAATAACTAACTTTTCATAGCAGCTTATTTTACGTAGAGGTCGGATCTATGAGATGCAAGACAGCGGTCAAGGGGTCATTTGTGAGTGTAGGCAGTCCCTGTTGGGATTACAAAGGTAAAAATGATTTTAGTTGGACCTCTTTGTATATTGAGCTCTCTGAAAATCTGCACCAGTGGTGGAAAAATTTTAGGGTTTTAACTTCGGGCTACTGGTAAAGAAGAACTCACATGGGAAATAAAGATGATAATTTTTTTTTTATATGAAGTGTCATGGGTGGCTTTGTTTACGCACGGGTATATAAAACTCTCGCCCCATAGCTAGATACACTACATTTCTCGATCAGTATGAATATGTTTTGATGCCAATCATCGCTTTTTAATTGAGGATTAAAAAATATGGTCTTTTCAGCAACTAAAATTGGAATGTAGTTCAACTTGTTACATCAGGATCAAGGGGTCCGCGTAAGAGTCTTCTCTTGGCAAGATCTTAGCTGTCACGTTTGGAAAGCAGAGTGTGTTTGATTGTCCACTCACTGTGTAACATTTTCCAGGGAAGTCCGCTGAAATTACACAGTAGCATTTCTTTTCTCTAACCGAGTAAGCACCACACACCAATAGGGTTAATCATTTCCCGACGTAAAGACAAGAAAGTTGCTCACGGCTGAGTCAACCACCTGGGATAATATATAAATCATTTCATACGGCCGATCTGACTTGAGAACTCAATGGATCCCTAGGATCTTCCAAGCGGACCAAACTTGCCTTCTATAGCCAATCTCGAAAGCCAACACCAGCGTTTACTAATTCAAGAGGATGCCAGTTCGGGCAGAGAATAATGTATCTTTTCTAAAAATGTATGGAGAAACCTTCAAAATTCTCAGTGCCCAACAGCGCAGGATCACAGTTTTAACTGCCTAACGTTGAGGTAAAACTTTAAAGGTGGGCATGACGCCAATTCACGACAGTACGGCAAAACGTTCCATCACCCTGTGATGTCATAGGTCCGTGTTGGCAGCCATATTGGGATTTGACCGATAACCTTTATTAAAATCATATTCGTCTAGAACTGTGAACAATCTTCCTGAATCGCTGTTGGACTCGGCGCATTCCACATAGTTTCTCCCCACGCTTTATATCGGGCGACTACCAGCGCTTGTGAAATGTTGTTCACGGACTCAACTGGATAAGATCACTCGATCTGTTTAGCCATTTTTAGCATATTGAACGAAATTTTAAAAAATTAAAAATGAGAGAGGTTCTTGCACGCTGTTTACTGGTGAACTCCGACCGATCGATAACCTTCACAATGAGTGAGTAGTGATGGGGAATATAAAATGTTTTCAATTTCAACTGATTGGACGCATGTCGAGTGCCTCCTCAGTTGATAGATTAGATGTTTAGTTGGGTGTAGAAATTGAATCTAGATTATTATTTTAAATTGCAATTAGGTACGGTCACATTGGCGGTGTGCCCGGTGGATCGCGTTTGAGACGGTAGAAGAGTTCCAGCGTGCATGGTAAATCGTATGCATGCCTCTCGTACGCTCGGAATGAGGTCATCTTGATTATGTAGTGCTTGTTCAGTTATCTATTGAGTTATTACTCAATGCGTATGTACCTCCTCTCCCAATAGACTGTGGTTCTTCCATGGTGGATTTTAATTGAACTTATTTTAAATGCCATTCCTGCATTATTAATAATAAGAGATAGAGTAACGTACGTGGGTCAGGAATTAGGGTGCTCAAGATCTTCAATCATAAGGGGCCAGTAACAATTCGTTAACACCGTGTCATCTTTTGGCATTACAGTTATACAGTGACCAGTTTCTGTTCGTTATCTAATGTCATTTTTGTGGGATTATTACATAACACACTACGTAGTCTACACAAAAAGCACACAAAGTTGTCCTGCGACGTTATGATCTAACTCGCAAATTGCCTTTTGTTACTGAACTCATCAAGAAATGTTGTATGTTCTAAGTTCACTTTAGCTGGAGCCATTTCAGGTGTAGGTAGCTCGTGGGTGGAATCTGTCTGAGAACTGCAGGATATTAGGTGGTACGAAACAATGAAAAAATTTGGAGGGTGAACTGAGCCTTAGGTTTTTTTGGTGGTCTTGTGCAGACTGTGCCATTTGGCTTTAACCATAATACCGGACCCTGGTAGTGACCAATGACTCGCAATCAGGCTTAGGAGCGACGACTCGCGCTAGGGGAAAGATAGAGTGGGTTTTTGTATTGCCAAAATTGGAAATTTAGATGGGATGGGAAAACGCGCCTGCAAACACGAATAGTGGTTCGTCAATTTTTTTCAAGTTTCGAGGACCTTGTGGCCTTTGACTTTGGAAAGTACGAAAAAATGAAAAAATCGGGAGCTTCGCGGCGGTTTCGATGATGGGGTCTTCGTTTATTGGTGTGTTATAAAACGTGATGTGGTGTCGCTAATTTTCTCGGAAGTGAGGTTCACTAATCTACCTTAAATAGCTTCTCTTTGTAACCCATCCTCTCGTTCCGCCAGGGACCGGGCGTGACACAGCAATAACTCCCTCGGGCGAGGAAGAGAGTGAAATTGTGTATTGAATCGTGTAATTCGATTGTTCTCCGCTGGACTAGTGTCACTTAAAGGTCATATCTTTTTTGAGACACTGATTGGTGTGAACGCAGCATTACGTGGTGTGTATTTCACAGAGGGAGAGAGAATACACTATTTTGCTGGGGACCCGCTCAGGACCCGCGATGGCTGCTCTTGCCCGGGCTGAGGACCTTCTGGCGCACGTCTAGTTGCACGAGTGGGCTACGAACTCGCACGCTAGAACCGTGGCGGGAACCCTAGAATGCATCATAGCACTGAGACCCGTAACGCCTCTCACCTAAATATGATACTCTTCAATGTCTCCTCTCTGAGTTTTACCCTTCCATTCAGACTCACCTCTTCTTGCTTCTCGCGCGACACGTCAGGTAATTCGCTTTATAATGTAGATATTCACGGATTTCCGGGGCACTTTCCACCGCGTGACACAATCCCTGATTCTCGAGTTTACACGAAATTAAAAATTAATTTCGTAATTTCACGAACGCGCCCGTACAAGCCTTGGTTTTAATTCGTAACGGTACGTTTCCAATGTGTTTAATTGGGTTAATGTGTAATATTTTAGTAAATAAAATCAACGAGGCATTCTACTCTATTCATTGTTGTATATTGTGTTAATCTCATTATATCTTTGGTCATATGGTATACATTGTGTATTCCCATACACGGCGTCTGTCATTGGGCTTATAACATTGTGTATCCCACTCAACCTCGTCATGTATTAATTGTAATTATCCCGGCTTGAACACTAGAATGCTCTCTTGCTAGTTAATCGCACATAACAAACCACAACTGATCTCAGTTGAGTCTAGTATGCATTGTAGCCTAATCCATACCACACCAACTATAATGTTATTTTGAATCTAGTACATTGGATCGTGGTGGTATCCCATACACCTGATAAATTTTTAATCTCTATATAAGTAACACGTCCCAACTCCGGGAGCTTCTGATGACTCATTGGGACTAAAGACAATATGCTAGTAAATCACACATACACCACCATCATCAATGTACCTAAATCATACGTATAGATAATAACTCATACAGCCTTCTATCGTTAATCCTGTGATGTCTCCCCATACACCGGATAATGTGATAACATTTCTGTCCAAAGATCACATACACCAGATCATTGGTCTATACATTGTGTCAATCCATTACGACCTGATATAAGTTATACTTCCTGTAAGGCTCATACACACTGCAATCTTGGCGTGTTGTATACATTGATCGATAACAACATTACTCAATGTTGGCATTAAATATCTATATTTTGGTAATACCATACACGCACCTGATCACACTCTACTATCATGTTATTGTTGATGTCAATCTATGACACACTTGTATTATTTTCTCTCTTATAATATAAAACTCCCAATATTTACGACCTGATAATATAGGTACTCATCATGTGTGATTATAGTTCCCATCCTCCATGATCAATTGATTATACACTTTGTCATATCCGCATAGTCACCTGTTATGACTAAATCACATAGGTACTATATTTAAATGGTCAATCCCATACACCTGATCAATGTATACATTGTGTAATCCCATACACCTGAATCATTGATACATTGTGAAATCTCATTCACTGTATCATGGGACACAACGTATGTATCAACTATAGTGACAGTTATAACTAACCACTAAATACATGATCACAATTACTTATACTTGTTATACAACAACATTTGTGTACATACGGCGTTGTTGACGAGTGCGGGTGGCGATATATCCCATTACACATGATAAATTTATGAGGACAGATACTACATTTTCTGTACAGTCCATACACTGACTAATATGTTAACATTTGTTAAATACCTTATACACCTGATAATTTATTTTCTATACTTTCTTTGATTATTCATACACCAAACAAAACAAACAAAAAACAACGACAGACAGACAGACAGACAGACAGGACAACAACCGGGGTAGTCGGACATGGGGGTTCGGCTAATAATATTTGCATTACTAGGCACCTGATACCAGTGGTATTTCTATTGGTTAATTCCTTTTGTCGTAACACACCAGACGTGATTAATCATGGTGTTAATAGACAATTGATGTTGATTACCGATAACAACAAACTGTCAAATTGTATACATTGTGTAATTCCCTTTATACACTCTGATTAATTTATATACTTTTCCTGGTAAGTACAAAATTACAGCGCTGATCACTTGCTGGGTACAGTTGTTGTTAATTTCCCATTATCCTCATTCAATTGGTGGGATTTCAAAAAAATAGTACATAATGTTTGATAAATCACAATACATGTCGATTCTTTTCAATGAAAAGTATAACAATTGTGTAATCCCATACACCTGGATCAATGAATAGCATTTGTTGTAATCCCATATGTTACACCTCTGATCATTGGCAACTCTAATTGTGTAAATTCTTCACCTGAGTGGATTGGTATTACATTGTGTAATCTATTGTCACATGATCAGTTCGTATCTCATTGTGTAATCCATAAACTCTGGATCCTTAGCTCTAGCATGGGTGTTGAATCTCTCAAACTACTGACACACTACTGATCTCATTGTTGGGATAATATACATTGCGTATCCCCGTACTAAGCTGTATTATCATGCAAATATACAATTGTGTAATTCCTCCTACACCTTGCATTGGTTACATTGTGTAATCCATACACCTGATCGATTGTATACATTGTGTTAATCTCAGTCACCTGATCATTGTATACATTGCTGTGAACTTTCCCTATTTACACTCCCTGCAGGTGATTGCTATTTTCATTGTAGTGCTGAGTCCCCATTAACCTGGGATCATTGATTAACTACATTACATAGCATAAACAGACAGGTGTGGTTACCCATACAACAACTGATATTCATTGTTAATACAGAGTGTGTAATAACAGATACTCGCAATTTTATACTTTTTGTAAGTCCATACGGCTGGTGTGAATCATTGATGTTATACATATCTCGCTGTAATCCCATACACCTGATATTGTAGCTGTATTGTGTAATACCATACAACCTGATCATTGTCCTAATACATTTGGTGTAATCCCATACACCCACTCGATTAAGAGATCTATTATACTTATTGTAGAATCCCAATACACATGAATCAAGTGTGGATATACTTGACCCTCATAATCCTTTCTCACGAGGCTGATTATTGAAATTACATTTAGTGTGATATATCCAACATACACACTTGATCAACTGTATTTCATATAGTGTCAAATCCCATACACATCGAATAACTATCAATGTACTTTCTGCATTAGTCGCTCAAGTAATCACTTGATCATTGTACTCATTTGTCCGTTCTTATCCGCTACAACCGTGATAATTTATTATACTTCTGTAGTCCATACACTGATCTAAATATGTATAGGCATTTTTGTAATCCATACACCTATCAGTGTTGAATGGATGTAATCCCATAACCTGGGATAATTTATATTACTTTCTGTCAAGTCCATACCCTGATCATTGTATACATTGTGTACCCAATACACCTGAATCAATGTACTAATCAACTTTGTGCTGTAATCCCAATACACCTGATTAATTTTATTACTTTCTGTAAATTTAGTCCCTACCTGCATCATTGTTACACATTGTGTTGTAATCACCATCCACCTGATACTTCCCCCCAAATGTTCATCCCCTACCTCTCTCTCGTAGACTCCAATACAACAAATCACCTGCTAATCTCTTTGTTAAGTCCCATACACGCTGATGAATGGAATCATACTATTATGATGTGAATTCGCTTCTAACAGTCTGATTAATTTTATCTTTCTGTAGTCCCATACACGCTGATCATTGTATACATTGTGTAATCCATACACGCTGATCAATGTATACATTGTTGTAATCCCATTTACACCTGATAATTTTATTGAGCTTTCTGTAGTCCATACAGCCTGATCATTGTCTCACATTAGTGTGATCCCATGACACCTGTAATTTAGTATACTATGTCTGTAGGAAGTAATACACGGTGACCACATAAATGATACTAGCATTGCGTATTAACTGTATAACAAGTAATGTATCATTGCTACCCATTGCTGTAAAGACCATATGAATTAGCCAAATGATCAATTTACTTTGTACATTGTAGATAAGACGTATTCACACATAGAAAAATAGCTATGGATAGCGTGTGCTGTGCATGAATGTTGTTTTATTTCCTCTTGTCATGATCAATGAAACTCCCGTTAAGCCTGAATCAAATAATCTCTCACAACGGACGACTTTGAGCAAGACACTGATAGGTGTGGGATTGTTTTGACGATAGCTTTGGCAAACTCCTTGCCAGACAGATAAATAAGTGCTTTGTGTATTGTTATGTGCTTTCCGTTGTTGTCAACTTTTTCAGGTTGATATGTTCAATCTATAAAGTGTTGCAGTTGTGTTTGAGCATATTGATCGGGTTAATTGTACTTTTTTGTATTGTCCGTTAGTTTTTGATTGGAGAGGATGTGAGATCCGTATTTTGTTTGTGTTTTTCTTGTCAAGTTTTGTTAGTCAGTTATCTTGAATCAGTGGGAGGGTCTTGAGGATTTATTGTGGGTCAAAAGTAAGATAGGAGCAAAGTGGATAAGGAAGATGACGACTATAAATATCACAGCATTAATTTTAACCCACTCCGTCTGCCTCTTCGGTGAGTAAATTCTTAAAAGAGAAAGAGGTGCTGAGAGATATGTCGTGAGGAGTGGGGATGTACTCCAGAGGAATCTACGCCCTAGCAAATATATACGAGACGGAGGAGGAGAGAGAGATGGGGGTGACCGCTGAGGGAGTATTTCCTGGACGGGACACGAGAATGTGCAGTCAGCATGAATGTGTTTAGGTATTTGTTGTGCGGGGGGAGCCGCACGGCGCTATTTATTAAATTGTGGAGACCAAAACGTAGGTGATGCTGTACGCCGGTCATGATTGTGAAGTGTCGCACGGTGACCTCAGCAGGCGTGCTGCAATGCGGCGGCCACGTAGAATTTTCAAGGCAGAGGCGCAGGTGGGCCCGATGGGAGACGCTGGGAGGACGACCTAAGGACGAACTGCGCCAGACGGACGTGGGGTACGATAGAGGAAAGGAGAGGGTTGATATATACCAGTTTTTTTTTACTGAAATAATATTAAATATCTCAGATTACGGAACATACAGTATCGTTAGCTCAGCCCCCAGAATCCTAACTAGTAATTTCGTCCCAGGACGGGGTGGTCGGATCATCCAAATCAAGTTCGATTCGCCTTCTAAATATGTTTCCCAATATAGCAGATAATGGAGTGAATGTTAATCTGTTCCTGACCCAAGAACCCACTTTCCAAGACACTTTCAATGAAATTCCATGTTTTAAGGTTAAAATAAGAATGATACTCCAGTGTCTAGGTGGCTGAAACAAGAGTTATGTATAATAATGTCTGATAACAATAGCTATTACAACTCACTTCTATATAAGGATCACCACCAGCGCTCGCGCACCTGGGTTCTGAAGTTCGTCTCGCCGCATCTTGCCAGCGCTGTCACAAGAGCAGCAACTATGTCAATCGCGTGATGCCCCCAGAACCACAATCACTTTCATCAAACGCATCGGGCTGAGGTAATCATGGATATTCCAAATTACAACGGTTTTTCTGTGAAATTAATTCTTGCCCGACAGTCCGTCACATCACGTATCGGATTGTTTTGTTCTTAATTAAAACACAAGATGAGTTAAAAAAAAAAAAAACAGCACAATCAGGTGAAACATGAGGTAAGTAACGATCGACACACGAGAGATGCTTTCACGAGACTCTCCACCGACGAACTGGATGGACAAAGCGCGAAAGATGCGGCCTCGAACAGGTGGGAGACGCGTGAACAAAAATGAACGCTACGTTCGTGTTCGGTTTTAAAAGTGCATATTCGGGTTTTTTAGGGCCAAAATTCATTTTCAGTTGATTGACTCACGCAGACGCACGAAGTAACGCAAAGTCCACCCTTACCGTCACCTACATCGGTCGACGCGTGGACACAACTACGTCACAACTATTCGCTGTCGAATTGCTACGGCCAACGTAGCAGAGATGAAAGGAAAGCAGTAATCCTTAACTCGCGTTCTATACTTTCCATCGGCGACCTACGAGCCACAATGTAACAGATAGACTTCCAACCGGTCCCAGGCCATACACAACAGCCCCGGCTAGCGGTGACCACCATTCGTTGCGCAGACACACACGCTAAGAAACCTCCTGCGGCCGCCGCACGTTTCATGTCAATTCACCGGAACGGCGTAGAGCCGTGCTCGTATCTCGCTCCGTAGAGCAATGTGACTTAGCCTGAAGGGCTGTGCGCTGTGTAATATTACCATACATTTTCGAAGTGTCGTCTCGTAACAACACTTATACATTCTATCTGCGATGAATACAAACTCAAGAATACTGCATACATCTCAGTTACTGAGACCCATTAGAGCAACAGTCATTCAAATCACTCTCTCGTGGTCTGACATGGTATCCCAAATAAAGAGCACGACTCGGAGTGTCGGGATATATCAAGATAGACGCGATGTGAATGATACTCGAATGCGATGAGAGAGAGAATGGTAGTACACGATCGATAACAAGGGATGTAGATACTTCATGCTGTTTGGAATGACTCATGCTGTGTAATCTGTCAATGACAGTGGCAGACGAGTGATATTTCATGCTGTTTGGTATACATGCTGATGTAATCTTATACAGTGTGATATTTCATGCTGTGTTGAATTGCTGCTGGATCTGATGGATTAAATCTCAGGGGATTACCATGTGATATTACATAGACTGTTTGTTGGTAGCTCCATGCTGTGTAAATCTTCATAACAGTTGATATTCTGCTGTTTTGATTACTCATGCGGGTTGTCAATCCTATTCAGTACAGTGGTGATATTCATGCTTGTGTTGTATGCTCATGCTGTGTAATCTTCATACAGTGTACGTAGTATTATAGCAAGTCGGACTGTTTGGAGGTGATGGCAAATGTGACTTAGGCCTTAATATCGCCGTTTCATTGATTTTGAAAGAGAGAAATAAAACATTTATGAGGATTAGTATCATGTACGTCTATTTGTGTATAGGCTTAAACAATGTATACAATGATCATACATATGGGCTTACACAATGGGTACAATGATCACGTATACAGGTTTACACAATGTATACAATGAGTACGTGTATGGATTACGAAGTATAAATTATCAGGTGTATGGATACACAATGTATACAATGATCAGTGTATGGACTTACAGAAAGTATAAAATTATCAGGTGTATGGGATTACACATGTATACATTGATCAGTGTATGGATTACACAATGTATACAATATCAGGTGTATGGACTTACAGAAAGTATAAAATTATCAGTTATGGATTACACAATGTATACATTGATCAGTGTATGGATTACAAAATGTATACAATGATCAGTGTATGGACTTACAGAAAAGTATAAAATTATCATGGTTATGGGATTACACAATGTGTACAATGATCAGGTGTATGGACTTACAGAATATAAAATTATCAGGTGTATGGACTTACACAATGTATACATTGATCAGGTGTATGGGATTACACAATGTATACAATGATCAGTGATATGGACTTACGAAGTATAAAATTATAGTAATGGGATTACACAAATGTATCATTATCAGGTTATGGGATTACACAATGTATACAATGATCAGGTGTATGGACTTACAAAGTATAAAATTATCAGGTGTATGGATTACACAATGTATACAATGATCAGGTGTATGGACTTACAGAAATATAAAAAATCAGGTGTATGGATTACACAATGAATACATTGATCAGGTGTATGGATTACACAATGTATACAATAATCAGGTGTTTGATATATACATGTATACAATGATCAGTGTATGGACTTACAGAAAGTATAAATTATCAGGTGTATGGGATTACACAATGTATACAATGCAGGTGTATGGTATTACACAATATTACAATTATCAGGTGTATGGGATTACACAATGTATACAATGATCAGGTGTATGACTTACAGAAGAGTATAAAATTATCAGTGTATGGTATTACACAATGTATACAATGATCAGGTGTATGGGATACACAATGTATACAATATGATCAGGTGATGGATTACACCATGTATACAATGATTCAGGTTATGGATTACACAATGTTATACAATGATCAGGTGTATGAGATACGACAATGTATACAATGATCAGGTTTATGGGATTACACAATGTATACAATGATCAGTGTATGGGATTACACAAGTATACAATGATCAGGTTATGGATTTACACAATGTATACAATGATCGGGTATGAGATTAACAATGTATACAATGATCAGGTTATGGATTACACAAGTGTATACAATGATCAGTGATGGAGATTACACAATGTATACATGATCAGGTGAATAGATTACACAATGTATACAATGATCAGGTGTATGGGATTACAAATGTATACATTGATCAGTTGTATGGATTACACAATGTTAATACCAATTGAATTCAGGTGTATGGGATTACACAATGTATTACAATATCTAGGATACTGGATTACACAATGTATTACCAATATTCAGGTGTATGGACTTACAGAAAGTTAAAATTATCATGTATGGATTACACAATTATAATTGATCAGTGTATGATTACACAATGTATACAATTGATCACGTGTATGGATTACACACAATGTATACAATGATCAATGGATACAGAAAGAAAATATCGGGTATGATTACACAATGTATACAATGATCAGGTGTATGGACTTACAGAAAGTAAAAATTGATCAGGTGTATGGGATTACCAATGTATACATTGATCAGTGTATGATTACCACAATGTATACAATGATCAGGTGATGGATTCACAATGTATACAATGATCAGGTGTATGATTACACAATGTATACAATTATCAAGGTGTATGGATACACAAGTTAATACATTGATCAGGTGTATGGATTACACAATGTATAAATGATCAGGTTATGGGATTACACAATGTATACACATGATCAGGTATATGGACTTACAGAAAGTATAAAATTATCAGTGTTGGATACACAAGTTACATTGATCAGGTGTATGGTATTACACAATGTATACAAATGATCAGGTGTATGGGATTACACAATGTTAACATGATCAGGTGTATGGACTTACAAAGTATTAATATCAGGTGTATGGAGACACAATGTATACATGATCTGGTGTATGGACTTACAGAAGTATAAAATTATCAGGTGTATGGGTTACACAATGTATACATTGATCAGGTGTATGGTAGTTACATAATGTATACAATGATCAGGTGTATGGGATACAAATGTATACAATGATCAGGTGTATGGACTTACAAAAGTATAAATTATCAGTGTATGGGATTACACAATGTATACAATGATCAGTGTATGGGATTACACATGTATTACAAATCAGGTGTATGGGATTACACAATGATCAATGATCAGTGTATGGATTACACATTATACAATGATCAGGTTGGATACACAATGTATAATATCAGGTGTATGGGATTACACAATGTATACAATGATCAGGTGTATGAGATTACACAATGTATACACATGATCAGGTTGAATGTATTATTTACTAAACATTACACATTAACCCAATTAACACATGTGTGGAAACGACCGTACGAATACCCACGGCGCGTTCGTTTACGTTAATTCGTGTAAACTACGAGAATAAGGGATTGTGGTCACGTCGGTGGAAAGTGCACGAATCCGTGAATAACATAAACGAATTACCTGACGCTGTCCAAAGCAAAAGGTGAGCGAATGAAGGGAAATCAGGAGGAATTGAAAGTTCATATTGGAGAGGCGTACGGGTCCACGCACGTGCACAGTCCGCACGGTTCCAGCGTCCGAGTTCGTGAGCTCGTGCACAGACGTGCCAGAAGGCCCTCCCGCACAGCCACGGGGTCCTGAGGGTCCCACAGCAAAAGGCTCTCCCTGTGAAATAACACCTGCTCGTTACACGCATCTTCTCAAAGAGCCGTTTCATGCAGTCATGGAGACACACGAACCGAAGTCTCCACACCTCACCGTGTCGATGGATGGCTGTGCAGGGTCCGCCGGACAAAGGGACAAAAACTAAGGGTACATGAACCTCACTTGAAATACACACATCATCGTTTTTAAACACACCACGACAGACCATCATCGACCGCACCACGTCCACATCCCGCTTTCCCCATTCATTCAAAACCCCCAATTCTCATCTCCCGATCTCCCCAACCTGACTGCCCTCTCACTACCCAGTCCCCAAGACACCAAAAACCCCTAACAGCTCATTACTCCAACCCCAAACACTGCATTCTCAGACAATTCCACCTCCTACTACTCACCTTAAATGCTGCTCCATCCTACATTCTCGAGACATTATTAACAACAAAAGAGCAATCGGAGATTGCAGACCTTCGTCGCCAGGACTTTTGTGTGCTGTTTGTGTACTACTGTAGTGTGTTATGTAATTAATAACAGACAAATTAGAACTGTCACTTTATAACTGCTGCCAGTGATGACCGGGTACCAAGACGTCCCCCTTTGATTGGACACCTGATCCTGACCCACGACGTTTATTATTATTATTAAATTTAATGCAGAATGGCATTTAAAATAAGTTCATTTAAAATCAAATGGAAGACCAAATAGGTACAAGTCCTGCATTGGAGTAATCAGAAGGAAACTGAACAAGCAAAAATCAAAGATGACGTCATCAGGAGGAACCTGGATAGGATTCACATTTCAGCTGGAACTCTTCTACCCTCAAACCCATCCGGGCACAGCCAAGTGAGTCTAATTCAAAAAAAAAATCAATCAATCACCACTCACTCAATCACTGATGATGGCTGCCCGACCATGCGTCCAATCAGGTTGAAATTGAAAACATTTATATTCCCCATCACCACTCACTCATTGTGAAGTTTCACGTCGATCAATAAAGCGGTTCAAGAATTTATTTTTATTTTTTAGATTTTCGTTCAGTCTAAAATGGCTGCCAGACCGTGTGACCTATCCATTATTCGTGAACACACTGGTATCCCCAAGGCTTGGGGAACTTGTGTGAAGTTTCCCATCAATCTGTTCAGCCGTTCTGGAGAAGATTTTAAAAGGTTGATGGTAAATCCAATATGGCTGCCAAACCACGTGACCTATGACATCACAGGGTGTGAACGTTTTGGTCTTCGTGAATTGGCGGTCATACCTGTTAAAGTTTTACCTCAACTGTTCAGCCGTTTCGGAGAAGATTTTTGAAGGTTTTCTTTTTTTTTAAAGTATAGCTGCCGAACTACCTGATTGATAGCCTGGTGTTGGCTCAGTGGTTAGGGTGGCGGCTTGGGATCCTAGGGTCCTGAGTTCAAGTCCCGTCGGCCGTTGAATTAATATACCAGGGGGTTGACTCAGCCTGTCATCCTTCTGAGGTCGGCGAAATGAGTACCAGTTCCAGTGTGTGTACTGGTAGAGGAGCACTGCATCAGCGACACAGTTGCACTTCAAGAAATGATAGTTACCCTTGCAGCTAAGCTGCCATACGACCACCACCTGATTGATGACGTCATCCATTTTTTCTGTCGACCAATTTATCCCTTCGATGATCCTCAAAACATTTTCATACTGATCAGATGTAGTGTTCTAGGTATGCAATTATAACGTCATAACAAAGCCACCCATGACATCATAAAAAAAAATTATACTTATTTCCCATGTGGAGTTCTTGACATGTGCCAAGTTTCAATTTTTTCCATGGTGCAGTTTCAGAGATACAGAGGTCCAACGTTTTTCCTTTTTTCCAACATGGCTGCCACATCACATGACCTGTGACGTCATAATGATCAGTAAAATAATCTGCATGAGTAGTTGCTCCTGTGGTGATAATTTTGTGTCAATCCGACAAACGGTTGCAGATAAAAATCATACTCACGTTTTGTACAGCGAAACAAATAAACACAAGTCTGAAGACGACGATGGTTCACGAGCGGTATTTGACGATGTAGATTGTTTCAGAAGTCGTTCAAATTCAGGATGAGACAATGTTATTAATTTGACCAAGTTTTATAAACAAAAATGATCAACATGATTGTACGAGTACAGTTTAGCGCCATCTAATGTGCTGAAACCCTGGTTTCTTCTCAACAAGGACTTTTTACAAAATCCAAAATTTGACCTGTTGAGTATGACTTTTATTCTGGCCAAATCACAGCTTACTGGTCTGGAAGTTCACCTATAGACCAAATTATCACCAACATTGTGTGGGACGAAGCATAATAACTAACTTTTCATAGCAGCTTATTTTACGTAGAGGTCGGATCTATGAGATGCAAGACAGCGGTCAAGGGGTCATTTGTGAGTGTAGGCAGTCCCTGTTGGGATTACAAAGGTAAAAATGATTTTAGTTGGACCTCTTTGTATATTGAGCTCTCTGAAAATCTGCACCAGTGGTGGAAAAATTTTAGGGTTTTAACTTCGGGCTACTGGTAAAGAAGAACTCACATGGGAAATAAAGATGATAATTTTTTTTTTATATGAAGTGTCATGGGTGGCTTTGTTTACGCACGGGTATATAAAACTCTCGCCCCATAGCTAGATACACTACATTTCTCGATCAGTATGAATATGTTTTGATGCCAATCATCGCTTTTTAATTGAGGATTAAAAAATATGGTCTTTTCAGCAACTAAAATTGGAATGTAGTTCAACTTGTTACATCAGGATCAAGGGGTCCGCGTAAGAGTCTTCTCTTGGCAAGATCTTAGCTGTCACGTTTGGAAAGCAGAGTGTGTTTGATTGTCCACTCACTGTGTAACATTTTCCAGGGAAGTCCGCTGAAATTACACAGTAGCATTTCTTTTCTCTAACCGAGTAAGCACCACACACCAATAGGGTTAATCATTTCCCGACGTAAAGACAAGAAAGTTGCTCACGGCTGAGTCAACCACCTGGGATAATATATAAATCATTTCATACGGCCGATCTGACTTGAGAACTCAATGGATCCCTAGGATCTTCCAAGCGGACCAAACTTGCCTTCTATAGCCAATCTCGAAAGCCAACACCAGCGTTTACTAATTCAAGAGGATGCCAGTTCGGGCAGAGAATAATGTATCTTTTCTAAAAATGTATGGAGAAACCTTCAAAATTCTCAGTGCCCAACAGCGCAGGATCACAGTTTTAACTGCCTAACGTTGAGGTAAAACTTTAAAGGTGGGCATGACGCCAATTCACGACAGTACGGCAAAACGTTCCATCACCCTGTGATGTCATAGGTCCGTGTTGGCAGCCATATTGGGATTTGACCGATAACCTTTATTAAAATCATATTCGTCTAGAACTGTGAACAATCTTCCTGAATCGCTGTTGGACTCGGCGCATTCCACATAGTTTCTCCCCACGCTTTATATCGGGCGACTACCAGCGCTTGTGAAATGTTGTTCACGGACTCAACTGGATAAGATCACTCGATCTGTTTAGCCATTTTTAGCATATTGAACGAAATTTTAAAAAATTAAAAATGAGAGAGGTTCTTGCAAACGACTGCTTTACGAGTGAATCCGACGATGAAACCTTCACAATGAGTGTGAGTGGGTGATGGGGAATATAAAATGTTTCTCAATTTCAACTGATTGGACGCATTTCCGAGGTGAGCCAGGCCAATCAGTCTGATACGATTCATGATGTTGTAGTGGGTGTGAAATTGGATCTGATTATTTTTTTTTTGCCATTAGACGGTCACATTGGCGGTGTGCCGTGGATTGGTTGACGGTAAGAAGAGTTTCCAGCTGCATAAACTATGAATCCTCTCGGTATCCTCTGGAATGAGGAGTTCATCTTTGATTTTGTGCTTGTTGTCAGATTATCCCTATTGATTACTCGTCCAATGCATGTACTCCTTCCCATAGATTGTGGTTTCTTCCATGTATGATTGTTACTTGAACTTATTTGTAAAGTGCCATTCTGGCATTAAACTTAATAATAAGAGATAGAGTAACGTACGTGGGTCAGGAATTAGGGTGCTCAAGATCTTCAATCATAAGGGGCCAGTAACAATTCGTTAACACCGTGTCATCTTTTGGCATTACAGTTATACAGTGACCAGTTTCTGTTCGTTATCTAATGTCATTTTTGTGGGATTATTACATAACACACTACGTAGTCTACACAAAAAGCACACAAAGTTGTCCTGCGACGTTATGATCTAACTCGCAAATTGCCTTTTGTTACTGAACTCATCAAGAAATGTTGTATGTTCTAAGTTCACTTTAGCTGGAGCCATTTCAGGTGTAGGTAGCTCGTGGGTGGAATCTGTCTGAGAACTGCAGGATATTAGGTGGTACGAAACAATGAAAAAATTTGGAGGGTGAACTGAGCCTTAGGTTTTTTTGGTGGTCTTGTGCAGACTGTGCCATTTGGCTTTAACCATAATACCGGACCCTGGTAGTGACCAATGACTCGCAATCAGGCTTAGGAGCGACGACTCGCGCTAGGGGAAAGATAGAGTGGGTTTTTGTATTGCCAAAATTGGAAATTTAGATGGGATGGGAAAACGCGCCTGCAAACACGAATAGTGGTTCGTCAATTTTTTTCAAGTTTCGAGGACCTTGTGGCCTTTGACTTTGGAAAGTACGAAAAAATGAAAAAATCGGGAGCTTCGCGGCGGTTTCGATGATGGGGTCTTCGTTTATTGGTGTGTTATAAAACGTGATGTGGTGTCGCTAATTTTCTCGGAAGTGAGGTTCACTAATCTACCTTAAATAGCTTCTCTTTGTAACCCATCCTCTCGTTCCGCCAGGGACCGGGCGTGACACAGCAATAACTCCCTCGGGCGAGGAAGAGAGTGAAATTGTGTATTGAATCGTGTAATTCGATTGTTCTCCGCTGGACTAGTGTCACTTAAAGGTCATATCTTTTTTGAGACACTGATTGGTGTGAACGCAGCATTACGTGGTGTGTATTTCACAGAGGGAGAGAGAATACACTATTTTGCTGGGGACCCGCTCAGGACCCGCGATGGCTGCTCTTGCCCGGGCTGAGGACCTTCTGGCGCACGTCTAGTTGCACGAGTGGGCTACGAACTCGCACGCTAGAACCGTGGCGGGAACCCTAGAATGCATCATAGCACTGAGACCCGTAACGCCTCTCACCTAAATATGATACTCTTCAATGTCTCCTCTCTGAGTTTTACCCTTCCATTCAGACTCACCTCTTCTTGCTTCTCGCGCGACACGTCAGGTAATTCGCTTTATAATGTAGATATTCACGGATTTCCGGGGCACTTTCCACCGCGTGACACAATCCCTGATTCTCGAGTTTACACGAAATTAAAAATTAATTTCGTAATTTCACGAACGCGCCCGTACAAGCCTTGGTTTTAATTCGTAACGGTACGTTTCCAATGTGTTTAATTGGGTTAATGTGTAATATTTTAGTAAATAAAATCAACGAGGCATTCTACTCTATTCATTGTTGTATATTGTGTTAATCTCATTATATCTTTGGTCATATGGTATACATTGTGTATTCCCATACACGGCGTCTGTCATTGGGCTTATAACATTGTGTATCCCACTCAACCTCGTCATGTATTAATTGTAATTATCCCGGCTTGAACACTAGAATGCTCTCTTGCTAGTTAATCGCACATAACAAACCACAACTGATCTCAGTTGAGTCTAGTATGCATTGTAGCCTAATCCATACCACACCAACTATAATGTTATTTTGAATCTAGTACATTGGATCGTGGTGGTATCCCATACACCTGATAAATTTTTAATCTCTATATAAGTAACACGTCCCAACTCCGGGAGCTTCTGATGACTCATTGGGACTAAAGACAATATGCTAGTAAATCACACATACACCACCATCATCAATGTACCTAAATCATACGTATAGATAATAACTCATACAGCCTTCTATCGTTAATCCTGTGATGTCTCCCCATACACCGGATAATGTGATAACATTTCTGTCCAAAGATCACATACACCAGATCATTGGTCTATACATTGTGTCAATCCATTACGACCTGATATAAGTTATACTTCCTGTAAGGCTCATACACACTGCAATCTTGGCGTGTTGTATACATTGATCGATAACAACATTACTCAATGTTGGCATTAAATATCTATATTTTGGTAATACCATACACGCACCTGATCACACTCTACTATCATGTTATTGTTGATGTCAATCTATGACACACTTGTATTATTTTCTCTCTTATAATATAAAACTCCCAATATTTACGACCTGATAATATAGGTACTCATCATGTGTGATTATAGTTCCCATCCTCCATGATCAATTGATTATACACTTTGTCATATCCGCATAGTCACCTGTTATGACTAAATCACATAGGTACTATATTTAAATGGTCAATCCCATACACCTGATCAATGTATACATTGTGTAATCCCATACACCTGAATCATTGATACATTGTGAAATCTCATTCACTGTATCATGGGACACAACGTATGTATCAACTATAGTGACAGTTATAACTAACCACTAAATACATGATCACAATTACTTATACTTGTTATACAACAACATTTGTGTACATACGGCGTTGTTGACGAGTGCGGGTGGCGATATATCCCATTACACATGATAAATTTATGAGGACAGATACTACATTTTCTGTACAGTCCATACACTGACTAATATGTTAACATTTGTTAAATACCTTATACACCTGATAATTTATTTTCTATACTTTCTTTGATTATTCATACACCAAACAAAACAAACAAAAAACAACGACAGACAGACAGACAGACAGACAGGACAACAACCGGGGTAGTCGGACATGGGGGTTCGGCTAATAATATTTGCATTACTAGGCACCTGATACCAGTGGTATTTCTATTGGTTAATTCCTTTTGTCGTAACACACCAGACGTGATTAATCATGGTGTTAATAGACAATTGATGTTGATTACCGATAACAACAAACTGTCAAATTGTATACATTGTGTAATTCCCTTTATACACTCTGATTAATTTATATACTTTTCCTGGTAAGTACAAAATTACAGCGCTGATCACTTGCTGGGTACAGTTGTTGTTAATTTCCCATTATCCTCATTCAATTGGTGGGATTTCAAAAAAATAGTACATAATGTTTGATAAATCACAATACATGTCGATTCTTTTCAATGAAAAGTATAACAATTGTGTAATCCCATACACCTGGATCAATGAATAGCATTTGTTGTAATCCCATATGTTACACCTCTGATCATTGGCAACTCTAATTGTGTAAATTCTTCACCTGAGTGGATTGGTATTACATTGTGTAATCTATTGTCACATGATCAGTTCGTATCTCATTGTGTAATCCATAAACTCTGGATCCTTAGCTCTAGCATGGGTGTTGAATCTCTCAAACTACTGACACACTACTGATCTCATTGTTGGGATAATATACATTGGTAATACCAACCGTACTGCGTATCATGTCTAACTTACATGTGTGTAATTCCTCCATTACACCTGCATGTTACATTGTGTAATCCATACTGTAATCCTTATGTAGCATACCCCTGGAATTGTATACATTGTGTTAATCTCACACCTGATCATTGTATACATTGCTGTGAACTTTCCCTATTTACACTCCCTGCAGGTGATTGCTATTTTCATTGTAGTGCTGAGTCCCCATTAACCTGGGATCATTGATTAACTACATTACATAGCATAAACAGACAGGTGTGGTTACCCATACAACAACTGATATTCATTGTTAATACAGAGTGTGTAATAACAGATACTCGCAATTTTATACTTTTTGTAAGTCCATACGGCTGGTGTGAATCATTGATGTTATACATATCTCGCTGTAATCCCATACACCTGATATTGTAGCTGTATTGTGTAATACCATACAACCTGATCATTGTCCTAATACATTTGGTGTAATCCCATACACCCACTCGATTAAGAGATCTATTATACTTATTGTAGAATCCCAATACACATGAATCAAGTGTGGATATACTTGACCCTCATAATCCTTTCTCACGAGGCTGATTATTGAAATTACATTTAGTGTGATATATCCAACATACACACTTGATCAACTGTATTTCATATAGTGTCAAATCCCATACACATCGAATAACTATCAATGTACTTTCTGCATTAGTCGCTCAAGTAATCACTTGATCATTGTACTCATTTGTCCGTTCTTATCCGCTACAACCGTGATAATTTATTATACTTCTGTAGTCCATACACTGATCTAAATATGTATAGGCATTTTTGTAATCCATACACCTATCAGTGTTGAATGGATGTAATCCCATAACCTGGGATAATTTATATTACTTTCTGTCAAGTCCATACCCTGATCATTGTATACATTGTGTACCCAATACACCTGAATCAATGTACTAATCAACTTTGTGCTGTAATCCCAATACACCTGATTAATTTTATTACTTTCTGTAAATTTAGTCCCTACCTGCATCATTGTTACACATTGTGTTGTAATCACCATCCACCTGATACTTCCCCCCAAATGTTCATCCCCTACCTCTCTCTCGTAGACTCCAATACAACAAATCACCTGCTAATCTCTTTGTTAAGTCCCATACACGCTGATGAATGGAATCATACTATTATGATGTGAATTCGCTTCTAACAGTCTGATTAATTTTATCTTTCTGTAGTCCCATACACGCTGATCATTGTATACATTGTGTAATCCATACACGCTGATCAATGTATACATTGTTGTAATCCCATTTACACCTGATAATTTTATTGAGCTTTCTGTAGTCCATACAGCCTGATCATTGTCTCACATTAGTGTGATCCCATGACACCTGTAATTTAGTATACTATGTCTGTAGGAAGTAATACACGGTGACCACATAAATGATACTAGCATTGCGTATTAACTGTATAACAAGTAATGTATCATTGCTACCCATTGCTGTAAAGACCATATGAATTAGCCAAATGATCAATTTACTTTGTACATTGTAGATAAGACGTATTCACACATAGAAAAATAGCTATGGATAGCGTGTGCTGTGCATGAATGTTGTTTTATTTCCTCTTGTCATGATCAATGAAACTCCCGTTAAGCCTGAATCAAATAATCTCTCACAACGGACGACTTTGAGCAAGACACTGATAGGTGTGGGATTGTTTTGACGATAGCTTTGGCAAACTCCTTGCCAGACAGATAAATAAGTGCTTTGTGTATTGTTATGTGCTTTCCGTTGTTGTCAACTTTTTCAGGTTGATATGTTCAATCTATAAAGTGTTGCAGTTGTGTTTGAGCATATTGATCGGGTTAATTGTACTTTTTTGTATTGTCCGTTAGTTTTTGATTGGAGAGGATGTGAGATCCGTATTTTGTTTGTGTTTTTCTTGTCAAGTTTTGTTAGTCAGTTATCTTGAATCAGTGGGAGGGTCTTGAGGATTTATTGTGGGTCAAAAGTAAGATAGGAGCAAAGTGGATAAGGAAGATGACGACTATAAATATCACAGCATTAATTTTAACCCACTCCGTCTGCCTCTTCGGTGAGTAAATTCTTAAAAGAGAAAGAGGTGCTGAGAGATATGTCGTGAGGAGTGGGGATGTACTCCAGAGGAATCTACGCCCTAGCAAATATATACGAGACGGAGGAGGAGAGAGAGATGGGGGTGACCGCTGAGGGAGTATTTCCTGGACGGGACACGAGAATGTGCAGTCAGCATGAATGTGTTTAGGTATTTGTTGTGCGGGGGGAGCCGCACGGCGCTATTTATTAAATTGTGGAGACCAAAACGTAGGTGATGCTGTACGCCGGTCATGATTGTGAAGTGTCGCACGGTGACCTCAGCAGGCGTGCTGCAATGCGGCGGCCACGTAGAATTTTCAAGGCAGAGGCGCAGGTGGGCCCGATGGGAGACGCTGGGAGGACGACCTAAGGACGAACTGCGCCAGACGGACGTGGGGTACGATAGAGGAAAGGAGAGGGTTGATATATACCAGTTTTTTTTTACTGAAATAATATTAAATATCTCAGATTACGGAACATACAGTATCGTTAGCTCAGCCCCCAGAATCCTAACTAGTAATTTCGTCCCAGGACGGGGTGGTCGGATCATCCAAATCAAGTTCGATTCGCCTTCTAAATATGTTTCCCAATATAGCAGATAATGGAGTGAATGTTAATCTGTTCCTGACCCAAGAACCCACTTTCCAAGACACTTTCAATGAAATTCCATGTTTTAAGGTTAAAATAAGAATGATACTCCAGTGTCTAGGTGGCTGAAACAAGAGTTATGTATAATAATGTCTGATAACAATAGCTATTACAACTCACTTCTATATAAGGATCACCACCAGCGCTCGCGCACCTGGGTTCTGAAGTTCGTCTCGCCGCATCTTGCCAGCGCTGTCACAAGAGCAGCAACTATGTCAATCGCGTGATGCCCCCAGAACCACAATCACTTTCATCAAACGCATCGGGCTGAGGTAATCATGGATATTCCAAATTACAACGGTTTTTCTGTGAAATTAATTCTTGCCCGACAGTCCGTCACATCACGTATCGGATTGTTTTGTTCTTAATTAAAACACAAGATGAGTTAAAAAAAAAAAAAACAGCACAATCAGGTGAAACATGAGGTAAGTAACGATCGACACACGAGAGATGCTTTCACGAGACTCTCCACCGACGAACTGGATGGACAAAGCGCGAAAGATGCGGCCTCGAACAGGTGGGAGACGCGTGAACAAAAATGAACGCTACGTTCGTGTTCGGTTTTAAAAGTGCATATTCGGGTTTTTTAGGGCCAAAATTCATTTTCAGTTGATTGACTCACGCAGACGCACGAAGTAACGCAAAGTCCACCCTTACCGTCACCTACATCGGTCGACGCGTGGACACAACTACGTCACAACTATTCGCTGTCGAATTGCTACGGCCAACGTAGCAGAGATGAAAGGAAAGCAGTAATCCTTAACTCGCGTTCTATACTTTCCATCGGCGACCTACGAGCCACAATGTAACAGATAGACTTCCAACCGGTCCCAGGCCATACACAACAGCCCCGGCTAGCGGTGACCACCATTCGTTGCGCAGACACACACGCTAAGAAACCTCCTGCGGCCGCCGCACGTTTCATGTCAATTCACCGGAACGGCGTAGAGCCGTGCTCGTATCTCGCTCCGTAGAGCAATGTGACTTAGCCTGAAGGGCTGTGCGCTGTGTAATATTACCATACATTTTCGAAGTGTCGTCTCGTAACAACACTTATACATTCTATCTGCGATGAATACAAACTCAAGAATACTGCATACATCTCAGTTACTGAGACCCATTAGAGCAACAGTCATTCAAATCACTCTCTCGTGGTCTGACATGGTATCCCAAATAAAGAGCACGACTCGGAGTGTCGGGATATATCAAGATAGACGCGATGTGAATGATACTCGAATGCGATGAGAGAGAGAATGGTAGTACACGATCGATAACAAGGGATGTAGATACTTCATGCTGTTTGGAATGACTCATGCTGTGTAATCTGTCAATGACAGTGGCAGACGAGTGATATTTCATGCTGTTTGGTATACATGCTGATGTAATCTTATACAGTGTGATATTTCATGCTGTGTTGAATTGCTGCTGGATCTGATGGATTAAATCTCAGGGGATTACCATGTGATATTACATAGACTGTTTGTTGGTAGCTCCATGCTGTGTAAATCTTCATAACAGTTGATATTCTGCTGTTTTGATTACTCATGCGGGTTGTCAATCCTATTCAGTACAGTGGTGATATTCATGCTTGTGTTGTATGCTCATGCTGTGTAATCTTCATACAGTGTACGTAGTATTATAGCAAGTCGGACTGTTTGGAGGTGAT
>CM068953.1:167456644-167477688 GCA_035128595.1 Eptatretus atami | reverse complement strand
CACACACACACACACGCTTGACCGATATTGGCAATTTTTCAGGAATCGGCAGATTGGAGTCAGTGTGATTACCGACTACAGTACGGACTGTGTACAACCCAGAAACCTCGAGGACCTTTCGCCCTTGTTTTGGGGGAATTTCAATAAACAAATGTAAAAAAAAGACAACGTTGCATTTAAGTAGACGTTTCAAGATGTGCATAAACATTAATCTTTATAAACAGCTGCATGCGATGGGTGGAAATATATATATACTGTATATACATATATACATATATATCCCGGTAATTTAGAAAACACTTTAATAAGGCAAATGGCTCGGAAATCGGGTGTTATCGATATTTTCAAGTAGGGGTGTCTGTCTGTCTGACTGACTGACTGACTGTCCAACCCCGAACTACTCTCTCAGTTTTGGGGCTAACCCCACCAAACCTTCTATGGAACGTTTTGGGGTCTCAGCCGGTGTCCTCAGATGGGTGGGATGTTTCATCAAGACCTCAATACAATAATGACTGTTTCGATCTGCACGAAACTGCTCCCTCTCTGGAAGGGTTCTCAAACTTCGCCAACAAACGAACCGGAGCAATTTCTGCAACACCTTGAAGCCACACATTGCTTCAGGTCGGCTCAGATGACACTCAGGAGGAGGGAAACCGCTTCTGCTCCCCCTCCGACCGTGTCCCAATGAGGCTCTCCTCACTCAGTGTCTTCAACACAGAGGTGCCTAACAACAGGCGGCCCTCGGAGGGATCACTCCAATCCTCAACGAGGTCTTACAGGCCAGGTCTCATCACACAGGCCAGACGCGCGTCCTCCGTTTATTTCCTGCATTTTTTTTCTCCCTCACCCCTCGCACTCGCCCTTCCGCCCACCGCTCTCGCTTCTCCTTCTTTACTCTACTTTCCCCACTTCAAAATCCACACAGTACTGCCGCATGAGATAATGTGGAGGCCCGAAAAGAGAACAGAAAGAGAAGGGAGGGAAGGTCTGTGCAGAAGGATCGAAAACAAAACAAGAAAAAAAAATAAGGAAGAAAGAAACCCATCTGTGGAGCACAGCAACCTCTGCAAAACGAATGCAATACCCCCCCCCCCCATGACGTAACACTGCCCCCATCGTTTTTTAGAGCTGTTCCGGCTCTGCCATATAATCCAACTTTAGACAAAGGCCGGTCACCTACTCTAACCCCTACTTCGCCCTCGAACACAGAACACATACTTAGACAAAATTCAAAACAAAGGGTCCATCGCCCTCCATCACATTATTGTTACCTGGCACAATTCAATAGGTGAACAACAACAAAAAACTGTTGGGTCTTGATGGTCTCCAGGATTCAAGCGACAGCAAGCAAGGTCACCAGCTTGCCTTCCCCTCTCTCTCCCTCAGCTTGAGGTGAAGATGACAGCGATGCCTGGAAGGATCTTTCAGTTACCAGGGAATCTAGGGAAGGAGACGGAAGTGAATGGAGAACAAGGACAACAGGCCCTCACTGATAAACGCATCCCCGCATCCTCTGTTTTTCTTCCTGACTTTATGATTCCGTGGGTTCACATGTGCAAAACCATGAACCCTGCACGTCCTCATTTTCCTTCCGACTTTATATAATTTGTCTGGTTCTTATCTTTCGGCTTCTTATCTGGCCGACCGAATGACTTTTTTTGTTCACACTCACTATTTTTGGCATTATCTGACTCGCCAGAGGTTGATGAAGAGTCATAAAACTTGATCCTCCTCTTCCTCTTTTTCTTGAGTCAGGCTCTGTTTTTAATGAGTTCCGATCTTGGCACTGATTCACCATCTGATCTATGGTCGCAATCACGAACAACTTTGCTCTCCGTATGAGAACCAATTTTGACCGCACCATCTGGACGATCTGAATCTGTCCTATTCGCCTCCTTTTTCACTGACTGCATCAGGTTGTCCTGTAGGCACTGATCATTCTCTGTGTTGGGGTGAAATTCCAGTGTCATTTCATCTGAAGACAGTTTTTCATCCTCACCATCTGCCTCTTCCTTGGCAGTTCCGTCTTCTTCTTCAAAACCGCTCATCCTCAATCTGCTCTTCGTTTTTCTCAACATTTCCACTCTATGGATTCTCTTCAGTTCCATGCACCTTCGCGACTCCAATGTCATTTTCCTTCACAGTATCCAATGTGTCACTCTCTACCGTACAATCATCAAAAAACATACCTGTAGATCCATTCTCAACTATAGCTGTACCATCTCCGTTCCAACTGGGAGAAGCACCAAACTCGTCACAACCTTCTGCCTTAGCATCACTTCCACAACATTCATAAACGGTGAGTAATTGGCCTTCACAACGACCATCGAAATCTGAACTCTGAGATTGGTTCTGCGAATTCATTTCAAAAACATCGCCTTCGCCCTGGTTCATTTGACAAGCATCCGGCTCTTCCTCTCGAGGTCTGTCTGTGCTTCCTAAACTGCCTTGCACTTTTTCAAATTGGGCAATTCTTTCTTCAGAGTTCACATCAGGAAGCTCACCCTCGAATGTCTCCGAATTTGTCACTTGCTCAGTACTTGGCACATCAACGTTACTGTTGCTCTCCTCCCCTACATGTCCTGCAATTGGTTCATACATTGACTCTGCCAAATCTACTCGACCCTGCTCAGCAACATCCCCAATGTCCAAGTGTAGCAAGTCCAACACAACTTCGCACAAGTCAGTCAGCCCCAGCATGGTCTCAACAGAACCATCCACATCACCACTGAGATTAACACACACTCTTGGTTATCTCCTCTCCCTTTATTTAGACTCAATGAACACTGAGAATATTCCTCATCATACTTAATTTGTCTCTCTGAGCGTCCATCTTCTCAAGCATTTCAGCTTTGTAAGCATCCATCTTGGCCAGTATGGCACTTAACTGCTGGCCGATGTCCATCAGCAGGGGTGACACCAATTCATTGCCACTGCCTGCCCCCAGGCTACTATGACCGAAAGGACGGCTGAGAGAAAATTTTTCAGCACCCTCCAGCTAGCTGGACTGTTACCCTTTCCATGGATGTCGCTGCCGTCTGTAAACCCATGTCCATCCACCCCTGGATTAAGGGTGGGCTTTATCGTCCTCTTTAGCAAATCTTCCCGCATTGTTTTTACCATTTCCCCAATTTGAACTTTAAACTTGTCCATATCGATATCTTGTTTACCAATTAGGGCTAGAATCCCACTCCTAACACCACTTGTTACGACCTAGCCCTTGGGTAGAGGGCTCGGGGTACGACCTATTGCTCCAGAGGTCCTAATTGAAGTACTCGGGAGGTCAATACGTTTCCCCATTGAATGGTTGCACCGTCGAAGCAGCGGGAAATGACCGAGCGAGATTGTCCGCATGCTTGCGCAACCCCAGAGGTACACAGTATGCGAATGCATACCGATCCACCAATACAATTCCAGTTCAGAAATTGATGCAGATCCTTTACTCAGGATAAACCAATCTGCAGGATATACAATCAAGCATAAAAGAAACAATAACAAAATTGCACGGGCATGTGGAGGTAAAGAAATAATTAATTAAATAACGACAGACAGGCGCCAAGACAAGACAGACACAACAATCAGACACCCCCCGACAAATGTCGGAGATGGAAACCACACCGACCTCGTGTCTCTCCGTCTCTCTCTTTCTCTCTACGAGGACAAAGGAAAACCTGACAAAACCAAGATCGCACAAAACGGTGGAAAGCAAAAAAAGCCTCTTATTGCAGCAACAAAAACATTCCTCAAACCGACTAGTAATATTGTTGCGAATTCGCGCCCGCCGGCGTGCGAACGCCACGTAACTCGAATCGCGGCACGTCGCCCACCGACGGCAATTCAGTCGAGACCCTTCGGAACAACGCGGGAGCTAGTCACGGGTGGGGGTTTAACCCCACCACGACCGTGCAATTGCCACCCGCGCAGGATAGGGTTGCTCGCCAAATTCGATCTACCTAGTACCTGCGCGGATGGTCGACCGGCGATCGTACCACGCCACAGGCCGACTCCGGACACGAACCGCTTAAGCAGTCCGTTCCGTGCTACAGTGATAACCGAGCGGTGTTCGTCGGCCTCGACGGTTCCGATTAATTACCGGGCGTATTAAGCCCACTACGAACCCTTACGTGAAGCAGGATGGAGATTCAAACGGAGAAAAGACGAAGCGAAACGGGAAAACAGTTCACACAATGCACATTTATTTCCGGCACACGGAAAGCACGTATATACAGCCATACAGTCAAATGCACATAAAGCAACCAAAACAATAAAAGCAACAACGACGCGGAGTTAATACCGACTACACGCACACACGGCAAACACTTATACAGTTCTACTTCACAGACGGTGCCAACACACATTTACACAAAAGCAAAGGAAAGAAGCCACCCTCACAGGCAAGGAGGCAGACAGGCCCGTAGGCCAAATGTGCGCGGGACTAGAGCAGTGGCCAGGTCGCGGAGACCGGGGGGTCCTACCCGCGTCCTCGTGACGCGTTGGCGGGCGAGCCAAATGTGGCCGCGCGCTGTGCCCGACTCCGTGCTCCTTGGCGGGTTTCGTTGGCACCACCTGTGGGTGGGGTGGGAACGGGGCCCCTTTTGCACTATCTCAGCACGGGGGAAAGGGAGATTGTTGATGCCTGGTGGAGGGGAGTGGCTGGCTGGCTTGGGTCCCGAGACGAGCGATCCCACACCGCGACCTCGTCGCCGGACCGCCGTCCTTCTTGCCTCGGACCCGAGCTCCCTTGCCTGCAGTTCCACCGCTCTCCTCGCCGACTCTCTCTGCAACCCCTCTCTTCAGTTCCGCACTCTCCTCAGCCGACTCTTCAGTTCCGCACTCTCCTCAGTTCCGCACTCTCCTAGCGACTCGACTCGATAACTCTCCCTCCAAGTCGCCTTGCGCTCATCTTTTTATAGGCGGGCAGCAGCAGCTAATATGCAAATATCGGATCAGAATGACCTCGGGGGCGGAGCACGCTCGCCATTGGTCGAGGAAACGGGGGCGTGAACCTCCCCTGATCCTAGAATTTGCAATATATAGACTTCACACACACGCGCCTGGAGGCGGGCCAAGCCGCCCGCGCTCGCTAATTGGACAGAGAGAAGTGGGCGTGAAGCGTTTTTGATCCGAATTTTCCCTCGGAAGGCGCCATTCGCGCTCGGCGGCCCGGTGCGTTCGGCACAATCGCTGAACGGGCCGCGAGACAGCCGACGTTCAGTGTTTCACAGGTGGTGCGGGAATGGCCGTAGAAGGAGAGAGGTGAAGGTGGTGGAGGGTTTTCGGTGGTGAGGGTGATGGTTATGGTGCCGTTTTGGGAATGGCGGTGATGCGATGTTTGCGGGATTGAGTTGTGAAGGTAAAGGTCGTGGCTGTTGCGTTGTTGTTGTTGTCTGAGGGTTGGAGCGTGGTTGTAGTTGGTGACTATGGCTGGCGTGGTGGTTAAGGTGGTTGTTGTGTGGATGGCGGTTGAGACGTGGTTGGTTCAAAATAAAGATAGAACAGAAAAAATGGCTAACTCAAAGCGTCGCAGCCCGGATGATCACCATAAATTCCCTCTTACAACGGGTTTGGGCTAACTACACATGCACCTATCAAGATATCTCACCTGCGGGCCCTTATTGGTGTAATGCGAATTTCCACAGCCGTAACAATATTTTGGTGGAACTATAATGGTATATTGATATTAATATTTTGTAATGTTAGCAAACATCATCGAAAACGGAAAGAGCAAACTGCATACGTAATTGCCGAAAAAAAAACAAAGGCCCCTTTGGACTTTGCCGTCATGGATTGCAAAGCAAGCTATGAAGCACGGCGGTCACTCAATGAATTTCCACTTTCTGCACATTGCACAATTTTTTTCTTCACTCAATATAATCGTCCGAACAGTATAAAAACTTAGTTTAATGCTTTGTTTCAATAAATACACTAAGTTATAAAAATTGCTCATTTGTTAAAATTTCCAGAAGTTTCAGGCAGCCATACGTTTTATGGTTTTTGAGTGATGGACACGGACACGGAACACACGTTCATATACATGTCGATTCTTCACTCTGCAGGAAGGATCGTACACATCGAGTTCTGTGCAGTTTTGAATGAGCAGGAGTTAGGGACATTGAAGGAAGGGTAAACGATATTGTATCGGGTCATGGCAGGAAGAAGTTCGTTGTGGTACACCGAGGAGCAAATTATTTAAGGAAAGTTTATTCAGAGATTTTGAAAAATAGATACAGGATATTGGGTAAGCGGCTGAAAGCAAAGGGTTGTGAGGTCATGTTTTCTGGGATCCTCCCAAGATTAGGAAACAATATAGAAATTACAAGTAGAGCAATAGCCTTCAACGCAATGGCTGGAAAAATGGTGTATGGAGGAAGGTTTTACATTTAAGAACAGTGGGAATCATTTAGGGGACAAGGGGAGTCTTTCCGGAATGATGGCTTATATTAAATAGAAAGGGGGCAGCAAGGTTTGCAGTGGGAATTGAGGAAGGAATTCAGGCTTTTTAGGTCAGTGGAAGGTGGAAGAAGGTATTAAGACAGGAACTGATGATGTAATTGTGATTAGTAAGGACAAGCAAGAAAATATAATTTCAGGAAGGGGAAAGTTAAACATATTCTATTCCAATGTCAGAAGTTTAAACAATAAGATGGGGAACACAACTTAAAGTTAGGGCATGGTCACCATGCTACATGGCCAGTTTGGTCTGGATGCGGTTGTCGGTTTCTGAGAAGATTATTGAATGAAATACCAATATTTGGGGCAAAACCCCCTTCACCCATTTTTAAATGGGCAGATCCGGATGGGGAGCAGAACCCCATGAGACCTTGCTGTCCTGATGCATCGTTTCAAATTTGGTTCATATCGGTCAGGCAATTTGTGAGATGTTTCAGTACAATGTTAACGTACGGACGGACGGACAGACGAACACCGCTACCTATTCTATGAGATTATTTTGGAAAAACAACCTAAAATTATACCGCAACTGCCCAAGAACATCTCCTGCGGGGTGTCCATGTTGACGATAATGGTGCTGATGACGTAGTTGATTAATCTGAAATTCCGGTATTTTGTTGCATCAATTTGTGTTACTGCATCCTAAATACAGTCCGATGAATTGATATCATATAATATACATAATAATTAATTTGTCACTATGTTACTCCATATGAAATGATCGGTTTCTTTAGGCATTGTAAAGTATGATGGAAAATGGAATGTGTTTGCCAATAAAATATGATCATGAGATGCCATATTAGTGCTGCGTTACCCCCACAGCCGGCGCCCTCCGCCTAGAACGTCATATCTGCTACCCCATACCCGCCTACGTGCACCCTCCTGACTGAGGACGCGTTGTAAGTTGGGAGTGCTTATGTGAATAAACGTTGGCGAAGTCTTGCAGTTTTATAGCTACCACAGGCCCATACGCCGAAGGCACACGTCATCTTGATGAACTCGGCCCGCTACACGTGATAGCCGCCCCAAGCCCAAGAGCCGACGTGCGTCGCTCTAGCGACCACCAGGCCTGTAACATCCGCGACCCTCAGCACGCAGGACTGGGTCGTGCAGTTCGTCAGGCAGCTGAAGCCTATGGCGCGGATCGACGCGGGCCGGCTGTCTCGAGTTTGATCGAAATAACCGCTCCAGTTAGTTTTTGTGTCAGTGAAGAGGCGTTTGTGCTGATAGCGAGATGGAAAGTCCCTGTTATATGGGAATAATTTCATCAGAGCCCATGACAACTTCCTCACTTGAAGATACCACCGTGCTCCTCGCCTGGCTTACAACCTGGCCCAATAAAACTCTGGAACCATTTTCATTGGTGCCCCCTTTAGTCAAGTATCTACGGAGGGTATCCATGCACCACCCTCCGAGAGGACTCTACAACACCAACTTTTAAAGCTTCCTTTTATGGTCCTATTACACATTTGAGAATGTTAACAAAAAAAATTCCCGGCACTCTGGCGATATTCAATAATGGCGTCCAAAATGGGTAAAATCTAGAATATCGTCTTATAACATCTAAAAAATGTGGACAAATTGGAAATATAATCATTGGGATTGGTTCCTGGTCATTAGTAACTAATTTCTGATGATTTGATTTTGTTCCCATTTTAAAAAATCCAAGATGGCCGTCCAAAAATATGCAAATCATAGAAATTTATATATATATATATATATATATTATTATATATATAATGTATATATATATAATATATACATAACAGCCAAACACTGTGACAAAATTAGTAAATTGATCATTTAAGTAAAACGTTTCTTATCATTAGTAACTTCTTTTTCGGCTGCTCCCGTTAGGGGCTGTCGCCACAGCGGCATCCATCCGTTATGATCCGCATACCTGATTTGGCACAGGTTTTTACGCCAGGATGCCCTTTCGCCTTCGACCCGCTAACTGTACGCTTACGACACAAGGGATAAGGATTGGGTTTCGCCATGATTCCGGGCTGCCCTAGCACCCTCTCTCATGCGCGGCCCAGCACAGAGCTCCCGTCATCAGCGAGTCCTCCAACCCAAGCCTCCGAGTAGCCCGATTACAGGCGCACGCCACTACGCCGGTTTCTTATCATTAGTAACTAATATCTGGTTATTCTAATTGCCAGTTGCTATTTTTCTTTAAGTTGAGTACTAAGTTCATAGTTTTCCACTTGACACTTGGATATCTGATGAAAGAATATGGCACTAAAATGGACAATTTGATAGCAATTATCCCACCGCTAATTATAACTTTGCATGACCATTTCCATTATACAAGGAACACTTGTGACTTCAAGAGCGCTAGGTGGAGGAGGCCATGGAGTTCCCTTTGTCTCATTGAAAGCACGGAGTATGAGACCACGCAAAGCAGTAAAGGCCACACATCTTTAATGGAATCCTTGGATGCCAACTGATATATGCTTCACTGATTGCTTCACCAAGTGTGATTCGGTGCTGTAGACCAGGTAAAATGGCCAGGTGTTGTCATCTGGTTCTACTTTGTTGAAGGCTAGCTTAGGGCCAGAACAGGATGAGTTTCTAGTTTGTGTTTAAGTCTGTCACCATGATAGTAGATTTGGGATTGTGTCTCATCCAGCTTTGCAATGTAGAGGAGACGCAACAAAGATAGCTGTACTACTTTACGTCCAATGATTATTGTCTCGTCTACATACTTTGCCACATGATTGAAGCATGCTTCATGTGCAGCTTCCAATGCTGCTTGTTGAGCAACATGCTCCGGTTTGCGCTCCTACAAATGTGCAGGATTGGCTGTATACTGCTTTCTGGGTGGTATTGGGCCTCTGTTGCAAACAAATCATCCGGATTTGCCTTAAGAGCCACTCATGATTGTTCTCTTCTGCTATTTGCAGCACTTTCTGCATCCATCACGTTCAAATGAAGTGCCTTCCTTGTTCGATGCCTGCCTTTTTCACATGGATTCGGCTTTCAATATTGCAAAAAATACAATCAGGTTCAAAAATGATCTTTTCTGATGCTTTCTTGCGCTTTACCCTTCCTTCTTGGCTGGTAGATGGTCCAGGAGCTTCAGGAATGTTAGATGGTTTACTAGCTGTTAACCTATATAGGTAGGTAATCTTTGGTAACATCCTCGGTGATAGCCCTCGTTCTCCTGGATCTCATCAGGAATGCCCTGACAGATATCTGTCATTCGATATGAAGAACCTGGTGGTTCAGTAAGCGACGATCCGTATATTTTTGAGAGTGCCAATCTATCATTTGGATTCGTCGTCTGAAAAATATGTGAACGATCCATGCTTTATTCCAGACATATGAATGACACAATGTTCCCTGTTTGCGTTTCTCTTCCTTTCAACACCTTTCTTTTTGACAATTACATTAAACTATTTCTTGCTTGTCTGACATCTTGACTTGTGATCTTGATCTTGACTAGCTACGGTCTTGCTGCTATAACTAATCTTACCTGGAAAGAGAAAAAAAATACACATAAAAAGATTAGTACACATAATACTTGAGTGTATGTAAATATTCAAAATCGATGCATGGGGTGTGTTTGTGTGGGTGTGTGTGTGTGGGTGGGTGTTTTCTGGCTTTCAAATTGTCCGCCTTCTTCAATTTCCAGTACAATAACAATAATAAACATCCTTGATAAGAATTACAAGACGAATATTCCATGGTTCTTGCCCTCTATTATTATTACATTAATGATTATTTGAAGCTGACATTGGATATTTACGATGATTTTACCATTTTAAAAACCATTTTGAACTCCATCTTGGATTTTATGGATGGCAACAAAACATAAATCACCACATAGGCCTTTAGTTTCTAATAATCAGGAACATATATAACAATGAATCCAAATATTAATTTACTGGATATTATTCTTCGTTTCAGGCTGTTATATACAATTTTCAATGATTTTGCCTATTGTGGTGGCCATTTTGGATGCCATCTTGGAATTTAAGCATTGTAACAAAAAATACACATAGCTGTTAACCTATATAGGTCCAGGGTAAATCTTTGGTAACATTCTCGGTGATAGCCCTCGTTCTCCTGGAGGGTATTAGTTACTAATGATGAAACACATTATTCCAATGAATAATTTACAATTTCGTCACAGTTTTTGCTGTTGTATATAATTTTCTATGATTTTGCATATTTTGGTGGCCATTTTGGACGCCATCTTGGATTTTTTTAAATGGCAACAAAGCCCAATTATCAGAAACTAGTAACTAATGACCAGGAACCAAATCCCAATGATTATTTTTCCAATTTGCCACATGTTTGAGATGTTATATGCCGTATTCTATGATTTTACCCATTTTGGCGGCCATTTTGGACGCCATCTTGAATATCGCCAGAGTGCTGGGAATTTTTTGTTAACATTTCAAATGTGTAATAGGACCATAAAAGGAAGCTAAAAAGTTGGTTTGGTAGATTAAGAACTTTTTTCAACGTGCCTATAGTATTATCAAGATGCTATTTCACAAACCCCATCTGAGCTTTGAGATGTGTCTTTTTCAGTAATGGCTTCTTTCTTACAATCTGTCCATCGAGGCCAGCTTTGTGAGGGGAACGGGATATTGCTGATTGATGAACACGGACCTCATCTCAGACATACAGAGAGACATGACAGAAGTAAGTAGACACCGTGATTTTAAAAGAATTTATTTATTGAACATTTGATCCATTTTAATACGTACACTAGTATTTGGTGGACTTGCCATTTGCAGATTTCAATGTTTTTACTCTTTCAGGCAAACTAACGAGTTCTGATATTTTTCTCTTGTGGGATTTCTTCCCAGGCTTCACGCAAAAGGTTTAGCAATTCTGCCCGTGATGTTGGTTTCCTGGACTTTTTCCCACACAGCTCGATCCCAATATGGCCCTGAGGTGTTCAATGGGATTCATGTCAGAAGACTGACTTGGCCATGGAAGTCGCTTGATCCCATTTCTGTCCTGCCATTCTTTGGTCTTTTTTGGAGTGTGGCATGGAGTTCATTCGTCCATGAACAGCGTTGCTTTTGACCATCTGACCAGTGAAGAAGACAGGGAGACGTCCATCCTCAAGGATAGAAATGTATATC
This sequence comes from Eptatretus atami, assembly GCA_035128595.1. Lineage (NCBI taxonomy): Eukaryota > Metazoa > Chordata > Myxini > Myxiniformes > Myxinidae > Eptatretus > Eptatretus atami. Next base: position 167,466,133 of record CM068953.1, on the reverse strand, counting down.
GTAGGTTGATGTTGCCAACACACTCCACAAGCTCTGACCGACCAGCGCTCCAGATTGCTCCCCACACCATCACTGAAAAAACACCCGTGTTTGACAGTTGGCTACAATCGGTTCAAAGATAATTCTTACTGGGAAGTCTCCAGACCCATACATTCCACTGTCAGAGAAATTGAGTAAATTGGGACTCATCTGAAAAAACTAGTTTGCCAAAACTCCAAGGGTCTGTTAGCCATCTCATCAGCCCACTTATTTCTCTCTTTGAATATTGGCTGGTCTAAGAAGAGGTTTTCTCCTAGCTGCTCTCCCATAGTAGCCCAGTTGATGAAGAACCACACAACACAGTTCTTGAGCCTAACTTGGACCTCCTCTGCAACATCTGCTGCCTTGCAACGGGAGTTATCTCAATGAACCGCTTGACAGCTCGGACACCTTTTTGAGGCCCAGATCAACCTGAATGGGAAGCTGTGGATTCCTTGCCTTTGCTGGTGAATTTCACAATCACCCGATTGACCGTATAAAGCGAATGCCAAGGTTCTGAGCTATCTGATGCTGCTGACTCCACCTTCCAAATGGCCAACAATTCGTCCTCTTTGAATCGGAAGTTTGTGTGCTCCCTGGGTTTGAGGTACAGTCAATTGTCATGCAAGACCAGGACTCATTTCTGCAAAGAAATAGTCGAAAATGTTAGTACAAATCACTGAGTAAAACTGTTATACAGATGAAATGAATAAATTTAAGGTGTCTATTTACTTCTGTCATGTCTCTGTAGAGCCTTGCAGATCTTTCAAAGTCATTGTTGGATTTACAGTGACATCCCGAACCAGTTTCCTGCTTGCCCGGCTGCTAAGATTGGATGGACGACTGATCTGGGTAGAGTCTGGGTGGTATGATAAGTCTTCCATTTCTTAATGATGGATTTCACCATACTCAAAAGGGATAGTGAGTGACTTTCCAAGTGAGTTGCACCTTAAAACTCCTGAGATAAGTGGTGGAGCTTAATTTTCAGTTAAACTACTGATTGCATACAAGTAAAACCCATTATACCTATTTTGTAATCTTTCAAACAAATAATTTGCCCCTGAAGCAATTTAGGGTTCATTAGGCAAAGGGTTTGAACACTTATGCAATTGAGAATCATCTGATTTTCTCTGTTAATCTAACTTGTCCATATTTTTTCTGCATTTTTTAGCTTTATCACTTTGGAGTAGTTTGTGAAGACAATATACATATATAATTTGAAAGCATCATGAAATAAGCTCAGGTGGCATCAAAATGTGAAAACTTTGGAGTGGGGATGAATATTGCATGCAGGCTACTGTATATAGCATATCTCAAAACGTTATGGACGGTTTATGACAAAACTTGGTGGACGAGTTGGTTCGGTGACAAGAACAAGCCGATTAGGTTTCGACAAGAACAGCCTATCAGTGGGATACAAAACGTAAACTGTTCAGCCTGGCGGAGGTATGCGCTCCACCAAGTGCAGTTCTAGTTTCATCTGCAATCTAATTGGAACATCCCATTTCATCTTGGAGTGTTCACCACACTGTAATGGAAAGGTTTTGTCATTTTGTCTTCTCCTCCCTCCCCCACCAAGATGTCCTCAAACAATACCATTCGTCTGATGTTTTGAATAGAAAAACAGGCTCTTTGCATAAATATTGTGCTTTCAAATCTTACTGTTTAGACAATAGTCGTTTTGTGAGCACGAGTGCGTCATGGTTTTACTCTTACCTTCACTTCTTGGGTTAACTCTCACCTTCTCTGTTTATCATTACATCACGCTTTGTGCCTTTCCTCTTACTATGCGTTTGCTGAGTTTACTCTGAAGTCACGCCTCCTAGGTATACTCTTATCTTGTCCAGGTCCAACAGAGGGAGCATCAAGAGGAAGAACATTTTGTGCTGTGCACATCTTGATAAAACATGGGAAAGGGTTAACAAAAAAGAAGTCCTTTTCCACCTTTTGCTTCCGTCTTTTCTCACCACACCTGTTTTTGTGTACCTACTAAACAGATGTCCCCAAAGAAAGACGATGCGGATAGATTGGACATGATGTTCAAAACGTCTTCCACTTTTGCCAACCTAAAGCTCGGGTTAGTGCTTTACCTGGTATCAAGGCAACTTGGAGACGATTTATATAATCTAAGGCTGTTGGAAAAGCTTGGACAGAACCTGAGAAAACATCAGTGTACATTTACACACAAGGTATGCACATTTGTCACAGTCAATCCATTTTCAACCTTGGATAACATTACATCACCTGCTACACAAGGGTCCATTTTGATGCTACGACACAGGATAGAATCAAACATTGCATGATCAAAAAGGCCAAAAATGCAATAAAAATGCCTTTATTTAAGTAATGTTCGAGCACATCGATACACACAAGGCAACACCAAAAACCAATCACAAAGACCACCATAGACGTCATCAGTGGGTGACAAACACAGTGGTGAAACCATACAAGACTCATCACCATCCATCGCACCTTATACTCGAGGAACTAAATAAACAATGCACTTCCTCACTGTTACCCAAAAGGACCATCTATTTATTATGTAGGCTTGAACCAGGGAGGAGGGGAAAAGGTCAACAATTTTACGATATTTAAGTATACAATAAATAGATGGCCCCAAACTTGTAAGAATGTTTTAACAAGCCCTTAAAAGTGAGTGTCAAAAGGTATCAAATCATGCAGTTTAAACAACTTCCTCACCGACTATAAAGCCCTGCAAACGGTGTTCCAACACCCTCAAAAAAAAGGTCGTCAATTACTGCACATCATCTTCAACATCCTCCTCAAAATCACCCTCATCCTCAGCTGTGGCTTCCTGGTACTGCTGGTACTCGGACACGAGGTCGTTCATGTTGCTCTCGGCCTCGGTGAACTCCATCTCGTCCATACCTTCACCCGTGTACCAGTGAAGAAAGGCCTTCCGACGAAACATGGCCGTAAACTGCTCCGATATACGCTTGAAGAGCTCCTGCATAACGCGGCATAGACAGACGGGTTATTAGATGACGGCGAATGGATAGTAGATAACAGAACATAGGCAGCCGGATTATTAGATGATGGGGAGCATAGACAGGTTATTACAAGGACCTGTGTCAACTGAACCAGCATTAACAAAGGATTGCGGGAGGAAAAGGTGCAAAAGAAACAACCATAAAACATGCATATCATCTCATGAAAACTGAAACGGCAAGTTGAACAAAGGCTTGTCCACTTTGAACTGTGCAAACCTGTATGGCAGTGGAATTCCCGATAAAGGTGGAGGACATCTTTAAGCCACGTGGAGGAATGTCACAAACGGCGGTCTTCACGTTGTTCGGGATCCACTCCACGAAGTAACTGCTGTTCTTGTTCTGCACATTCAACATTTGCTCGTCCACCTCCTTCATCGACATACGGCCACGGAAGATGGCAGCCACGGTGAGATAGCGACCGTGTCGCGGGTCGCAGGCTGCCATCATGTTCTTGGCATCAAACATCTGCTGCGTGAGCTCAGGCACAGTAAGTGCACGGTACTGTTGGCTGCCACGAGACGTGAGTGGAGCGAACCCTGGCATGAAGAAGTGCAGTCGAGGGAATGGGACCATATTTACGGCCAATTTTCGCAGGTCGGCGTTGAGCTGGCCAGGGAAACGCAAACAGGTTGTTACACCACTCATAGTGGCTGACACCAAGTGGTTGAGGTCTCCGTACGTGGGCGTCGTCAACTTGAGAGTACGGAAGCAGATGTCATACAGCGCCTCATTGTCGATGCAGTATGTTTCATCGGTGTTTTCAACGAGCTGATGGACCGAGAGTGTTGCGTTGTACGGCTCCACAACCGTGTCACTCACCTGGAAAAGGAAAACACAAAAGCGTCAAAATGAAAGGAAACCTTTACTCAATGCTGAACAGGTGACCTAGACATTAATGGAAAATGACAAAATAAAACGCCAGCAATAAGTTATCTTCTTAGAGAAAGGAATTGGTGGATCAGTAGATCACTGCCAGGCCGAGTACAAGTACACCATCTACTGTTACAAATCCACGACTAAATTATCCAATTTCATTCGAAAACAGCTGAAAGATGGAGTTGTGTGCCTCAAAACAACCGCTGCATACTCAAGCAGAGGTTAGATGCAACACCCGAATTATGGTCACCGGCGTGTGTGGCCAAACATACGTGTGACCTTTTTGCATTGCCAAATACAGCAGTTTGCAACTAGCAATTTGAATAGAAAACACTCCACTCAGTTTAGAACAGGCCTCAGGCCTAGCATTTCGAACTTAAAAAGACCCAGAGCCGTATTAGCAGTTAAAAATAAAATTACCCCCGTGTGGGGGTGACGGTCATCTCTATAATACCACAAGTTCTCAATGTTCAATTCAGGTAACCGCGAAACAGTCCAAACTAACCGTTTAGATTGAAATAGTTCACAGAGATACACTAGGATAATACAACTAATGACATAATTAATAAATATGTATTGTTCATTTACTACCCAGATTAACACATCAGAATCACCAGTAAGTACAATACGTGGTTTTCCGGTCCGTCCACTCTCTGGGGACATTTCACTTCCGGTTGTAGAAAAAAAACGAAAAAATAGGCTTAGCTCTCGGAGATTATGATAATCCTGTAGATTATTCTTCACTGATTATAATGCAACTTTCAGAATGAAAATTGGTCAAGTATTTATAGAGATATTGAGGTTTGAAAAATCGTTAGAGCTAGCAAATTCATTAATTATTAATTCCACAGAAGTTTCGTGACACTGCACAAAGTAACATGTCAGGTATGAAAAAACATTTTGTATGCCAGATTCATTAATTATTAATTCATTAATTATGGAATGTACTCATTGATATATTAATCAGAAAGCCCGAAGCATATAGCATAATTTATCACTTATCCCCTCATCCGGGATCCGTGGCCTCGCCCCACAGCCTGCAGCCCTATGTCCGCCGGTGATTATGTTAGATATCGGCACGATCGAGAGGAGCCTGCGAATTATCCCTGCTGATGCACTGAATTGATGCAATCGTTCGGCCAGAATATTCGTTGTCAAGATGTTGCGTGATTAAATCACCAATACAGTCACTCGAATTTATACCGCCGACATACTTCTTAACAATCACCTTCGCCCCAGAAACCACAGTCAATCTGAACCACGCTGGCCACTGCTCAGACGCCATGACCGGACTACTGCGCAGTTTGGTTAAAGATGACTCGGCATTTTGGCGCGCGCGCACGAAATTATATTTTGAAAATAAATGCTGACGTTTACATTTCGGGTTTTGAAACTTTTGCACCTTCGGCGGAAAATGTATAAATATAAAAGGCTAAAAATGTGTTTTATATTTATATTTCATTTCTCCTTCCTTCTTTGCGAATCGCATCGGCGTTTTTGGCCATCTTCCAGATCACGTGACGATCAAACGGGAAGGAAATTCAAAAATCTGTCCGGTTAGATACAAGATAATATTTTTTACTATCATAATCAATAAACAGTTGCCGAATATCTTGTAAAATGGCAGACTAGATAGGTTTTGAAAATGGCGATTTTTATAACTTACGTGACCTCGTCCCTGACCTTGAACCCGGACAAAAGTTATATCGTTGTGCAACACTCATCGACCTCTACCCACATACTAAGTTTCATCAAGATCGGAAAGAAAAATTGTTGACGGACGTACGGACGGACATTTGGTCCGGCTTTATTAGGTCATCTCGGTAGAGATGACCTAAAAATGGAAAAAAAATACCACAAGGCATCGATACAGATGCACGAACCAAACAGAAATCCCAAGTCAAATGACCGACTGGGAATTTGCTCAATAGCCGTTAAAACAGCCAGTGCAGAGACTGCTCTGCAGCCAAAAAAGCTAGGTCCAAGCCGTGCTCCGACGAGAGAGTAGTTTACAAAGGAAAATGGTGCTGCGATAATTTTTAGCTTGTCTACGACGACAGTCATGATCAGCTGTTAAAGCCGTAACTATGTCCTTCCTTCCGTCTGTCAGGCAGTGGGTCCATGAACATTTTTTTGTTTTTTCCTTATTCCTCCGAAGCAGCTCAAATGGATCGTTCTGAAACTCGGCACAATGATTCATGATAGATGAGCACGCAAAAAGGGAATTGGGCCATCATTTAAATTCCCATCCAGCTGGTGAGATAATTAGCTAATAAACTCTTTTCAACCAATTGACCTGAAATTTTAAGAATTTGCATATTGGGTCACTAAATTGATTCACTAATTAAAAGCTAGAACCAGATTATTTTTCCCCCCCTTTAAAGATAAAAGGTCAAGGGCCAAGGTTGCATAAAATTGTCAATTTTCATCCAACTGAAATTTGAGCAGGGTTTGCAGCATCTTGGGTCACTGAAGCCTATTGCTTTTGAGGTCAAAATGTCAAGGTCACCAAAAAATCATCAATTCTTTAGTTTCTTTTACCTGTTTGTCATGTTTAGCATCAGGAAGCAGAAGAAGTCGCAATACAAAGTGGATGGGCTTTGCATTTTCAGATGCTTTTTAATTTAATTCAAATTGATCTTAATCATAATTGAATTTAACCTCTTAATATCATCAATACCCTTTTGCTTTTAGGAGCCCAAAGAAAGAGGAGGTGAGGACAGAGAGTTGGAGTGGGGGAAAGGAGGAAGGGGAGAGGGAGGGCAGTGGCAGAGAGGGGACAGTCCTTTTTAGTCACTTTAGACCCCTTAACACCCTATTCATCCTTTAGACCCCCAACTATCGGAATGTACCCTTTGGACCTATAAACCACATCGACCCTTTAAACCTGAACGACTATTGGAACATACCCTTTAGACCCAATAAAGTATAGACCTTTAAAACCTTAGACCTTGTAAGACCCAAACTACTTTTGGAATGTACTCTTTAGACTCCCTTTGACCTCACAGACCTTGAGATGCCTTAAACCCTTATCAACCATTTTGACCTTTTAAAGATCCTTTGGACACATTCAACACTTTTTGACCCTATCTACCATTAGAGTGTACCCCTTGGACCCCATAAATACCTTTCAGACATTTACACCCCTTATTGACATCATCCATCGACCCTTTCAACTCTTAAGACCATGGTACCTTTTACGGTCGAAAATAATTTGAAGGTCCTTTCACTGAACAAAAACTAATGGAGCGTTTTTCATCAACTCAGAACCCGCTCATCCTCCATAGCTTTCACTGCACGAATACAATCGTGTTATCAGGCCTTTCAGCCCCCACGGGCATCAAACTTTCTATGGAATAAACTGAAAATCAACTTTTATCACATAATGCACCCCAACTACAACCTCCTCCATCGGGTGAAGAGCGTCTGTCCCACTTGGGACGATTCACTTGTGATCCTCTCAATTTCCCCTTCACCACAACCAATCACCTCAAAACACTGCGGCCTGACCTAGTTTATGAATATGCTAATCGCTGCAATCATTTTATTATCCCCTATACTTCATCTTCACAGAGTCTTCCTGTGCTCTGGAAGGGCACAAATAATTGGCAAGAACAAAAATGGGAGTACAACAGAGGCTACTTGTACAAACTCATTTGCATTGTTTCACAGCTCTTGTATTTATATCATCAGTCACATCATGTTACACGGCCCTTGTGTTTGCATAATTACAGCACAAGTGCCAGTCCAGGGGAGGCCACACTCAAAGAGCAAGATGCATATGGACTGGTCTTTGGAATAGTCAATAATTTAACTAAATGACAGGCCACGATACATACCTTTGGGGAAGGCACCACACTGAAGGTGTTCATGATGCGATCGGGGTACTCTTCGCGGATCTTGCTGATGAGCAACGTCCCCATCCCGGAGCCAGTGCCACCACCCAGTGAATGAGTCAGCTGGAAACCCTGCCATTCAACACAACTCATTGTAACATTTTGTTGTCAAAACAAGCGCACCCAACTTGTGTGAATTATTCGTTCACTTGCCTTATCTGGCCAACACAAGGGTGTGCTCACCAAATCAAACTACCCGACCCTCTTCTTTGTTCACAAAATATACTGTTACGGTTCTAGGAACCGTATGCATACAACAGACAGTTGTTCCGAGTTAGTTATGCCATTAGTATACGTGCAGATATATCCCTTCCTTGTGTGTAGTGGGGAGACACGGGGGGGGGGGGGGGGGGGGGGGGGGGGGGGGAGGTGCGTTACGATGGGCTTTTAGTTAGGATTATAAATCATTTCTTCCCTTTTGTTTTATTCCCCCTCTTATTGGAACCACAGCGTGACGAGTGCCTACCCAGAGACTTGTTTTCTGATGCAGAATCCCGAGGATGGTTATCTGAGGCAGAATCCTGAGGATGGTTATGGTAGCTGCACCACCATCTACCTTCGCAGGCCCAGACGTGCGGGCCTTACCGGGGTCTGGCCGAAAACCCGCCCAGAAAGGCGGACCACATGAAGGCCCGGTCCAATCGGGACGGACAATGATGTCGGCTTCGCCATGGCTCCACCCCCTAGCTCCGGGATCTATAAAATACGAAGCAATCCTCAGAGTAGAGTGGTATGGGATGAAAAGGAGTTTGTGGTTGGATTTGAGAGAAAGAAAGGAAGGAGTTGGATTTGGAAGTGCAGAGGGCTTGGTTGGTTCATGTTCGGTGGGTTCGTTGGTTGGTTGGGAAGGTCGAAGGAGGTTGCGGTAGAAGGATTGGAAGTATGCAGTTGTTGAAGGGGTCGTTGTTACGGAGTGTCTGCCCACGTCTCACCTCGGCGGCCCGCCTGTTGTGCTGGTCCGGCCTGTTGTGCTGGTTCGCGCACACCCGACCTCGACCGGATCTCTTGTCGCGTCCTGTCTGCTGCGCCGTTCCCACCTTGGACTCCGCACTATCCACTCAAGCTCCTCCATGGACCCGAACTCCGCACGGGCGGCTGTGGTCCGAACTGGACGACTGTTGTCAGGTTCCGCACCACGGAGCACTTCTTCCCCCCGAAACTCTCAGGTACCGAGAACTGAGACTTTCAACTCCCTCCCTTCCTGGCTGCAAAAGGGTCCCCTTTTCTTTTCGTTGGGTTTGTTTTGGCTGAGTGTGTGTCTGAGAGTGTGGCGCCTGTCTTTTAAGTAAAATTGTACAAGATCTTTAATTATTGTAATTCTTGCTTTTATTATTCTCGCGTAAGTCCGCTCTGTGTCCGCTTTGGTAAGTTGCTGTATAATTGTCGCACTACATCTCTCATCTTCCCCCTGTGTAACACACCCAATAAACCTTTTATGTGCCACATGCTTTTCCTCACCTATTGTAAATAAATGATTGTAGAAATGTTCCCAGCTCGTCTTTGTCTTTTTCCTCATTGGTCCAGCAATGGTTCGGATCTGAGTTTAGCCGGGTCTTTATTCCCGATAATCCGTTCCTTCTCGCCGGTACGTCCTCGGCAGTTCCCGCGGCTGCATCCGATCCGGAAAGGTAGTTGGTAGAGTTGGTAGTTGGTACTCTACCATAGTCGGTAGAGTGATCCGGTTCGGC
>CM068953.1:167432818-167454119 GCA_035128595.1 Eptatretus atami | reverse complement strand
GAAAACCCTACTCCACAAACCAACCAAATATGCCTCCCCTTCCTCCTCCCCCATTTATTTATTTCTTGACACCACCCCTTCCTCTCTCTATACGGGACTTATGAATGCTAACGAGGCCTTTTGAACATGCGCTGTATGCGTGGTTTCAGTGACTCGCTTCCACTAACTGGGACACTTTTAACCTGCCGTTGCTTGCATGAAATCTGTGACTCAAATGGTCTTTTTAACATAACTGTCAGCATTTAAACTGGAGTAGCAATTTCAAAATTGTTCAACCATAATTAGCAGGGACCCACGAAACATTCATGCAATGTAAAATGTGATTTCAAGTCCTCAACTCTTCCCCTCTCGCAAACCCCAAGTCCTCAATCTCCGCCCCCCAACCACATGTCCTCACCCTCCCACTCTCAACCCTAAGGCGTCAATTCCCTCCACTTCAAGTCTTTAAGCCCCTTCCTCACACCCCCCACCTTGCCCCTCCAAACGACAACTCTGTCCTCACCCTCCTCCTCATAAAAGCAAATGGGCATTACCACATCAAAACAGCTGAATAATTAACACCTTACAATCCCTGATCATGCTCTCACGGACTTCACAGAAACGCGATTGAAACATCTCCATGTCATGGCCCGTCACAGTCACCTGTCCAACTCACAATTGCATGAGATCTGTGGGAAAGAATATGTGACCATGAACAGGTTAATTGGGACCATAGTCTGTACAGAGTGTTGTGCTGCCAAAGCAGTCCCCGAGTTATTGAATTGTGCCAATGAAAGATCCGAAACCAATTATCCTCTCTCCCTCCCTCTCTCTCCCCCCTCTCTCCCTCTCTCTCTCTTCTCTCCCTCTCTCTCCCTCTCTCCTCTCTCCCCTCTTCTCCTCTCTCCCCTCTCCTCTCTCCCTCTCTCCTCTCTCTCCTCTCTCCTCTCCACCCTCTCTCTCCCTCTCTCCTCTCTCTCCTCTCTCTCCTCTCTCTCTCTCTCTCTCTCTCCCTCTCTCTCCTCTTCCCCCTCTCCTCTCCCCCTCTCTCCCCTCTCCTCCCCCCCTCTCTCCCTCTCCCCTCTCTCCCTCTCTCCCTCTCCCCTCTCTCCTCTCTCCTCTCCTTCTCTCTCTCTCTCCCTCTCTCTCTCTCTCTCTCTCTACTCCTCTCTCTCTCTCCTCCGATACCCGCTGCACAGTGGTCAAGTGTGTGTGTGTGTGTATATATATATATAATATATATATATATATATATATATATATATATATATATATACATATTACATACATACAGGATGACCTTGCCCGTTCACTGGGTTACATTCTTGAAAATCCCTGTGTACACAAATTTAAGAGATAATGGAGTAATGGGCTTCAACTTTAAAATTTGTCCAAACTGTACCTTTAATTAATATTTTTGTGTTATTTATTTTCATGATCACCTGACCGGAATATTCAATAATGTGTCTGCCGCGTTGCTGTTTTTGCCAATTGGAAGCCTTTCATGAGCAGTGGTAGTAATTGTTTGATTCCCTTGGAAGCATGCAGGTTACACACTTTTTGGTGTGTGGTGTGCAGCAAACAAGTATCCGCGTGCCGTCTTGGTGGATCTCGAGCCGGGAACCATGGATTCCGTACGCTCTGGTCCATTTGGGCAAATATTCAACCAGATAACTTGTGTGTTGGTGAGCTGCTCCGTCTCCTTCCATGTTCCATCGCAATGTGTCTGTTTTTGAGACTTTCATGTACCTAGGCCTGTGTTTAGGAGCTAATTATATTTCTATATTTACACCTGAGGATGCCTGTGTTTCAGGCCAGAGTGGTGCTGGAAATAACTGGGCTAAGGGTCATTACACGGAAGGTGCAGAGCTTGTCGACTCTGTACTGGACGTTGTGCGCAAGGAAAGTGAAAGTTGTGACTGCTTGCAGGTGAGATCCCTGTGCATTTGATTTGATTGGTGACGCTGTGTGTTTGAGGATTTGGTGTTCCCTTGTGCGTTTGTTTATATCTTTCATGGTCTTGCAACGAGGTTGTCGAAAGGAGTCGAGCAGTTTAGGTTTTCATTCGAGCCTCGGAACATTTTTTGCACACGCTTTGCGAATCAAAATGTCCACCAGAGTGAGATTATTCTTTCGCCTCCATGGTGGCTCAACATGTCGGAAATCCTATCGTTCGTTCGTTGATTTGGAGCCTTAAAATGAATCGCAACAGTTGTTTATGCTGTCCAGTACTTTAAGGCTGAACCTGTAACATGCAAGCAAAGTATTGTTGCGGGCCGGGGTCAGGTAGAGAGAACGACCACAAGGTGGGGAATTTACGTCTATTCCACCAGACTCCCTGGAATTGTAGGCCGTCGCTCATGGATAATTCCGTGACGCGGCGGGTCGCTTAACCGACCGTGGACGCCAATACCTCAACGCGCGTGGTGTAGGGTCCTCCTGTCTAAGAACCAAGTTACCTAATTAACCACGCGGTTTCAACTACCGGGAACCACGCCTCGGTACGCCTTGCCGAACCGGATCACTCTACCGACTATGGTAGAGTACCAACTACCAACTCTACCAACTACCTTTCCGATCGGATGCAGCCGAGCGGAACTGCCGAGGACGTACCGCGAGAAGGAACGGATTATCGGGAATAAGACCCGGCTAAACTCAGATCCGAACCATGCTGGACCAATGGAGGAAAAGACAAAGACGAGCTGGGAACATCTACAATCATTTATTTACAATAGGTGAGGAAAAGCATGTGGCACATAAAAGGTTTATTGGGTGTGTTACACAGGGGGAAGATGAGAGATGTAGTGCGACAATTATACAGCAACTTACCAAAGCGGACACAGAGCGGACTTACGCGAGAATAATAAAAGAAAGAATTACAATAATTAAAGATCTTGTACAATTTTACTTAAAAGACAGGCGCCACACTCTCAGACACACACTCAGCCAAAACAAACCCAACGAAAAGAAAAGGGGACCCTTTGCAGCCAGGAAGGGAGGGAGTTGAAGTCTCAGTTCTCGGTACCTGAGAGTTTCGGGGGAAGAAGTGCTCCGTGGTGCGGACACTGACAACAGTCGTCCAGTTCGGACACAGCCGCCCGTGCGGAGTTCGGGTCCATGGAGGAGCTTGAGTGGATAGTGCGGAGTCCAAGGTGGGAACGGCGCAGCAGACAGGACGCGACAAGAGATCCGGTCGAGGTCGGGTGTGCGCGAACCAGCACAACAGGCCGGAACCACACAACAGGCGGGCCGCCGAGTGAGACGTGGCAGACACTCCGTAACAACGACCCCTTCAACAACTGCATACTTCCAATCCTTCTACCGCAACCTCCTTCGACTTCCCAACCAACCAACGAACCACCGAACATGAACCAACCAAGCCCTCTGCACTTCCAAATCCAACTCCTTCCTTTCTTTCTCTCAAATCCAACCACAAACTCCTTTTCATCCCATACCACTCTACCTGAGGATTGCTTCGTATTTTATAGATCCCGGAGCTAGGGGGTGGAGCCATGGCGAAGCCGACATCATGTTCCGTCCCGTTTGGACCGGGCCTTCATGTGGTCCGCCTTTCTGGGCGGTTTTTCGGCCAGACCCCGGTAAGGCCCGCACGTCTGGGCCTGCGAAGGTAGATGGTGGTGCAGCTACCATAACCATCCTCAGGATTCTGCTCAGATAACCATCCTCGGGATTCTGCATCAGAAAACAAGTCTCTGGGTAGGCACTCGTCACGCTGTGGTTCCAATAAGAGGGGGAATAAAACAAAAGGGAAGAAATGATTTATAATCCAACTAAAAGCCCATCGTAACGCACCTCCCCCCCCCCCCCCCCCCCCGTGTCTCCCACTACACACAAGGAAGGGATATATCTGCACGTATACTAATGGCATAACTAACTCGGAACAACTGTCTGTTGTATGCATACGGTTCCTAGAACCGTAACAGTATATTTTGTGAACAAAGAAAGGGGTCGGGTAGTTTGATTTGTGAGCCACCCTTGTGTTGGCCAGATAAGGCAAGTGAACGAATAATTCACACAAGTTGGGTGCGCTTGTTTTGACAACAAAAGTTACAATGAGTTTGTGTTGAATGGCAGGGTTTCCAGCTGACTCATTCACTGGGTGGTGGCACTGGCTCCGGGATGGGGACGTTGCTCTCAGCAAGATCCGCGAAGAGTACCCCGATCGCATCATGAACACCTTCAGTGTGGTGCCTTCCCCAAAGGTATGTATCGTGGCCTGTCATTTAGTTAAATTATTGACTATTCCAAAGACCAGTCCATATGCATCTTGCTCTTTGAGTGTGGCCTCCCCTGGACTGCACTTGTGCTGTAATTATGCAAACACAAGGGCCGTGTACATGATGTGACTGATGATAAAATACAAGAGCTGTGAAACAATGCAAATGAGTTTGTACAAGTAGCCTCTGTTGTACTCCCATTTTGTTTCTTGCCAATTATTTGTGCCCTTCCAGAGCACAGGAAGATCTGTGAAGATGAAGTATAGGGGATAATAAAATGATTGCAGCGATTAGCATATTCATAAACTAGGTCAGGCCGCAGTGTTTTGAGGTGATTGGTTGTGGTGAAGGGGAAATTGAGAGGATCACAAGTGAATCGTCCAAGTGGGACAGACGCTCTTCACCGATGGAGAGGTTGTAGTTGGGGTGCATTATGTGATAAAAGTTGATTTTCAGTTTATTCCATAGAAAGTTTGATGCCCGTGGGGGCTGAAAGGCCTGATAACACGATTGTATTCGTGAAGTGAAAGCTATGGAGGATGAGCGGGTTCTGATTGATGAAAAACGCTCCATTATTTTTTTGTTCAGTGAAAGGACCTTCAAATTATTTTCGACCGTAAAAGGTACCATGGTCTTAAGAGTTGAAAGGGTCGATGGATGATGTCAATAAGGGGTGTAAATGTCTGAAAGGTATTTATGGGGTCCAAGGGTACACTCTAATGGTAGATAGGGTCAAAAAGTGTTGATGTGTCCAAAGGATCTTTAAAAGGTCAAAATGGTTGATAAGGGTTTAAGGCATCTCAAGGTCTGTGAGGTCAAAGGGAGTCTAAAGAGTACATTCCAAAAGTAGTTTGGGTCTTACAAGGTCTAAGGTTTTAAAGGTCATACTTTATTGGGTCTAAAGGGTATGTTCCAATAGTCGTTCAGGTTTAAAGGGTCGATGTGGTTTATAGGTCCAAAGGGTACATTCCGATAGTTGGGGTCTAAAGGATGAATAGGGTGTTAAGGGTCTAAAGTGACTAAAAAGGACTGTCCCCTCTCTGCACTGCCCTCCCTCTCCCCTTCCTCCTTTCCCCCACTCCAACTCTCTGTCCTCACCTCCTTTCTTTGGGCTCCTAAAAGCAAAAGGGTATTGATGATATTAAGAGGTAAATTCAATTATGATTAAGATCAATTTGAATTAAATTAAAAAGCATCTGAAAATGCAAAGCCCATCCACTTTGTATTGCGACTTCTTTCTGCTTCCTGATGCTAAACATGACAAACAGGTAAAAGAAACTAAAGATTGATGATTTTTTGGTGACCTTGACATTTGACCTCAAAAGCAATAGGCTTCAGTGACCCAAGATGCTGCAAACCCTGCTCAAATTTCAGTTGGATGAAAATTGACAATTATGCAACTTGGCCCTTGACCTTTTATCTTTAAAGGGGGGAAAAATAATCTGGTTCTAGCTTTTAATTAGTGAATCAATTTAGTGACCCAATATGCAAATTCTTAAAATTTCAGGTCAATTGGTTGAAAAGAGTTTATTAGCTAATTATCTCACCAGCTGGATGGGAATTTAAATGATGGCCAATTCCCTTTTGCGTGCTCATCTATCATGAATCATTGTGCCGAGTTTCAGAACGATCCATTTGAGCTGCTTCGGAGGAATAAGAAAAAACAAAAAAATGTTCATGGACCCACTGCCTGACAGACGGAAGGAAGGACATAGTTACGGCTTTAACAGCTGATCATGACTGTCGTCGTAGACAAGCTAAAAAATATCGCAGCACCTTTTCCTTTGTAAACTACTCTCTCGTCGGAGCACGGCTTGGACTAGCTTTTTTGGCTGCAGAGCAGTCTCTGCACTGGCTGTTTTAACGGCTATTGAGCAAATTCCCAGTCGGTCATTTTGACTTGGATTTCTGTTGGTTCGTGCATCTGTATCGATGCCTTGTGGTATTTTTTTTTCCATTTTTAGGTCATCTCTACCGAGATGACCTAATAAAGCCGGACCAAATGTCCGTCCGTACGTCCGTCACAAATTTTTCTTCCGATCTTGATGAAACTTAGTATGTGGGTAGAGGTCGATGAGTGTTGCACAACGATATAACTTTTGTCCGGGTTCAAGGTCAGGGACGAGGTCACGTAAGTTATAAAAATCGCCATTTTCAAAACCTATCTAGTCTGCCATTTTACAAGATATTCGGCAACTGTTTATTGATTATGATAGTAAAAAATATTATCTTGTATCTAACCGGACAGATTTTTGAATTTCCTTCCGTTTGATCGTCACGTGATCTGGAAGATGCGAAAAACGCCGATGCGATTCGCAAAGAAGAAAGGAGAAATGAAATATAATATAAAACACATTTTTAGCCTTTATATTTATACATTTCCGCCGAAGGTGCAAAAGTTCAAAACCCGAAATGTAAACGTCAGCATTTATTTCAAAATATAATTTCGTGCGCGCGCGCCAAAATGCCGAGTCATCTTTAACAGCAGCTTTCAAAGGAGGAAATGTGATATACAGATGACTCAACAGAACCAAAAATTAACACTATTTCTTCAGTTCTCAAACATTTGTGCTGTAACTTAGCCAAAGAGGTGCCACTATATCGCTGTCAATGAAAGAGTTTCTTAAATCATGGTAATCGAGAAGTCAATGTATACTGTCCATGCTCAGTCAACACACACCCTTGCCAACTCATCAACTGAAAGAGGAAAGGGGTTACATCATGTTTACTGCAGTTTGGCATATAAAAGACAATTGGATTGGAAAGTCATTCGACGGGGAGTCATGTGGAGAGTGGGGAAGACCCGAGTATCAGTTCATGCAACATCGAGAGCACGACACAGAGCACAAACGAGATGACAAAACAACGCACCCTGCGCCTCATTGTAGTACACGTTGATGCGTTCAAGCTGCAGGTCACTGTCCCCCTGGTAGCTCCCAGTGGAGTCGATGCCGTGCTCATCGCTGATCACTTCCCAGAACTGAGGATAAAAATGGACGCAGCAGTGAAAGGAAAGCATGCATACAGGAGAGGAATCAGCATCCCACCTCATTAAACCCCAGCTCCCCACGCTGCATAAAATTCTACTTCCACCCCCATATTAAATCACATATCCTTGCTCATTATTAAACACCAACTACCTCATTCTTCACTCCTTCCATCCCCTTATTATTAAATCCCATGCCATTCCTCTTCAGTGCACCCAGTCCTAATTAAACCACATCTCCTTACTCTTAAGGTATCCCATTTGCATACCTCATTATAAAATTACACCTCCTTAACATTCATTCTACCCCGTTACTCTTCAAAAGACATTCCGCTTCTTTTTTTGGGATACAAAATCAAGGCTCATGGAGAGGTTGAGCATAGAACGGATCAGGATGCAACAACAAAAAAATATTGATAAAATAAAAAAGGAACAGCATAAAGGGGGGGACGACACCAACAGTGTGGCCCAGGGACAAAATAGACAGAGACTAATAAACAAGGGATGTGAGTAAAGGAGTAGGGGAGAATGGACAAGATGAATACAGAAGAAAATGGTCAGGAAGGAAAAACTGGAAATTTTGGGGGTGGGTTGGTTTATCGGAGGTAGAAAAGATCATGGCTTTGGATTGGGGAAGATTTGCTATGATGGTGAACAGCTGTCTTGAAGATCTGGAGGGAAGAGTGCGATTGAAGAGAATGTAGTTGGTTCCATAGGTGGGAGAAAAGAGGGACAAATGAGTGGAAATGAGTAGTACATCTGGAATTTGGACAGTTTCACCAGAAGGGGATTGTTGGTAGACGGAGTGTGCTCTGGCAGAACCGGGGGGGGGGTCTGAACAGCTTGTAATTGTCAAGGTCTGAAGAAAGGGAATGCTTGTCTGAAAGATGGGGGATGTGATGGCAGAGACTGGAGTCATCAGCAAATAGATAAAAAGGATTTCGCAGAGTCGGAGATCATTTATGGAGACCAGGAAAAGGACTGGGCTCAGAATACTGCCTTGGGGGGGGGGGGGGACACACTCCAATCTTGACAGGAGAGGAGATGAAAGGATTCTGCTCGTGCCCCACAATGGCAACGAGAGTAGAGGAAGTCAGTAAGACAGGTGTGGAGTTGGCCTTGGATGCCACAGGCAGAGAATTGTAAAGCATGACGGGATGCTTGACTATCAAAAGCTCGGGATATGTCCAGATAGTGCACCCCCACCCCCACTACTTGGTTCGTATATCTTTGTTCCTTGGGATCTCCTGGGTGAAAAAGAAAAAGATGTTATCATGCAATATCTTGGGATGGAATTGTACTTCAAACACCTTGTTGATAGATGCACACAATCTCGAGAAGCGATTTCGTACTCTGAAATTTTGTGGGAATGGTTGCTAAGCCGGCTCCAGCCTTATTTTGAAGATACTGTTCATGGAATGTTGTATATCATTTGAAAGGTTATTCGATTGCCTGTTCAATGGTTTATCAAATGTACATTTCTGATGAATATTCATCCGAACAGTCATGCAATCACAATGATAAATAAGCAAAGTAAACACTTCGTCTAATTTCTCAATCAAATTAACAGGATTTATTCGGATTATTTATATGTTACCTCAAGTACAGTTTAATAGACTTTATCTATTAGAGGGATCACTTTGTAAAGTTTTGAGACCAAACTTGACAGCTTGTGACGATTTTTCAGTGCAAACAGTCAAGGTATTAAGATGACATCATCGCCCAGTTTATCTACATCATGGCTCCTCGTAAATGGCTTTACAGTCTGCGGGCGATGGAGATTCAGAGTTCATCCACTACACTCTAACCTTACATGACTGATATTTTATTGTTCTTTTGGAAGTCATGGATGAGAGAAATTATGTTCACTGCTCTATATTTGGAAAGATTTGTACTTTAGACCTGATATTTAAAGATTATCAGATGCGGTAAAAAGTGATTTTCATGTTGAAATTTAAGGGGTTTGTGTGGTTCCTAAACAGACTGTCCATGGCATTTTGAATGTTCTGTTCCAAGTTTCCTACATTATTGGAACAGTCATCGATTTCATACTTCATTTACGTAAATGTTATGCATATCTGATAAATAATGACCTTATCAGAGAATTGTAATCACAACAAGAAGCGAATACATCGATATCGCGCGGCTGGGGGCAGTAAAAGTCTAGGTTAAGAATGATGAAACAATTTTGCAGTTATAAAATTTAAATGTCGACACGGTGAATTAGCAGTGCATGATGGAAGAGTTGTGACGTTGGACAAATTTCTATTTATAGCCCTCAGATCAAAGGGACGTACGTGGCCATAAGTGTGACAGAAGACGTGGACAGAAGCAGGACAGAATAGCCGATTATATAACAGCGCGATGTCGCCGCGCTGTAATAACTATTGAGGAAAATGCTCGATCACATGCTCAAACAAACTCTATAGAGCCACATAGTTATTGCAGTTGTGACATTTGATCATGGTACCTAATATAGACATGTCATTATTCGTGGTGGCAGCTATACTGGTGTCGGTGTTTCTTTCCTCCAGATAACATTGACTGATAAGATCCAAAGCTGAGGAATGGATCACCTAGAGAAGACAAAGAACAGCAAGGTGTGAGGTCCTGGATGAGAAAGTATAGGGACAGTGATAACTTCGAGTTGAGAAAGAAAGAAGATTGTGTGCTTCACTTTAATGCTTCATGTGAACACGTGAAGTGTGAACATTTCACATTCTTCTCTGAAACTATGCAGTATACTGACGACACTACAACGTCTACACAAAATACGACTGACGACTCGCACGACCAGCAAGCTGTGCATCAAGGACGGAAGACACCTGTGAACGAATATCCACTGCATACAACGAGATCCAAGGATACCAGAAGCTGTTATTGATGTTTTACAATGAACCAAAACAGATTGTCCAAATCTGCTGAATCGATTCCTGAACCATCATGCTCATCACATAGCTCAAGGAGATCGTCAGCAGATGGAGCCAAACAGATATTCAAACTCGACTGGATATTCTGTAACAAAGAAGGTCGTAAAAAGACAAAGATCAAGGGTTTATGGCCAATTGAAGCTCCTTCAAAATTTGAATTTGATGGAGGGGAAAATTATCAAAGAAATAGCAGAAATGAAAAACGATGATAGGCTTCTTGTGCAGATCAGATGATTGGACTTCTTTGCTTGTGAAACAGTACCACAGAAGTTGTCACTGAAAATGTGTCACAGGCCCACCACGTTTGTGGAGGAGTGAGGATGAATCACGAGTTCAACAAATTAAACTTGAACGCCACAGCAATCTAATGAAGACCCATGATAGATTAAACTGGTTTGCTTTCTGCACTGCTTCTTCACCACTTTGGACATTCTCACCTGGAGATACCACAGCTTGGGCTCCAGCGATGTGTGACAAAGCACTTTGACAGGTTTTCAGCTTTGTTTACTTTTATTGAACGTTTACCACTTTTTTGTGATCGGTGGGACGTCTGGAATGGTAGGTACCACCACATGCGTTTGGAAGACAGTCAACATCTTGAATCATAATTCCATCTGCCGTATGTATAGATCCAGATCTCATGAGCTCGTTGACCGGATGATCCAAATTATCAAAGTCGGAATTAAATATGTAAGGCACACTGGGATTGTGGACGATTTGTGTTGACAACAGACTCGAAGCCTGTTGCAGAGCAACAGCTAATACAGTTTCGATCTCAAGGGAGTAAGAACAGCTCTCAGAATGGACAAGTCTGTTGATAAGAGCTGTTAGTTCAGTACTGAATAAGTGAAGAAGTGTCATGCAGATAAGTATGCGTTTTGGCAGCTTCCACTGTCCACTGGTAGATGTCCTGCAGATATCCTGACCTATCGACGAGATTTGGTGTCTTGCTTTGATGATCTGAGATGTTGGTCCACCAGTAAACAGATAGCTGAAAAATCATGCAACTTCACCTGGCATGACATCTAGGTTGTTTGCAAGTTGCTGGGCGGTTGGTGGCAAAGGCGGCGTGTTGGATTCCTCAAAAGCACTTGAGATTATTTTGCACAATGTCAAAGCCACTTCTTTGATCGGGTCGGCAGTCCCAAGTTGATAAACTCACTTCACTGCGGTTCCTATTATCGACTTCAGAGCTATGCACCAGGTCAGTTTGAAATCGTCCTTTGTGCAACAACTGAGTGAAAAGAAACTTGCTTCCATACATTTCACTACCCTGCAGTTTATCATTGTGTTTTCCACTCCAGTAGTTCTTGTTTGGAAACTGTGGCATCCAAGCTTGATATGAACGAGTTGCATGGGTCGGTTAGCTTCATAATTTACTGAAGACAAAATAATATGTTGGTGCCAATTACTTCACATAGTTTATAATACGCTTGTTGATGTACCCGTTCTAGCTGAATTTGTTGAATTATTTTCAACTCATCCTCACTCCTCTACCAGTGCGGGTCTGACATTTCCGATGACAACTTCTGTGGTTTGTGTTTCACAAGCAAAGAAGATCAATCCTCTGATCTGCCCAAGAAGTCTTTCATCCTTTTTCATTACTGCCATTTCTTTTATAGTTTCCCCCTCCATCAAATTCAAATCTTGAAGTAGCTTCAGTTGTCTGGAAACCACTGATCTGTCTTTTTACGACCTTCTTCGTTCCAGAATATGCAGTCGGGTTGAATATGTTTGGCTCCATCCGCTGAGGATCTCCTTGAGCTATGTGATGAGCATGGCAGTTCAGGAATCGATTCAGTAGATTTGGACAATCTGTTTAAGTTCATTGTAAAATATTGATAACAGTCTCTGTGGTATCCTTGGATCTCATCGTTTGCAGTGGCTATTAGTTCAAGGGTATCTTCTGTCCTTGGTGGTTGTGTGCGTAATCAGTCGTATATCGTGCAGACGTTGCAGTCTTCTTTCAGCATGCGAGAAGAATGTGAAATGTTCACACTTGGAAGCACAAAATCTTCTTTCTTAACTTGAAGTTTTCACTGTCCCTGTACTTTCTCATCTGTCATCTCCAGGTGATCCATTCCTCAGCTTTGGATGGTTATCAGTCAATGTTATCTGGAGGAAAGAAACACCTCAGCATGTGATCGAGCATTTTCCTCAATCGTTATCGATTACAATTCTCTGATAAGGTCATTATTTATCAGATATGCATAACATTTACAGAAATGAAGTATGAAATTGATGACTGTTCCAATAATATAGAAAACTTGGAACAGAACATTTAAAATGGAGTGGACCATCTGTTAGGGAACCACACAAACCCCTTAAATTTCAACATGAAAATCACTTTTTACATCTGATAATCTTTAAATATCAGGTCTAAAGTACAAATCTTTCCAAATATCAAGCAGTGAACATAATTTCTCTCATCCATGACTTCCAAAAGAACAATAAAATATCAGTCATATAAGGTTAGAGTGTAGTGGATGAACTCTGAATCTCCATTGCCCGCAGGCTATAAAGCCATTTGCGAGGAGCCATGATATAGATAAACTGGGCGATGATGTCATCTTAATACCTTGACTGCTTGCACTGAAAAATTGTCACAAGCTGTCAAGTTTGGTCTCAAAACTTTACAAAGTGATCCCTCTAATAGATACAGTCAATTAAACTGTACTTGAGGCTACATCTATCTATAACTCCAGCAATCTCTGTGTGTGTCTGTCTGTGTGTGTGTCTGTGACTGCTGTTTCTCGACAACCACTGGTCCGATCTCATTGAAACTTGCCAGGTATATTGCGGGGCCCTGTGGATGTGCCTTTCAAGGTTTGATATTAATCAGACAAGTGGTTCCCGAGTTATGGCCATTTATTTCCAAACCAATGACAGGACACGGTGCTATGACATCAAGATTGACGTCAAAATTCCTGTTCTTTTTTTTTTTGCACGTATCACAATTGCCGTCACAATTCTTTCTTCTTCTTCGTTAGATATGACGTCACAATTGACGCTGGGGACTGAGTGTGTGCCTTTTCAAGGTTTGATATCGTTCTTCTTCATCCGTTTCAGCTGTTTCCCAAGTTATGGCCATTTATGATACGGTTGGTCCGATCTAATTGAAACAATGCCCCAATCCAGTCGTCGTTTACGAGAGCGAAGGAACGAAGCTGCGCGTCGGCACGTGCAATGGAATTGGACGAAGCACGAGCTGCTCGCTTGACACGCGACGCTACGCACCGGACAAGGCGTCGTGCAGCTGAAACGGATGAAGCACGAGCTGCTAGCTCGACAGACAACACTGGACGCGAGCAAGGCGTCGTGCAGAGAAACGGATGAAGCACGAGCTGCTCGCTTGACACAGGCGACGCTATGCGCGTGACAAGGCATCGTGTAGAAGAACAGATGAAGAACGAGCTGCTCGCATGGCAGACAACACTGAACGCGAGGCAAGGCGTCATGCAGAAGAAATCCCTCACCAGCGAGAAGACCGGCAAGTAAGGGATGCCCTGCGCATCAGGACGTACACCGTCCGAGACTAGAGCAGGCAGGCTCAACGTGAGAATCGCAACCTTGCTCGATACGATGATACAGATTTCTTCCGAGAGGAACTTCATGTTGAGTACAGGCACGCGTTCAGCAGGACCTCATCTATCTATAATTCCAGGTGTGTGTGTGTGTGTGTGTGTGTGTGACGCTGTTTCTCGACAACCACTGGTCCGATCTCATTGAAACTTGCCAGGTATATTGCTGGGGCCTGAGTATATGCCTTTTCAAGGTTTGATATTAATCGACAAGTGGTTCCCAAGTATGGCCATTTATTTACCAAACCAATGACAGGACACGGTGCTATGACATCACGACTGACGTCACCATTCTTCTTTCTTTTTTTGCACGTACGGCCACACACGTACGGGCACGCGAGAGCGAAGGAACGGACTATGTGGTTGTTGTTTCTGGCACGCGGTTTTGAAAGTTTTTTTTTTGCACGTACGGCCACGCACGTGAGGTACGTCCATCCATCAGATCCTTCAAAATCTGTTGGTTGCAAAATCTTGATGGGTGTACGGGCATGCACTACAAAACAACCTACAAATCTGTGATGGGTGTACGGACTGTACGGGATTACGCACGTACGGGCATGCACGTACGGGCACGCACTAGTAATAAATAATCCAAATAAGTCCTGTTATTTGATGAGAAATTTGATGAAGTGTTTTCCTTTGATTATTTATCATTGTGATTGCATGACTGTTCAGATGAATTATTCATCAGAAATGTACATTTCATAAGAGGGGGAGGAGAGCTTCACTGTTGCCCTGTCAGCCCCACGGGCAAGAGAGACAGCCCTGATCTTATGTCTGACATAGAGGCGGTCCATCCATTGTTGGGCGAGTGAACCAGCATGTCCAAGGTGGAGAACCTGGTCTGAATCCGAATGAGTGAACCGAGATGAGTCATTGGAGAAAAGAAAGGATTTCATATAAACTGCGATAATGGATTCCATGACCTTGCTGATGATTGTTCTGCAAACACCTTACTCATCATTCCACCTCTTCATTAAAATCACAACATGCTCTGAATTTGACCTCATGTAAATTACACCAATCACATTAATTACACTCCCAATTACTAATACACTTAGTCTTAAATCCATCACTTCATCATCAAATTAGACCACCTGAATCTTCATTCCACCACAAATTATTAAATCACACCTCCTTCCTCTTTTCCACCCTCGTATTAAAAATATTTCGCCTTTCTTTTTCATTCCACCAACTATTTAATCACACCTTACCATTCCTCCACCAAAATCCTCCTCCTTCCATTGGGACCATAACTCTGTGCAGACGGCGTTGTGCTGCCGAAGCAGTCTCCTGGGCTCTTGGGCACAATTCTGGACGGTTGCCACTCCAAACGCAGGATTACGTGAATGGCTCAATTCATCCCAACCAGTTGCTACTCATATCGTCGACCTCAGAAGGATGACAAGCTGAGTCAAACCCAACCGAGTGTGAATTCAACAGCTAGTGGAATTTGAATCGAGACCTTGGGATCCCAAGCCTACCACCGAAACATGAAGCCAACACAATGACAGGCTTACCATCTTCCTTCTCATTAACCTACTTCCACCTCCTCACTCTCCATGAAAACACCCTCCTCCTTACTCTCCATTGACCCCTCCTCTTACTCTCCTTGAACCCCCCTCCTCCTTACTCTCCCATTGAAGCCCCCTCCTCCTTACTCTCCAATTGAAGCCCCCCTCCTCCTTATCTCCATTCGAACCCCCTCCTCCTTACTCTCCATTGAACCCCCTCCTCCTTATCTCGCATTGAACCCCCTCCTCCTCCTTACTCTCCATTGGAAGCTCCCCTCCTCCTTACTCTCCATTGAAGCCCCCCTCCTCCTCCTCACTCTCCATTGAACCACCCCTCCACCTCACTCTCCATTGAACCACCCTCTCCCTCTCCTCCTCACTCTCCATTGAACCACCCCTCTCCTCCTCACTCTCGATTGAACCCCCCTTCCTCACTCTCCAATTGAAACCACCCTCCCCTCACTCCATTGAACCACCCCTCCTCCTCCTCACTCTCCATTGAACCACCCCTCCTCCTCCTCACTCCCTTGAACCACCCCTCCTCCCTCCTCACTCTCCATTGAACCACCGCTCCTCCTCCCCTCACTCTCCATTGACCCACCCTTCCTCTCCTCACTCTCCATTGACCACCCCTCCTCCTCACTGTCTATTGAACCACCCCTCCACCGCACTCTCCATTGAACCACCCTCCTCTCCTCACTGTCCATTGACCACCCTCCTCCTCCTCCTCTGTCCATTGAACCACCCCTCTCCTCACCTCCTATTGAACCACCCCTCCTCCTCACTCTCCATTGAACACCCCTCCTCCTCCTCACTCTCCATTTAACCACCCCTCCTCCTCCTCACTCTCCATTGAACCACCCCTCCTCCTCCTCACTCTCCATTGAACGACCCCTCTCCTCCTCACTCTCCATTGAACCACCGCTCCTCTCCTCCTCACTCTCCATTGAACCACCCTTCTCCTCCTACACTCCCATTGAACCACCCTTCTCCTCCTCACTCTCCATTGAACCCCCCTCCTCCTCACTCTCCATTGAACCACCCTTCCTCCTCCCTCAACTCTCCTCTTGAAGCCACCTTCCACTCACTCTGCATTGAACCACCTCCTCCTCTCCCACTCTCCATTGAACCACCCTCCACCTCCCTCCTCACTCTCCATTGAACCACCCCTCCACCTCCTCCTCACTCTCTCCATTGAACCACCCCCCACCTCCTCCACCTCTCCATTGAACCACCCCCCCACCTCCTCCTCACTCTCCTCATTGAACCACCCCTCCACCTCATCTCACCTCCATTGACCACCCTTCCTCCTCACCCCATCCCTCTCCTCCTCACTCTCCATTGAACTCCACCCCTACCTCCTCTCTCTCCATTGAACCTCCTCCTCCTTACTCTCCATTGAATTCCTCCTCCCCTCACTCGCCATTAACCACTCCTCGTAACTTTTGTTACCTCATTAAAACCCCTCCTTACCCTCCATTAAACACCCCTCCTCCTTACTCTCCATTGAACCACCCTCCTCCTCACCCTCCATTCAATCAACCTCCTCCTTACTCTCCATTGACCCTCCATCCTCCTTTCTCTCCATTGAACCTCCCCCCTCTCCTACTCTCCATTAGAAGCCCCCCTCCTCCTTACTCTCCATTGAAGCCCCCTCCTCTCCTCCTCTCCATTGAACCACCCCTACCACCTCACTCTCCATTGAACACCCTCCTCCTCCTTACTCTCCATGAACCACCCCTCTCCTCACTCTCCATTGAACCACCCCTCTCCTCACTCTCCATTGACCACCCCTCTCCTCCTCACTCTCCATTGAAACCACCCTCTCCCTCACTCTCCATTGAAACCACCCCTCTACTCACTCTCCATTGAACCACCCCTCCTCCCCTCGACTCCATTGAACCACCCTCTCCTCCTCACTCTCCATTGAACCACCCCTCCTCACTCTCCATTGAACCACCCCTCCTCCTCACTCTCATTGAACCACCCCTTCCTCCTCCTCCTCACCTCCATTGAACCACCTCTCCACCTCACTCTCCATTGAACCACCCTCCTCCTCACTCCATTGTACCCACCTTCCTCCTCCTCACTCTCCATTGAAACCACCATCCTCCTCCACCTCACTCTCCATTGAACCACCCTCTCCTCCCACTCTCCATTGAACCACCCTTCCTCCTCCTCACTCTCCATTGAACCACCCTTCCTCCTACTCTCCATTGAACCATCCATCCTCCTCACTCTCCATTGAATTCCTCCTCCTCCTTTACTTCTCCATTGAATTCCTCCTCCTCCTTACTCGCCATTAAACCACTCCTCGTAACTTTTGTTACCCTCCATTAACCACCCCTCCTTCTCATAAACAACCTCCTCCTCACTCTCCATGGAAACACCCCTCCTCCTTACTCTCCATTGAACCACCCCCTCCTCTACCCTCCATTCAATCAACCCTCCTCCTTATCTCGTCCATTGACCCCCCTCCTCCTCCTTACTCCATTGAAGCCCCTCCTCCTACTCTGCATTGAAGCCCCCCTCCTCCTCCTCACTCTCCATTGAACCACCCCTCCACCTCACTCTCCATTGAACTACCCTCCTCCTCCTTACTCCCATTGAACCCACCCTCTCCTCCTCACTCTCCATTGACCACCCCTCTCCTCCTCACTCTCCATTGAACCACCACTCTCCTCCTCACTCTCCATGAACCACCCTCTCCTCCTCACTCTCATTGAACCACCCCTCCTCCTCACTCTCCATTGAACCACCCCTCTCCTCCTCACCTCCATTGAACCACCCCTCCTCCCTCACTCCATTTGAACTACCCCTCCTCCCACTCCCTCACTCCTCCTCACTCTCATTGAACCACCCCTCTCCTCACTCTCCATTGAACCACCCCTCTCCTCCTCACTCTCCATTGAACCACCCTTCCTCCTCCACTCTCCCACTCCATTGAACCACCCATCTCCTCCTCACTCTCCATTGAATCCACTCCTCCTTACTCTCCATTGAATTCCTCCTCCTCCTTACTCGTCCATTGAATCTCTCCTCCTCCTTACTCCACCATTAAACCACCCCTTTCCCTCCATTAAACCGCCTCCTTCCCTCCATTGAACCACACTCCTTACCCTATCATTAACCAACCCTCTTACCCTCCATTAAACAACTCCTCGTAACTTTTGTTACCCTCATCATTAAACACCCCTCCTTAACCCCTCCATTAAACACTCCTTACCCTCACATTGAACCACACCTCTTAGCCTACAATTAAACCACCCCTCCTTACTCCTCTTAAAAACACCCCTCCTTACTCTCCCATTTGAACCATCCCCTCTTACTACTCCATTGAACCCACCCTCCTCCTTACTCTATTAAACCACCCCTCCTTCACTCGTCCCATTAAATCACCCCTTCTTACTCTCTTTTCCACCCCACAAGTTATTAATCCTCCATAATTATTAATCAGCACTATCCTTACTCTTCATTCCACACTCAGAACATTAATTCCACCTTCTTACTCTTCATGTCCACCCAATTGATTAAATTTCACACCTCCATACTCTCCATTAACCATCCCTCCTTACTCTCCATTACAACACACCCTCCTCACTCTCCATGAACCACCCTCTCCTCCTCACTGCGTCCATTGAACCACCCCCTCCTCTCCCTCCTCATTGAACTACCCTCCTCCTCACTCTCCCATTGAACCCCCTCCTCCTCCTCACTGCTCCAATGAACCACCCCTCCTCCTCACTCTCCATTGGAACCAACCCCTCTCCTCCTCATCTCCCATTGAACCCACATCCTTGCCTCCTCACTCTCAGAACACCATTCCTCCCCACTCTCCTTGAACCACCCATCTCCTCCTCCTCACTCTCCATTGAATCCCCACGCTCCTTACTCTCCCATTGAACTTCTCTCCTCCTTACTCACCATGTAAACCACCCATCTTTACCAGCTGCATTAAACAACCCCTTCCTTATCCTCCCATTGACCACGACCTCCTTAGCCGCTACATTAAACCACCTCTTACTCCTCCATTAAACCACTCCTCGTAACTTTGTACCCTCCATTAAACACCCTCTTAACCCTCCATTAAACAATCCCGCATCCTTACCCTCCATTGAACCACCCCTCCGCTTACTCTCCCCTTGAACAACCCTCCTCCTTACTCTATTAAACCACCCTCCTTCCTCACTCTGCCTTTAACATCACCCTTCTTACTGCCTCTTTTCCACCCCACAATTATTAAATCCTCCATCATTATTAAGAATCACATCATCCTTACTCTTCATTCCACCTCAGAACAATTAAATTCCACCTTCTTACTCTTCAATTCCACGCCAATTATTAAATTTCACCTCCTTACATCTCCATTAACCCATACCCTCCTTACTCCTCCATTAAACCACCCTCCTACTCTCTATTGCCACCCACACTTCTTAAATCTCCGTCATTATTAAATCACACATCCTTACTCTGCATTCCATCACTCAGAACATTAAATTCTACGCTCGTTAACTCATTCACACTCAGAACATTAATTCCACCTCACATTATTAAATTCCACCTCTTTACTCACTCATGAAACCCCCCTCCTTACTCTCCATATGAACCACCCCTCTCTCCCTGTCCTCATTCATGCCATTGGAACACCTCCTCTCTCTCCATTTACAATACCCCTCCTTACTCTCTATTCCACCCCACAATTATGTAAATCCTTCGTCATTATGAAATCACAGAAAGATTACACGAATAAAGCGAACACGACCTACTCTTCATTCCAGACACCAGAAATTAAATTCCACCTCTCTTTACTCTTCATATCAACCCAATTATTAAATTCGCACCTCCTTCTCTTCATTCCACCCCCAATTAATTAAAATTACCAACCTCCTTAACTACTTCATATCCACCCAATTATTAAATTCCAACTCCTTACTCTTGCATTCCACCCCAATATATTAAATTAACCAACGTCCTTACTCTTTATTCCACCGCCTTCCACATTAAATTATACACCCTTCCTTCTCATAAGCGAACCCCCTCCCCAACTCTTTAATGAATCACCTCGCATCAACTCCCCCCCCCCAAAATAAAAATCACACTTCCAGATCCTTCCTAACCCCCCCCTCCTGTCAATCACAATCTTTTTTCATTATACCCAATTCTGATTAAATCATATTTTAACTCTTCATAAGCTATTCATTCCCTTCCTTTCCCCCTTCTTAAATCTTACCACCCCTCCCCTTTCAGACCACTCCTTTATTAAATCCTACCCCTCCCCTTCAGACACTCCTTTATTAAATCCTACCCCTCCCCTTCAGACCACTCCTTTATTAAAATCGTGCACTCATTTTCCTTCAAAGGAATTACATGCCGGCTTCCATCTCCCCCGAGCTGTTTATGCGACACTCTTTTGCACAACACCCCCCAACCTATTAACACCTCCTCATTTTCCTCTCCACACCAGTAAATTTACACCACTTTACACATCTTCACTGCACCCCTCCTTTTCCAAGATGACACGAGTCCAGGTTCAGGCAAGGTTTGAAGTCATACTCGGTCCGCCATTTGAGGTAGAGCGAACGAACGAACGAACGTCAAACGGTTAAAGGTTTCACCGGAGAAACGGCGACGGGCAGTGACGTCATCAATGCAACCAAATGGTGGCACACCGCGCCCACCTACAGGTCGACGGACGACCTTCGGATGGACGGAATCCTTTGTCTGTTAACATCGAATAAGGGTTCGTTCCTCAATCGCATCGCACTCGCACTCACATCGCCGGGTGAAGCAAAGGGCGATCCTACGGAAGGAAGGTCCGTCGATCGAAGTCAAAGATCCCGCACTCGAATTCCCCGCAAAAGTATTTTTACAATCCGCGAGGAATCACGTGGCCATCCCGAAAACCGATCACCCGAACCCAGGGGGAGAGAGGAGAGAGAGAGAGAGAGAGAGAGAGTAGAGAGAAGAGATGAGAGAGAAGAGAGAGAGAGAGGAGAGAGAGAGAGAGAGAGAGAGAGAGAGAGAGAGAGAGAGAGAGAGAGAAAGAGAAAAAAGAGAGGAGAGATAAGAGAAA
>CM068953.1:167391273-167418542 GCA_035128595.1 Eptatretus atami | reverse complement strand
TCTCCATTGAACCACCCCTCCTCTCTCTCCATTAAATCACCCCTCCTTACTCTCTATTCCACCCCACAATTATTAAATCCTTCGTCATTATGAAATCACACACCCTTACTCTTCATTCCACACTCAGAACATTAAATTCCACCTCCTTACTCTTCATTCCAACCCAATTATTAAATTCCACCTCCTTACTCTTCATTCCACCCCAATTATTAAATTCCACCTCCTTACTCTGCATTCACCCCAATTATTAAATTCCACGTCCTTACTCTTATTCCACCCCTTCCACATAAATTATACCCCTTCACTTCTCATAAGCGAACCCCCTCCCCCAACCTCTTTAATGAATCCACTCCATCAACTCCCCCCCCCAAAAAAAATCACACTTCCAGATCCTCACTAACCCCACCCCCTCCTTCAATCACAATCTTTTTCATTATACCCAATTCTGATTAAATCATATTTACTCTTCAAAGCTATCATTCCCCTTCCTTTCCCCCCTTCATTAAATCTTACCCCTCCCTTCAGACCACTCCTTATTAAATCCTACCCCCTCCCCTTCAGACCACTCCTTTATTAAATCCTACCCCTCCCCTTCAACCACTCCTTTATTAAATCGCACCTCATTTTCCTTCAAAGGAATTTATGCCGCTTCCCATCCTCCCCCGAGCTGTTTTATGCGACACTCTTTGCAAACACCCCCCCCCCCCCAACTATTAACACTCCTCATTTTCTCTCCCACCCAGTAAATTACCCACTTTTACACATCTTCACTGCACCCCTCCTTTTCCAAGATGACACGAGTCCAGGTTACAGGAAGGTTTGAGATTCATACTCGGTCGCCATTTGGAGGTAGACGAACGAACGAACGAACGTCAAACAGGTAAAAGGTTTCACCGGAGAAACGCGACGCAGTGACGTCACAATGCACCAAATGGTGGCACACCGCGCCCCCTACAGGTCGAACGGACGACCTTCGGATGGACGGATCCTTTTGTCTGTTAACAACACGAATAACGGTTCGTTCCTTCAACGCTCCACTCGCACTCACATCGCCGGGTGAAGCCAAAAGGGCGATCTACGGAGGAAGGTCCTGTTCCGCTCGGAAGTCAAAGATCCCGCCTCGAATTCCGCCAAATATTTTTACACCGCGAGGAATCACGTGGCCATCCCGACGATCACCCGAACCCAGGGAGAGAGAGAGAGAGAGAGAGAGGAGAGAGAGAGAGAGAGAGAGAGAGAAAAGAGAGAGAAGAAGACACAGAGAGAGAGAGAGAGAGAGAAAAAGAGAGAAAGAGAGAGAAACACGTGGAGGTTTTGACCAGGACGAGGTCCGAGTCCAGGGAAACGGATCACGCGCGCGATCGCGAACGCGAGGCCGGAGTCGCCATTTTGAAAACGTTAACGAACACAAACCGCTCAGAGACTCCTTCATTCCCCGTCTTTATTAAATAATTACATTTACCCCCTTCCACTCGATAAATTAAACCTCATGGAACAAATTTACAAACGAAAAAAAGGGAAACGGGTCAACGAGATTGTAATGGACACGAACACGAAGGGGACGGAGTGATGAGAAACCCACCTTGGAGCCGATCTGGTTCCCGCACTGCCCGGCCTGAAGGTGCACGATCTCACGCATGATGCCGATTCACGACGAATAAATTACAAATGTTTCCTCAGAAAAAATACACGACCAACCTAACCGGGTCGAGCGAGGACCGACAAAGGAGAACAGGGGGAAGGTACGAGAAAGCGCGAAATGGCGAACAACCGGCGCCACAAAGATCACCGACCAACGCCCAGCACCGATCACAGCGCCAAACCACGCCCATGCATGGCAACGGAGCCAAACCACGCCCATGCATGGCAACGGAGACAGACCACGCCCAGAACTGCCAATCGAGACAAACCACGCCCATTCAAAAATCCACCGAGCGAATACGTCATGAAAACCACGCCTACTAAAAAGGAAACGGAGAGTGAAGATTTGAGATTTGACGCTGATGACTCCGCAAAAAAGATTTGAACGAACGAAAATATCGGGGCAATCGGCACAGTAAACGATGTTTGAAGCCAGAAACAAAGCTCCATTCTCTTGAAAGAAACCAAAGGGTCATCTTATTCCGTTTGTAAAAATCGCTGACTTGTTGACCCCACCCCACCCCCTTCTCCTCCCTCCACAACCTCATTTCCCTTTTAATTCATACACTGCCCCTTTCAACCTTGTATCAATTTTTGTTGTCATTGTCGCCCCTGCGTACGTCATAAATAGATAGTCTACAAGATAAAATCTGTCCACCAAAACCAAGGTGGTGACGTCAGACGCAGCAGGAAAAGATCCTTCAAAAATGACTTGGACTGGTCTACGACATAGTTTGTCCCTATATTCTGCCGATTAATCGACCTTGGACCTGCAATTTGAACAGGTTTGGTGTTTCCAGCAATTTCATGATGGCTCATTTGATGCGTGGACATCCCATCTCATCTTTACATCATCCCCCCCCCCAATACATCGAAGCTCATGGAAGAACAAAGCGACGGAAGATAAAAAGGCAACAGTTGGACAAAAGCAAGGCAATGAACAAAGAGGAGGAAAACAGAAGTCGATGAACCACAGTAACCTGCTATTAAGAGGGTTGGGTGGAAAAGAATCAATGGGGGAAAAGAATCAAAAGAATCTGCGTCGGAGTGGCGACCCGTCCAGGATTGTACTCAATAGCCAAGGAGACTGCTTCGGCAGCACCAACGCTCTGTACAGAGTATGGTCCCAATGGGGGGGGTGGGGGTGCAAAAGATGACTGGAAGGGATGGAGGAGGACATGACATGGCAGTGCATCACATGTTTGAGCAGCCTCAGGAAATTGGTTCCACAAATGGGACAGAAATGAAATAAAAGTGTTGAATGTGCAGTCAACCTGGATTTGGATTTGGGACTCACCGGATGGCTGAGAGGTACGCACACTTGTCTCGAAGCTCTCCGTCCTGGGTTCACATCTCGACCCAGCTATAAACTGTCATCTCGTCTGTTTTTTTCACAGGCAGGGTGATTCATTGGTGTGTGTCGTCCCTCGGATGGACGTTAAACTGGGCATCCCATTATTTTGTCAGCCTTAGTTGGTGGATGTTAGATATCTCACTATGTCCTTCGTGAAGAGGAGGCGAGCTATCACCGGCACCCGACACAAATTACAAATTCCTGCCGTAACCAGCAGAGGGCATTGCATCAGCAGCACAGCCATGCCCTCAGCCAATTATGCCACCCGCAGCTTTGTTCTGCACACAAGAAAAAGAGAGAACCAGGAGGGGGGAATAAAGGGAGAACGTGCGTCAGTCAGGAAGTTGCTGGGGAGGGTCAGAGGACAGAGAGCAGAGGAAGCCATCCTGGGGAATAAGAGGCTAAAAACGGAGATCATTTACCTTCCTGTGACGTTCCTGCGAGACAGCGACAGACCTTGTGCTTCGGCCTCCTCATGGTAGATACCAATAATGTTGAGAGCTATAGAATGCATGGAATACAGGAGCGACAGATGTGATACTGGGGAGCCAACCTATAGGGGAGAGCAGTACTCCACTGAATTACGGACAAAGGCCATGTGGATTGCGTTGTTCTGATTTTCCAAGGAAAGACTTGGAACGACGGAGGACGCCTATTCTGCGGCTGGCTTTGAAGGTCAGCTTTGTGATGTGGTTGTCCATGAGAGGCCGTGGGATGTTGAGCCTATAAATAGAAGAGAAGTCTTCCAGTGGATGACCATGGAAATAGACAAGTGTTCATTTGATAATCCTTCTGGAGCGAAGGGGTGAGACAGATTTTCCAAGATTGAAGGACGTGCACCATTTATTATGAGACCAGCATATAATATTTTCCAGTTATCAGGAAGACACATCTGCTACCTGCCTGTCAGTGGGATGGAGTACAACATAATGTGGAGTTGTCTGCAAAAAGGAAGAGAGAGTTTTCCTAAGCATTGGAGAGGCAATTTATATAGATGAAGAACAAGACTACCTTGGGAACTCCAGCCTCCACTACGAGGGGAGAGGCTTCCAGCGATAGCAACACATTCACTGGGTGAATGGAAGAAGTCAAACGCTCTGAGGTACCAGGGAGGCCTTGTGTCACAGGCAGCGAGCTTGGCGATCAAAGCAGGATGTCAGACTGTGTAATGCCCAAAATATATTCAGGGAGACAGTCTTGCCCTTTTGTTTGACATGCTGGGACTATAAAGTACTCATGACAATGGAGCAGCAACATGTTCAGAGTTGAGTGACCAAGAGGGAATCCAAAATGATGGTCAGAGATCAGGCTGTTTGAAAACAGGAAAGACTTGACATCAGTAGCAATGATGATTTGCTTGTAATTGGAAGTAAGCTCAGTCGTTGATAGGACCTGATTTTGCACTCTTGTGGACAGGAGTCATGTTTGTTGACTTCCAGGCATTTGGGAAGCAGTGAGAAGAGAACAGGCTGAAGAGTGCATGCCTCCCATCTGACAGAAGCGCAACAGAAGGATTTGAGAACATGGGCAATGATGTCACCTGGGCTCATCCACGAAGCAGGCCAGACATAACTTTCTCTACCTTCACAGGTGAGGAGGACACAAAGTCCAGTGGACAGATGGGGTAAGATAGGGACAGAAAGGGATTGGTTGGGTACACAGGATTTGGAGGTAAACACCAAGCGAAGACATTCTGCCATATCTCATGCCGTTTGAGGTGAAGAAAGGGATGGACGACGTGGAGAAAACACCAGAGATGGACTTGACAAGGTGCCACCATGATTTGGAGGAAGGAGACTGGTTGGACAGTTCAGCCTTGAGGTTTATAAGATGGTGTTTTCTGGTTTTCCTCAGGATAGATACACTGTTGTTACGAGCCTTATGGAATGAACGAAGAGTGTGAACATTATAAACTTATACGTCTTCAAAATGTCATTAATCTACGCATGTGACTGCCTTCTTTGTACAAACTCGAGTTCTGAGGTGACGGCTCAGGCCTGTGATAGCGAGTTGAGCTGCCAGAGAGATATTCGATAATTTTGGACGTCATTAAGTGATTAGGATATACCGGGCGTAGTGGCGTGCGCCTGTAATCCGGCTACTCGGAGGCTTGGGTTGGAGGATCGCTTGATGACGGGAGCTCTGCACTGGGCTGCGCTATGAGAGGGTGTAGGGCAGCCCGGAATCATGGCGAAACCCAATCCTTATCCCTGTGTCGTAAGAGGCGACCAGGGTTGCGTCAGGAAGGGCATCCGGCGTAAAACCTATGCCAAATCGGTATGCGGATCATAATGGATGATCCGCTGTGGAGACCCCTAAAAGGGAGCAGCCGAAAGACGAACAACAACATCAAGTGATTAGGATGTTACACGTCATTAAATTTTTTAACAACCAAGAGAAAGATTCTTCTCCAGTAACACAAGTTACACAATCAATAAGAAATGATCATATGGGGTCAGAACACAATTTTATGAAAACTTTATTTACGACAACTGTCGCTAAACTATTGAAAGAAATTAAAAAAAATTCTCAACCAGCTTAAATATACCCACAAACACGTTTATATTCCGTGTGCCTCCTCGACTGATTGCGTCACAGGCGCCCAGCGTCACGGAATCGTGCCAGCAGCTCGTCATTGCTACGCAACGGGAAACTGAGCGGTCGCGTCCGACAGACATCGCCATCACGACGCAGGTCGTGGATGACGTCGGTGAGCAAATGGGCACGCTCGACACCAGAACCTGGAACGTCTGCCGCCAGGTGAGTGATGTGCACATGCAGGTGGTAGTACGATGGCTGGTAGTGCAAGTAGCAGCGGAGTTGACTCGCTGGAACACCGAAATGACTCAACACCTCCGCCTTCAGGAACAGAGAAAGAGAAACAGAAAGCTCATCATTTGATGCAAATTAACATAGTAACATGAACCAGGTAACTAAACCTTGTCATGGTAAACTGTTTGCATTAGGAATAATGGATGAGTGAGATGGGACGTAATTCCCCTCCTATGTACAGTGCAAACACCAACCCTGGCCTATCTGTGTGGCGCACTGTGCGTCTCATCACATTACTGTTCACAATAAACCAGACGGTCTGTTCCTCCAACAATGGACTAAAGGAGATAACACTTTCCGGCAATGTCTCAAGGGACGTTGAGGACTTGTTAAGGAATTATCACCTGGTGAAAGTAAATCACGAGACCAATAGACAGAAAAAAAATAATTTAAAAAACAAAACAAAACCATACCCAGTGCAAACCCCCCTTCCCTGGTCACATGATGATCAATGGTGGAATCTATATGTTTACTAGACGAAAATCCAGGTGCTCAATCAGTGTGTCGGTTACCTGGGTCTGAAAGAAAACATTCTCCAGCAGGGGAAGGTGGTTTCCTGTCAAGTCTCTAAGAGATTTGATGTTGCGGCGACGGCAGATAGCCACCAGGTAGAGCTGTGTTGCCTAAGCAGGAACAGATTACCGGTTCAACAAGACTCTTTGGCACAGTCTTAAATGTATGCAACCAAAACAATTCCATAACCGAACAATTATATTGATACAAATGACAATACAATACACCCAAAAGTGGTCTGTGAAAGAGGTGTTGCCCCACCCCCATTCCCCCAGGAGATTGGGACCATACTCTGTGCAGAGCGTTGGTGCTGCTTAAGCAGTCTCCTTGGCTATTGGGCACAATCCTGGACGGGTCGCCACTCCGTCACAGTATACCAGCATGCTGGCACTCATTTTGCCGACCTCGGAAGGAGGACAGGCCGATTCCCCCAGGTAAAAGCCAAATTGTGACCAACTTTGGGTTGGTCACCTTAGCAGGATCATAGGTCTGATAACATCATTTAACCCCAATATATTATTTACATGATAGCAGTCCATCAATTCGACGATGACCCTGACGGAGGGGTAGGAAAAGTCAAACTATGTGTTTAGATCTCTGGTGTGAGCATAAGGTCAAGTCTTCAAATGAACCCCCTTCCACAGATGTCTCAGAACACATATGTTCGAGAGCCATTGTCATGTCTTCAGTGACGTATCCACTGATATGTCTCTTTGGCCTTGCTTGTTGAACTACATTCTTTCCATAATGGGTCCTCTCCATTCTGGGTTATTTTGGGTAAATTTTTCCGAAGACCTACCGGGTGAAGGTCTGTAGTCGTAATGTAATGTGGCGTCAATCTGGGATGGTCAGAGCTTTAAGATGCTGTTTGATTACACCTTTGTACTTCAGCCTTTTGTCTCCCCAAATTAATCTTCATTTGGGCGGTTCAACTTAGAGCACCGCCTTTGGGAGCCAATGATAGGCCATCGCAATTGGGATGAAGTGAGGGATGCCTCAACACGAGGCATGTTCGTACGCCATCGTATCTCTACATCCAGGACCCTGTCCTTTCTATGCGATCTAGTGAATCTGTCTGAGGTGCCTTGCAGTTAAGCTCTATATATCCTTGATGCGATACCTGGTGAGCATGAAGGCCTCACAGCAGCATGTTTTCTATATACATCTTTTCTCGAACAGCAATTATATTTTTGTACCACAAACAATACTACAAGGTGTCGTGCAGATCATACACCACCTCCTTTTGGTCCCATTTGAGATCCGGTAGAAGGACGAAGCCGTTTTCAGGGTCGGGGTCATCAAATACCACACGGTTTTGCTCTGCCCGGCCCTCCAGGATGTTGTAAACCCACTGAGGGATAGTAAGAGACAGGGTAGTAGGAAATCGATCACTATCGGATTGCTCACAAAAACCTAAATGGTTCACGATTTACCTTCATATCTTTCTGCACGTGTCATGTCGTGTCTACATGTGGTGCAAGTGGTCGATTCTTCAATGCTCTCAGAACAACTTAGCAATGAAAAAGGTCCTCCCCTTATTCATGGGCCCTAAAAGGCAGTAAATAAGGAGCAGGCCTGCTCACATCCACCCGCTAAAGAACTAAACAAGCTCAAATGAGCCAAGAATCCTCGTCCTCTTATGATGACGTCATAACACGAATATGACGTCATTGTGATGTATCAGGTTTGCGATAAATCATCTGTGCTAATGCCCAGCCTTGATTCCCGCAAACAAAATTCAAACAGCTTGCTAGTTTCGGAGATAATGTATAGACGATTTCCATTAGCGGCGTATTATGACGTCAACTTTTTTTTTCTGAGGAAAGAATTTCCAAAATTGGAGATGGTTACTGCCTGTGCGTGGCTTTCTGCATATTACACGGCAAGTTTCACGAAGATCCGATGAAACTCTGGGTTGTGAAAAAAAAAGTCCACAAGAACAACAACGTGAGTAAGACTTAGAGATCCTCACGAGCATCTAATAATTTCTGAAGAACCATTAAAACGGAAAACTGTTAAATAATGAGTGAAGAGCATGATGACCAGATACAATTGCCACACCCCTCCCTCCGTCTCTCCTCCACTTACTTCCTCCTCTCCCAATAGAGATAGAGAGAGTGAGAGAGGGGGGATTGATGAGAGTAAAGAAGGGGAGATGGAATGGAGAGGGAGAGACGGATGGAAGAGGGAGAAGATCGAGATGGAAAGAGGGAGAGAATCAGAGATGGAAAGAGGGAGAAGATCGAGATGGAAAGAGGAGAGAGTGAGATGGAAGAGGAAGGAGGGAAGAGATCGAGATGGGAAGAGGGAGAGAGAGGGACGAGATGGAAAGAGGGAGAGAGATCGAGGATGAAGATAGATTGAAGGGACAAGAGATATTGAGGGGACAGAAGGGAGAGATCGAGATGGAAGAGGAGAGAGATCGAGATGGAAAGAGTGGAGAGAGAGATCGAGATGGAAAGAGGGAGAGGGATGAGATGGAAAGAGGAGAGAATCGAGTGAAGATAGATTGAAGGGACAGAGAGATATTGAGAGGGATAGAGAGAGGGAGAGAATTGAGAGAGAACAGAGAGGGAGAGAGATTGAGAGGAGGGAGAGGGAGAGAATTGAGAGGAGAATGAGGGGAGGAATATTGAGAGAGAGAGAGGAGGGGAGATATTGGAGGGGGGGAGGGGGAGAGGGGAGAGATATTGAGAGGGAGAAGAGAGGGAGAGATATTGAGGGGGAGAATATTGGGGGAGAGATATTGAGAGGGAGAGAGATATTGAGAAGGCGAGATATTGAGAGGGAGAGAGGAGAGATATGGAGAGGGAGAGGGGAGAGCTATTGAGAGGGAGAGAGGGAGAGATATTGAGAGGGAGAGAGATATTGAAGAGGATGAGAGGGAGAGATATTGAGAGGAGAGAGATATTGAGAGGGAGAGAGATATTGAGAGGAGAGAGAATTGAGGGAGAGAGATATTGAGAGGGAGAGATATTGGAGGAGAGATATTGAGGGAGAGTATGGGGGAGAGATATTGAGAGGAGAGAGGGAGAGATATTGAGAGGGAGAGGGGAGATATTGAGAGGGAGGAGGAGAGATATTGAGAGAGGAGAGAGGGAGAGATATTGAGGGGAGAGAGGAGATATGAGGAGGGAGGAGAGAGATATTGAGGAGGGAGAGAGATATTGAGGAGAGAGAGATATTGAGAGGGAGGAGAGGGAGGGAGAGAGATATTGAGAGGGAGAGAGATATTGAGAGGGAGAGAGATATTGAGAGGGAGAGAGATATTGGGAGGGAGAGAGATATTGAGAGGGCAGAGAGATATTGAGAAGGAGGAGAAGGGAAGGATATTGGAGGGGAGTATTGAGAGGGAGAGGGGGAGATATTGAGAGGGAGAGATATTGAGGGAGAGAGGAGAGATATGAGAGGGAGGAGAGGAGAGGAGAGGATATTGAGAGGAGAGAGAGTAGAGAAATGAGAGGAAGAGGGAGAGATATTGAGAGGAGAGAGAGAGAGGAGGAGATTTGAGGAGAGGAGTATTGATGAGGGGAGAGATATTGGGGGAGAGAGATATTGAGAGGAAGGGAGGAGGAGATATTGAGGGAGAGGTATTGAGAGGGGAGAGATATTGGGAGGAGAGAGATATTGAGAGGGAGAGAGGTGAGTATTGAGAGGGAGAGAGGAGAGATATTGAGAGGAGAGAGGAGAGATTTGAGAGGAGAGATTGAAGAGGAGGAGGGAGAGATATTGAGAGGAGACGAGGGAGAGATATTGAGAGGAGAGAGATATTGAGAGGGAGAGAGATATTGAGAGGGAGAGACGATATTGAGAGGAGAGGATATTGAGAGGGAGAGAGATATTGAGAGGGAAGGAGAATATTGGAAGAGGAGGAGATATTGAGGGGGGAGAGATATTGAGAGGGAGGATATTGAAGAGGGAGAGGGATATTGGAGGGAGAAGAGATATTGAGAGAGGAGAGAGATATTGAGAGGGAGAGAGATATTGGAGAGGAGAGAGATATTGAGAGGGAGAGATATTGAGAGGAGCGAGATATGAGAGGGAGAGGGGGAGAGATATTGAGAGGGAGAGATATTGAGAGGGAGAGAGGGAGAGTATTGAGGGGAGAGAGGGAGAGGGAGAGGGATATGAGAGGGAGAGGGGGAGATATTGAGGGGGAGAGAGGAGGATATTGAGAGGAGAGAGGGAGAGAGGAGAGATATGAGAGGAGAGAGGGAGAGATATGAGAGGGAAGAGAGGGGGAGACTATTGAGAGGGAGAGAGGGAGTATTGAGAGGGAGAGGGAGAGCTATTGAGAGGGAGAGGGGGAGAATATTGAGAGGAGAGGGAGAGATATTGAGAGGGAGAGGGGAAGATATTGAGAGGGAGAGGGGGAGAGATATTATTGAGAGGGAGGATATTGGCGGAGAGATATTGAGAGGGAGAGAGTATTGAGGGAGAGAGGAGAGATATTGAGAGGGGGAGAGGGGAGAGATATTGAGAGGAGAGAGGGAGAGATATTGAAGGGAGAGAGAGAGGGGGAGAGTTATTGAGAGGGAGAGGGGGAGAGCTATTGAGGGGAGAGAGGGAGGAGATATTGAGGGGAGAGGGAGAGATATTGAGAGGGAGAGAGATATTGGGAGGAGGAGGGAAGATATGTGAGAGGGAGAGAGGGAGAGATATTGAGAGGGGAGAGGGGATATTGAGGGAGAGAGGGAGAGTATTAGGGAAGGGGAGATATTGAGAGGAGAAGGGAGAGATTGAGGGAGAGAGGAGAGATATTGAAGGATGAGGGAGATATTGAGGGAGAGGGGAGAGATATTGAGAGGGAGAGAGGGAGAGTATTGAGAGGGAGAGAGAGATATTGAGGAGGGGAGAGAATGAGAGAGAGAGGAAGAATTGAGAGGAGAGAGAGATATTAGAGGGAGGAGGATATTGAGGGAGAGATATTGAGAGGGAGAGAATTGAGAGGGAGAAGATATTGAGAGGGGGGGAGAATTGAGAGGAGAGGAGATATTGAGGGAGGGATAGGAGGGAGAGATATTGAGGAGGGAGAGAGATATTGAGGGGAGAGAGATATTGAGAGGGAGGAAGATATTGAGAGGGAGAGATATTGAGAGGGAGAAGATATTTAGAGGGGAGGGTATTGAGAGGAGAGGGATATTGAGAGGGAGAGGGATATTGAGAGGGAGAGAGAGATATTGAGAGGGAGGAGATATTGAGGGGAGAGAGATATTGAGAGGAGGAGATATTGAGAGGAGGAGATTGGAGGAGAAATATGAGAGGAGAGAGATATTGAGGGAGCGAGATATTGAGAGGAGAGGGGGAGATATTGAGAGGGAGAGAGAGGAGATATTGAGAGGAGAGAGGAGAGATATTGAGAGGAGAGAGAGGAGAGGAGAGGTATTGAGGGGGAGAGAGGGAAGAGATTGAGGAGGCGATATGAGAGGGGAGAGAGGGAGAGTATTGGAGAGGGAGAGGGAGAGATATTGAGAGGAAGGAGAGGAGAGATATTGAGAGGGGAGAGAAATATTGAGAGGGGGAGTAGTTGAGAGGGAGAGAGATATTGAGAGAGGCGGATATTTGAGAGGAGAGAGGGAGAGTATATGGAGAGGAGAGGGGAGAGTATTGATGAGAGGGAGAGATATTGAGAGGGAGAGGGAGAGATATTGAAGAGGAGAGATATTGAGAGGAGGAGGGAGAATTGAGAGGGAGAGATATTAGAGGGGAGAGAGGGGATATGAGAGGAGAGAGTATTAGAGGAGAGAGGGAGAGATATTGAGAGAAAGAGGAGAGGGAGAGGATATTGAGAGGGAGAGAGGGAGAGATTGAGAGGGAGAGAGGGAGAGAGATATTGAGAGAGGGAGAGATATTGAGGGGAGAGAGATATTGAGAGGAGAGAATATTGAGAGGGGAGGATATGAGAGGGAAGAAGATATTGAGGAGGAGATATTGAGGGGAGAGGATATTGAGAGGGGGGGAAGATATTGAGAGGAGAGGTATTGAGGGAGAGGATATGAGAGGGAGAGGATATTGAGGGGAGAGAGATATTGAGAGGGAGAGAGATATTGAGAGGGAGAGAGATATTGAGAGGAGAGGATATTGAGGAGAGAGATATTGAGAGGGAGAGGTATTGAGAGGAGAGAGAGATATTGAGAGGAAGAGATATTGAGGGAGCGAGATATTGAGAGGGAGAGGGGGAGGATATTGAGAGAGAGAGAGGAGAGATATTGAGAGGGAGAGAGGGAGAGATATTGAGAGGGAGAGAGAGGGAGGGGGAGAGATATGAGGAGGG
Organism: Eptatretus atami; assembly: GCA_035128595.1. Classification (NCBI taxonomy): domain Eukaryota; kingdom Metazoa; phylum Chordata; class Myxini; order Myxiniformes; family Myxinidae; genus Eptatretus; species Eptatretus atami. The sequence continues at coordinate 167,405,928 of CM068953.1, read as the reverse complement.
AGAGAGGGAGAGATATGGAGAGGGAGGGGGAAGGATATTGAGAGGAGAGGAGGAGGAGAATATGGGGGAGAGGGAGAGAGATATTGAGAGGGGAGAGATATTGAAGGAGGAAATGAGGAGGGAGAATATGAGAGGGAGAGAGAGATATGAGAGGGGAGGGGGAGATATTGAGAGGGGAGGGGAGAGGTATTGAGAGGGAGAGATATTGGAGAGGAGAGAGGGAGAGATTGAGAGGGAGAGGAAGATATTGAGAGGGAGAGAGATATTGAGAGGGAGGGAGAGGGGGAGAGGGGAGAGATATTGAGAGGGAGAGAGGGGAGAGATATTGAGAGGGAGAGGAGGGAGAGAGATATTGAGAGGGGGAGAGATATTGGAGGGAGAGAGATTTGAGAGGGAGAGATATTGAGAGAGGGGAGATTTGGAGGAGAGAGGAGAGATATGGGAGGAGAGGGGGAGAGATTGAGAGGAGGGGGGAGAGATATTGAGAGGGAGAGGGGAGAGATATTGAGAGGGAGAGAGATATTGAGAGGTGAGAGAGGGAGATTGAGAGGGAGAGAGGAGGATATTGAGAGGGAGAGAGTATTTGAGAGGGAGGAGAGGGAGAGATATTGAGAGGAGAGAGATATTGAGAGGAGAGAGGAGAGATATTGAGAGGGAGAGATATTGAGAGGGAGAAGATATTGAGGGAGAGAGATATTGAGAGGAGGATATTGGAGGGAGAGAGAGGTATTGAGAGGGAGAGAGATATTGGGAGGGAGAGAGTTTGGAGGAGAGAGATATTGGAGGGGGAGAGATATTGGGAGGAGAGAGAGGGAGAGATATTGAAGAGGGAGAGAGGGAGAGATATTGAGAGGGGAGGAGGATATTGAGAGGGAGAGAGGGAGAGAAGTTGAGAGGGAGAGGGGAGAGATATTGAGAGGGAGAGATTGGGGGAGAGAGGAGAGATATTAGAGAGGAGAGAGATATTGAGAGGGGAGATATTGAGAGGGGAGAGAGATATTGGAGGGAGAGATATTGAGAGGAGAGAGATTAGGGGAGAGAGATATTGAGAGGGGGAGAGGATATTGGAGGAGAGTATTGAAGGGAGAGATTGAGGAGAGAGAGTATTGAGAGGGAGAGTATTGAGAGGGAGGGGGAGAGATATTGAGAGGAGAGGAGAGAGAGGGAGAGATATTGAAGGAGGGAGGGAGAGGGAGAGGATTTGAGAGGGAGGAGGGAAGAGATATTGAGAGGGAAGAGGGAGAGATATTGAGAGGGAGAGAGGAGAGGGAGAGAGGGAAGAGATATTGAGAGGGAGAGAGGAGAGATATGAGAGGAGGAGAGAAGAGGGGGAGAGTATTGAGAGGAGAGGGAGAAGTATTGAGAGAGGAGAGGGGAAGTATTGAGAGGAGAGGGGAGAGATATTGGAGAGGGGGAGATATGAGAGGGAGAGATATTGAGGGAGAGAGATATTAGAGAGGGAGAGATATTGAGAGAGAGAGAGATATTGAAGGGAGAGAATATTGAGAGGGAGAGAGATATTGGAGGAGAGAGATATTGAGAGGAGAGGAGATATGAGAGGGGAGATATTGGAGGGAGAGAGGGAGAGATTGAGAGGAGGAGAGGGAGAATATTGAGAGGGGAGAGGAGAGAGGAGAGATATTGAGAGAGAGAGATATTGAGAGGGAGAGAGGGAGAGATATTGAGAGGGAGAGAGATATTGAGAGGAGAGAGATATTGAGAGGGAGAGAGATATTTGAGGGAGAGAGATATTGAGAGGGAGAGAGAGTATTGAAGAGGGAGAGAATTTGGAGGAGAGAGATATTGAGAGGAGAGAGATTATTGAGGAGGGGGAGAGGTATGGGAGAGAGGAGGAGAGATATTGAGGGGGAGAGGGAGAGATTTGAGGGGAGAGGGAGAGATATTGAGAGGAGAGAGGGAATATGGGGAGGGAGAGATATTGAGAGGTAGAGGGGAGAGTATTGAGAGGGAGAGAGATATTGAGAGGGAGGATATTGAGAGGGAGAGAGAGTATTGAGAGAGGGATATTAGAGGGGAGAGAGATATTGAGAGGGAGAGAGTATTGAGAGGGAGAGAGATTGAGAGGAGAGAGATATTGGAGGGAGAGAGATATTGAAGGAGAGAGATATTGGGAGGAGAATATTGAGAGGGAGAGAGATATTGAGGGAGGAGATATGAGAGAGGGGGAGGATTTGAGAGGGAGAGAGGGAGAGGGAGAGATATTGAGAGGGAGAGAGAGGGAGAGGGAGAGGATATTGAGAGGGAGAGAGAGATATTGAGAGGAGAGAGGGGAGATATTGAGAGGGAGAGAGGGGAGAGGAGAGATATTGAGAGGGAGAGAGGGAGAGATATTGAGAGGAGAGAGAGAGGGGGAGAGTATTGAGAGGGAGAGGGGGAGAGTATTGAGAGGAGAGAGGGGAGAGGTATTGAGAGGGAAGAGGGAGAGATATTGAGAGGGAGAGGGGGATTTGAGGGGAGAGATATTGAGAGGAGAGAGGAGAGATATTGAGAGGAGAGGATATTGAGAGGGAGAGAGGGAGATATTGAGAGGAGAGATATTGAGGGAGGAGAGGGAATATTGAGAGGGAGAGAGATATTGAGAGGGAGAGGAGAGAATTGAGAGGGAGAGAGGGAGAGTATTGAGAGGGAGAGAGAGGAGAGTATTGAGAGGGAGAGAGAGTATTGAGAGAGAGAGAGGGAAGATATTGAGAGGAGAGAGGAGGGAGAGGAATTGAGGAGAGAGTATTGAGAGGAGAGAGAGAGATATTGAGAGGGAGGAGATATTGAGAGGGAGGAGATATTGAGGAGAAGGGTATTGAGAGGGAGAGGGATATTGAGGAAGGAGAGAGAAGATATGGAGGGAGAGGATGGGGAGAGATATTGAGAGGGAGGAAGAGATATTTGAGAGGGAGAGATATGGAGGGAGAGATATTGAGAGGGAGAGAGGGAGAATATTGAGAGGAGAGAGGGATATTGAGAGGGAGAAGGGAGAGGAGGTATTGAGAGGAAGGGAGAATATAGAGGAGAGGAGAGATATTGGAGAGGGAGAGAGGGAGAGATATTGAGAGGAGAGAGGGAGATATTTGAGAGAGAGAGAGGAGGATATTGAGAGGGAGAGAGATATTGAGAGGGAGAGAGATATGAGAGGAGAGGAGGAGAGAGATATTGAGAGGGAGAGGGGGGAGATATTTAGAGGGAGAGATATTGAAGAGGAGAGATAATTGAGGGGGAGAGAAATTTGAGAGGGAGAGATAGGAGGGAGAGATATTGAGAGGGAGAGAGAGATATTGAGAGGGGAGGAGATATGAGAGGAAGAGGGGATATTGAGAGGAGAGAGATATTGAGAGGGAGAGAGAGGATATTGAGAGAGGGAGAGAATATTGAGAGGGAGAGAAGATATGAGAGGGAGAGAGATATTGAGAGGAGAAGAGGGAGAGGGAGAGGATATTGAGAGGAAGGAGGGAGAGATATGGGGAGGAGAGGGAGAGATATGAGGGAGAAGAGGAGAGAGGGAGATATTGAGAGGGAGAATTGGAGGAGAGAATATAGAGAGGAGAGAGAGAGGGTAGAGTATGGGGAGGGAGGGAAGTATGAGAGGAGAGAGGAGAGTATTGAGAGGGAGAGGGGGAGAGATTTTGAGAGGGAGAGGGGGAGGAGATGATTGAGAGGAGAGATATTGAGAGGGAGAGAGGGAGAGATATGATAGGGAAGAGGGAAGAGAGGAGAGATATTGAGAGGAGAGAGGGAGAGATATTGAGAGGGAGAGAGAGAGGGGGATATTTGAGAGGGAGGGGAGAATATTGGAGGAGAGGAAGAGAGATATTGAGAGGGGAGAGGGAGAGAGATATTGAGGGAGAGAGGGAGAGTATTGAGAGGGAGAGGGAGAGATATTGGAGGAGAGAGGGAGAGATATTGAAGAGGAGATATTGAGAGGGAAGAGATATTGAGAGGGAGAGAGGGAGAGATATTGAGAGGGAGGAGAGATATTAGAGGGAGAGGGATATTGAGAGGAGAGAGATATTGAGAGAGGAGAGGGGATGAGAGGAGAGAGAGAGATATTGAGAGGGAGAGAGATATTGAGAGGGAGAGAGATATTGGGGGGAGAGGAGATATTGAGGGAGAGAGATATGAGAGGGAGAGGGGAGAGATATTGAGAGGGAGAGAGAGGGAGAGATATTGAGAGGGAGAGAGGGGAGAGATATTGGAGGGAGAGAGAGGGAGAGGGAGAGTATTGAGAGGAGAGAGGAGAGGGATATGAGGGGAGAGAGGAGAGATATGAGAGGAGAGAGGAGAGATATTTGAGAGGAGAGAGGGAGAGATATTGAGAGGAGAGAGGAGAGAGATATTGACGAGGAGAGAAGAGATATTGAGAGAGAGAGAAGATATTGAGAGGGAGGCAGAGATATTGGGAGGTAGAGAGGGAGAGATATTGAGAGGAGAGAGGGAAGATTTGAGGGAGAGAGAGGAGATATTGAAGGGGGGGGAGGGAGAGGGGGAGATATTGAGAGGATGAGAGGAGAGTATTGAGAGGGAGGAGGAGAGATATTGAGAGGGGGAGAGGGAAGATATTGAGAGGAGGAGAGATATTGAGGGGAGAGAGGAGGATATGAGGGAGAGAGGAGAGATATTGAGAAGGGAAGAGAGATATGAGAGGGAGAGGGATATGAGAGGAGGGGATATTGAGAGGGAGAGAGAGAGAGTATTGAGAGGGAGAGAGAGGATATTGAGAGGGAGAGAGATATTGAGAGGGAGAGAGTATGGGAGGGAGAGATATTGAGGGGGAGAGATATGAGAGGGAGAGGGGAGAGGATATTGAAGAGGGAGAGAGAGAGTATTGAGGGGAGAGAGGAGAGTATTGAGAGAGAGAGGGGAGAGGGAAGATATTGAGAGGGAGAGAGAGTGAGAGGGAGAGGAGAGTATTGAGAGGGAGGAGGGAGAGGATTGAGAGGGAGAGGGGAGAGATATGGAGAGAGGAGAGAGGGAGAATATTGAGAGGAGAGAGAAGGAGAGAGTATTGAGGGAGAGAGAGTATTGAGAGGGAGAGGGATATTGAGAGGGAGAGTATGAGAGGAGAGGGGAGATATTGAGAGGGAGAGGGATATTGAGAGGGAGGATATTGAGAGGGAGAGAGAGGATATTGGGAGGGGGAGAGATTGAGAGGAGAGAGTATTGGAGGGAGAGAGATTTGAGAGGAGAGAGATTATTGAGAGGGAGAGAGAGGAGAGGGAAGAGGATATTGAGAGGGGAGATATTAGAGAGGAGAGGATATTGAAGGAGGGAGAGGGATATTGAAGGAGGAGAGGATATTGAGAGGAGGAGTTGAGGGAGAGAGATATTAGAGGAGAGAGATATGAGAGGAGAGAGGAGGGAGAGATATTGAGAGGGAGAAGAGAGAGAGGAGTATTGAGAGGGAGGGGATATTGAGAGGGAGAGAGAGAGGGAGAGTATGAGAGGGAGAGAGAGGAGATTGAGAAGGAAGAGAGAGGGAGAGGAGAGGATATTGAGGGGAGAGAGAGAGAGATATTGAGAGGGAGATATTGGAGGAGAGAGGGAGATATTTGGAGAGGAGAGGGGAGAGATATTGAAGAGGGAAGAGGGAGAGATATTGGAGGAGAGAGGGAGAGAGATATTGAGGGGAGAGATGAGAGGAGAGAGATATTGGAGAGGGGATGGAGGGAGAGAGGGAGATATTGAGAGGAGAAGGGGAGAGTATTGAGGGAGAGGAGAGAGATATTGAGAGGGAGAGAGGGAGAATATTGAGAGGAGAGATATTGAGAGGGAGAGGAGAATATGAAGAGGGAGAGAGATTGAAGGAGAGAGTATTGAGAGGAGAGGGAGAGATATGAGAGGAGAGAGATAGGAGAGGAGAGAGGGAGAGATATTGAGAGGAGGAGATTATTGAGAGGGAGAGGAGGGGAGAGATATTGAGAGAGGGAGAGAGAGAGGGAGAGATATTGAGAGGGAGAGGGAGAGATATTGAGAGGGAGAGAGAGAGAGAAGAGAGGAGGATATTGAGAGGGGAGAGGGAGAGATATTGAGAGGGAGAGAGGAGAGGATATGAGGAGGAGAGATATTGAGAGGGAGAGAGATATTGAGAGGAGAGATATTGAGAGGGAGAGAGATATTGAGAGGAGGGGAGATATGAGAGGGAGAGAGATATTGAGAGGAGAGAGAGATTTGAGAGGGAGAGGGATATTGAGGGAGGGGAGGAATTGAGGAGGAGATATTGAGAGGGAGAGAGATATTGAGAGGAGAGAGATATTGAGAGGAGAGGGGAAGATATTGGGAAGAGGAGAGAGATATTGAGAGGGGAGGGATATTGAGAGGGGAGGAATTGAGAGGAGAGATATTGAGGGGAGAGAGATATGAGAGGGAGAGAGATATTGGAGAGGAGAGAGATATTGAGAGGGAGAGGATATTGAGAGGAGGAGATATTGAGAGGAGAGGGGAGAATATGAGAGAGGGAGAGAGGGGAGAGATATTGAGAGGAGAGAGGGAGATATTGAGAGGGAGAGAGGAGAGATATTGAGAGGAGAGAGAGGGAGAGAGAGGGGATATTGAGGGAGAGGGGAGAGATTTAGAGGAGGGAGATATTGAGGGAGAGGGGAGAGTATGGAGAGGGAGAGGGAGAGATATTGAGAGAGAGATATTGAGAGGAGAGAGATATATTGAGGGAGAGAGAGAGAGAGAGATATGAGGGGGAGAGATATTGAGAGGGGGAGATATTGAGAGGGAGAGAGGGAGAGAGTATTGGAGAGAGAGGGGGAGAGTATTGAGAGGGAGAAGGAGAGAGATATTGGAGAGGAGAGGAGGGAGAGATATTGAGAGGGAGGATATTGAAGGAGAGAGAGGAGGAGATAGAGGGAGAGAGGGAGAGATATTGAGAGGGAGAGAGTATTGGAGGGAAGGGAGGGAGGAAGAGGGGGAGAGATATTGAGAGGGAGGAGGGAGAATATTGAGAGAGAGGAGAGAAGATATTGAGAGGGGAGAGATAGGGAGGAGAGAATATTGAGAGGGAGGAGATATGAGAGGAGAGAGGAGAGATTGAGAGAGGGAGAGGGGAGGTATTGAGAGGAGAGGGAGAATATTGAGAGAGGAGAGAGGGGGAGAATATTGAGAGGGAGAGAGATATTGAGAGGGAGAGAGGAGAGATATTGAGAGGAGAGAGAGGGAGAGATATGAGAGGAGAGGATATGAGAGGGGAGAGGGAGAGATATTGAGGGGAAGAGGAGATATTGAGGGGAGAGAGGGAGAGATATATGAGAGGGAGAGAGATATAATGAGAGGGAGAGAGATATTGAGAGCGGAGGAGAAGATATTGAGAGGGAGAGAGATATTGAGAGGAGAGAGATATTGAGAGGGGGAGAGATATTGAGGAGGGAGAGAGGAGAGATATTGAGAGGGAAGAGGAGAGAGATAATTGAAGAGGAGAGAGGGAGGATATTGAGAGGGAGAGAGGGAGATATTGAGAGGGAAGATGAGAGCGAGAGAGATATTGAGAGGAAGAGAGGGAAGATATGAGAGGGAGAAGATATTGGAGAGGGAGAGGGATATTGAGAGGGAGAGAGATATTGAGAGGGAGAGAGATTGAGAGGGGGAGAGAGGAGATATTGAGAGGGAGAGAGATATTGAGAGGGAGAGAGATATTGAGAGGGAGAGAGATATTGAGAGAGAGGATATTGAGAGGGAAGAGATATTGGAGGAGGAGAGATATTGAGAGGAGAGATTATGAGAGGGGAGAGATATTGAGGGAGAGATGAGAGGGAGGGAAGATATTGAGAGGGAGAGAGAGGAGAGGGAGAGATATTGAGAGGGAGAGAGAGGGAGAGGGAGAGATATTGAGAGGATGAGAGGGAGGATTAGAGAGGGAGAGGAGAGATATTGAGAGGAGAGAGGAGAGAATTGAGAGGAGAGAGAGAGGGAGAGTATTGAGAGGGAGAGGGGGAGAATATTGAGAGGAAGGGGAGAGTATTAGAGAGGAGGGGAGGAGAGTATTGAGATATTGAGAGGGAGAGATATTGAGAGAGGAGAGAGGGGAGAGATATTGAGAGGGAGAGATATTGAGAGGAGAGAGATATGAGAGGAGAGAGGAGATATTGAGAGGGAAGATATGAGATGGGAGAGAGGAGAGAGATTGAAGGGAGAAAGATATTGAGAGGAGAGAGGGATATTGAGAGGGAGAGATATATTGAGAGGTGAGAGGGAGAGAATATTAGAGGGAGAGGAGGAATGAAGGAGAGAGGGAGAGATATTGAGAGGGATGAGAGGAGGATATTGAGAGGGAGAGAGGAGAGATATTTGAGAGGGAAGAGGGAGGAGATATTGAGAGGAGGAGAGAGATATTGAGAGGGAGAGAGATATTGAGAGAGAGAGAGATATTGAGAGGGAGAGAGATATTGAGAGGGGAGGATATTGAGAGGGTGAGAGGGATATTGAGAGGGATGAGAGGAGATTTGAGAGGGAGAGAGATATTGAGAGGAGAGAGATATTGAGAGGGAGAGAGATATTGAGAGAGAGAGGAGAGAGGGAGGAGAGAGATAGTGAGAGGGGAGATATTGAGAGGAGAGAGGAGGGATATGAGAGGGAGAGAGGAGAGATATTGAGAGGGAGAGAGGAGAGAGGGTTGAAGGGATATTGAGGGGAGAGATGGAGAGGATATTGAGAGGGAGAGAGGGAGAGATATTGAGAGAGAGAGGATAGAGGGAGATATTGAGAGGAGAGAGGAGAGATATTGAGAGGAGAGAGGATATTGAGAGGGGAGAGGAGGATATTGAGGAGGAGAGAGAGGGAGAGAGATATTGAGAGGGAGAGGGAAGAATATTGAGAGGAGGAGATGATATTTGAGAGAGGAGGGATATTGAGAGGGAGAGATATTTGAGAAGGGGAGAGAGAGATATTGAGAGGGAGAGGATATTGAGAGGAGAGGAGATATTGAGAGGGAGAGAGATATTGAGAGGGAGAGAGAGATGAGAGAGGAAGATGATTGAGGAGGAGAGAGAATATGAGAGGGAGAGAGATATTGAGAGGGGAGGAAGAGAGGGAGAGAATTGGAGGGAGAGGAGAATATTGAGAGGGAGAGAGAGAGGAGAGTATTGAGAGGGAGGAGAGATATTGAGAGGGAGAGAGAGGGGAGAGGGGAGAGGGAGAGATATTGAGAGGGAGAGATATTGAGAGGGAGAGAGGGGAGATATTTTGAGAGGGAGAGAGATATTGAGAGGAGAGAGGGAGAATTGAGAGGGAGAAGAGAATATTGAGAGAGAGGATATTGGAGAGAGGATATGAGAGGGAGAGGATATTGAGGAGGAGAGAGATATGAGAGGGAGAGAGGGAGGAGAGATATTGAGAGGGAGAGAGGAGATATTGGAGGAGAGGATTGAGAGGGAGAGGATATTGAGAGGGAGAGGATATTGAGAGGGAGAGAGATATTGAGAGGGGGAGATATTGAGGAGAGAGATATTGGAGGGGGAGGAGAGGAGATGAGAGGGAGAGATATTGAGAGGAGAGAAGAGGGGAGAGATATTGAGAGGGATGAGAGGGAGAGATATTCGAGAGGAGATTGAGAGGAGAGATATTGAGAGGGAGAGATATTGAGAGGGAGGAGAGATATTGAGAGGAGAGGGATATCTTGAGGGCGAGGGGGATATTGAGAGGAGAGAGATTGAGATGGAGAAAGGGAGAGAGATTGAGATGGAGAGATATTGAATATCGAGATGGAGAAGTGAGATCGAGATGGAGAGAGGAAGAGAGATTGTTAGACAGAGAAAATTAATGAGATTATAAAAAAAGGAAAAGCTGTTCATCAAATTAACCATCCCAATTGGACAAAAAAAACCTCCAAGAACCAGGCAAAAGGCAGTACTACTAATTACCAACCAATCCTGACCAGGCAGGAAATGTTACCGAAGAATACTTTTTCTGGCTCAATGTTAGTAAATGGTGGCATGGATGACGACATAAGGGAAGATGTTAGATTATGCAAATGAGGCATCCACCCTTCATGTAGTATCAAGCATTATACAGGTTTGCCCTGTATTCATTACACAGGTTTGAGTTGCATTCATTACGCAGGTTTGCCTGAACAGCATTCCACTTTAAGTTTGTTTGTTTTGCTTAAAGGCAGAAACAATATCTTCGAGCAGTGGTTCTCAATGCATTTACCATAGCGTGCCAAACTTGCAGCTCTCTGTGTTACATGAGCCTCACGAACACAACTTACTTGATGCTTTGTCTCAAAGTGCCTTTTCACATTGGACGTTTTAGACACAGTGAGGGCCGTACGATGTGATAAGTAAAATGCCTTCCCATCTCTTTAAAGTTTAAATGATAGCAGACATCTCTTTCCAGTGACCTCGTACCTTTCTGCCTTCTGCTGTCAAACTACAAAGTTTCTCTCCTTTCTTATCTGCCCTTTTACCTTCATTGCTTTCCGAATCCATGCAAGGTTGTTTCTATCCACGTCCTACAAAGCGGTCCATTTTTCTGTGTCCAACCTACTCCACAGCTCCACTTCAACAAACCATGGGCAACAGCAAGTTGTTATTTTGTTTTTTTTCTGCACCAGAAACCGTGGAACTAAATAAGCAATTTCAAGTTGCAATTTGAAAATTTACAATACATAGGAGTTTTAATTTGTGAGATGCTTATACCCAAGGAACGTGACTTTTTAGAGCACATTCATTGGTTACACCACAATTTTGGGTTCAGGAAAAAAAGAAAAAAAACTGGTGTCATCTTTACTCTTTTTTTTTTCCTTTTTTTAAATTTAAAAAACAGGATGTCACTTGTGCCACAGCGGTGTGCTGATTGGGCCGCATGCGGCCGTAGGTTGAGAACCACCGTCTTAGAATAATGCCCGAAATGCTGAGCTTGCACACCCAAGTCCACTTCCCACCATAGCCGGGCACTTTACTAGCCACTCTTCTCCCCTCTCCGATGATGGTGCACCTCACCAGGCCCTCTGCCTATGTTGCTGCAACTTGCCAGAATTCCCCTTTGGTGGTACACCAAGCCAGACTCCACCCCAACCCCCACCCATAGTTTTGCAGCTTCCCAGACTTCCAATCTCCAGTGATGCCCTTCCTGAGATTTCTTTCTTTCTGAACCACAAACCCTGTAAATAAGCAATTTCAAGACGCAATTTGAAAAATTACAACACATTGGAGCTTTGATTTGGGACGCGCTTGTACTCAAGGCATGTGACTTGTTCAAGCACGCTCATTGGTTCCTCCATAATTTCTGGTTCAGGAAAAAAAAAAAAACACGCTCAATGGTGAGATAACTTGTGAGGTACCTGTGCCAGACCCTGCCATGGGACACATAAGCCTCAAGATGGTACTATGCACCCAAGAACTCATGTTAAAACAGAAATAATTGAGGAGAAATATTGGCAAATGTAAGAGGAATTAGATAATTGTTGGGTTAGTTTTTACCTGTAAACATCAACTGTGTTTTGATGTTTTTACCTGTAAACTGAACTGACTCTCCAACAAGAAGGGCAGAGTGATGTCTCGGTAATCCTGCTCAGTCTCTGTCACCAAAAACATCTCCTGTTGAGTGTATTTCTCCAAGTGCTTGGCTGTCGCTGGGCACACCAGCGTTGCTTTCACCTCTAGAACGCACACACAGACATTTCAGCTGTCCTCTGCACAGGCGGACGTTATGGCCATGCTCCGGGCAGAAAGATCATGGCCATGCTCCAGGCAGACAGACAGATGGACACACAGACAGATCATGGCCATGCTTCCGGCAGACAGACGGACAGATAGATCACGGCCGTGCTTCCGGCAGACAGCCAGATACATCATGGCCATACTCCCAGCAGACAGACAGACAGATCACAACCGCGCTCCCGGCAGACAGATATAATGGCTGCGCTCCCTGCAGATAGACATCACGGCTGTGCTCCCGGCAGACAGACAGACAAGACGGATCATGGCCACGCTTCAGGCAGACAGACAGACAACATCACAGCCATCCTTCTGGCAGACAGGCAGACAGATCATGCCACGCTTCAAACAGACAGACAGACAGACAGATCACGCCGCGCTTCTGGCAGGCAGACAGACAGACAGACAGATCATGGCCACGCTTCTGGCAGACATATCACAGCCGTAGAAGATATCATAGAAGACACATCGATGGCTCGCGTTTGCCCAGGGGATATTACCATTCACATCAGGTGGTGGGCGAGTCAGGTATGAATGATAGATGTCGTTTTTGAGTTGCAAGCGAAAGGTTGTTGTGTCACCAAGAACTGTATCCAAGTCTGAATTGTCGAAAGAGGTTTTCTCCAAGATCAGTACGGCATTATCCATGGGTTTTCCTCCCTCTCCAGATCCTTCCTTCGAGGTTTCAACCCCATCTTCCTCCACGATGCGGGCCAAGGGTGACGATGCTTCTCCACCCTCCTGGAAAAAACACCACATAGAGCCCAGTTTTGACTCGTTCAATCAGACTTGTCCCATCGTGGCCACACGTTATCACATTGAGCCCCAAATTAATTCAATCAAGCAGACTGGTTTCACTGTGGCCACACATTACCACAATGAACCTCATTTTCACTCACAGTAGTTCTACTGTGGCCATACATCACCAGGTTGAGCCCCGTTTTCACTCAATTAATCAGAAGCATGGCCTTGGTAGAATCAATCACCACATCGAGCCCCAATCTCACTCAGACCAGTTTCAAATAAAATCAAAACATTCCCACAAGGGTGGTATTTTAATCACATGGATTTCTGGTCACACCACCATTTTTGAGGACTTGCATTGGGCTCCATTATAAACCTCCCATTGAGCATGACAGCGACGGAGGGCTCATCCTGTTGAACATGAGAAATTGTAAATATCTGTGTGAGTGTGGAACAGGGTAGCGAGTTATAATGGTATTAAATGAATTTCCTTTGGGTGAGGGTGTACCGGGACTCAGTGAGTGAAGTACTGGGCAAAGGTGAGCTCTGCTGGTGAGAACCATCCGGGGAAAGAGAAGTTTCCAAACAATTGGGAATAACAAACTCAAAAAAATTCTGAATTTTCTTCTTTCAGGATTGCATGCATTTTGGGAAGTCAAAAGCATGAATTTGAACTCTGTTCGATTGAACACCTTAAGTATAGTGACAATTTCCCGCCTACTCTCGATGCACCCCCCCCCCCCCCCACCCACCACGTCGACCTTATCAGAGTAATTGATAGGGACAGTCCAGTATGGTGGTGATGTGTAATTAAGTTGTGGAATACATTCATACTGTCTGAAGGCAATCGTTCCAGCTTTCACAGATGGCTTCATAGACCCTGAAGCAAAGACAACTGCAGCAGCCATGTACATATCTCAGACGTTAAGGTGACTAATCCTTTCGGGTTAACCAATAACTTCAATTTTCCGCACAACTTTTTGCTATTGTAATGGCGTTACAATGGATCATTGATTTTAATTTTCCAAGTGCAGTTATCTTTACCGATTCAATGTCCACTCGTTTGTGCAGTTTTGAATGTTGTTTGCAGTTTTGTCACCACATCTGAGGAATGACACAGCTGCCATTGAGAGGGTTCAGCTCTCGACTGATTCCAGGCCAAGCTAGACCAAGCTATGAGGGGTAGCTGAAGGTGACAGGACTTTATATACATTAGAGAGTTGATTACGAGGGAATATTACAGAGATGTTTAAGACAATGAAGGTAGAGACAAAATAAATGCAGAAGAGTTCTTCAGTAGAACAGACAGTGATAGGACCAGGTGACATAGCCCTAGCGCCTTGGCCCTAGAGGGAAGAAGAGGAGCGTTAAGATGGCAGTAATAGAATCCATCCTTTGAAGATTTACGGTTCGGGGATTTTTCCATGTGTTGGTTGAATCTGCCGCTGCCGCATCCACCTCATTAAAGCTAAATTTTCCAAATTAGATTCGTCGTGTTTTCTGTTCCATCTTCATCCCTGTGGTGTGGTGCTGTTACATCCCATCCAATACCAATACTCCGTGTTCAATCGCACCTTGTTTGTGCTGTATTTCTCAAATTCGTATTTTACCCTTGCCAAAGGAGAGCGTATTGCATTTGGGTCCATTTGTCTGTTTGTTTGTCTGTCTGTCTGTCTGTTACTTAGCCAAATGTTTTTTTTTTTTTGAACAAGTATGTGATCGCCTCCGTTTGTGTTTGTGTGCGCGTGTGCGTGTCTGTGTGTGTTTGTCTGTCCGCCAACCTCCAACCAAAACCGCTAAACCGATCGTTCTGAAATTTTCAGATATTAATGTCACTGACCCTGCGACGGTCCCGCGTTGAAGTTTCGTAAAATTTGTTCGACCGAAAGGTATAGATAGGTCAAAAGGCCAATTTGAGCCAAATTTACATGGGTCAAAAGGACAATTTGAGCCAAAAAAATTTTAATCCTCAATTTTCATCCGATCGACTTGAAATTTGAAGAGGATTTGCATATCATGTCAATGAATTCAACCACCTATTATTTTTGTGCTCACCATAGGCAAAAAGGTCAACATAAACCAAAAAGTCAACAGAGGCCAAATTTCTAAAATCCTCAATTTTAATCCAATTAACTTGAAATTTGAAGAGCATTTGTGTATCAGGTCACTGAATTCAACCACCCACAAATTTTGAAGTAAACATAGGCCAAAGGCCAATTTGGGCCAAATTTTCTAAAATCCTCAA